>CM076576.1:79182227-79922626 GCA_034641835.2 Pinus albicaulis
GTTCATGGTCATTATGGAGAAATTCTTGACAAAGGAGATACATTGATAACATTGATATATGAAAGGTTAAAATCCAGTGATATAATTCAAGGTCTTCCTAAAGTTGAACAATTGTCAGAAGCCCGTTTGAATAATTCAATATCGATGGATCTGAAAGAAAGTTTTGAAAATTGGACCGGAGATATGACAAGATTTCTTGGAAGTCTTTGGGGGTTATTCATCAGCGCTAGGATAACTATGGAACAAAGTCAGATTCATTTAGTCAATCAGATTCAAAAAGTTTACCGATCCCAAAGGGTACGAATTGGTGATAAGCATATAGAGATTATTGTACGCCAAATGACATCGAAAGTATTAATTTCAGAAGATGGAACGGCTAATGTTTTTTCACCGGGGGAACTCATTGGATTATCACGAGCACAGAGAATGGATCGTGCTATGGAAGAGACAATCTACTATCAAACCATGTTATTAGGAATAACAAGGGCATCTCTGAATACTCAAAGTTTTATATCCGAAGCGAGTTTCCAAGAAACTGCTCGGGTCTTAGCTAAAGCTGCTCTACAAGGTCGTATCGATTGGTTGAAAGGCTTGAAGGAAAATGTTATTCTCGAGGGGATGATACCTGCCGGTACTGGGCAACATATTCACCGTTCAGGGAAACGGAACGGAATAGATCCAAGAATAGGGAATAGGAATCTATTTAGCAACAAAGTGAAGGATATTTTATTTCATCATGACAAAGTATCTTTTTTTTCCATTCAAGAAAATTATCACAATATATTCAAACAGCCATTAAAAGAGTCTTGAGAAAGAGATTTCTTTTTTATGTTCATGAATATATCTTCTATAATAGGAAGAATATGAAATATTCTATGAGTGAGAACGTTTCTACCACGTACTAGACAGACAGGCAATCTTTTAGATGTAATCGATTCCGTTGGAATAATTAGATATTATGATACATTTTATTTCGCTATTTTGGGGAGGAAAGCGAACGAGAATGAGCAAAAGATATTGGAACATTGATTTGGAAGAGATGATGGAAGCAAGAGTTCATTTAGGGCATAAAACTAGGAAATGGAACCCTAAGATGGCACCTTACATTTTTACAGAGCGTAAAGATACTCATATTATTAATCTAGCTAAAACTGCTCGTTCTTTATCAGAAGCTTGTGATTTGGTGTTTGATATAGCAGGTAGAGGAAAACAATTCCTGATAGTCGGTACGAAATATCAAGCAACTGATTTAGTAGCATCAGCTGCTACAGAAGCTCGATGTCATTATGGAAATAGAAAATGGCTTGGTGGTATGTTAACTAATTGGTCTACTACAGAGACGAGACTTCAGAAGTTCAAGGATTTAAAAAAAGAACAAGATACGGGACGATTCAATCAACTTCCAAAAAAAGAAGCAGCTATGCTCAAGAGACAATTAGACCAATTGCAGAAATTTCTAGGTGGGATTAGATACATGAGGAGCTTACCCGATATTGCGATAATTACCAATCAACGAGAAGAATCCATTGCTCTTGGGGAATGTAGAACTTTGGGTATTCCGACAATTTGCTTGGTTGATACAGATTGTGATCCAGATCTCGTGGATATCCCAGTTCCAGCCAATGATGATGGTATAGCTTCAATCCAATTGATCCTGAACAGATTAACGTCAGCAATTTGCGAAGGAAGGGCATTAAGGTCATTATAGCTATATGAAGGGCTAATAGAAAGTGAATTAGTAATAAAAAGAAAATAGAAAAAAAAGGGGGGGGGGGGAAGGACCTGAGGATTTACTGAGTTGGCTGCTATTCCATCCAAAATATCGTAAGAGCCAATTTCATTTATTGGTTTGGTTGGCTGCTCCAAATTGAAAAATATTCTTAATGGAATAACCCTTTTATTATCTCGTGACATCAGAAATTCTTATGAGAGTGAAATAATTGAGGAATCTATCATTTATTTGATAAAAATAATTTATTTTCTTCTTTAAGTTCATCTTTACAAGGGGGTATTATGGATATCGTACGATCTCCTATTAGCACACTGAATCATATCTACGATATATCCGGTGTGGAAGTGGGTCAACATTTTTATTGGCAAATAGGGGGGTTTCAAGTTCATGGACAGGTACTTATAACTTCTTGGATTGTAAGTGCTGTCTTATTAGGTTCAGCTACCATAGCTGTTCGAGATCCACAAACCATTCCTACCGGTGGTCAAAATTTTGTTGAATATATTCTCGAATTTTTTCAGGACTTGACCAGAACTCAGATTGGGGAGGAAGAATATGGTCCCTGGGTTCCCTTTATTGGAACTATGTTTCTATTTATCTTTGTTTCTAACTGGTCAGGTGCTCTTCTTCCTTGGGGAATTCTAAAATTACCTCAGGGGGAGTTAGCCGCACCTACAAATGATATTAATACTTCGGTTGCTCTAGCTTTACTTACGTCAGTAGCATATTTCTATGCAGGTCTTGCAAAGAAGGGGTTAGGTTATTTTGGTAAATATATTCAACCAACCCCAATACTTTTACCAATTAACATCTTAGAAGATTTTACAAAACCTTTATCGCTTGGTTTTCGACTTTTTGGAAATATATTAGCTGACGAATTGGTAGTTGCCGTTCTTGTTTCTCCGGTACCTTTAGTAGTTCCTATACCTGTAATGTTCCTGGGATTATTTACGAGCGGTATTCAAGCTCTGATCTTTGCAACTCTAGCTGCAGCTTATATAGGTGAAGCCATGGAGGGTCATCATTAAATCACTGTCCAATCAGACAGAATAGTTTCTAAGTATCGTACCAACGCATGACTTGATATGTATGGTAGAAGCAAATCATATTTCTTAGTAAAAAGAGCTTAGTAACAAGATTTAAGATCGGTTAACTACTTCTGTCCATTAGATCTCCAGATAGAGTGGATCCGATTGGTCCGTTTGTATAGAAATATGAGAGAAAATAGGATCGAACAGGTTCACTAATCGGAGTTGTTTGAGTAAAGAATGTACCCCGGCGTAGAACGATGAAATTTTTGTTCCCAGCAAGGGGAGGATTTTTTCGAACATGTTTACTTTGTATATAATTCGTTTCATATAATAATCCATTTATATTGATTAAAAAAGCCTTTTTGATTATATGGATTAATATATCATCTGTAGATGTTATATATAATGACTTATAGGCTTTTACGCAGTCTGTTCTCTCTCCGTGATAAGAATTCATATGTTCAATAAAATGGAATCTTTATTTTCGAATATTATTCAGATGAAATATTTTCATAAGGGATAATAGGTTTTCTTATTCGTTGATATTATCACTTTGATACCGAAATATTTTGGGTTCTTAGTTGTTCGGAAGAAATCGTTCCATAATTTTACCATTGGTGAACACTCAATAGATGAAACTGTTGTATTATACACTATTTCCTGATCTTAGTAAGAAGAGATTACCATGGATCCCTTAATTTCTGCTGCTTCTGTTATTGCTGCTGGATTATCTGTAGGGCTTGCTTCCATTGGCCCTGGCGTTGGCCAGGGCACTGCTGCGGGCCAGGCTGTAGAAGGTATTGCGAGACAACCAGAAGCAGAAGGTAAAATACGAGGTACCTTACTGCTAAGTTTTGCTTTTATGGAAGCTTTAACAATTTATGGACTAGTTGTGGCCCTAGCGCTTCTATTTGCGAATCCCTTTGTTTAATCCTGAAAAAAAAAAAAAAAAGATCCCTACACCTCGTCATTACATTAGTATTTCTCCAAGAATTTCCTTGTTAAGCTGCGGGAGAGGCTGATCTTAATAATTAGCAAATGAATTCTTCTTCCTACTTCGGTCGGAAAGATTCATGACGCGTGTGACAGGGAAGGGAAGGGAATGGATTGGGCAAGCAAATTCATTTTATCCTTTTCTTTTTATCCTTATCAAAAACCTGGGACTAAGTATCCAAAATATTCTTATCCAGAACTAGATAGGATCAAAAAAGAAAAGAACAAAATGATGTAGAACATATCCTTATCTATGAGGGGCGAGCATATGAAAAATGTAATTGATCCTTTCATTTCCTTGAGTTATTAGCCTTCTGCTGGGGGTTTCGGATCAAATACCAATATTTTAGAAACAAATATAATAAATCCAAGTGTGGTACTTAGTGTACTGATCTATTTTGGAAAGGGAGTGTGTGCGAGTTGTATATTCGAATAATATGGCTGGGCCCAACCAGCTGCACTTTGGAAATAGAAAAGTGCATGATCTCAACGAATTACTTCCGAACGGGGAATAGCGAAGAACTATAGCATTTCGTAATTGATTGGGAAATGAACTATTAGTTTATACCAACCAATGAGGGAGGACCACTAGAATGGTTAAAGCTGAACTGTTTGAAGTCTAAGCACAACTAACTGGGTATTCTTTCCACCGCTGTGTCAAGATGAGATGGATTCAAAGGCATAGTTGGAGATTGATCCGATATAAAACATTCATATCAATGGAATAATTTCATCTATTTACTGAAAAATAGTCCCAATCTCCCATCCAATTTTAGTTCCAATGCTGAACTGACAACCTAAACAGAAAGGAAATTGTTCGATAGAACAAAAATAAGGAGGCACAAATTAATTAATTGAATGGAACGATTCAAATTTCATGGGGGAAGAATAGGAGAGAAAAGGGGAAACGAAAACAAAAACAACTTTATTGATAATTGCAAATCCCTTTTGCTGGAAGAGCCCTTGGACATCTCGGTCTTTTATAAATTGATTCTAATCTTCCGTAAACGGAACGGAAAGGGCAGGCTTGGTGTGAAGGGGGAACGTATATGTTCCTGGGGAATAAAAAAGAACTGAGCAGGAGAGCCGAATGAATCGAAAGATTCGTGTTCAGTTTGGGAAGAGATTATGAATTCGTGAAATTTGTGAATAGATAATCTACTTTCATTAAGTAATCTATTAGATAACCGTAAACAGAAAATATTGAATACTATTCGGAATTCGGAAGAACTATGTAAAGGAGCTATCGATCAGCTCGAGAAAGCTCGGGCTCGCTTAAAGGAAGTGGAAATGATAGGGGACGAAATCCGGGTAAATGGAGACTCCCAAGTAGAACGAGAGAAAGAGGATCTCATCAATGCTGCTTCTGAGAATTTGGAACAATTAGAGGATCCCAAGAATGAAACGACTTACTCCGAACAGCAAAGAGCAATTGACCAGATCCGACAACAAGTTTCTCGCCAAGCTTTACGAAGAACTATAGGAACTTTGAATAGTCGTTTTAAAATTGAGTTGCATTTACGTACGATCAATCAAAATATTGGCCTGTTAGAACCATGATGAACACACCAGATTAGTTGTTAGTTGTTATAGGCCCTATTTCTCAACAGATAATTAATAAGTGCTAATGGGAAATCTTCAAATCGACGAAATTAGTATTATTATACGGAAACAGATCAAACAATATAACGACGCAGTAGGAGTTGGTAATCTTGGCACCGTACTTCAAGTAGGAGATGGCATTGCTCGTATTCATGGTCTTTATGAAGTAATAGCAGGGGAATTAGTGGAATTTGGAGATGGTACAGTAGGCATTGCCCTAAATTTGGGATCGGATAATGTTGGAGTTGTATTAATGGGCGATGGCTTGATGATACAAGAAGGTAGTTCCGTGAGAGCAACAGGAAAAAGTGCTCAGATACCAGTAAGTGATGCGTATTTGGGTCGTGTTGTAAATGCTCTAGCCCAACCCATTGATGGTAAGGGTCAAATTTCAGCTTCCGAATTTCGACTGATTGAATCTCCCGCTCCAGGTATTATATCAAGACGTTCCGTATATGAACCCCTTCAAACGGGGCTTATTGCTGTTGATTCTATGATTCCTATAGGACGTGGTCAGCGAGAATTAATTATTGGGGACAGACAGACCGGCAAGACAGCAGTAGCTACAGATACTATTCTTAATCAAAAGAGTCAAAATGTAATCTGTCTCTATGTAGCAATTGGTCAAAGAGCTTCTTCCGTGGCTCAGGTAGTTAATACATTTCAAGAACGTGGCGCAATGGAATATACCATTGTGGTAGCGGAAACTGCGGATTCTCCCGCTACATTACAATATCTCGCTCCTTATACAGGGGCAGCTTTAGCTGAATACTTCATGTATAAGAAACAACATACATCAATCATTTATGACGATCTCTCCAAACAGGCACAAGCTTATCGACAAATGTCTCTTCTATTAAGAAGACCACCTGGCCGAGAAGCTTATCCGGGAGATGTTTTCTATTTGCATTCCCGTCTCTTGGAAAGAGCAGCTAAATTAAGTTCCCAGTTAGGTGAGGGGAGTCTTACTGCTCTACCAATAGGTGAGACTCAAGCTGGAGATGTTTCAGCTTATATTCCCACTAATGCAATTTCCATTACCGATGGACAAATATTTTTATCGGCCGATCTATTCAATGCCGGGATCCGACCTGCTATTAATGTAGGTCTTTCCGTATCTAGAGTAGGATCTGCGGCTCAGATAAAAGCTATGAAAAAGGTAGCTGGAAAGTTGAAATTAGAGTTAGCTCAATTTGCAGAGTTGGAAGCCTTTGCGCAATTTGCTTCCGATCTTGATAAAGCTACTCAAGATCAATTGGCAAGGGGTCAACGATTACGTGAGTTGCTCAAACAATCTCAATCGGCTCCTTTGAAAGTAGAAGAACAAATAGCTACTATTTATACCGGAACAAATGGATACCTGGATGTATTAGAAATAGCACAGGTGAGAAATTTTCTCGTTCGGTTACGCGAGTATTTGATAAAGAATAAACCTCAGTTCGGAGAAATTATATGTTCTACTGGTACATTTACAGAAGAAGCGAAAGCCCTTTTGGAAGAGGCTCTTCAGGAACATACTGAACTTTTTTTACTTCAAGAAAAAAAATGAATATTTGATAATTTGGTGGGATTATTCAGAACAGGAAAAAGAGCTGAATAATTTGTTCCAATACATTGCACAACAATTTAGAACAATTGAAGAGTATTACGTCCAATAGGATTTGAACCAATACCGAAGGTTTAGAAGACCTCTGTCCTATCCATTAGACGATGGACGCTCTTTCTATCTTCCCTTTTTTTATTTTAACTCCTTTTGGCATACATTGTCCCGATCTACCTTTTTTATTCACAATGAGGTTATAGGATAGGAAAAGAATGGAATCTATTTCACATTGCAACGGAAAATTTATTTCGAGTGAATCGTGAAATTATGTTATATACTTAATCACTTTATATCTACCTATTCTATCTATATAGATAGATATAGAACAGGTAGATATCTGTTAGCGGGTAGCAGGAATCGAACCCGCATCGTTAGCTTGGAAGGCTAGGGGTTATAGTCGACATTGATTATTCAATGCCTCTAATTCAGAACCGAACATGAGAATTTCATGTCATTCAGCTCCTTCATGGGGATAGAGAGCGGTATGAGGGAAGAAGCGGAATATTTATATCAAATCTTTGTGAAAGGAAATTTCAATTCTTTTCTTTCTCCTCTTTTATTTTCGAATAAAACCCTAATTTCTTATCGTACCCATGGCATCTACGTCAGTTTCTTCTCTTTTCTGCTCTTCTCTTTTTTTAGTGAAGGGCCCAAAATCGTAGAATACTTACTCACTTTCTAGATGATCCCGATAGAAAGAGAAATTTGAAAAGTTTCAAATAATCACAAATCTTTCTAGTTAATTCGTTCCCTATTTCTACTGATTCTGATCCCCAGGAGAACAAATTCCACCGAGCTCGAACGAAATGCTGATAACCCAAGTAAACCAAAGTCATCGTTCTATAGCTATTCCGCTTCAACCTGGGGTCCTTCCATCCATCAGTTGAAGGTTTAGTCACGATGAAAAAATATCTTTGGATCCCCATAGATCTGGAATTTATCTAACCTTTCAAACATTCTGTGTCGCTATCTTGGAACCAAAAATGTGTTTCTCTTTCATCATTTCAGACCCAGATTACGAGAAGGTATGCTGTTCCTGGGCATTCATAGGGAAGGGTTTGAGCCTATCTGGAAATAGAGCTTTAGATGGATCTTTGATCCATGTAAAAGATCCTTCAACTATTTGAGTTGACAATGTAACGAATCACACTTTTACCACTAAACTATACCCGCAACGATCTGATTGTAACATACAGATCGATCTTTTGTCCAACCAATAGGAAGATGAGGAGTTATCAATCAACCTCTATTGAAAGTTTCTATCAATCATTACCTCGTTTTCATAATTACATGAATCTCCAGAGATGGAGATTCATGTAATTATAGATTACCTTTGCGAATTGCTGATAAAACAATAACTAAAGGGCCCGATACAACCATCAGAGTCAGAACAGTGAGTTGCACAATAACTTCTAAATCCATTTGGTTTTCTTTCACCCTCCATCGACTGGATGTATGAATAAAATGTTGTTGGTATCAATCACTTTTCTTCTATTTTGTATTCTTAAGACTCCTACCCATTTGTGTAGGTTTGATCAGGAACCTATTATGGCCTTGAGCAACTAATATCTTTACAATAATACATAAAATAGATAGAGAACCCTTCAATATCAAGATAATAAAATTTGATACTGGAGAGGAATAAATGGACTAATCCATCTAACGCATTTATTCAAACTGATTGGGGAGGGAATGAAGAGATGATAATAGAGGTTCAATTTTTGATAGCTTTTTTCTTGCCTTTATAGAAAGTATTCTAGCTCCCAAATTAGGTCAAGCATTGTATGAATGATTTTTCTGACTTGCTTGGCCTAGCCGATGGCTAGGCTAGCAGGTCAGAAAAAAGAGAGGAAAAGAAATAACTATTTTGAACGAAATGAGAAATACGATTGACTAGATTGTTCTTTATCCAACTGAATAATTTCAATATTCATTATATTGTCAATACAATCCATACATACTATGGTATACACCTTTACTCCACCATTCATTTTGTTACACATGAACTCTTCCATCTTGGAGAGATGGTTGAGAAAACCAAAGCGGTGGATTGTTAATCCGTAGTACGGATCATCCATACCGAGGGTTTGAATCCCTCTCTCTCCGTTCGTACACTATTGATCCTAAAAACAAATAACCCCGAATCTTTCTATGGAGTGGAAAATACCCATTAACCTAGAGACTTTTTTCACTATTCTTTACGTCCAGTATTACGTCCTGGATCGTTCGATAGAAATCCAAAGATAAAAAGAGAAATGAAAAATACCACTACTACGTAAACGAACAGCTTAACAGTAAGCATTACGTAATCTCTGGAATCCTGATTATAAGTACAACATAATAGATCATCATTCTTTGTACCAAATATGGATACTTGAATACCAAACAATAGTATGATTGTTACAAATCACGAAATTATTTCTTCGAATCACGTGTGAAAATAAATTTGAAAGAAGAAGAGAAATTTTCTCTTTGTTTTCCAAATGGTCTTTTTTCCCTCTTATTTTTTGGATCAACCAGATATTTATCAAATATTCATGAAAATATGTCATTGGTATCGATCGTATCAATACGTGACCCAATAGCCCGATCCAAACTGAGTGGTGGGATCAGAAGGAATTAATGAAGGTTAGTGGAAATTTTTTTATCCATGAGCAGATAAGGTATCTAAATAAGGTATCGTTGGGTTGAACAAGAATAGAACTTTTGTCACAAAAAAATGGAAAGAGTTATACAAAAATTGGATCAATGGCAGTGATCCAAAAACTTGAAAAAGAAACAAAATATACTTTTTATCGAAAATTTACAACAGCTTGCCAAACAAAGGCTAAGAGAAAAGAGAGAACAGGAATAATTGGCATTACATCGACAATTGGATCAAAAATTGCATAAGACTTAGGAAATTTTCCAAAAAAGGGATTATTTGAATGAATAAAGGCATCATCTAGACAAATATTGAACATAACTACCATTTTCCTTCTCTAATAAAAATTGGGCGGGGGGGGGTAAAGCCAGAAAAGTCTTTGATTGATCGAATCGATTGAAGCTCTTCAACAATATTTCAACCAATCTAATAGAAAATGATCAATGAATGAATATTCTTGTCCCTTTTTCTATTTTTCCTATTATGTCCAATTCCATCAATAACCTATTTTGTTGAAATATCCACAAATTTTTTTTGCCCAATTGGGATTTGATCTAATTTATCTTGGATCCTAATGGGTTGACAAAAAATTTGATATAATTATTCATTAGAATATGAATATGGAAATAGGATGGGAATGGGGTGTGGCCAAGCAGTAAGGCAGTAGGTTTTGATCCTGTTATTCAGAGGTTTGAATCCTTCCGTCCCAGACTTATTTCATTGGTTCCTGTTTTCCATTCCCTCGCTCTTCCCTTTCTTCTTTCGTAAAGGGTAAATCCAATGGATTTTTTTTTTCTTTTTCTCATAATTTCACCATACTTAACTTATCATAAGGGAATGTTATTACAATAGGGAAGAGATAAAGGGATATCTCTGTGGTGCAAGATGTGAATACAGATCAATTTGAGATAAGGTTCAATTTATGAAATTATCCCATTGGATGTATGATGTTTCTGCTCATATTGGAACTCTACGAGTAGCTAGTTCATTAAAAAATTTCCATGCCATTATGAATGCTCCTCTAGGAGATGATTATTTGAATATAATACGTTCTATGTTAGAACGAGAAAGAAAGTTTACTCCTGCAACTGCTAGTATAGTAGATCGTCATGTACTAGCACGTGGATCTCGAAAAAGAGTTGTGGATAATATTGTTCGAAAAGATAATGAGGAAAGTCCCGATCTTATCATATTAACACCTATGTGTACCTCTAGTATCTTGCAAGAGGATTTAAAAAACTTTGTGGATAGAGCATCCATAATCTTCAATTGCAACCTCATTTTTGCAGATGTGGATCATTATCAAGTGAATGAAATTCAGGCAGCGGATAGAACTTTAGAACAGGTAGTTCAATATTATTTGGATAAATCACATACATTGGATCAATTCATAACAGATGCACCTTGTATATTTATAATTGGGATTCTTACTCTGGGTTTTCATAATTGACACGATTGTCGTGAGTTGAGACATTTATTAAAAGATCTGGACATTAGGATTAATCAAATAATTCCTGAAGGAGGATCTATAGAGGATCCAAAAAATTTACTAAAAGCTCAGTTCAATTTAATTCCTTATCGTGAAGTGGGCTTAATGACAACGATGTATTTGAATAAGGAACATGGAATGCCTTATGTATCTACAACTCCTATGGGAGATGTAGATATGGTCGAGTGCATCCGACAGATAAAGAAATGTCTTTATATCTTGGCCTCTCCTATTTTATTGAGAAAAAGGGTTGATTACGAATCCTATATTGATGGACAAACTCGATTTGTTTCCCAAGCTTCTTGGTTCTCAAGATCTATTGATTGTCAGAACTTTACGGGGAAAGAAACAATCGTTTTTGGTGATGCAACTCATGCTGCTTCAATCACTAAGATACTTGCTAGAGAGATGGGAATTCATGTGAGTTTTACAGGTAATTATTGTAAACATGATGCAAAATGGTTCAAAGAGAAAATTAAAGATTTTTGTGATGAGATGATCATCACAGATGATCATGCTGAAGTAGGAGATATTATCGCTCGTGTGGAACCCTCTGCAATATTTGGTACTCAAATGGAACGTCATATTGGTAAACATCTTGAGATTCCCTGTGGATTTATTTCCGCACTAGCTCATATCCAAAAAAATTCCTTGGGATATCGACCCTTCCTGGGTTACGAAGGTACTAATAAAATAGTTGATCTAGTTTATAACTCATTCGCTCTGGGTATAGAGGATCATCTTCTAGAGATTTTTTATGGTCATGATATGAAGAAAATAACAACTAAATCATTATCCACGGATATTAGTCCAATTTTGGATCCTGAAAGTCAGCAATAATTGGGTAAAATCCCCCATTTTGTAAGAGACAAAGTAAAGATAAATACAAAAAAAATTGCACGATGAAAGGGCATTTTGAACGTTACTGTCGAGGTAATGCACACAGCTAAAGAAGCATTAAGTTAAGTACCTAATCAATATCAATTAATTGATTACATTGAGTGTATTATATATAAAAAGAGTGGATCCAATTCGATACCTATTCGTATCATATCAATTGAGTTAATGACTATTCATAATCACGTCTCGATCATGATTCAAGATCAGGGAGGGATCTTCGAAACATCGTCTGAAACGTTGTGGTAATTTACATAATTGGTTTCATGAATATGGATTATGACATCATTTCATATTCGGATCAAGTGCCGTTGGCTCAAAATTATTCTTATTTTATTATTTTCTTATATACTCTCGAAGTCAATCTCGTTTCCACATGATTCCATACAAAGATGACAAATATTTGAATTGTTCTATTGTTAAAGCCTAGGATTTTCTATCGATGTGTCTAACATCTCGTCCCAATATAGCGACAATCCAAAAATTCATTTATCTCTTATTGTAGATTGACAATAGTGTATTTTGTCGATATAATTCGTCCATTCATAGTAGAAATAGATATCTTAGTTTCATCATTTATCAATGATTCTATCCAATCATGATAATTCTTTCGATGGATCGTTTATTCATAACCTAGATTACTTTATTCTGGAATGGTGGATCTAAACTATACATATCCATATATGAACTGACGAGTGAATTATTTGGTCATTCACATAGGTTTTTGATCCCTCCCGTTCATCAATTAGATTGGTAGGATTCTATTTACCGGTTCATATTGAGTGACCTCGCATTCCACTTCGATCGTATATATAATCAATATCTATTCGCAATATGGGTTGTTAACTCAATGGTAGAGTAATCGAATTTTAAGTGCGACTAAGATCTTTTACACATTTGAATGAATTAGAAAACTCGTGGATACCATCGATAAAGTTCGGAAGACTACGACTGATCCTCAAAGTATAATGAATGAAAAAAAAAAGCATATCGTTCCAACATATGATCTTTATGATACCTGATCTTATTTCTCAGATACCTGATTGTATTTGATCACGACTGGATCTGATTCAAGGAATCAAATGGGTGGGAAATGTCTATTATATACTTGGATGGATGTATAATATGTTCATCCTTTCGGATCAAATGTGATAATTATGAATAGGACTTAATCAATTCGCAGTTAAGTCAAATGACTCAATGGAGAAAGCTATATGATTTGAATCATAAGTAGACCCAAAGAAATGAGCTTCTGTTCCTCGTTTCAATTAAGTGAGCGAGGAATTCCCTTTACTGATTTGAAGTTAAGAGCAGTTTAGTACATGATATCGGGAGGTTTTCCCTGAGTAGATCAGGGATTTATACACTCACAATGAGTCCTAAGTACTCTAGTATAGATGTGTAAGATAAATAGTGTACTGACCAAGTTTATTTATTCCATGAGTTAGGAGAGCAATTGGTTGCCAGGATAAAATATTTTTGTTCTTCCTCATGACGAATGAGATCCTTGGGTAGTAAATCTATAGAAGATAGAATATCTATATTCGGATATATCTCTTTTTTCCTATCTTGTTCCGACTAGATCGCACCATGTATTTTCTCAGAAATGAAGAGGTTATTCTCATGAACGAGGGCCATAGCTGAGGTTTGGAAATGGATGAATTCCATAGATACGGAAAGGAAGATAACTCTCGGCAACAATGCTTTTTATATCCACTCTTTTTTCAGAAAGATCTTTACGCAATTTCTCATGATCATTATTTGGATGGATCAAGTTCTTCCGAACCGATGGAACATTTAAGTTCCAATGATCAATTCAGTTTCCTAACTGTAAAACGTTTGATTGGTCAAATACGTCAACAAAATCATTCAATTGTTTTATTCGTGAATTGCGCTCCAAATCCATTAGCTGATTGCAAGAAGAGTTCCTATACTGAATCGGTACTAGAAGGACTTACATTGGTCCTGGAAGTTCCGTTCTCTATACGGTCAAAATATTCTGTGGAAGGGATGAATGAATGGAAGAGTTTCCGGTCGATCCATTCAATATTTCCCTTCTTGGAGGATAAATTTCCGCATTCAAATTATATATCAGATGCACGAATACCCTATTCTATTCATCCGGAAATTTTGGTTCGAACCTTTCGTCGCTTGATCCGAGATGCTCCCTCCTTGCACCCATTACGCTCTGTTCTCTATGAATATCGAAATAGTCCAGAGAATTTACAAAGATCAATTATTGTCGTCCCAAGAGTAAATACGAGATTCTTCCTGTTCCTGTGGAATTATTATGTCTATGAATGCGAATCCATTTTATTTTCCCTTCTTAAACGATCCTCTCATTCTCGATCGTTGTCTCATAGACCTTTCCCTCAGCGAACTCATTTTCATCGAAAGATAAAACATATTATCATATTTTCTCGTCGAAATTCACTGAAAAGTATCTGGTTGTTGAAGGATCCTAAAATTAACTATGTTAGATATGGTGAAAGATCTATTATAGCTATAAAAGGTACTCGTCTCCTAGTGAAAAAATGTAGATATTATCTTCTACTTTTTCGGCAATGTTATTTCCATCTTTGGTCCGAACCGTATAGAGTCTGTTCTCATCAATTATCCAAGAATTGTTCTTCTTCTCCAGGTTATTTTCTGAGGGTTCGGATGAACCCTCTTTTTGTCAGAACAAAAATGCTAGATGAGTTATTCATCGCCGATCTTATTACCTATGAATTTGATCCAATAGTTCCGATTGTACCAATACTTGGATTATTGGCTAGAGAAAAATTCTGTGACGTATCAGGACGGCCAATTAGTAAATTGTCTTGGACCAATCTAACAGATGATGATATCCTCAATCGGTTTGATCAAATTTGGAGAAATCTTTTTCATTACTACAGTGGATCCTTTGGTCGAGATGGTTTATATCGTATAAAGTATATACTTTCATTATCATGTGCTAAAACTTTAGCCTGTAAACATAAAAGTACGATACGTGTAGTTCGGAAGGAATTAGGTCAAGAACTCTTTCAAAAATCGTTTTCAAAAGAACGAGAATTTGATTCTCTGCCTTTTTCGTCAAAAGCGGCGGCCCGTTCGCAGAGAGAACGAATTTGGCATTCAGATATTCCCCAGATAAATCCCCTAGTTAATTCCTGGCAAAAGATACAGGATCTTAAAATAGAAAACTCATTTGATCAATGAAATGCTCTTTGAGTAATTGCCTCGATTCAGAATCATTTTTCTTTCTCTATCCGAGAACTAAAATGATTAGGAAATAGATACATTACATGGGGAAAGCCGTGTGCAATGAGAATTGCAAGCACGGTTTGGGGAGAGATTTCTCGCTCTTACTGATACTGAAGGAGCAGATCATCCACTCCATCCGACGAGCTCCGGGTTCGAGTCCCGGGCAACCCGGATCAAATTTCTGATAGGTACCTCTGTCCACTTATTCTGGTTCTGGATCTAATCAAGTTTTTTCATATCTGTTCTCATTCCAATTGATCTACCATTCCTGGAACCAGTAATAAATAATTTTATGGAGTATCTAATCACAGATAGATCTATAGAGTGTGGAATATATGGATAGAATATAGAGGTATTTGAGATAGACTCTATATTCTATCCATATAGTATAGATCAGTATCTATCCCGTTGGGATAGATATTGAAATTCCATCGCAGATATTGGTTGACATTGATACATGGATCATATTATACTGTAAAATAACAAGCCTTATGCTTGGGAGCCTCTGATGATTTTATAAACGAAGTTCTGACCATGACCGCAATTATAGAAAGACGCGAAAGCGCAAATTTCTCGAGTCGCTTCTGCGACTGGATCACTAGCACTGAAAACCGTCTTTACATTGGATGGTTCGGTGTCTTGATGATCCCTACCCTATTGACCGCAACCTCTGTATTCATTATTGCTTTCATCGCAGCTCCTCCGGTAGATATTGATGGTATTCGTGAACCTGTTTCCGGTTCTCTTCTTTATAGAAACAATATTATCTCCGGTGCTATTATTCCTACCTCTGCAGCTATCGGATTGCACTTCTATCCAATCTGGGAAGCAGCTTCCGTCGATGAATGGCTATACAACGGGGGTCCTTACGAGCTAATCGTTCTAGACTTCCTACTTGGTGTAGCTTGCTATATGGGTCGTGAGTGGGAGCTTAGCTTCCGTCTAGGTATGCGTCCTTGGATTGCTGTTGCATACTCAGCTCCTATTGCAGCTGCTACTGCCGTTTTCTTGATCTACCCTATTGGTCAAGGGAGTTTCTCTGACGGTATGCCTCTAGGAATCTCTGGTACTTTCAATTTCATGATTGTATTCCAGGCTGAGCACAATATCCTTATGCATCCATTCCACATGTTGGGTGTAGCTGGCGTATTCGGCGGCTCTCTATTCAATGCTATGCATGGTTCTTTGGTAACTTCCAGTTTGATCAGGGAAACTACTGAGAATCAGTCCGCAAATGCAGGTTACAAATTTGGTCAGGAGGAAGAAACCTACAATATTGTGGCTGCTCACGGTTGTTTCGGCCGATTGATCTTCCAATATGCTAGTTTCAACAACTCCCGTTCTTTACATTTCTTCTTAGCTGCTTGGCCCGTAGCAGGTATCTGGTTTACCGCTCTAGGCATAAGCACTATGGCTTTCAACCTAAATGGATTCAATTTCAACCAATCTGTAGTTGTCAGTCAAGGCCGTGTAATTAACACTTGGGCTGATATCATTAATCGTGCTAACCTAGGTATGGAAGTTATGCACGAACGTAATGCTCACAACTTTCCTCTGGATCTAGCCGCTGTTGAATCTATTTCAATAGGCGGATAATACTCTGATGGATTTTTATCGTGTATTGCTTAATTGAAGCATACCAAGCCTTTCAATAAAATGAAAGGCTTGGTATGCTTCAATTGTTTGTTGTTATTCTTCATACTTCTTCCCCCATTCCATCAATAATGGATATGTGCAGTTCCCCTGCATCCAGCAGGAATTGAACCCGCGAGTTCGCCAATTATGAGTTGGGCGCTTTAACCGTTCAGCCATGGATGCTGGATAAAGATCATCAACATACTCATTCTATAATATGAGTATAGACTCAGATCTAAAATGGGTTAGTTCGGGATCGGGACCCATTTACATTCTTTCTCTCATACTTGATTCATGTCAAATATTATCAATAGACATTCAAATAACATTTCATTTTTATAATAAGTCGAACAACTTGTTCGAGAGTTGGGAGTTAGTCATCGATCTTGCTTTGATCCCCTATCAGAGTCACCAACCCACATACGAACAAACGTTAGCTCGTTTTTTCTTCTTGGGAGAAATGACTGTAGATAGATAAATTGGCTTGTTTTTCTGGGGCGGACGTAGCCAAGTGGACCAAGGCAGTGGATTGTGAATCCACCACGCGCAGGTTCAATTCCCGTCGTTCGCCCATAAAAGAAGATAAAAAAAATCGGGCTGGATCCGATTCGTTGTCATTTTCATATTTCATTGAAATAAATTATATCCTGTGGTATAAGGGTATTGGTTGGTTGACACGAGCTTTCCAATTATGTTTAATCAATATTATATTATATATTCTATTCATTGGTATGAAAAAAAGGGAGAGAGAGGGGGTAACAAAGAAATGAAAAAAGATCACAGATAAATCAAATCAGGAAAATGCGAAATTATCGATTCTGCAAATCCATATCGATAATCAATTTGATGATATTTTTAATTCAAATCCTTTCACACCGGGAGCGCCTTATAAAGCTCATTGACCCTAGAATTCTCAATGCGTGGCGCTTCCGATCTGCGTAAGCGATCGCATTATTTTAGTCAAAGATATCATCAGTAACACACATGTGTTATATAATAAACTGATAATAGTGTGGTCAAGAAAAAAAATTTCTATTCGATGAAACTCTTTCCTATACATAACTTTATGGAACTTGGAAATGAAACACCGGAAGAATATTTAAAGCCTATCACTAAAAATTGGTTGATATTTCCACATCTTTTCCTGTCTTTCCAATTGAAAAGATCTTACAATCGATTCATAGAGCATTTTGATCCCATTAGTTTTAATTCAGGATATGGCAGGAACACGAACAAGAAGGATGAGATGATCTCGGAGAATCAAGGACCGAGCAAAACTCATTTGGAAAATAATGAGAAAGATCTCAATTTGAAGATCGGAGGGTTTTCTAGACGACAGATTGACATATGGAATTCAGCTTCTAGAAAACTCAGCTATGGATATAGTCATCACTAACATGTAAAAATACGATGTTCTAAGGGATGATCCCCCATGGATGAGATCAAAGCTCAAAAATGAGAGAGCTCAACCTTATCATCTCTGTTCAACAACCAACTCGTTGCCCTTGAGCTTCTACAGGTCGAAGCTTCTCCTCCATTTGAGGAAGTACTACCAGAAAGGGATCACCACGATTTTCCAATAAATTAGGGCATTGAAAACGATGGGACAGAAATGGGATAAGCACATTGGTGTGGTCATGGCACCAAGAAGGTCGCTAACCCGAGAAACTAGGAATTTGACCAGTTTCTTCAGTAATATTTCAAGGAAGTCTTCTTTGGATCTTCAAGGGGAAATGTTAGCATATTTCTTGATGATGCAAACATTTCACAGGATTCGTCACGGGACATTTTAGGATCAGGGACGGGAAAATGAGCATGGTGACAAATTACTATGTAACATTTTGCAGCACCAAGATCCTTCATGTCAAATTTGGAGGACAATTAGGTCTTCAAATCTTGGATAATTTCTTTGTCCTTTCCAATCAACAACATATCATCCACATACAAGCTCAAACAAATAACTCGGTCACCAGTTAATTTAAAATACACACAGTGATCTGCTTTGTTTCTTGTGAAGCCAAGTCCCCGTATATATGTATCAAATTTCTAATACTATGCCCTTGGTGATTGTTTTGACCCATACAAAGACTTTTTTAACTTTCATACTAGTCCTTTCCTTCCATGCACCGTAAATACTTTTGTTTTCTTCATGTAGATCTCTTCTTCCAGATCCCCATGAAGAAATAATTTCTTCACATCCATCTGTCCTCCCTCAAAATCAAAAGAAATGAAAATAGATAAAAGTAATCTAATAGAAGCTAACTTGGAAATAGAAGAAAAAATATCTCTGAAATCAATTCCTGACACCCGGCAATAACCTTTGCTACCAACCGAGATTTGTATTTCTCCACCTTTTCTTCTGCATTCATCTCCTTCTTAAATGCCCATTTCATTCCAATGGGTTCTCTTCCAGCCGACAACTCCACCAGATCCCAAGCCTCATTTTTTTCCAAAGATGCCATTTCATCAACCATGGCTTCTTTCCAGAGTTTGAAATTCTCTGAATCTACTGCCTCTTTGAAATTTTTGGGATCATCACCAGTAATAGATAAAGATAAATTTGAACAGAAAGCAGATGGACTATACCTTTCTGTCTTCCTTCTCTCTCAAACTAATATTCTAGAAATTGGAGTTTGTGGTTGTTCCTCTTCTGATTCAAGTTCTACTGTAGAGTCTAATTCTTCCTCTTTTAGCTCAAAATCTATATTCTCAGGTTCCTTTGGTAGGACTTCATGTTTAATAACATCTTTCACCTATCTAAACACCACATCTTGGTTGTACACAACCTCCCTTGTTTCTCGGTTCCAAAAATTATAACCTTTTAAACCATCCTTATATCCAATAAAAATGCACCTCTCAAATTTACTATCCAACTTGGTTATTTTCTCCTTTGGAATGTGTACATATGCATCAAAACCAAAGACCCTTAGATGTGAAAGAGAGAGTTTCTTACCATTCCATACCTCATGTGGATTCTTATCCTCCAATGTTGATGAAGGTGATCTATTAACCAGGCAACATGAATTATCCATTGCCTCTGCCTAGAATTTTTGTCCTAACCTGGGACCATTGAGCATGCTTCTTTCCTTTTCCATCAATGTCTTATTCATTATTTCTACAACTCCATTTATTTAAGGTTTGTATGGAGTAGTCTTCTACTGTGATATACCACACTTATTACAAAAATCTTCAAAATCCTTCATGCATAACTCTCAACCATTATCTGTCCTCGACACCTTGATCTTCTTCTCTATCTAATTTTCCACCAGAGCCTTAAATTATTTAAACCTGTCAAATACTTCAGATTTCTTCCTGAGGAAATATATCCATGTATTCCTTGATAAGTCATCTATAAATGAGACATAGTACATAGACTTACCCAGTGATGGAAATGACACAAGTCCAAACACATCACTGTGCACAAGCTCTAATATCCCTTTCACCCTCTTATAACCAAAGGGGAAACTCACTTGATTCTTATTCCTATATACACAATGTTCACAAAAATTGAAATCCAGAGAGAAATTAGACATACATTCTACCATACCATTACCATGCAATATTCAAAGACCCTTTTATCCAATATTTCCAAGCCTTTGATTCCATAACATGGTCTTTCTCCCAAGACCACAAGGTTTTATGCTCCACATTCAAGAACCAAAAAACTATTGCACCCATCAATAACAGTGCTACCCATAAGCTTGTATAGAGTTCCAATACAAACTATCCACATCAATACCAGTGATCCTCAAACCATTTTGCTGGTATCTTTCTCGAACATTATTTTTAGACCTGCATCATCCATTTTTCTTACAAAAATCAGATTTCTGGCCAATGAAGGAATATGAAAAACACCAGGAAGTGATCTAATCCTTCCACCTTGCAAATTCAACTTGAATTTTCTGTGTCCGATGATTTTTTCCTTCTTATCATCCCCTAAGAAGACATCACCACCATCATATTTCTTGTACTCGCAAAACCACTCCCTATGGGGAGTGAAGTGAAAGGATGCACCCGAGCCAATCAACCATGCCCCATGATCTACATGTGTACTTGAACAAGAAGCCAAGTACACATCCCCACCTTCAATTGAGGCGGTCACTTTCCTCTACAGAAGGAGCATCATGAGATCCCTTTCTTTTCTAAGGAGATTTAGACGTACAGTCCTTTTTGTAGTGCCCTTCCTTTCCGCATTTCCAACACATCTTTACAGGTTTTCCTGGAGATTTAGATCTCCTACTCGAGGAATTTTTTTTTTATGTTCTAGGACTGTCCTCGTATAGAAAAGGCATCTCTATTATAGCTCCCAATATTTTTCCATCTCATCTCCTCCATCAACAAGGATGAGACTATTTAATCAAACTTCAAGGTATTTATATTGCTACCTATAGCAACAACTAGACTATCCTACAAATCTAGTAGAGAACACAACAAACTGATGCACTTATCTTCGTATAAAATTTTAATATAAAAAATAAAATATGGCTTACCATAGTATTAAATGCGTTCAGATACTCCCTTACTGAGTCTCCATCCTTCATCCTCAGGTTATATAAAATTTTCCGCAGGAATAGTTTGTTCAATAGAGGCTTAGATTGGTACAAAGTCTCTAACTTATCCCATAAAGCCTTCACTATATCTTCCCTTGATACATTCAGAAATACTAAATCTACGAGACACATTTGTATTATTCTCTTCGCCTTCCGATATAAGTTTGACTAGTCTTATGTTGACAATCCCATTGGTTTCGTACCTGGATCTACAACAATCCATTGATCTTGCTCCACCAACCAATTGATCCGAATTTAATAAGGAATGAAACATAATACATATATAATCACAAATACAGAGTTGAAACATAAATAATACTTCATTTCATTAATATCAAATACTGAAAATGATTACAGATAGAATTGAAAGAAACTAACTATGGCGATGGTAGCTTATCTCTGAGAATGATGTAGCAGCTACATGCCTTTGAACTGTGTTACAATGAGGCTCAAGGGAATTTTTATTATTGAACAATAATATAAAACTCTAAAAAACCAATACCCTAACCTGAGGTGATGTAACACCAAGAGATTATGGGCCCCGTTGGGGTTAGTTGAGCAGCCAACTTCCCGGGGTCGTAACTTGGTCATATTATCTCCGTTTGGTGCATATGATACCTCGTTGGAAATATCTCTCTGAAGAACACAAAATTTTCTATAGTCCCCTACCTTTGGCCATTGGATTGCAGCGGACCTAAAAAAATCTGTTTAGGGGGTCAAACTTTCTCTGGAAGTTAAGGACCTGAAAATTGCTAAAAATAGTAAATAAGAAAATTGATGAAACTATCTAGGTGGAATAGGTGGGTGGCTACCAATATTCACCTGGATAATTCCTCCCCCCTTAGTAATAAATGGTCCCCATTGCATGCAGAGCCTCCATGAGGTGGGTAAATTTCTGTTAAACTTGGTGCTTGGTGAACCACTTGCCCTGGTGAAGGAGTTGGCCTGCTCTGACAACTCGATATAGTTGGCTCCGTTGTTGGCGAGTGCTCTTAAGCTGTGTGTCCATGATCTGATAATTTGTAGCCTATTCCATGCAGTTTCTATTTAACTCTATCGGAGTGAGTTTTTCTGAAATATCATTTTTTTCCAGTAATAGTGGAAAGTATGACTGAAGGTGATCCACATTTAAGATTGGGTGCAAGCCTAGGAATGGGGGAATGCTGAGCTCAAAATAATTGTCTCTCACCACCTTGATGATGGTGTAAGGCCAATAACAGATTCTTATAAGTTTTTGATGGGCTCCGATTAGGCATTCTTTCTGCAAATGCAGCCAAACTTTGTCGCCCACTTGAAACTTGTGTGGCACCCGATGTTGATCATGTCATTGCTTGTACTTGGCATTGGATTTCTCCAAGATTTTGTGGAGCTGCTAGCGAACATGTTGGATGTGTTCAATAAATATGGTTATTTATCACCCTCAAATAGTACATATGTGGATTATGTCTGTGTGGTCACATGAGGTATGGAAACATCAATGAGACACAATGGTTGAAATCCTAGGCCCACTTGAAAGGGACTGCGACCAATCGAGCTATGGAGAGATTTGTTATAGTTTTGCTGCAAATATGGAAGGCTCTCATCCCATGTTCGTGGATGCTTGGAGTTGTACATGCGGATTATATTCACTATCATCCTATTGACGACCTCTGTCTTGCCATTTGTCTGGGGATAGAATGCAGTTGATTTGGTGAGCTTGGTGTCCAACAGTGCCCATAGGCTTGACCAGAATGTGCTCAAGAACCTACTATATCAATATGATATAATAGTCTATGGTATCCCAAATTATACCCATGATCGTTCAAAGAAGAGTTTCGTAGTGTCCTTTGCTGTGATACTCTTCTTGTGGGTCACCAATATAGCCATTTTTGAGAATTTGTCCACAAACACAAATATATAGTCATTACCATGTTTGGTAGAAGGGAGGCTAGACATATAGTCCATGGAGATGGATTCCTAAAGCTGAATGGGAGTGGACATAGGAGTGTACAGACCTTGCTTCTTGATGGTTGTCTTGGCGATGGCATGGGCAATGCAGGATCTGAGATATTTCCCAACATATTGTCAGAGTTTTGGCCAATAGAAATACTGCTGCAATACAACCATTGTCTTTTCTACCCCTAAGTTTCCAGCAACCCAACTATAGTGTACCTCCCAAATCATCTTGGCCCACTCGCTTGAAGGAGCACAAAGGCGTCCCATGTGGCATAATAGTGCATCCTGGAGGTGATAATATAGCACTTGTTTTCCTCCCAGGAGTGTTTGGTATGTGTTGCTGAAGTCTGGATCTCTCTTGTAAAGAGTTGGTTAGCTTGAAGTCTCATGCCCATAAGAGTCGAGCACAGTGGTGAGTACCATGATAGGTGGTCGGCTGAGGCAATTTGAAACATTGTTGGTTCTTCCCTTCTTGTACTTAATATTCAAATGGAATTGTTGCAGGTATGTGGAACATTTCTGATGGTGATCGTTCTGCAAATTCCCTTGTGTCTGTATGAACTGTAGGGGTCGGTGGTCTATGTGGTTGACCGTTTCCTTCCCCAAAATGTAGTGCTTCCACTGCCAATAGGCCTGCACAATGGTATACATTTATTTGTCATAGATGAGATACTTCTGGACTATGTCTGAAAGTGCCTCACTATGATATGCTAATAGATGACCCTGTTGACTAAGAACTTAACCAATCGCATAATCCAAGGCATCTGTCTCAATCTCAAATGGTTGTTGCAGGTCTATTAATGTGAGCACATGTGAAGAGCAAAGATGATGCTTCAATTTGTTAAATTCTTTTTTTTTGGATTCAGATCAGAATATTTTTTCTGTTGATCCTCCTTTGGTGACTTGACTCAAGGGCCAAGTGATATAGGATAATCCCGACATGAACTTGCAGTAGAAGTTGTCAAGTCCCTGAAAGCTGAGGAGCTTTGTTAGAGTGGTTTAGGATGGCCAATCTCGAATGACTTGTATCTTGGTTGAGTCCACATGCGCATCTCGCTCAATAATGATGTACTCGAGTTATTGAACCCAATTCATATCAAAGTACATTTTTCCAAATTGGAACATAACTTGTGTTGTCGCAGTGTTTGGAGGACCTGTCGTATGTGGTGGAAGTGGTCCTCCCAAATCTTAATAAAGATCGTGGTTTCATCCAAATACACCACCATGAATGAGTTGGTAAAAGGTCACAAGATGTCGTCCATCAACCTCATGAAGGTTGCGGGGTCATTTGTCAACCTGAAAGGCATGACCAACCATTCGAAGAGGCCCTCCTTCGACTTGAAAGAAATCTTCCATACATCAGAGGGTTTGATTGATACCTGGTGATAACCAGACTTCAAGTCAATTTTTCTGAAATATTTTTCCCCATGAGCTAGTCTAGGAGGTCATTGATCTGTGGGATTGGATACCTATTCCGGACAATGATCTTGTTCAGTGCCCGATAGTCAATATAGAGTCTCTAGGTGTTGTCCTTCTTTTGTATCAACACAATCAGGCTCCCATAGGGTGAGGAGCTTGGCCTGATGTTCCCTTTCTACAACAGCTCTTGGATCTGCCTCTTGATTTCATCATTCTCCAGAATAGAGCGTCGATAGATTGATCCATTAGGCTGCAGTGCACCTGGGGTCAGATCAATGGAGTGCTTGACTTGACAATGTAGAGGAACCCCTGTGGTTGAGGAGAAAATGTCCTTGTATTCCTCCACGAATTTTTCCATTTGTTGTTTCTGCGTAGGGGATCCCTCTTTGGAGTTTGTAGACACAATATTCTTCTTTCCCTGTGGGCGAATCGTAATGAAAATAAATTTCCTGGTTTGGGAAATAATATGACTGCATTTCTTTTCAGTAATCAAAGAGATGGTGGAAGGCGGTACTAATTCTGGTATCCAATACAACTTATTTCCCAAAGTAATAATAACAGAATGAGGCCTATACTCATACAAAACATGTCGCTTCCACAATTTGGTTGGCCTAATAATACATCAAAAACTTAGAGAGGAGAAACATCACACAATACCTCATCCATGAATGGCTTGATGTTGTAGGGAAGGCAACAATTCTGGTGATGCGAAGATCTCTTCATTGGTGAAGCCACCTGAAGGTATACAGCTGCGGGTGTGTTGTGGTTGGTATGCCAAGCTACTTCACGACCTTTATTGAAATGAGGTTATTTTGGCTTCCGCTATTGACAATGAATTGCAGTGGAGAACCCTTCACCCACATCTAGGAATGGAAGAGGCGCTCCTCCTCCTCTGGGTCCTTGGGCTCCTGACTCTAGAGCTTGGTGGTGGAAACGGTGGCACTAGGTTCCACATCAATGATATGATTCCCTTTGTCATTCCCCTTATCTAGTTCTGACTCAAAATTAGAACATGCATATGATTTGGATGCCTTGAGATCGGCTAACAACGATTTTTCTTCCCGACACTCACTTGTGTTATGAGTGGAGCTTTTATGAAATTCACACAACTTCCACGTGTCCTTATTTGGCTTTGTGGTGTTTTTCTTCACTTGATGCTTCGGCGGGTTGTCCTGAGTCACCCCACTTTGGTTTTGCCCCTTGTTCTGTGGTTTGGGGGCGCCTTTCCCAGGCTTCAGATTCGCAGATCCAAATTCTCGCTTCTTTTGCTTAAATTTCTTCTCGATCTTGGTGGCATATCGATATCTCACGCCAAGCAAGGTAATTTTGATGAACTCCATTTCCTCCTTAATGTATCTCTGCAAACATCTATGGTACTTGAGCACCAAATGTCTCTTCGAATCTTTGATACCCAACTTTGTGCGTAGGGTATGGAACAAATTCGTCAGCTCATGCACATCTTGATCCCTTTGCTACCACAACATCGTTCATTGGATGTACTTGTCCTCATAGCTCCCCACGGGGTAATATTGTTCCTCGATGCCATCTCAAAATGAATTCCAAGTGGGTGCAGCTGTAAAAAGTGAGGGTTTTTCCTCATCCCTCTATTCACAGCAGGTTTCCCACCAATCTTTGCATGGAGGGTAGCTTTGAGGAGTGCAAAGGTAATATTTCTCGATCGGAGAAATGATGGACCGAAAAATACCCTTCTAGAAAATTCAACCATCTATCTATGACGTCTGCATCTATCTAGTCTTCAAATATAGGAATGTCGAAGTTAAATTATTTGTACGTTGAAGGGAGTGGCTCTTCCAGAGTGACTGTCGGATGAAGATGCATCGCCTGTGGGCATCCACCGTAGGATCTGAGAAAATTTGTCTATCATTCCATTTCTCTGTCGCTCGAGGCTTTGAGAATTATTTTTATAGGACATCCTACTCCCTCTTCTTTCTTTTCACCCTCCATGGGAGGCCGTCAGGGTTTGTGATGTTGATATTGCAATGATTCAACCAGATTGAGCACTAACTCCTTATACCCTGACCTTGTTGGGGACATGCAAAGGAAAAAACGGAGAAAGAGCAGACCTATTTGATACCACTGATATGAATTTAATAGGGAATGAAACAGAATACAAATATAATCACAAATACAAATATGCAACATAAATAATATTTCATTTCATTAATATAAAATACTGAAAATTCTTATAGACATATTTGAAAGAAACTATCTCTGGCAATGGTAGCTTATCCCTGAGAAGAGATGTGGTGGCTAAATTCCTTTGAACTATGTTAAAATGAGGCTCAGGGGCATTTTTATTACTAAATAGTATGCGAAAACCCTAAACAACCAAAACCATAACCCGAGGAGATGTAACACCAAGAGTTTATGGGCCTCTTTGGGGTTAGTTGGGAAGCCAGCTTCCCAAGGTCATAACTTGGTCATATTATCTCTGTTTGGTGCATATGATACCTCATTGGAAATATTTCCCTGAGGAATACAGGTTTGATGCGATCCTCTACCTCTAGCTACAGGACTATAGTGGACCTCAAAAAAATGTTGTTTAGGGGTCAAAATTACTCTGGAAGTTCAGGACCCGAAAATTGATAAATATAGCAAATAAGAAAATTGATGAAACTATTCTAGGTGGAATAGGTGGGTGGCCACTAATATCCACCTGGATCATTCCTCCCCCCTTAGTAAGAAATTGTCCCCATTTCGTGCAGAGCCTCCATGAGGTGGGGAAATTTATGTTGAACCCGGTCCTTGGTGAACCACTTGCCCTCGTGAAGGATTTCGCCTGCTTTGACAACTCAATATAGCTAGATCTGCTGTTGGAGAGTGCTCTTAAGCTATATGTCCATGATCCAATTAGTTGCATCTTGTTCCATGCAGTCTAGATTTAACTCTGTCGGCATGAATTGTTCTACAATGTCAGATGTGTTCAGTAATGGTGGAAAGTATGGCCGAAGGCGATCCACATTGAACACTGGGTGTAGGCAAAGGAATGGGGGAATGTTGAGCTCAAAATCATTGTCTTACATTGCCTTGTTGATGGTGTAAGGCCCATAAAGGAGGGGTCTGAGTTTCCGATGGGCTTCGGTTAGGCATTTTTTCTACAAATGCAGCCAAAATTTGTTGCCCGCCTGAAAATTGTGTGGCACCCGATGTTTATCATGTCGTTGCTTGTACTTGGCATTGGATTTCTCCAAGATGTTGTGGAACTACTGGCAGATGTGATGGATGCGTTCAATAAGTCTGGTTTCTTTATCAGTGTCAGATAGTACATGTGTGGATTTTGTCTGTGTGGTCGCATGAGGAATGACAACATCAATCATACACAATGGTTGAAATTATAGGCCCACTTGAAAGGAACTGTGACTAATCTAGATATGGAGAGATATATTACAGTTGTGCTACACATATGGAAGCCTCTCATCGAATTTTTGTGGATTCTGAGAGTTGTACATGTGGAGTATATGCACTATCATCCTGTTGATGACCTTTGTCTGACCAAATATCTAGGGATGGAATGTAGTTGACTTGGTGATCTTGGTGTCCAATAGTACCCATAGGCTTGACCAAAATGTGCTCAGGAACCTACTATCCTGATCTAATATAATAGTCGGTGGGATCAAAAAATGTACCCACACTCATTCAAAGAATAGTTTCGTAGTGTCCTCTGTT
This sequence comes from Pinus albicaulis, assembly GCA_034641835.2. Classification (NCBI taxonomy): domain Eukaryota; kingdom Viridiplantae; phylum Streptophyta; class Pinopsida; order Pinales; family Pinaceae; genus Pinus; species Pinus albicaulis. Next base: position 79,210,691 of record CM076576.1, read on the forward strand.
GTGATACTCTTCTTGTAGGCTGCCAATATATCCATTTTTTAGAATCTATCCATGACCACATATACACAGTCATTACCATGCTTGGTAGAAGGGATTCCAAACATATAGTCCATGGATATGGAATCCCAAGGATGACTGGGAGTGGGTAGAGGAGTGTACAGGCCTTTCTTCTTGACGGTTGGCTGGGCGATGGTGCATGCAGTGAAGGATTTGATATATTTCCTAACATCTTGTCAGATTTTTGGCCAATAGAAATACTGCTATAATACAACCATTGTATTTTCTACCCAGAGTTTCCAACGACCCGACTATAGTGTGCCTCCCAAATCATCTTGGCCCGCTTGATTGAAGGAACACAAAGGTATCCTAGATGGCATAACAGTGCATCCTGGATGTGATAATCTATCAATTTTTTTCCTCCCAGGAGTGTTTGGTATGTGTTGTTGAAGTCTGGATCACTCTTGCAGAGATTCGGTTAGCTTCAAGTCTTGTGCCCACAAGAATCGAGCACAGTGGTCAGCGCCAAGACAGGTGGTCGACTGAGGAAGTCTACAACATTTTTGGTGTTTCTCTTCTTGTACTTAATATTCAAATGGAATTGTTGCAGGTATGTGGACCATTTTTTATGGTGATCATTCTGCAACTTCCCTTGTGTCTATAAGAACTATAGGGGTCAGTGTTCTATGTGGATTATCATTTTCTTCCCCAGATTGTAGTGCTTCCACTACCGACAGGCCTTCATAACGGAATACATATCTTTGTCATAGGTTGGACACTTTCTGATTGTGTCTGAAAGTGTCTCATTGTGATACGCTAATGGATGACCCTGTTGAGTAATAACTGCACCAATCATATAGTTAGAGGCATCTGTCTCAGTCTCTGGTAATGTGAGAACAGGTGCAGAGCAAAGAGGATACTTAAATTTGGGAAATTCCTTCTAGTGGGATTCAGACTAGAAGATTCTTTTGATCCTCCTTTGGTGACTTGAATCAGGGGCTAAGTGATATGGGAGAATCCCATCAAAAACATGCAGTAGAAGTTGGAAAGTCCCAGAAAGCTACGGATCTCTATTAGAGTGGTTGGGGTTTCCCAATCCCGAATGACTTGTATCTTGGCTGGGTCCACATGCACACCTCACTCATCAATGATGTACCCCAGGTATTGAACTTGGGTCATACCGAAAGTGCATTTTTCCAAATTGGACCACAACTTTTGTTGTCTAAGTGTTTGGAGGACCTATCGAATGTCGTGGAGGTGCTCCTCGCAACTCTGACTAAAGATCAGGATGTCATCCAAATACACCACCACGAATGAGGTGGTAAAAGGTTGCAAGATGTCATCCATCAAACTCATTAAGGTTTTCGGGGCTTTCGTCAACCTGAAAGGCATGAAAAACCATTCAAAGAGGCCCTCATTAGACTTGAAGGCATTATTCCATACATTAGAGGGTCTTATTGGTACTTGGTGATAGCCTAACTTCAAGCCAATTTTGCTTAAATATTCCCCCCCCTAAGCTGGTCTAGGAGGTCATCAATCCATGGTATTGGATACCTATTCCAGACAATGTTCTTGTTCAACATACGATAGTCAATGCAGAGTCTCCAGGTGGTGTCCTTCTTTAGTACCAACACGATCAGGCTCCCATAGGGTGAGGATCTTGGCCTGATGTGCCCTTTCTACAACAACTCTTGGATCTGCCTCTTGATTTCATAATTCTCCATAATAGAGCATCGATAGATTTTCCAATTAGGCAGTGACTTGCTAGGGGTCAGATCAATGGATTTCTTGACCTGACAGTGTAGAGGAACCCCTGTGGGTGAGAATAAAATGTCCCTGTATTCCTCCATGAATTTTTCCATCTGCTGCTGCCGCATAGGGGAGCCCTATTTGGAGGCTGCGTCCACAATATTCTTCTTTCCATGTGGGCGAATCATAATGAAAACAAAATTCTTGGTTTGGGAAATAATCTTATTGCATTTCTTTGTAGTAATCAAATATATGGAAGAAGGTGGTACTACATTTGGTATCCTCTAAAAATTATTTCCAAAAGTAGTAATAACAGAACGAGGTCTAGGCTCATACAAAACATGTTGCTTCCAGAAGTATGGTTGGCCTAATAATACATCAGAAACTTCAAGAGGTGAAACATCACACAGTACCTCATTCATGATGGGCTTGATGTTGTAGAGAAGGTGACACTGCTAGCTGACGTGGATATATCTTCCTTGGTGAAGCCACCTGAAGGTGTACAGTTGTTGGTGTGTTGTGGTCAGTAGGCCGCGCTGCTTCACAACCTCTGCTGAAATGAGGTTTTTTTTTTCTTCCACTATTGACAATGAATTCCATTGGAGAACCCTTCACCCACATCTGGATATGGAAGAGGAAATCCTCCTCCTATAGATCCTCGGGCTCCTCACTCTAGATCTTGGTGGTGGCAACGGTGGCACTGGTTTCTGAATCAATGATCTGATTCCATTTGTCATTCCCCTTATTTGGTTCTAACTCAAAATCAGAATATGCATCTGATTCAAATTCCTTCAGCTCTGCCACCAGTGAATGTTTGGCTTGACACTCACTCGTGTTTTGAATGTAGATTTTATGAAATTCACACCACTTCCCCATGTCCTTATTTGGATTTGTGGTGTTGTTCTTCGATTGCTGCTTCAGCGAGTTTTCCTGAGTAGCCTCGCTTTGGATTTTCCCCTGGTTCTGCGATTTAGGGGTGCATTTCCTAGGCTTTAGATTCACGGATCCAAAGTCTCACTTCTTCTACTTAAATTTCTGCTCGATCTTGGTGGCATATCGATATGTCGTGCCAAGCGAGGTAATGTCGAGGAACTTTTTTTCCTCCTAAATGTATCTGTGTAAATAGATGTGGTATGTTAGGTCCCTATATTACTAGTATAGTCCCTTATTGTTGTTAGTGTAACCCCCTTATTGTTATTATTGTACCCTTGTAACCCCCATTTTGTTATTGTTGTGCCCTTAAATTATTATTGTTAGGTCGGCTAGGATTACATTGTGGCCCCACTAGGATTACATTATGGCCCCATGGACTCCTATACATAGAAAGGAGGTTTTGTAAATTGTATCATCCAAGAATTGTTCATTTATGTAATGTATTGGAGGTTTCTCCCTCGAAGTGGCTTATTTATAAGGTGTTGATATCTCTTTTCTTCTATTTTTGGAGCTGGTTACACAAAATTTGGTATCAGAGCTTTGGATTCTAGGGTTTCGCTGCTCTAAACAGGTCATCGTGGAATTTTCGCTATAACTATTTTTCTACGAAGGTTGAGAATCTGAAATTTTTAGGGTCCGAAGCTGAAATCCTGAGGAAACTCTTCAAAAAAATTCAGAACTTGGTTCGCAATATTTTCGGAGATATGATCTGTGGAAGGTAGTGATTTTTCAAGCTCCCAAATTTCATCTCAAAGAGGTGATCGTGGGAAAATATTCATAACTCTCTCTCTGAGCATCAGATTGGAGTGTCGTAAAAAGTGGTCGCAAGTACACGGACTGTAGTTTCTTTGCTATTAATTTCAGAGCCGAAGGATGAAACAATGACACGTGGTAAGTCGTACAATTTCGCTCTACTAAACCAGTCCATAATTAGGTCATTGTGGGAGATTGGACACAACTTTGTCTTGGAGAATCCAAATCAGGTCAAACCTATGGCATTCGAAAGAGAATTTAGAGGGCTACGGATGTGCAAAAATTAAAATATTGAAGTGCTGCAATCACAGAGATAATCCAATTTCAATATAGAGCTCCTCAAAAGCAAGAAAAAGGTGTGTATTTTTTTTTTCCGAATTGCATAAGTCTTGTTTGAAGAATCAATTTGAATTGATTCCAAGGGCATATTGTAGAATAGATATCAGTATTGGGTTCTAAAATATTCCCCGTAAAAATAATTCAACACCCATTAAGCCTTCAGAAGGCTCTACTATGACTCATGAAGATGAAGAATTGCAACATGATCTATCAAAATTACAAGAGCAAGTGCAACAAATTTCACTCTCTCAAAGAGCAACAAAAAATGAAATGGAAGTTTTGAAGAAAGGTGTGGAAGCAAAGATGGACGGTTTGAAGAAAGGCGTGGAAGCTAAGATGGATGGCATGGAAGCTGGCATGGAAGCTAAGATGGATGACATGAAAGACAACATGGAAAACATGAAGAATGATCTAAAAGCAGACAAGGAAGGTTTGACAAAGTTGATACAAGAAATGTTTCATAATGGTGAAAATATAGTAGAAGAAACTCATGATGAGAACAAAATAAATGTTAATCGTGATTTCATAAACTCTAATGTTGGCGGGAAGAACCACCATATTCCAAAAATGGAGATGAGGAAGTTTGATGGAAAGGATCCTATAACATGGATACTACAGATGGAGCAATATTTTGATCTCCATAATGTGCAAAACACACAAAAAGTACGCATTGCAACTTTACATTTAGAACAAAATACATTTGTATGGTATCGATGGCTTTGCTCCCGTAAAAAAATTGTCACTTGGTCAATTTTTACGGAGGAGATGATAGCACATTATGAGGATACAAAGAGCAACACCTTCTTTAGCCAATTGATAAATCTCAAACAAAAGGGTTTAGTGGGGCAGCACATTGAGGACTTCCAAAATTGAATATAAGGGTAACTGATATTCCAGAGGAACACAGGATTGATCTCTTCATAGGTACTCTAAAGGATAACATCCAACATGAAGTTCGTGTTTTGGAACCTGATTCAATGGAGAAGGCATTCAGGTTGGCAAGAAAAGTTGAATGTAAAATTATGGCGACAAGGAAGCCTACCACTCAATTCTATAAAGAAGGAAGTGTTGCTACGCCTAGATTTCCACAACCTACAAGGTTGACACCACAACAATTAGAAGAAAAAAGAGCAAAAGGGCTTTGCTACAGTTGTGATAGCAAATACACTAAAGGTCATAAGTGTGCTGAAAAGAAATTATTTTACATAGATTGTGAAGAAGAAGAAGAAAATGAACAAGAAGAGGATATACACCAGGAACCGACCCTAGAAGAGGAAGAAATGAATCCGACCATATCATGTAATGCACTGGTAGGAATTACCACTCCTCAAACTCTCAAGATGGAAGGACAGATCAAGAAGAAAAAGGTAATAGTGTTGATTGATTCAGGTAGCACCCATAATTTTATTCATTGTAAGGTAGCCAAGGAATTAAATTGTTTCCTATACCCAGCACCAGAATGTCAAGTGATGGTTGCGAATGGAGGAACTATAAATTGCTCTAGAAAATGCCATAATATCAAGCTAACCATGGGGGAATATGTATTGACTAGTCCAATGCTTTCCATTCCTATGGGAGGTGCTGATGTTGTACTAAGAGTACAATGGTTACAATCTTTGGGGACGGTAGCTTTTAATTTTCAAGAACTTTTCTTGAAATTTTTTTCAGAAGGAAAGGAAGTCGAATTACAGGGTATTGAAGGGAAGTCGGGAAGGATAATAAGCTCTAATGTCATGACGAAGCTTCTAAAGAAAGAACAACGAGGCGTAATTGCACAATTATGCTCACTAGAAGTTCCGACATCAAAATCATCTATTTCTGCAGATCTCCAACAAGTCTTGGACAATCATTCCAAGGTGTTTGAAACTCCCAAAGGACTCCCACCAATTCGTGATCATGATCATGCTATTCATTTAATTCCAGGAAGTGTTCCTCCAAACATCAGGCCTTATAGATATCCTTACTTCCAAAAGAACGAAATTGAACGTATGATTGCAGAAATGTTAGAGGCAGGTATAATTCAACCTAGTCAAAGTTCTTTCTCTGCTCCTGTAGTATTGGTACACAAGAAGGATGGATCATGGAAAATGTGTCCGGATTATAGGGAGCTCAATAAGCTCACCATTAAAGATAAATTTCCCATTCCTATGATTGATGAATTATTGGATGAATTACATGGAGCAATTTATTTTACCAAGTTGGATCTTTGTTGAGGATATCATCAAATTAGAATGAAGACTGAAGATATTCCAAAAACAACATTTTGAACTCATGAGGGTCATTATGAATTTTTGGTCATGCCTTTTGGCCTTACCAATGCACCTTCTACATTTCAAGGGTTGATGAATTCCATTTTCAAACCCTTCCTTAGAAAATTTGTGCTAGTATTTTTTGATGATATACTAATCTACAACGGGTCTTGGAAGGATCATGTTCAACATGTTGACAGGGTGCTCAAACTATTGCAGGAGAAACAATTATATGCAAAAACATCCAAATGTTTCTTTGGAGTACAAGAGGTGGAATATCTGGGTCATATTGTATCTCACGAGGGTGTTAAAGTAGACCCTAACAAAATTAAACCCATTAAGGAATGGAAAGTTCCCACAACCATAAAGCAGTTGCGAGGATTTCTCGGGTTAACAGGGTATTATCGCAAGTTTGTTAAGAATTATGGGAGAATAGCAGCACCTCTAACAACATTATTGATGAAAGATGCATTTTCATGGACTCCTGAAGCAACTAAGGCCTTTGAACGTCTTAAAGAGGCAATGTGCCTAGCACCGGTCTTAGCTACACCAGACTTCACAAAAAACCTTTATTGTGGAATGTGATGCCTCAGGAAATGGAATTGGTGCAGTTTTAATGCAGGAAGGAAGACCCATTGCTTTTGAAAGTCGTCCAATCAAAGGGAAGTATTTACAGAAACCTATTTATGAGAAGGAAATGTTAGCAATACTGCATGCACTAAAGAAATGGCGAACTTACCTAATGGGAAGACACTTCAAGGTAAAAATTGATCATGATAGTCTTAAACACTTTTTGGAACAAAGACTATCTTCTGAAGAGCAACAAAAATGGGTCACAAAGATGTTGGGTTATGACTTTGAAATAATCTACAAAAAGGGAAAGCTTAATTTTGTTGCAGATGCACTCTCAAGAAAGAATGAAGAGGTGGAAGCATTGCTTTGTGCCATTTCTATTATCCAACCAGATTGGATAACTGAAACAAGAGATGAATGGAAGAAGGACAAAGATGTATGGACACTCATTCAAAAGTTGCAGCAAGATCCTAGTACATCTGATACATTTAGTTGGAAAAATGATTACTTATGGTACAAAGATCGCTTATATCTTTGTAAGAATTCCCAACTAAAACAAAAGATTCTTCTGGAATTGCACACTTCTCCTTTAGGAGGACACTCGGGATTTTTAAAAAATTACCACAGGGTGAAGAAAGAATTTTTTTGGGATGGCCTTAAATCTGATATTCAAAAGTTTGTGGCGGAATGTTTGGTTTGCCAGCAGAATAAAGTGGAAACAATTAAGACCCCGGGACTTCTAGAACCTTTATCCATTCCAAGTCAACGTTGGGAGGAGATTTCAATGGATTTTATCACAGGTTTACCTAAGTCCGAAGGAAAGAGTGTCATCATGGTGGTAGTTGATAGACTTACCAAGTATGCACACTTTTGTGCATTATCTCATCCATTTAAAGCAAGTGCAGTTGCTACTACATTTATGGATAGAATTCAAAAGCTACATGGAAGCCCAAGGGTTATTGTGAGCGACAGAGATCCCATTTTTACTGGAAATTTTTGGACGGAGTTATTTTCTTGTTTGGGTACTCAATTAGCTCATAGCTCATCTTATCATCCTCGATCTGATGGTCAAACTGAGATCGTAAATAAATGTTTGGAAGGATATCTTCGTTGTTTTGTATCTGATAAACAAACACAATGGGTCAAGTGGTTACCTCTTGCTGAATGGTGGTATAACACTTCCTTCCATACTGCAGCAAAAATGACCCCATTTATGGCACTTTATGGATATCATTCACCATCCATCACATCATCTTTAAGGGAAAATTAGAAGGTTCAAGCAGTGGAAGATCACATCGAGCATCAGCAAGAAGTTCTCCAACTCTTAAAGGATAACCTGAATTTGGCACAAAATCGAATGAAACAACAGGCAGATCAACATCGCAGCCAGAGAAGTTTTGATGTAGGAGATTGGGTATTTTTACGGCTACAACCATACAAACAAATGTCCCTCAAGCAAGCTAAGAAGGATAATAAATTATCGCCAAAGTACTATGGTCCTTACAAGGTGTTGCAAAAGATTGGTACTATGGCATACAAATTGGAGCTTCCTTCTTCTTCATGAGTGCATCTAGTTTTCCATGTTTCATGCTGAAAGAAGGTTATAGGTGAAAATCTTCCAGTTCAAACAATATTACTAGAACTTGATGAGGAAGGAAAAATCATATTGGAGCTTGAAGAGGTCACGGAAATAAGAACTCGACAGCTATGAAATCAATCAATTTCAGAGTATCTCATCAAGTGGAAGAACTTACCCACTGAAGATTCTACATGGGAGGATGAGAATTTTATACAGAAGCACCCAGAGCTACTCAAGCATTGAAAACAACACTTTTTTGAAGGAGAGGGGCATGTTAGGTCCCTATATTACTAGTATAGTTCCTTATTGTTGTTAGTGTAACCCCCTTATTGCTATTATTGTACCCTTGTAACCCCCATTTTTTTATTATTGTGCCCTTAAATTATTATTGTTAGGTCGGCTAGGATTACATTGTGGCCCCACTAGGATTACATTATGGTCCCATGGACTCCTATACATAGAAAGGAGGTTTTGTAAATTGTATCATCCAAGAATTCTTCATTTATGTACTATATTGGAGGTTTCCCCCTCGAAGTGGCTTGTTTCTAAGGAGTTGACATCTCTTTTCTTCTATTTTTGGAGCTGGTTACACAACATGGTACTTGAGAACCAAATGTTTATTCGAATATTTAATACCCAACTTTGTGCATATGGTATGGAAAAAATTTGTGAACTCCTGCACATCTTGATCCCTTTGCTACCTCAACGTGGTCCGTTACATGTACTTATCCTTGTGGTAGTGTATTCAGCGCATGGGTGGAAGAAATACATTGTGCTTATTAGGAAGGATGCTTACCTACATGCAAGTCACAGGTCAAAGTGGTTTGTCAAATGTTAGTGGAACAAGTTCAACATGTAATAAGCTAAGTTAGATGGAAACATATCATGCTACATAAAAAAAGAAACAAAAACAAAACAACATGCAAAAGAAACACACTCAATAGATAAAAAACACTAATAACTCAACAATGGAGAGCTTTCTCCCTTTATTAGGTGTTGGTAGTAGTAGAAGATAGAATGTTAAATCTCTTGTAGTGGATCCTTCGAGCTACAGAGCTCCAATATCCAAGAGAAGGGGGTCTATTTCCCCTCAAGTTTTCAGCAAGCCTCTCTTCCCTCTCAAAGGATGGTAGATCGACAGACACATGGTGAACTCTTCTCTCTTGGATTAAGGTGTTGGACAACACAAGCTGGTTTGCTTGGTGAGGAATTTGGCTAACCTAACAATGTCTCCTATTTCTCTTCCCATGGATGGATTTTACAAAAAAATTTCAAATTTTCCCTCCCTCTATTGGTCCAAGTTATATGGTGACACAAGAGTGGGGGTATGATTCCTTTGTGTGCTGCAGTAAAGCCTCAAGGTGGCTCAAAGGAAATTGTACTTGGCTAGGTTGAGCGAGAATATTTTTTCTCGAAGTGTGCAATGATCCCAAATGGGTATATTCCACATACTCAGGACCGTGTGGCTATTGGAGGGATAGTCACGTGCACTTCACGGCTATCGAAGGATAAGTTGCAATGATCGCTCAGGGCTAGTGCTTCCTGTGCATGATCCAAAAATTTTCTTGTTTAACCTTAGGAAAAGTTATATTTTTTATCTCTTGTAATTTATTTCTTCCCTATATACCTTTATTTGCACCTTCTTCTTGACATTTTCTAATGTCTTATGCCAATACTATTTTTTAGTGTTAACTGTTGCCCCCTAATGTATGAGGTCTAGGAAGAACTATATAGTCGAAATACATTATAGTTTCCTTTTCTGTGTAGTCCTTTTGAGAGAGAGAGAGAGAGTAACTTACTTGAGAACTGAGGTTGGAGACCCCTTGCCATGAGTAAAAAAGACCACGTGATTTTGTTGGAAACCTGCAAGAGATAAAATGAATAAATTTTTTCTATGAGGCAGGAATGTCCCATGCTCGTGATGTTTTTACTAGTTAAGCTTATCTGACAAATAGTGATTCTGTTTATGTCAATTTGTGGTGGTGACTTGCCATTGGTTGACGACAATGGTTTCTGACACCCTCAAGGGAATTTTTTCTTTGAAATAAGGTTAAATATGGTGCCCCCACGCATAATATTGGTATGGTATGTTTACTTAAAACAAGTGTTCATTGTATGCATGGGTCTTTGGATGTTGGGACCTTCCCATGTAAGCATTGCTGAGAGGGATGCTTATCAAGTCATGGGTCTTCAAAGAATTCTGACAGAGTGCAACGGTTATCAAGTACGATACCATCTTGACATGAAATTTTATCTTTAATTCAAATGTAAAGAGGATTTATGATAACAATGGGTAATGATGATTTCCATAGTGCCATCTAGGGATGCCCCTATTGATATGAGGATTTATCCAAGGTACTACCTCCTTTTTGGAAAATTCTTGTTGTGGTTGACAAGAAGGAAGCATCAGCCAACCGAGATGAATACTGATGCAAGGGACCAGGGTTTATGATGTAGCAGGGCATGGTGTGATAGGTTAAATTAGGCATGATGATGAGAAATGGCTATAACTGATGATGGTAGCTAAGTGGCCTGAGGTTGGAGCTATAAATGCGAGTGGCGATAGTCATACCAATTTTTGGTGATGAAATCCCTGGAGTCAGTAGGACATCTAGGGTAGGTGTATGGTTGTTATGAGTGTCATGGTGGGGTGTGGTAAAGAATGCGTAGCTCTGACCAAGGGTTATTAGGGACTGCTGCCAAGTGAGAAATGTCTATGGATGGGTGGAATTTCTCTCCTAAAAAATATTTATACACTTTCCAAAAGAATATAAAATGGGTTTGGATGTATAGCCACGGAGACAGGTGCCCCTGTAGATATGAAGATAATCCATCACTATGGTGTGAGGAGTGTTTTTTGCTGAGGGTGGGGGCCCCATTGGTTGGTCTTGATGCAGGGGTGATGAAGCAGATGAAAAAGTGTCACAAATGGGCTATGCTAGTGGGGGTATGATAGGCTAAGTGTGAGACGCGGTGATTCATTTTTTATCTACTTATGATCATGGTAGCCCAAGAAAGGGGTTTTATCATGGTATAGGTAAAACTTGACTTGATGTATGACAGATGAATGAACATGAAGTACTTCCCAGACTTGGATTCTAAGGTCATGGCTCCAAACTTCTGGTGTTTGGTCTACATAAGTGATAGATGCCATGGGGTTGAGGCTCTACTGAACTACGAGAATTTTCATCGTGTGCAAGGTGAGGCAGTGATAAAAATGGTCGGGTGACTAGAACCTATGGTCAATCTCTATGAAGAAATGATATTAGGATATGAAAAGCTTCTTTGGGGAGCCTATCATGCTAGGGGTAGAATGATACATGCTCTTGTAATTTTGTTGGTTGGGGTGTATGGTGGTTTGGCACATTCGTAATACCTTCAACCAATACCCCAAGTAAAAAGAATTTTTTTATAAAAATATATTTGAAATAACTTGCACTTAAAGCAAAAAGAGGGGCCATACCTGAACTGTGTTGTGGAGGGGGTGGTCATGGGGACTGGAAATGATTTTGTCTAAAATCTGGATTTATGAGGTCGAGATCGACCATGATGAAGCGCTGATCACTGTGGTTCTCACGGTTTCATAATTTGGCTTTCTAAGCTCTAGTTATGGTCTATTGAATAATGAGGAAAGGGAAATATATGGGCCAATATGACTCATTTAAATTCATTTGTGTCATTTGAGAGTTTGAGGTCAGCGTTGAGCCCTTGTGCCCGAGCCTTTCTTGTCATTGCGGTTAGCCAGAGTACCCAGGATTCACGTCGTAAGTGTCAGGTAGGGCCCTGAATGTCCTGTTTTTCAATTTTGTCAGTTGTTGCCTGGGGTGGTCCGTACAAATTCATTTTGTATGGATTTTGCACAGACCTCTCGGAGAAAGAAGCTTTCCTACAAGGTCATCGTGTGGAGTGAATCTTTTACGCGATGATGCGCACGTCTGTAAGTGATAGAGGTGCGCAGACATCATGCCAGTTCTCTACACAGGCGTGATCATGGTGAAATTTTTGAAATTTTTTAGGTTTTTTATTTATTTTAGCCACAGATTTTTTGGTTTTTTGCTGATAACAGGATGTTGTGGAGTGAACGAGACTAGCCTGATATTCATGCAGTTTTCGCGCAAGACCCCAATGCTTGGGAAATTTTGGCTCAGTGCGGGTTGTTGAAATTTCTAGGAACAACCTTTTGAAAACACAGGATAGTGTGCTTCATTTCTTGGTCCATTGTTGGAACAGAAGACGAAAAGTGATGGTATTGCGGCATCGAGATGTCGTCATCCCTCCAGAGACAAATGTTTACTTTGTCACAATTTATTATCTCGGGGGGAGGCTCTACCACACCACATCCCTCCTGGTAGAGTGAGAATTCGGTGTTGGGTTGAGCAGCATTGCGGTCCCGAGCCCTTTACTCAGGAATGTGTTTATATTGACTGTGTGACTGACTTAACTGAGAGGTGTTCCCTGGAAATAATATTTTTCATGACAGGGTTGTTGTGGCCCAATAGGGCATCAGGTCCTCATGTTGGTGTCTTACGCCGGCTATGGGCCAACCATTTCTATGACTGGGAGCACCATATTTATGATGGCATGGTGTCACAGCTAGGGAAGGCCCATGGGGGGTCAAAAGTCTTTCCTTATGCGAGAATCTTATGGAGCTTTATGTATGAGAAAGTAGTGATGCTCCAAACTGTGGTTCCAGTGCCCCTATGTCCTCCTAGGGATCCTCGGATGCGGAGGTGGGAACACGTGATGCCTCGTAGTGGAGGAGGGGAGGTGGGTCGCTATTAGGATGCGACCGTAAAGCCGTGGTTCCATGGGAACCGTCAGATGTTTTTAGACTATCCATACTCAGGGATGGACTTCCAGGGGGATCCAGATATGGGTCTTCTAGTTGGTTATGCATGGGGGCCTGCAGGTACGACCTTTGATGTTCTTCTGCATTGTTTGAGGATTTTATTATGTGTAGCTTTATATTTCGTTTATGGTGACACTGACACTATTTTTTTTTCTCTTGTAGATGTGGGTTCAGCGAGGCATCCTCTTTCCCACTTGGTGGGGCATTAGCCACTGAGGAGGGGCTCGGGTGGGGCTGATCAGGCCCAGGGTGGGGAGTAGGGAGGTGCTGGGGGCCCTTCAGGGGAGGGCACTAGTGTTGCGACTGCTGGAGGTAATGCTTCCCTTCTTGCCCGTGTTGAGGCTATTGAGGCTCAAGTGGCGATAGTCATGGAGCAACTAGTTGCTGTTGAAGCTTAGGCCCAGGCTGTGGATGCTCAGGTAGTAGATTTTTCCGAATCATGGGGTGAGTTAGAGAGGTTGAATTGGGTATGTTGACCTAGGGTTTTGTTGATGATTTGGACGACACTTGGCTATAGACATTGATGGATCGAGAGAGGGTGCATCAACCGACTTTTCGCGGTGTGGCTCTTGTAGTTTTGGCTGCTGCACTTGTACTAGCACCGGGTGCAGCCATGGGTCCATAGGACCCACCTGGTGAGGCTTAGCCCTAGATATTTTTGTATGTTCAGGGAAAGCGCCTGTTATGAGGATGCTTCCATTTTTTTTATGACATGTAGACATATTTTTTGGTTGACATTATGGTCAGAGACATGACTTTGTATATTGTTACTCATATATTCTTTGATGTATATATGTGATATGTATATTTTTGCGGCTCTTATGATGTTTCTATGGCTATGTTTGTGTTTATTGATGGATGTTTATGTACCTATGATGTTTATCTATGCTTTCATGTTTTTCTTTTATATGGATGATGGTTTATACGAGATGCATTCTAGTCTAGGATGTGATTAGCTATACGATTAGCTGTCTAGTTTTAATTTCTTGGTATATGTGTGAATGTAATATGATCAAAATGACGACTTAATCTTCGTGCATGCACATTTTTGGTCATCTAACCTACCATCATTTAGATGGACCCAAGTACACCATGTAAGACCAATTTTACCCTCAGTAAAATTGCCTTCACTATGTTAAATAACTTAATAAACCACATTTATTAGGTTGTTTATGGTCCAAACAGGAAACCCCAAAAGGAAATATTAAACAAACCTATATTTGTTTGATTTTCCTCATGGAATAATTAATTAAACCATAGTTTAATTATTATTCCCAGTCATGTTTAACCCAAAATCAAAGAAATTAATTAGATAAACCTTTATTTATCTTATTATTTTCTAGGAATAATCATTTAAACCTTATTTAGATGATATTCCTTGTTAAATATGACCAAATCACCCATAAATAATTAAATAAATCACTATTTATTTAATTATCTTTCAGCCACTTCCTTAAATAATTAAATAAATCATTATTTATTTGATTATCTTCTAACCGCTTCCTTAAAAAGATAAATAAATCATTTATTTATTTATTTTTTGACAAATTAAGGGATTTGACCCAAGTCAAATACCTTTTCCCTCCAACAAATATAATAAAATATTCCATAAAAAGTGGATCTAGATCTGGTTAACCCATGAACCAAGATCTAGAATGACCCAATATTTTGTTATAAATAGGAGGGTTTTTCCTACCACTCTTCACCTTTTGTTGCCTATTAGATCACTCTGGATCTATACACTTGGTCACATTTTTCCATCATTTGCTGTGTGAGCTCCCATTGAGCTCTATTCTTTGCATTGGGTTTCCTACACCAACAAGAGAGAGAAATCTTAGATCTGAAGTGCTGAGGACTTCCAAGAACCCATCCCACTGAGGAGAATTGGATACGCCTTCTTGTTTTCCTCCCAGGTGCCCAATTAATATAAAAATTCTTTCAAAAATTGTTCTTGTCTTGTCTATTGGTATATGGAGCAAACCCTTGTTTTTATTGCTTAATGTCTTTCCATGCATAGATCTGGTGTTTTGCAGCTCTTTTCTTGTCTAACTAACCGCAGATCTGAAGATATTGGCAACCACTTTTGTTGTTAGGGCTATTAGTTATGCGTAGCTAAAGTGGTCCTTTTTCGTACACTTCGACAAAGGATTCATACTAACAAATGGCGACTCCACATGGGTTTTAAATTACGACCGTTGTCGTTTTTCATATTCCTGCATATCCAGCTACTTCAGACCCTAGGGTTTATTTTCAGCTGTTTATTTTTCCCATTTTTATGTTGTTTTTCTCACATAAAACCCTAAAACATTAAAATTTCTAACTTCCGTGTGTTTCTGGCCCTATTGCGCAGGTAAGCGACACCAGCCGCAACTGAGACGGTAACTTTTCTGAAAATCTGCCGCCGAGACAACCGGAATGGGGGGTCGCACTTTTTGGCCCATAACCTGCGACCTGGACCTCCAGGTCGCACTTTTCTGCCACTTTTCTGTGACCTGCACTGAAAACAGGTCAGAGCCTGCGACCTGCCATTTTTTCAGTGATTTTTCTGCAATTTTTATGGGTTCTGCTGCAGCTTCTGTCAGGGTCTTCCAGCCTCTGTTTCAGCCTGCTTTGACCTAGTTTTCATCTGTTTTAGCTCATCTAAGTGGGAACCTAGCCCCCTAGGGCTTCAATACCCTCCACTTTTTGTGGAAGAGTTTTTAGCTGTTTCATCCTCTGTTTTTCTGAGTTTCAGCTCCCCCTTGTCCAGATCTGTTACCTCCTTTTCAGATCCCTTTAAGTCAGCCTCTCTTCCTTTCAAATCACCTCTTGTTGTTTTGTTTGGACCTCTCTTTAGGACCTCCTCCCTGTCCTTTCCACTTTTTGCTGATTTCCTCCCTTTTTCCAGCCACCTTGCCTCTGTCTCTTGGCTGTGATCTGCACCTCTTTTCAGCAGCTTTATCCTTTAGATCCCTGTCCCTTTTGACCTTAGATCTATTGGCCTCTTTTCCATGTGTTTTGCCTAGATTTTTCCCCTTTTTTAGATTAGTTTTGAGAGACCCGCCTTCTTGGGTTAGATAGATGCACAAGTAGCTGTTAATTTTCTATTATTTCAGCATTATATACTGTTCTCTGCAGATTTATTTTCAGTTACGCAGCACACTTTTTTCTCGCTCTCAAAACGGAAAGGGTTTAAAAATTAAAATTAACGCACGCCACACACTGACCCTAAGCGAAGAAGCGCCTGGTTAACACCGCCTGGCAAAGACTCTAAAATCAATTGTCACTGCACCTTTTCTGCCCTTGACTTCAATTGATTCTATCCCTTTCTGCCCCTGTCGGTTTCCTTCTTCCTGTCGTCATTGCGCCCCCAAGGCGCCTTTCCCGGAGACTTCTTGGCCTTCACCCTCAGTTTCCGGTCGATCGACCTGCTCCGACCCGCCGTCGTCGAGCCAGTCCTCCTCCGAGTCCACACTCCGACTCCTCTCCTGATTCATCGGGTTCCCTTTCTCCTACGTTCTGTCACCTTCACTATGTGCGGTCCCGAGGGCCTAACAACGGTAATCCGGCCCTAATGTCGGGACTACTCCCTGACGGAACCGCCACGGGAACTACCTCGACTACTCCCTTGCTCCCCTTCTGGCGGGCCTCGGCCTCCCCCAGGTTGGACCGGTTAAATGACCCTATGCACCATGACATTTAGTTGGCTATATTTATGCAGGCAAGCTCCCTTAGACATCCCAAAGTTTGAGGGCCTTCTTGGAGAAGAATTTGAGATCATGTTCGATCTTTCCACATGTGGTGTTCATCTACCGCCATTACTGATGACTCTGTCCGTCTTCGGTTGTTCCAACGAACGCTTACAAGTGCGGCTTCTAAGTGGTATGTTGATCAACCCACTTCCTCTCATACCACCTTTGCGACTCTTGCCCGAGCTTTTTTGTCTTACTTCCAACTTCCCCTTCATTATGACACTGGTATCGAACTTTTGACTTCTTTCTGTCAATCATCTGCGACCGGCCTATCCGATCATGTCCGGGAATGGCGGAGACGAAAGAGCCTATGTCAATCCCCTACTTTCGAAGACTGTGTCTACATGGACTGGTTCTTTAGATCTCTATTGCCTCCTATCGGGAAAGATGTCGCATCGCATTTCCCCCAAACTGAAGAATCTGCCCTCCAACTAGCGTTAAAATATGACTTGATCTACGCTCAGATGGGTTATGTTTATACCGTTCTACCTGATCTCCCCAGACCCGGTGATACCCACGCACCGGGGGCACCTCCTGCCGCTGACGGTATCGTTGGAGCTCTCTCTCACCCATATTCCCAACCTCCCATGGGTTATGGTTTTCCTAGGGGAGGGGGCAGCACCTCCCGCACTTGTTCCCCTCTCGGTAGCACGTATCCAGGATATGACATGCCTCAGCCTTTTGCCCAGTCTCCTTCTTACCTCAATGTTGCCCACCCTAACCATTATCCTTATTTGCAGCCTGGTGCTCCAGCTCCTCCAGCATTTGCACCTCCTCCTCCCTTGCCTTCTCAACCCCTATGATAGCGGTCTCACCACCCCCTCGAGAAGCGGGTGGATGCACGGCGAGGATTCGGGCTACCCAACCACTTGACGGATAGGCGACCACTCCACCTTCCCCTTCGGTTCCTCAATTACCCGGATCCCCCCTTGGTGAACTTCTGATCCTCTAACCGTCGATCTTAACCTTCAAAGCCAGGCTCGTCAGTAACCCAAAGCCTCTCGCTCCGTCTGTCCCCAGGTCACTGCTTCAGGTTCTAGAGCCTCTTTCGACATCCAGTGGCCCCTTACATATCCCTCAAACCAAAGTTGAGGTTCATACCAAGATTCCTAAGGGACCATTACGTCGAAACGCTGCTTCCGGTCGAGCTGCTCATTCGTATAGCATAGTAGATGATTTGGCGCAATCTCCTGCCGCCATTTCCACACTGGAACTCCTCTAGTCGTGCCCTTCCCAAAAGAAGGCTCTACTATCTGCCGTGGGCGCTGTAGATCCTGCTAATGACCAAATGATTGTTTTCGACGCCACTCAATCGGACCATCCTCCTCTTCCTCCTTCCGTCGCCTTCCAAATCCCAGTCAAAATCTGGAACGCCAACGTTTCCCGGTGTATAATTGATGAGGGGGCATCCACCTGCGTGATGTCCGCTTCGGTTTGGAAGCAACTCAGATCCCCTGAGTTGGCCCCTTCCACGATCACCCTTCGAGCATGGGACGGCCATGCCTCCCAGCCCATTGCCCTGTTTCGTAATTGTCCTATCACCCTCGCCGGTAAGACTGTTTGCGTTGACGTCGAAGTCATAGACGCCCCGCTAGACTACAACATTCTATTGGGGTGAAGCTACACCTATGCTATGTCTGTTGTCCCATCCGCGGTTTTCCGTAAGATGTCTTTCCCCCATAATGGAAAGATAGTCACCATTGACCAGTTGACATATCATGAGCCAAAATCTCAGACCTCACCTGAGACGACCATCTCTTCTGTAGCCAACAAGCAAACCGTCGATTCCTTGACCAGTGTCTCTCCTGGCGTCTACAAAGACTCCTCTTTTCTCGGAACCTTCCCTGGTCTTCCTCCTCCTCCTATCTCTGACCCCAGCTCATCGAATGTTTGCATGATGCAATCGTCTCGGGCTGCTCTCAAGCAACCTGCTTCGGCTAGTCAGCAACCTTGCCCTCCGCAACCTGCTCCTATCCCTTCACCTGCAGTTGGTAGTCATGAGCCTCTTTATCCTCCTGGCATGGTTCCTCCAAGCCTTAGCCATTTAGGAGCCGTCCCACCTGGCCATTACCCCTCTGGTCAGATACCGTTCCTAGCTCCCCCACCAGGAGTGTACACGGTACCGGTCATGGCCACCCTCTCTCTTCCTAACTTGACCCTTGGGATTCCCATTTGGTACCTTGATCCTCCAGCCCCCACCTTGCCTGGTCAACCCAAACCTTATATTGCTTTGACCCCGGTTCAACCGGTCCCCATGACTTCTCCCACTGCAACAGTGCCTCAGTCACCTCAACAGGAACCACCTCCTGTTGCGACCGCTTCGGGTAAGAAGGGCAAAGCTCGCAAGGGGGCATCAAAGGAAAAGGCTGCCCTGACAAACCCTGCCCCTCCTCGGCCTCCAAAGCATACCATCCAGTGTGTTTTGTGTGATGTTGTCGGTCATGCCACCCATACCTGTCCTGAATTGCTTCATCTCAAGCCCATGGTTAATGTCGCGTTCCCTGAGTCCACGGTCCCGGAAGCCTCTATTCCTTCCACGACCGCGATCAAGAACCCCAAGACTATTCACACCAACCACCCCTGTGCTTTGTGTGATCTCCATGGCCATTACACCCATCTTTGTCCCCGCCTCGAGGACTTCCGCACCTCTATCGCCGCGGTCCACCAATTCGAGGCCAAGCGCAATGAGTCCACCTCTCCCCTATTTGCGCATTCTGCTTCAGCAGAACTACCAGATATGACCGCTCCCATTGACATTCCCCCTCCTGATGTCGAGATAACGGAGCCTTCGTCTAGCATTTTTACCTATCATCATCCATGAGACCCTCGGGGAACATTCCATCTGAATCCTCCCCTGTTGTTTCACTTGACCTTCCTTCAGCGATCCTCTTGGGCTCAACATCGGTAGATCCTTTATCTACTTACTCTTCGGTCACCCCTTGTGACGATGCGTATGTGAACCTCTCTTCTCATGATGATGATTCCGGTAACTTCACCACGTCAGGTGGTCTTTCTTCCACCAGTCACCCCATCTTCTATCGCGATGACGACATTATGGAAAAAATCCCCACCCCTGACGTTATCTATTCCCCCTTACATCGAACCCATGCGTTCACACCACACCCACCTTGTGGCCATTACATTGAAACCCACTGTTTGGGTAAGGGGGCACCCACATTTGAGAGACCAAGAGAAGAAATTCTCCACAACTCTCCTAGTGTATCTGGTCGTGTTGACTTTAGTCCCAGTATTCTTCCACATTTAGAAGAACCTCTAGAGTCCCATATCACTTTAGATCACTCTAGGGATGATACCCCTTATCATTCCCTCATCTTACATCAGCAACCCAGTCTCTTAGACATTATTGTTGACCAACCTATAGCTTTTCTACGAGAGCATCAATTCATTATCTCCAAATCCTCTTTTTGGGATAGTGACACCAGGTATGCCAACTCGGAAACTTAAAGTCCATTTGATCCCTATATGCAGTACCAAAAGAGATTGGTAATCCTCCATTTCCTTTCTCACACTGCATAACCATAACAAGAACAAATGGCACACCACATCATTTAAATGTGTTTAGATTCCCCTTTTTTCTAAATACATTTTGGCATGACCACACCATGCTCGGGGGCACCTATGCCCCTCAACCATAACCCTCCTCACCTCGTTTTTGGAGAGGAGGTTGTCTTACCGATCGAGTGTGAAATCCCTTCCCTTCATCTGGTTGTTGAACTTCTCCCTGACACCCAACCTCTAGAACAACGACTTATCCTGCTTGAGCGTGCCTTCGAAGACCGTCGTGTTGCATTGCAAACCATAGAAGCGGCCAAGAAATGCACCAAAGCTCAATATGACCGAAAAGTCCAGCCTCGTCCTTTTCACGAAGGCGACCTTGTTCTAGTATATGACCAGGCCCATGATGTCCTTGGTCACGGGAAGTTCGACTCATTATGGCTAGGCCCTTATGTCATCAGTAAGGGTCTTGGTAAGGGGGCATACTTTTTAGAGGACTTTGAAGGCAATCCTCTTCCTAATCCTCGCAATGCACTCTATCTTAAGAAATATTACCCTTAGCATTTCCCTTCTAAGATGCATGTTTTATTTTCTGTTAGATAGCCAGCATCTTTTTTGTACTTTCATCCTTCGCCAGGACCTATTTTTTCCAAGAAGGGCCACTTCACCTCCACTTTAAATCGAATTTCCTCACTTACGACAATTGTACTTGGGGCACCACTTCGCCTCCATACTTGTCCATGTTCGTGTCGATTTTCGTCATGAGTTCCCACCTTGTACTCATGTTTTCATGGTCCCCCATTGGGCCTTTACTGTGTGGCAGCACCATCGAGTCGCCCTTGTTTAGCACATCCAAGTTGAGTCATCATCGCATTCATGGAGTCTATCCCGAGTCCCTTTGTACCCCGCCATAGCCCTCCATCCTTCATTGCTTGGTCTCTCTCTTGTGTCACACATTATGACCTTCAGTCCCACTGTCCCCTATCCCTTATGATATTGTGTCAGTAGCTGCCATGTCATTCATGCCCTTTATGCTCTAACAAGGGAAGTCGTCCATTCGCTACTCAGTCCTTTCCATTTCCCTATCATCATTAGTGTCAGTCTGTTCGTCACTCTACTATTTTCTCTCGCGCCTTAGTTGAGGATTTCTCATTGCCTCACCTGTGGTGGACCTCCTTCTGTCGACATCAGCTCATTCATTCCAGAAGCTAGGTCTAGAGGGCGGTGTACCTTGGTTCCAGCTTCCACTCTTGTTCGGTGCCTCGAATCAGGCAAAGGGATCTCTCATTTCCCTTTGACTTGATTGTTTCTCCACTCCAGCTCCTTTCAGCATGACCGAGATCCGTATACTTGATGGTTCAGTGATACAGCAACAGCTCTTGATGATTCCCGGGTGTGTGTGAGATGTCTCAACCCTCATGAGGGGGTGGCCCTGCAGGTAGCCCCCCACATGCCCGGATGACCTCTTCTTTGCAGCCTTCGATGCAGCTCCAGATATTTGATGATGTTGGCCGTAGCCACTTGCAGCACCTCTTCGACTTGCACGTATCAGTCAGATTTTGTGAGCCCTTCCCCATTTACAGGGGGCATTTGGGTTGTATTTGTATCTCATGTACTCGGATATTATTGTACAAGTCCTGGCTGTTATCCCAGGCACAACATGTATGTGGGATTCCTCATTGTATTTTTATCTGGCTCATGATTATGCCAGCTGTACTTTATGGTTCGGTCCCTTGTTTACTGGACACACTATTCTTTTGTACTTTGTCTCGGCGGGGATAGGTATGCCTCCCCCGTCGCCTTCAGCACAGGTACCCTCTCATAAAAAAGAGACTTGTTGCACCTACGAGTCTCGTCTCCTCAGGGTCTAGTTCTTCAGCACACTATCTACCTTGCATTTCTCTCTCTGACTTCCCTTTTGTTGTCTGGTGATTGAGTTCTTACAACGTACTTTGGTCATACGATTTGCTCCTGACACTCGCACGCTGGGGGGCAATCTGTTACACCATTTTTTGGTCATCTAACCTATTATCATTAGATGGACCCAAGTACACCATGTAAGACCAATTTTACCCTAAGTAAAATTGCCTTCACTATGTCAAATAACTTAATAAACCACATTTATTAGGTTGTTTATGGTCTAAACAGGAAACCCCAAAAGGAAATATTAAACAAACCTATATTTGTTTGATTTTCCTCATGGAATAATTAATTAAATCATAATTTAATTATTATTCCCAATCATGTTTAACCCAAAAACAAAGAAATTAATTAGATAAAACTTTATTTATCTTATTATTTTCTAGGAATAATTATTTAAATCTTATTTAGATAATATTCCTTGTTAAATATGACCAAATCACCCACAAATAATTAAATAAATCATTATTTATTTAATTATCTTTCAACCACTTTCTTAAATAATTAAATAAAATCATTATTTATTTGATTATCTTCTAACCGCTTCCTTAAAAAGATAAATAAATCATTTATTTATTTATTTTTGACAAATCAAGGGATTTGACCCAAGTCAAATACCTTTTCCCTCAAACAAATATAATAAAATATTCCATAAAAGGTGGATCTAGATTTGGTTAACATTATTTTAATCATGCACCAAGATCTAGAATGACCCAATATTTTGTTATAAATAGGAGGGTTTTTCCTATCATTCTTCACCTTTTGTTGCCTATTAGATCAATCTGGATCTATACACTTGGTCACATTTTTCCATCATTTGTTGTGTGAGCTCCCATTGAGCTCTATTCTTTGCATTGGGTTTTCTACACCAACAAGAGAGAGAAATCTTAGATCTGAAGTGTTGAGGACTTCCAAGAACCCATCCCACTAAGGAGAATTGGATACGCCTTCTTGTTTTCCTCCCAGGTGCCCAATTAATATAAAAATTCTTTCAAAAAATTTTCTTGTCTTGTCTATTGGTATATGGAGCAAACCCTTGTTTTTTCTACTTAATGTCTTTCCATGCATAGATCTAGTTTTTGCAGCTCTTTTATATTCAACTAACCGCAGATCCGAAGATATTGGAAGCCACTTTTGTTGTTAGGGCTATTAGTTATGCGTAGCTAAAGTGGTCCTTTTTCGTACACTTCGACAAAGGATTCATACTAACACTTCGTGCATGCAAATACTTCAGAAATAGTTGTGAATTTCGTACTTCAAAATATTTGTTTAACCGTGATACCACAAGTTAGGAATCAAGGTATACATGTATATGGCGAATGCCTTGGTTGGAGGCATTTCTCAATAGCTCGATGACTGCATCATATTCTGATTGATTATTGGTAGTTGATCCGATACATACTCTGTTGGTGAGGAATGGTGATCAACCATGCGAGTATATGGCCCAGGTGGCCGCTGCTAGATTTTGTGACCATGGTGAGGCTCCATAAGAAAATCCAAAATAGTGGGTGTGGGGATGATCCATTTGTGACACCAGAGCATTTTTTAGAAGAAGTCCTCGATGATTTTGATCATCTCAAAAAATTATTTTATATGTATCTTATCTCTAAGGCTAATATTTCCTTCCCTTATGGGTGAAACTTCTTTAGGTATATCCCACTAACAGAATTAGCTAAGCATGTACCGTCGGGGCTCTAATATGATGTATGCTCCTTTGAGGAGGCAATGTTTTATGATGTAAGGACATTTCCACAATGTTTCGAACTTCCCAGGTCATAAGGCTTCTTTTGCAACATCGTAGCAAAGGACTAACTCCCCCTCTATAAATGAGTGAGGGGTGATGTTGTGGTTGAATGATGCTTTGACCCTTTTTTATGTGCTTCATTATGTTGGAGCGATTCTCATCAATTTTGTCAACAAGTTGTAGTTGTACTAGTCGTTTTTATAGTGGTTGGGTATCATCGAGAATTTCGATGACTGCATATAAGTTGGGAATTTCACGTTCGATGGGAATCACGGCTTCCACTCCATACACTAGTTGGAATTAAGGTGTGAACCCAGTTGATTTTTTAACTGTCGTGTGATATGCCCATAAGGCTGAAAAATCCATATGGTGGCAGTTTGTTTCATATTTATTAACCATACATTGTAACATTGTTTTGAGCACTTTGTTAACAAATTCCACCTTTCCATTGGACTAGAGGTATTATGGTGACGAAAATTCGTGTGTGAATCCTAGGTGATGAGACATCTCCTGGAATATTTCATTTTTGAAATTTTTTCTGTGATCAGAGAGTAATTCATTAGGGAAACTAAATCGTGTGATGACATGGTGAAGAGAAACCAGGCTGCGGTTTCTACCATGTTGTCATATGTAGGCATGGCGTCTGCCCACTTAGTGAAATAGTTGATGACTACAATAATGTATTTGTGGTTGCTAGACGACGCAGGGTTGTAAGTCATAAATTCGATTCCCCATTTGGAAAAGGGAAAGGCTACGATGACCTGGTGGAGAGGAGCAAGAGGGTTCTTGCGTTGTGGGAGAAGCGTTGGCATCACTCGCATCGTTTGACTGTTGAATGTAGTCGCAGAATAGTGTGGGCCAAAAATATCCTGCTTGTAGGACATTTTGAGTGGTGGCCATCCCTAAGAGGTGGTCGTATCAAGCTCCATTGTGGAAGTTGTTTAGGCTTACTCATCTTGGTCGTGTGTGAGGCATCAGCATAAAATAGTTTTAACGCCTTGTCAATAAAGGACGTCTCGCATGAGGAGGTATCGGGGGGCATGGTGGCGTATACGCCTATGGTTGTCATATGTGAGCTTTGGCTTGAAATTTTGGTTTCGTAAGAATAAGAGGATGTCTACATACCAAGGATATTCCATCGCTACGAGAAATAGGTGTTCATCTGGTAGTGAGTCGTTAACTAGGGATCCTTTAGTCAGACTTGGGAGGTGAGTGATGGATTATGCTAAAATTAAATATTTTTTTCTCTTGGGGGAGCTATATTGCAGGTCAAATTCTTGTAATATGACTACCCATCAAGTGTATTTGTGGTTCATTAGACAGCGGGTTAGCATATATATCATGGGGTTGATCGTTGCTACGATTGTTGCAGTCCCTAGGAGAATGTAATGCCAAAGTTTTTGTACTACATGCACAAGGGATAGGGAGGTTTTCTCTTTAGGTTCATATTTTAACGCGGGGCCAAATAAGTTCTTACTCATGTGATATATTAAGTTTTCTTTACCATCTGGTCCGTCTTGGACTAACACCCCAGCTATGGCAGTGTCTGATGTTGATAGGTATAGGGTGTAGTATTTTTCATAATTTGGTGGGTTGATCAAGGGGGCTGAAGACAATGTGGCCTTGAGTGCCTCAAATGACTATTGAGCCTAATCGTCACATTTAAATGGGATATCTTAACGGAGTAGGCATATGAATTCTTGCATGCAAATTGCATAGTCAGGGACAAAGCATCTTAAGAAGTTAGCTTTCCCCTGCAAGCTTTGAAGTTTCTTGAGAGTTATGGGTGGTGTCACCTATTTGATTGCATGGAACTTAAAGGGGGCCACTCTGATCCCTTGTTGGGATACGATGAACCCTAATAGTCTCCCTGCATTAACTCAGAAGACGCACTTGAGAGGGTTCAAACGTAGGTTGTAATAACGGTACCGTTGGAACACCAACCATAAATCCTCCAGGTGATCACTTCACTTATTGGATTGTACGGTGAGGTCATCTAAGTAAGCTAGGATGAGATGTGCTAGGTCATGGAAAATATAATTCATGGCCTGCTGGAAGGTGGCTCCAGTGTTTTTAAGACCAAAAGGCATGACTTGGTATGCGAACGTACCCCAAGGGGTGGTGAATGTTGTCTTGTACCAATCTGTATATCGGATTTGAATTTGGTTATACCCTAAGAATCCATCCATAAAGGACATGGCCTCGTGACCAGCGCAAGAATCAATGAATTGGTTTATAAACGGGGTAGGGTAGTTGTCTTTGGGACAATCTTTGTTCAAATCTCAAAAAATGGTGCAAACCTGAATGGTGCCTTGTTTTTTCATAATAGAAATAGGGTTGGAAACCCATGATGTGCAAGAGATTGGGTAGATGAACCCAGCCTTGTGAAGCTTTTAAATCTCTCGTTTGATGGCTTTTGACTTGGATGCGTGTAATTGATGTTGTTTCTGGCAGACTAGTGGTATGTCAGGCCAGGTGTCAATGTGGTGTTCTACGATAGTGGGGCTAAGCCCTAGCATCTATGAATAATCCCATGTGAATATATCCCTATATTCCTGTAACAAGTCAGTGTAGGATGTTATCTCGTCCAGGGAGCATGATGCCCCTAGTGATATTTATTCTATTTTTCCTAGTTTTCTTGAGATATTCACCTTAATGGTTGGTGAAATGTTCAACATGTTCCCCTCTTCGAATGCATCAGGCTCTAGGATGGGATTTTTGAACCAGTCTACCTTTCGGGATGGGAGGAAGTATTTATATTCAATGGTGTATATTTCTTGGGTTTCTAGGTTGTTAGATCCGAATTTTTTTTTGGGAAGAAAAAACGAGTAGTGGTGCATTGAGTCCCATGGACAATCTGGTTCCGTCATGGCCTCTAGAATATCCTCACCTGAATGGAAAAATGCATCTAAGGGGAAGTTGGTTTGTGTGAGGTTGTGAGGATTTGGTTCGGGCCTAACAGAGCTGGTCGACAAACACGAATAGGATTCCATAGTTGATTTTGTGGGACCAGACAAGGTCGGCAAGGTGCATACTAGTTGAGTTTGCACCGTCGATGGTATAGCTATTGTTGCGGTAGTTGTAGCGGTCTCGACACCAATGAAAGATGAGAAGACCACACAGATCATGGCTCCCATGCATGATGAAATGAACTGTTCATGGTGTTGTGTGTCAACGATGTTGTATGGTGGAATAATTTATGTTATGGTGTTTTTTTCAAGAAAAAAATCATGCTCTTCTAGCGGTGTACTAAGGGTACTTGAACTTTCCTGTTTTAGGAAGCTACGTTGAGCACAGAGGTACCGAAATGTTTCCATTAAGGCACATAGCTCTGTTTTGTGATTATGAATTGTGCAAATGGTGCATGGAGTCAAGGTGATTATTGAGTAGATGGTATGAGGACCAACCCTACTCTTTGTGATCAAAGTGGATGCTCGGAGGGGATTGGGAAGTAGGTCATTTTTTTGCTTCTTCCATCTCCACATATTTGGTTTTGGTTGGTCTGGCTCTTTTAGGGAGTTAAAACTTAACACTGCTCTGTTATTTAGGTAAATCCTCTCTGCAGACAAAGACGATCCCTCTAGCCCCAGAGTGGGTCTAGCAACAAGGGAACAAGCTAATGTGTAGGTTCCTAGTTAATGAATTAAATATGTTGGGATATATTTTCCTACCTATAGTCCAATGCTATTGTCGCAGCTGTGGCAGTGGCGGCCTCTTGATCTCTGTCTCGACAGATCGCGGTCCTTTAACAATGGTACTCGGATGCCTGCGTAAAGATAAAAGGACAAAGAGATGCATACAAGACAATAATTGCATTCATAACTAGCTAATCATTCAAGGAAGATTAAACATATTGCATGAAATAAACCATATCAACACATGATGGAAACCAGACATTAGTCATGTATATATTAATGGAAAAGAAAGAGATTACAACCAGAGCCTTGACATTGCAACCTCCTTCAGCGGGTTCAGTCGAAACGCGTCTCGAAGGTTCATCAAGGAATTGGGACGAGACGAGGACACAAGCCTAAGCTCTCTCTCGAAAAATGTCTCTTTCTCTGCTCTATATTTTAAGCTAAAATGTTAAACAATTCCTCTTCAGCTATTCAACTAGTGTATCAATGGGAGATAGCTTTATTTATAGAGGGAGAGGAGGAGGTTTGGATCCCTATAATGGTGGAAGGGAGGCCTTATCCTTTGGGAGGTTTCCTGGCCAAAAGGTGGAAATAAGAGGCTAAAGGAGGGTGTTCATGGTTATTAAGTGGAACCACCCAGGCTGACTTGCCCACGAATTTTAAACATGGAAACTTCGCCTCTATATTTAAAAAACATTCCAAAAACAATTTAGCGCGGGTAGCTCACTAGGACAGAGTGCTAATGGGTGCGGGGCCTAGTATTATTCTTCCTCATTGGCCCGAGGGCATAACGGTCTACCAATGCCAACCCAAAAACATATGTTTCTCATGGTATGCTTACGGAATTGTCAACAGAATGAATGTTGTCCTCATGGCAAGGGATGAAATGATGGTATTTGCAAGGCATGACACTTCTTATTAGTCACAAAAATGGTCCTCCAATCTGTGGGACGAAGATTGTAGGGACGATGACAAAATGTTGTGTAACAGATGCCCCCTAAAGCATGAGGCCCGAGAGAGAGGGAGGGGTGAAATGCTTTATGAGAACGCGTTTAAACAAAACAACATTGTTGGAAGACTTGCAATTACAAATACAACTGATATCTCTAATAAATGAACATGTGGCATGGGCACAGCCATCCATCATAAAGTGTGTATATAAACTGAGATCTGAGGTATGGATGTAGCCATCCAATAGTAAGGATCAATAAATAGACTCAGGTATGGTCATAGCTATCCAATCAAAAGAGTCATATAATCGTGATAAACCAAAATATCCTGCAGCCTGGATCTTATCAGACAAAACCCAGGGTCTTGCACTCCATGTCGACCCGAACAAGTACAAATTCAAGCATGCGAATATGTGAGCTGAAGTCGAACATGCAATAAAGTCACCTGATAACCAACCAATGATGTAAGTTGTTAACAGGCATGAGATAAACCACCAATAATGACAATGGATCTCAAGGTAAAACAGGTACAATCCACGAAATGTGAATAGTGATCTGGCATCGAACACCCACATAATCACTCGATCAAAGGCCAATGATGTGGACCTGTCGTCGAATGTGAGGAACCTGCCATTGAGGCATGCAAGCTCCAAGGTACCGGAAGGGAGTCTCTAGGGAAACTTCCTGGATAATGAGCTAAAGTCGACAGGAAGAGACCCGGTTGAAGGAGGGCCATAATGTTTCCCACATCATTGACACGAGACAGAGGGACATTATGATAGTGAATCACGACCAAACAGAGGATCAGAGGGAGGTTGAAAACTACAAAGGAAAACTTCTCTTGAAAATATCAGCGACACGACTCTGGATTTGGAAGTATTTTACATCAAGGGATCTGAGGTCATAGTGACATGGCAAAGAGAAAATGAGAGGTCAAAAGATATTACCCAAACCCATGGAGGCAAAAATGATGAAATGATATGTCCCCAACCCAACACGAATGCAGATGAGTGTCATGTTCAAGAGAGACATGCTGCCGACAGAACTGAGACCTGGTTCCATTTTCCCCCACCATTTTTGGCGAGTACCCCAATTATTTTTTAAAAACAAGCTTGAAGGGGATAGCATATTCTTGTCATGTAAGTTTTTTCTTCGGAAAAATCAATCCTAGTACATTTTACGATCCCTAGGAAGAAGGAACTCGGGTAACGTCATGGTGACGATTTTCGATGTCATCAAAGTTTAATGAGTCTAAAAAAGGAATAACTCGACATATTTTCATGTTTAGAGAGTTTTAAAAGAAGCGGAAAATAAAACTACAGCAGGTCCCTTTTCATAAATATTCCCTCAGCCGAAAAGGTAGAAAACTGTGTCTGAGAGAACCTCTTAGTCGTGATAGGCTAAGGTATTCCTTTTTCGTAAATAATCTATCCCAACCCAAAAAAGGGGTAAACGTAAACTGGGTAGATATCGTTTTGCAGCCATTTAACAAGTTCAAAATGACAAGAGTCTTGGCAATATTTTCAATTTTCAAGAGTCAGAAAAGAGCTAAAATATGACTCCTCCTGGAGGAACGAGTGGTATTAAGGGTAGCAACTAGTTCCAGTGATGGTGGAACTGCTCAGAACAAGTAAAGGTCAAGAGGTTGGATAACAAGACCACTCATTGCAGCGGTTCCTTAGGAATGGGTAAAACAACCAAGTGAGGGCATATGATCGACCAAGCAGATGGTAATGATGGAATGAGAAAAACAAAGCTCATTTGGAAAAACAAGCTGATAAAATGGAAATCATGAGAGTTAAAATAAGAATAGTTTCATTTTTACACAAGCTTGAAATCAGGAAACTTTGCATGAAATTGGTTTTATTTTTACACAAGCTTGAAACGGAAACAAACTATGCTTGAAATTGGTTTCATTTTTACACAAGATCGAAACAAAGGTAAAATATGCTTGAAAAACAGGCATGCCCCCAGCATGGTGACTCAATTTGAGGTATATGCCCCCCAAGCTTCAGTCCATCTGAAAAGCAGATGGAGTGAAGGTTCAAAGTATGAGATCAGAGAAAGTCTTGACTGGGATCTTACGAGATCTGATCAAAGACTCGAATTGAACAGGAACGTGTTTCATTGTTTTAACGAGGTTGGCACATTAAAATAGCTATCCTCATGACCTAATTCATTTTTTAACGAGGTTGACATAGAAGACAAACCATCCTCATAACACCTTGTTTCGTTTTTTAACGAGATTGACATAAGAAAAGGAACTCTGCTCGGATGACCTTGTTTCATTTTTTAGGGAGCTTGACACAAGAAAATTAACCATGCTCTGCCATCTTGTTTCATTTTTTAACGATCTTGACAAAGGAAAAGGAAATCTACTCGGCCACCTTTTATAATAACTCATAAGAGGTCATGGATTCCAGGAGGGTCTCATCTGATGGGAGAAAAACATCTCGGAAGTCACGATCTAATGCCCCCAGTAGATGGTACTTGACAGCACAATCATTGGATGAGGGTACTGAACAAGTGGCCACATAATTAACCTGTGGCGTGGAAGATACAACCGGCGGATAAAAATCCAGCAGAGATGATGGCGAGCCAGCTGGCACCTCAGGACCAAAGAATGAAAGCTGATCAATGGTCACGATCCAACCTTCATGTGGAAAACAGATCACATGAAAGAGGGAAGAGACAAGTGCACCCATGGCATAAGCATAGTCGCACCCCAAGAGAAAATTGAAATCTAAGGGGCTTGGAACAATCATCACATTGATATGGACAATTTTCCCTCCCAAAGTGATAGGAAACTTTGGAAGGATCCCTAATGGTTGATTGGTTCCTTTGTTAAAGGCCAATAGATTCTGCATAACAGGCACAAGCGATGGAGAACCAAAAGCTTGCCAAGTAGTCGAAGACAGAATACTAACAGATGCGTCTTCATCTATAATTGTGCTAGGCATGACCATATCGAAGACCTGTACCATGATCTCAAAAGGCACATAATAAGGAAGGCGGTATCCTGCAAATCGACCCCAGTCGAAGGAAGTGACCAAACTACTTGGAGGGGATACCATCGAATAGAGATGGTCAACCCTTGGTATGACTGGAGCAGGAGGAGCATATTCCTGGACCAAAGACATGGGGGCAGAGAGAGTAACTTCTTGAGTCACAGGGATGAGAGGATCTTTCTCCAAGTCCAAGGAATATAAATAAACAAGAAGAACGTGAGGGGAACGAGAGCCACTATTGATAGAAAAGACCTGATGAACCTGGGGCGGGATCAGATCAACCGATTCCACGACCAATGATTGGTTGGGAATGGATTCATGAATTTTAATTTTTGAGGGAGCAGGATCAACCAAGGATGACCCTTGACCGATTGTAGAATCAACCAAAGGAGGACTCAAATAAAGCTTCTGGTAACCAATCGGAACACAGGGTGCAGAAACAGTGGGTTTTTCCAATACTCTCGTGGATTCGTCCATGTATGGAAAAAGGCGAATGGGATGATACCCTTCACGCAACTCACAGGGAGTCGTAATCTTACCCTATTTCTTATGAGTCTTATCATTTCTAGTCGAAGACGCACCACAAATATGACTTCCAGAAGCCAAAGGAAACAGCAGACGGCCGTCAGACCATGCTTCGAGTAGCTTGGGAATACCAGGGCAATCGCAAAGAAGATGGTCACCTTTGCAGAACATGCAAGGGAATTTTAATTTCCATGGAAGGTTGGATGGTTTATCGATGGAAGGTGTCTGAGGCGCAATATCCGCAGAGTTGGCCTCTCTCTTATCTGACTTCTTCTTTTTTGTCGTCTTCTTCTTCTCCTTAGCCGCCTGGTTACTAGAATCCAGACTTTTACTGGGCAAAGTAGAAGAGGAGGATGAAGAAACAGGCGAAGAAGGGGAGAGGCCCACCTTAGAATCAACATGATGTTGTCCAGGTGGAGGAGGTGTTTGTCCAATGGGTGGAACACTCGAGACCATAGAGGTCGAGAATAACCAAACAGGCAACCCAACAGTTAACTTAGGAAGGGATAGTGTTGCCATATAAGGAGCACCAACATTCCCAAAAGCAGGGAAAGTATCGGGATCCCCTTTAGAGGGGATTCCTTCGTTGGTAAACTCTGGAAAATTTTCCATTAGAAAAAAAACCCTAAAACAAAATACTAAGGAAGATAAATTTAACCCGAAATATTTCGTGCACAGTTAATATTTTAAGACACTGAAACAAAACTCTGTCGTTTCATATTTTAAGAGTCAAGAAATAGGCAAAAGGTGACTCTATCACTTTCAGGTTGAAATGAGCATGAAAGGAAAAGAGCTCGATGATGTTTTCAAATTTAAAGATTCAGTAAAAATCGAAATTACTACTCAAGTAATCTAAGCAAGAGGGTGTACCAAGTTTCAGTGAACTTCCATATACACCTTGGTGATCAAATGAAAGAGAAATGACCAAGGAATTAACGTATGTGCAGGTAGTCTCCCTGAATGTTGTGTTTGGTGTATCACGGTCACAGGGCGGCAGACTCAACTTCCTATGGATAAAGGATTTGAACCTATGAGGGTATCCCTTTATATATGTGACGGTACGGGGAGCACAAGTCCGTACTAGTGCTATCTAAAGCCAGATGGTGAATGACAACTACTAGGTTTAACGACGTCGGAACACGTCACTAGCGTAGACCTTTAAAATGTTTGCGTTAGGTTTCAATGCTTCCTTATATTGATTGAAATGATTTTAAGGTTGATCTTGAATTAATGTTTGAGTTTCAGGGCCTTATCAAATTTTCTCTCGAATTCCTAAGTGCTTGCTATATGCAAAAGAACACTACTTTCCGTTTGATGAATGCTAACTAACAGAAGGATAGAGATCTTTCAGAAAGTAGCAAACAATGAAATCATACGAAGAAGTCCACTAATGCATCTTAATACAACCAAACGAAAAGAGAAAAAATCTTTCCTAGTTCATCAAGCGCTAGTTAAGCAAAATAAATTTTCATTTCCGATGAAAACAAGAGAATGCAATTTTTGTTTTTTTAATGAATGAAGCACATGATGCACTAATTACATTAAAAAGAAAAGTGAACACTAGTTTGGAGCACTGCGAATGTAGAGATCTTAAAATGAATGATTCAAAAGAAATACAAACATAAAAACACACTCAAACCAATGATGCACTCTTTCAAACAAAGAGAAAGCTTTCAAAATGACCCAAACGAGAAATGTGATCTATGCTTGAAGTGACGAGATGGAGATTCAAATGGAAACTGACGTGATCATTCAACAAACCGAAGACACAAAGGATCAAGAAATACTAACACAATCAATCATGGAATCGAACTGACAAAAAACAAAAAATACTTGAACTTCAATCAGAAGGCTCAGTGAGCGAAAGGCACTTAGAAGCCCTAGGGCTATGAACTACATCGATGAGAGAATAGATAAACAACTAAGAAAAGAAAGCCTGCAGTAGTCAAAACAATTCCAAAAGACCAATTGCAAATCAAAGAAACAACCCAGAGTCAAGAACTACTGACCAAAAACTCAACAAGAAGGTCAAACCAATTCCTATAGGATTCGGCGCGACTGTGAAGTGGTAATCCGCGCCAAATAGGGGTTGGCGCTATTGCAACAAAATAAAAAAGTGTCAATTGGTGTGACTGTTCAAAGAAAAAATTTGCCAAGCCAGAAAACTATGGGAAAAGGGAAGAACCAGTGAGAAGAGGTCAATCTTGACACTCTGGAGCTGAATACGAGGAGTCCAAATAGTCAAGCAGGACAAAAAAAACAGACAAGCAATCAAACGACCGAAGTTGACTCGACAAGACAAATTCCACAAAAAACAAAATGACAAATTCACACTGATCCCCAGTGGAGTCGCCAACTTTTTGTGTAGGTAAATCCTCTCTCCAAACAGAGACAATCCATCTAGCCCTAGAGTGGGTCTAGTAACAAGGGAACAAGCTAATGTGTAGGTTCCTAGTTAATGAATGAAATAGGTTAGGATAGATTTTCCTACTTGTAGTCCAATGCTATTGTTGCAACTATGGCAGTGGCGGTCTCTTGATCTCTATCTCGATAGGTCGCGGTCCTTCAATAATGGTACTCGGATTCCTGCGCAAATATCAAAGGACAAAGAGCAGCATACATGACAATAATTGCATTCATAACTAGCGAATCAGTCAAGGAATATTAAACATATTGCATGAAATAAACCATATCAACACAAGATGGGAACCAGACATTAGTCATGTATATATTAATGGAAAAGAAAGAGATTACAACTAGAGCCTTGATGTCGTAGCCTCCTTCAGCGGGTTCAGTCGAAGCGTGTCTCGAAGTTTCATCGGGGAATTGGGACGAGGCGAGGAAACAAGCCTAAGCTCTCTCTCGACAAAGGTCTCTTTCTCTGCTCTATCTCACAAGCTAAAATGTTCAGCAATTCCTCTTCAGCTATTCTACTATTCAGCTAGTGTATCAATGGGAGATAACTTTATCTATAGAGGGGGAGGAGGAGGTTGGGATCCCTACAATGGTGGAAGGGAGGCCTTATCCTTTGGGAGGTTTCCCCAAAAGGTGGAAACAAGAGGCCAAAGGAGGATGTTCATGGTTATTTAGTCGAACCACCCACGCTGACTCACCCACGAAGTTGTTAACATGGAAACTTCACCTCTATATTTAAAAAAAATTCCAAAAACAACTTGGAGGCGGAAGCTCACTAGGAAAGAGCGCCAATGGGTGCGGGGCCCAGTTTTAATCGTCCTCATTGGCATGAGGGCATAATGGTCTACTAGCACCAACCCAAAAACATGTGTTTCTGATGGTCTACTTAGGGAATTGTCAACAAAAGGAATGTTGTCTCCATGGCAAGGGATGAAATGATGGTATTGGCAAGGCATGACACTTCTTATTATTCACAAAAATGGTCCTCCAATGTGCGGGATGGGGATTGCAGGGACAGCGACAAAATGTTGTGTAACATGCTCTTGTTGCTTGAAGCCGTGGGAGGTATTCACAATCCATAGTATGGTGGAACTATGAGAAAATCCTGCAATAGTAGCGAGTGATCTTCTCCTAATTGGAGAGATTGATCTGTGGTATGGTGTTGACCATGCGAAGACTGTCAGTAAGTTTCTTGAGTTCCTAATATTGATTGACCCCGTGGTTGTTTCTATTGCATAGAGCACA
Organism: Pinus albicaulis; assembly: GCA_034641835.2. Classification (NCBI taxonomy): domain Eukaryota; kingdom Viridiplantae; phylum Streptophyta; class Pinopsida; order Pinales; family Pinaceae; genus Pinus; species Pinus albicaulis. The sequence goes on from CM076576.1 coordinate 79,246,404, forward strand.
TGTCGTTATTAGTTGGCCTTGGGCCCTGCTAGGATGATGGGTTGTCTTAGACTTCCTAGGGTCTTGGTAATGATGGGGGGGAGGCAACCTTGTGCCAAGCTGCCTTGGTTTTAAACTTTTTACTTCCGGGTATTGGGCAACCAATGAGTGTATGACATTTAAAAAAGGTCAAAATTGAGGTATGTAAGTACAACGTCGAGTGTGATGGTTATCCTAGAAAATTTGACAAGATTGTTTCTCTTTGGTTCTCCATTCCCATTGGATTGCTAGATTAATTGGGTACCACTTGCAAAAAGAGCTTAAATTTTGGCATTGGGCGACCAAATGGTTGTGGGTGTCGCACAAAGCGTAGGTCAAACTTATCTGTGGATGGTGATGGGGGGCGTTGGCCTGCCCCCTTGTTGGCTGTTGTTTGGTTGACATGAAGAAAATGGATTTGGTTCCCTCATTATATTGAGTTTTCATGGATTCTGAATTTGATCTGTCGGCTGTGTCAAGGCATGTGATGGCTTGGCGTAAGTAATTTAGTGTTGAACGAAATCAAGGGATGTAGGGACAATGACGAATCGAGTGGTCTCCAGAACACACTCGTCATGAATACTGGATTAATCGTAAGCTGTCATAGTATACTGGGTTTATTGGGTACCATATTTGGAATAGTTTCAGAGCTACACATTTTGCGATTAAATGATCTTGTTCATCACAAAGTGCGCAAAGCTGTACTTGAGGGCGATTACGGGGGGGGGAGTTGGCCGTTCAGGTGATCGTCTCTATTTGGATATATACAATATAGTCCTTTTTGTTGTCATCTCTTGATATGTATTACTATTTATGGATTCCATTTCTGAACCGATTAGGTCGAGGTTCTCAGCAATGAAGCGTCACATGAAATCTAACAGGGACCGAAATCGAGGGATATGGGGACAATGACACACATGGTGGTTACTCCAACAAATCTGACACGTATGTCGTCAATGTCGTATTAAGATTCTTTGGTCAACTTGAGGGACCTAGTACCAATGGTTGAAAGCCCTTAATTCGGGACACTGTGTGACTAAGTGGTCAGGCCCATCGTAGAGTGCGCAAACTGGGGTCTGATGAGTGGCCATCATTTGCTGCCTTTGGTCCGTCAGGGTGGCTATATATGAGTAGGATGCAGGCTCCTCTCGTAGTTATAGTATGTTTATAGGCTCTCCCTTATCCATTTGCATGTGTTGATATGAGGGGTCCTGTTGGTAAGACTGCTCTAGGGCTTGTAGGGCATCTCTATATCGTGGCATATCTGGGCAATGATGGGTGTAGTGCCCATAATGGTTGCATATGGCTCATGCGTGGTTGGTGTGCAATGATTTCTCTTAATTTTTCGTGGCCTGTTCCTTTTTATGGGTACTTGAGGCCGCGACATTTCTTTCGGTGCTTAGAAGAGGTTTTAATTCATCTAACTTCGGAAAAATATTGGTAGGATGGCATACGATATCACATAATGCGCAAGGTTGTGATGCCCTAGGTATGTTGGGGTTTTTTTTTTTCTTCCCTTTTTTATTTTTTTTCTTGGTCGCGTTAGTTGGCGCTACGACGAGATTTTCATCAACTGTTATATCCTCCTAAGGAGTGATAGGGGTTATCCATGTATAAGTGATGCCAGAACTTCCCAGCATGGTTGGTGGGACCAAATACCAGAGAGGTATTGCGAAGGCCATGTTTGGCAATGTAATAGTTGCCAAGACTTTCTTTAACACAAGACTAGGCAGGGGGTATAAAAATTGGGTTTGGGAGATGGCGTAGGGTAGGAAAGCTGTGTCATTTGATTCAGTCTCCATACTACTGGTTTCCATCTCTGGGCTGGTCTCAGTGTTTGATGATAACATCATGCACACCAGTGCCCCCGTGATTTCTAGGGTTGCCTTTGGTATGATAGTCCTAGGAATTATCCTAGGATCAATGATGGTTTGAATTGACCAAAGCCAAATTCTTGATTCCGCATGAGCGATTTCGTAGTTGTGTCTACGTAAGGTAAAATGACATCGAGCGTCATCATGGGTTTCTTATCATAGTATGTAAGTTGGTCAACGGGGATGATTCGATCTTCATGGGGGAACATCATCACCCGGAAGATAGAGGATGCTATTGTAGTCATGGCATACATATAACTCCGCCCGAGGAGTATATTGTAGTCGAGCTACGCATCCAAGACTTCAATTTTTATAAGCACCGTCTTTCCGGCCAAGTTTACAGGGACATTTTGATATAGACCGATGGGAGCCGAAGGTCAACCGTCTTATGCTCTAAGCATGATGTTGGATGGTTTCAGTTCAGGTGATCCCAATTTCTGCCAAACATATTTGGACACGATGCATGTAGATTCACCTTCGTCAATGATGCATTGATGTATGGTGATATTTTGTACTGACACCTGTATTGGGAAGGCGACCAGAGAGGGAAGCCTGGGGCTTGCCTTGTCTAGGTCAAAATCCATTAGGCGTGAATCGGAAGGGTCGATGGTGCCTAATGCGGAAAGTAAGGCTTTCCAATTTTTTGGGCATGATTGTAGGACTTCTAATGCTGACATGGTAGCGGGTGATTGTGCTAAATCGTCCACTATGTTGTAGTTATGAGCGGCTTTTGAGTGGTGTCCTACACGCCTGGTTGGACCCTTGACCATTTTCAGAAGGGGATCTATAGGTACTTTGGATATGGTCAACAGTGCAGTAGGTGCACTAGAGCTCGAACCTGATGGGTTGATGTCCCGGGGGGCGTCATAGTTCTTATTCCTTGTTTGGAAGAAAATTTATTCGACAATCATGTAAATTTCGCGGTTTCCGCTCCGAGTATTGTTTTGGGGTGGTTGTTTTTGTTGGGTGTTAACCACTCCTTGGTGGGGGAAAGGCTCCTAAATTACAACAGGTTGTTGGGTAGGTCCCCCTTGCTCATAGTTACCCTGATTTTTTTTCAGTTCAGGACAGTGGTGGGTGTAATGGTCGTACTCACTAGATATGGCACATGAATGGTTTGTCCTTAGACTGGACCTCTTGTTTTGGCCTTGGGAGTTGTTTTTTCGCTCCTGGTTTTGATTTCGGTTGGGGTTTTCCCCAGACTGAGATCGCATGGGGCATTGCTGGTTACTGCTCCCCTATCCAGAGTGTCCCTTTTGTTTATTTTTAAGCTTATTTTTTGCAGCGTTCGGAGGGTTGTTGCACTGTTGATCTTGGCATTAGGGGAATTTTGAGGTCTAAAATGGGCCTCCCAAGGAAATTATAAAATAGTAGTGAAAATAATAAAATAAAATTTGATTACATCATCAAATTTTAGTGGGAAAAAAGAAAAAACTACTTATTCAACTCGTATTTTCAACTTATCTCCCAAAATTTTTACTCAAAATTCAAGCAGGAGTACTCATTAGATGCAAAATTTAATTCATTATCCAAGGAGTACCCATGTTTCATACTTTCGATGGATCCTCCTACACGAAAAATGAGAAATACATGAAAAATGTGATTGCAATAACGTTTTTTCATGTATTTCTCATTTTCGTGTATCAGGGTCCATCAAAATTATGCAACATGGGTACTCCTTGAATGAGAAATTAAATTTTGCATCCAACGAGTACTCCTGCTCAAAATTTGAGTAAAAACTTTGGGAGATAAGTTGAAAATACGAGTTGAAAAAGTAGTTTTATTATTTTATTATTTTTTAACATTTTTACCCTTTTACTTAAACAATGGTGAATCATCCCCCATTTTTGACATCATCATCTTGAATCCTATTGGTTCTTATAAAGTTTATTTTTGTTGTACATTTTTCTTAGGAGGCCTATTTTAGACCTCAAAATTCCCCTAATGTAAGGTTGCACCAAGTTCACTGGTGCATTATTCTGCAGTGGTGGATTTTCTACGGGGAAATGGGAATATTGGTTTCCCTGTCCCTAGTTGATGTAAGTTTGTTGGGGGGGGGGATATATTCCATCAACGTTCCTAGCTGAGTACAAGGTCCCCTGCGAGGGAGGGTACGAGCCTCCCTACTGTTGATGATATGATGACACCCAATTCGTCATATTCTGCAAAGGTGCAGATTGAATTTGGTGGTAGCCAGGTTGTGTCATGTTCTGGGTAGATTCATACGAATATCCTAGGTATTGGATACTGCGACCTAGGTGACCTTGGGTCAATGACCCAATCAAGCAGTCTGCGGTATTCAACGCATCTAGAAATTCTTTGTAATTTTGTAGGTGTGGGGCATTTGGCAGGACATTATAGATATATACTGACTGGGTATAGATGAGTTTGACATCTCTATTGTGAGAGTTTTCAAAAACAAGTCCAGTAGAACTCTATTGTCAAGTTTGGCTTTACACAAACTACGACATCTCCGCCATTCGTGGAGATGGTCCGATACATAAATAGTGGGAGTTTTCTTAAAATGATCCATCAATTCCATCCCCTAATCATGGTATATGGGTAGCTAAAAATAAGTGAGGAACGCGGTAGTGAGGGCGCTAAAGGTTCCATGCGAAGCAGAAGGATGCTCGACACACCATTTTGTCACAGGCCCTGTTAGGGTGCGTTGAAATAATCTTAGTTGAATAGTATCATCAATGATACTCCTGGACAAACACCATAGGTAGAAAGTCATAATTTTATTTCCAGGGTATTTCGTTTGCTTTCCTTCGAATTTTGGTATATCAGAAGGGAGCTTCATGGGCATGGGAGGCCAATTAAGCCTATGCACAATGGGATCATTAGTTAGCTTTTTTAGGTTTGGAATATTTAGTGAGGCTAAGAAAGGTAACTAAGTATTGTCTGCCATTGTGTATTGTGGAAACACCATTGTCTGGGTGTGATTGTTTTTTGAGGGTGCCTGGGGAATATTACCCTATGGCATGCCTTGAGATTTGTTCTGCTGACTCCCTGAAGGGGTAGCACTCCTCTTCCCTCCAGGGGTTGTGGTAGGAGTTGAGCGTGGTGACCCTAATGTGGTTTCCAATGGTGTGGTATTGGGTGACCCTAGGGGGTTTCTAATCACAGATGCCCTGATAAAAGATGAACCGATAATGGTGCAGTGTGTCGTCTTTGACGCCTAAATGGAAAAATACCTGGCACCCCTCCCTCTAATGGAGGGAGGTCCTTAGAAATGCCTAGATCGACGAGGTCTTGTTGGGTCCATTATGGTGTCGAATAGTTTAGTCTTAGTTCTATTCTTGGTTTGCTCAGGGAAGGAAGATTTTTATCAAGCAAATACGATCTCATGCATAAAACAAAGCGAAAAAATAAAAGGTAGGATTTCCTTTAATTTAATGTTATGTGATCAAGTAAGCATAAAATGTGGTTTGGTTGTTTTTGCGTATGATACTCAAAAAATCATAAATAGACCTAATAGTCCTTACACCCTCAATGTAACTGGGCCTTGTGAAGATGTATTCTAATGGGTATTGGGGATAACGTCTCGAAAGAACTGGAAACTCCTTCCAGCTACCAAAGAATAAACCAAGGTAATGGTAAGAGGATATAATTTTTCCTGCACCGTCACCTATAGGGAAGTATGCCCTCATTTTGGCCACTAAGTATCGTTGTCCCACGTGAGCATTTGAGTATTGAGTTTCTTGGTATTCAGCTACTAGTACTGAGCACTAGATGGGTCAGGTAACCCCAAAGAGTACCACACGCACTGGGCCTAAGCTTAACCCCCCCTGAATTGGGTCTTTGGTAACACTCAGGTATTCTGTTCCGTGGACGGATAGACGGATTTTAAGCTTCCTAAAAAGTCAACATCTTTGTTTCAAAATTTAGAATGACCACGACAACTTATTGGATACCTACTCCTGATGTTCCTAACCTAAAATATAATTTATTTTTTGTCCCTTGTGGGGAGAATTTAGTGAGTTTGGTTAGTGATTATTTTTAGAGGGTCTTAATTTTCTTAGGGTGTTCTTTAGTGAAGTAACTGTAAGAAGAGGATAAAGGTCCCAACACACGGGGTGCCTTTTGATCCAATGCTTATCAATGCTTTGTGTGTGATTTGGAGTGTACAATCACAAGTGTTATAAGATGTGGATATGTGTCGATCCTTTACATTCCTTATCTAAATATCCTATGTGTGATTGTTCCTTGCAAAAATAAACGATGGGTGAATTAAGGGCTGCTTACAACTTGCCTAGTTAGACTAAGTTTTCACTATAGGGAGATGGAAAATTATCATAGGAAAGTGTTCATATGCATACCCAGGCTCACCATAAGGTTCAAGGGTGGCAGAGATTACTTACTTTCTTTTCGACAGTTTGGTCCTAGTCCTGGTTCCTAATGCAAAAACTGAACTAATCTAATGCAAAGAATTGAAAAAACGTGACTTAGATAAATATATGTGGATATATGGGCCACTTAATTTTCTGCTAATTACTCTATGTGTTATGTATCTTTTATCAGCCAATCATTTGTTCGGATAGCATAGGTGGATTTAAGGCCACTTAATTTCCCCTACTTAAACTATTTGTGATTTGCAAAAATAAAAAACTAAAATTAAAACTACTTAGTTGCTAAGAGAAATTCAACAAACAAGCGTCCTAACCGATCATGATACCAGAGCACAGTGATGGAAAATTTCTTATGGGTTTCCAATACCTTACAATTGCAAAAAACTGAGAAAAACTAATGAAAAATGGGCTTACTGCCTTTCGTGCGGGTTATATTCCCATAGGTGCGATGACCATGCGTCTGTCTAAACATAATGCGCATGGATGGTAGAGACTAAAAAAAACTGCCTTCTCTAAGCCAAATTTATCACTAAGGGTGACTGAAAAGTGCTGGGAGTGAGTAGGAGAGGTTTTGCAGCAAGTCTGAGCAGGAGATAGGACATGCATCAACAACCGTTAACTTAAAAGAAAGAATCTAGTGGAGTCGCCATTCCTATGGTAGTGTATTGGGCGCATGGGCAGACAAAATACACTGTGCTTAGTAGGGAGGTTTCTTACCTAAATGCAAGGCACAGGTCAAATTCGTTTGTCAAATGTTAGTGGAACAAGTTCAACATGTAATAGGCTAAGTTGGATGGAAACATAGCATGCTACATAAACAAAGAAACAAAAAAAAAACAACATGCACAAGAAACACGCTCAATAGAGAAAACACACTAATAACTCAACAATGGAGAGTTTTCTCCCTTTATTAGGTGTTGGTAGTAGTAGAAGATAGAATGTTAAATCTCTTGTAGTGGATCCTTTGAGCTACGAAGCTCCAATATCCAAGACAAGGGGGTCTCTTCCCCTCAAGTTTTCAACAAGCCTCTCTTACCTCTCAAAGGATGGTAGATCAGTAGACATGTGGTGAAATGTTCTCTCTTGGATTGAGGTGTTGGGTGGCGAACAACTAAATCCTTCCAATCCTCTTGTTGTTGGACAACATAAGCTTGTTTGCTTGGTGAGAAATTTGGTCAGCATATTAGTGTCTCCTATTTCTCTTCCCATGGCTAGATTTTATAGACAAATTTCAAATTTTCCCTCCCTCTCTTGGTCCAAGATGGATGGTGACACAATAGTGGGGGTATGATTACTTTTTGTGCTACACTAAAGCCTCAAGGTGGCTCAAAGGCGATTGTACTTGGCTAGGTTGAGTGAGAATCCTTTTCTCCAAGTGTTCCAAGTGGTCCAGGATGGGGACATTCCACATACTCAGGATTGCGCGGCTATTGGAGGGATATTCATGTGCACTTTGTGGCTATCGAAGGATAAGCCACAATGATCACTCAGGGCCAGTGCTTCCTGTGTCTGGTCCAAAAATTTTCCTGTTTAACCTTACAAAAAGTTAAATTTTTTAGCTCCTGTAATGTATTTCTTCCCTGTACCTTTATTTATACCTTCTTCTTGACATTTTCTGATGTCTTCTGCCTGTACGATTTTTCAATGTTAACATTCCTCATAGCTCCCCACGGGGTAATATTGTTCCTTGATGCAATATGTTAGGGTCCTATAATAATAGGATTCACAATTTTGAATTGGCTATGATTAGTCTTGTAATATGTACATACCTTGCTTCTGCAAATTTGTTTTCCCATATTAAAAAATGTAAAGAGGGTAAAAGTCCTAAAAGAAAAATCAAAGGACTGAAAGAAAAAGATAAAAAAAAATATAGAAATGAGTCCCACCAAAAAAGAGATAAAATAGATCATTAAAGTGATGCAAATTCAAATGCCACTAATTTTTACTTTACTTTGCAAAATAAGATTGTGTGCAGCTTGTCAAAAATACCACAATCTATGATAGTCAAACAGCTTAATCGTGATTATTCATGCTTTAAATTTCATGTTGATAGATAGAGAATAAAGATCTAGCCAAACTATTTAATCTTGGCAGATCAGTAGTTAGGTAAGAATAATAAATGAGCTCAACAGTTTAATCTGAGCCATTGAAAGTAATAAGGATAGAATTAGAAAGTTTGTTGTTAAAAGAAAAATAAAAAGGTTCTGCAAGCTCAAATGCACCCAAATGAATGGAGAAAAAAATGTTAGGGTAGATGATGGGTAGGCAGAAGCAGTTTTCACAAGGCATGTATAGCATAAAGTGATCATTTCATACTTACTAATTTCCCTCTAAATTCATTTTCCCTTGTAAAAATACTCCTTCCCCTTCATTTTAACCCTCTCCCCTTACTTCACTCCTTTTTTCCTTAGTTTAAAAACATATTTACCTTTGGAAAAGTAAAATCCATTTATCAACTTCCCTTTTCATTCTAAAATACCCCCTAAAATACACTTATCCTAAGTCTAAATTTAAATAATATATTGGCTCCCACATTGAAAAATCATCCTCGATATCAATTTACATTAAAAACTTAGTGTATTTTACATTCCCGCACATAACTCACTCCCGCATCATATTTCACTTAATCTAGTTTAATATATATGGTTAAACCCATTCCCCTAATTTGATAACCATTATATATTAAACTCCCGCTAACTATTAACTCACATTATTTTATTAACTCCCGTATATACACATTTACCCCGTATTTAATTAGTTCCCGCATATATATATTATCCCCAACCCCTTATGTTTTTATAACATATAGTTTTAATTTTCCCGCAAGTAATATATCCTGGGCCTACCTTATAGTTCCAATACATATTAAATACTTTACACATATCACATTGCATTGACTTAAGACCCGGGCTCCACGCCTATCAAATCCCCGACGGACCCCGCTCATTTTCCCATCCATCCGATCATTATTCCCCATATCCAATGGTCAATATCTCCTATCGCACGCCCAAAATCCCAATCTTTAACATCACTTCGACCTTGCGAAATGAGTGATTTTCGCGTCCCCGCTCCCTGCAACGTGGTAACTTTCTATTCCATCGCATCATCCGAAATAATACCTCCTACCACCTTTTTTCGATGCGAAAACCACAAGCCTATTTTCCGCCCATTAGGAAAACCACCATGTCATTTGAATTAACCCCACACATTAATGTCTAATCAATGTTGGTTAAAACACATAAGAACACCCTTTACAGCCTTTTTCACCATTTTCTGTTATAATTTACGGAGAAGAAGACTGCCGAGCTATTTCAAAGCACATATTACTCTATTGACCTATTTTCAAGCCCTTTACACCAGAATTCAAGAGACTTGCTACCAAAGACACTGAAGAATCAATTTTAAGCCCTATAAAGACCAGTGAAGCCTCAGAAAACTAGTGCTGCCTCCAGAAACTCCTCTGCATACCAAAAGCTTCGTTTTCTCCAGGTATTCCTAGAAATACTGAGGCATGTATTCACATCAAGAAATTAACAAGTAATTGAATCATTTTAGGATCCTTTGCTACCAAAAGAAATCCCCTGTTGCTCCCAATCCTCTTTCTGCAGATCATAGGCATCTTTTCATAGAATTCCCAAGGCCTGAGACGTTTTTTCATAGAAGAGTCATATTTTATCAATTGGTTTACCAAACCCTTCTGCAGACAGTAAATATTTTTCAGAGGTGCTCCTAAAAGCCTAAACCTATTTTTCTAAGTCAAAAGAGTAATCAATTGATTAAAATTAATAAATATGGCTTCTCAAATAATTGTATCAGTTAATCCTCTGCAACCTCTAGTTGTATATGTGGAACACACTCCCTTAGCAGACAAAGACTTTAAAATTAGTGACCCTGTCACTGATTCTAAACTTCTTGAGCTCCACTGATGGAGCCATGACAAATCAATTGACCAAACTGATGAGGTTTTCATTGGGGAGTCCAATTTTCCCAATTACATTGTCCCACAGACCTTCCAGTGTCCAGAGGTGATTAGATTTTTCCAAACATGTTATTTCCCTGATCAAAGAGCCATTATAACCCCTATTAAAGAAATTTTATTCACCATCACAGTTGAATCAATAAACCAAAAGCTAAAAATTCAACCTAGGCTTGATGAAACCCCACTGTCCATTGAGATCCTTACTGAGTTATATCTAAAGCTAGACTTCCCCAAGAGTTTCCAGATCTTTCAAACATTCATTCCCTCATCATTAGAAATTCCTAAGAATAACCCTCCTTATCCAACTTATCTATTTTCTGGGAGAACCATACATATTATCACAATGTTGTCTTGTATTTTGGGTTATTTTACTGATGATCATGTGATCCTTTAGTGTTAGGTTTCCTTTTTTTTTCCCCTGGTAAGCCTCCTGCTACCATTTTCAATTTTACCCAATACCTTGCTGATACAATTCATGAACAATTGGTCAAATTACCTGAAGAAGATGTCTTCAAGTATTCCTCTGTTTCATTTCACATGTTTCTATACTTTCAAGCTAAAATATTTTCCATAAACTTTTAGAAAATGGATGATGAAGGTAATCCATAGTCAGTAATATTTTGGACTCCATTAATCAGGAAAGACTCCACATAATCCACATACACAGACTTCATTGACTCCTTTATCCATCATATTGTCAACATGATGAACAACATCATTCACCCAAGAGTCAGTGATGATATAAAGGTCCTGCAGTTATGAGAGCATAATAGGACAGGAGATTGGTACCTTTGTCAAAACCACACAGAGATTAGGGTATATGGATCTAATCTTTTTCCATATAAACTGCCCAAATACCTCCCAATGAGGTTATTTGCACTTGAGTATATCAGGAAGATCCTTAATTCTGATGGAATAAATTTCTTAGCAGCAAAAAAGAAGACACAGTTTAATATAAAGAATCAGGTTGGTCCCTTTATCTGCGACAATAGAGATGCAGGTCCACAAGCAGAAAAATATTTGCAGGAATTTAAGTTCAATCAAAGTTTCCAATGGTATTATGATCCTTTAGGAGTTATAAGCAAACTAAGGATTAAATTTAAATTAACTCCTTATATACATGAATCCAAGGCATACATTGAGAAATACTCCAACCAGTTTGAATGGTTGGAGAACACTTTGAAAGAGGAAGAGAAGCAGGGTGATACTAGTTCCATCTTGTAGACTCCAGCCCCACAGGATAGTAACTCTAAAAGAGAAAGATAAGAAGGATCATACTCAGCATAGACTACCATTGAAACAAAATTCAAACTGATGTACAGGAAGAAGCCAAAATAAAATCCTGTAAATGAAGAATTTTATACAATTGAGATCATAGACATAGATACAGTGGTAAAAGACAATGTTCCTCCTGCAGTTTCTGAGGAAAATCACCAGCCTTCAACATTTGATACTCAAATTATTAAAAAACATCATAGTGTTGAAGTGTCTTCATCCAGTAAACCAACAGATAAAGAGCAGGATATCATGTAGAAGTACAAGGAGATCAAGATCAGGAATGAAGCATTAAAGGATGTTACATATGCCCAATAATGGAAGCAGTCACCTAGTGACCAAAGAATATTTCTTTCTGCATTTGACTACAAGACTAGGAAGATGCAAATGACCTTCCTACAGCCCATAGTGAAGCATCCCAAATCATCAACAGATTATAAAATGACATCATATGAAGTTCAAGAAAAATATCTTCATCCTATAGACCAGATAAAATTTCACAAGAAAGCTAGTGAAATGATGTATTCTACCATGACAAACAAAGCCATGAGTGTACAGAAGATGCAAAACACTCTAGGGAACATCAAAGATCAGCTAAATTTAGAAAAGGAATCCTCATAGGGTAAAGATAACAGAATTAAATCTCTGGAATATTTGGTTATTGAAGTAGGATATGATTCAAACAATGTTGAAGTTGCAGAAGAAATCATAAAGAAGAATAATGCATACATTGATGCATTAAAGAAGCAACTCAAACTACCTCCTAATGAAAATCCACAGGCAAAGGAAGTGTTACAGGATGAAACCCAAAAAGAAGAGATGATGAACCTCATTCTTTAGTTAACTTCCCAAATAAAAGAAATGGAAAAATGAGATGGAAAACTTAGTACATGAGAAAAAGGCCAGCTCAGAAGTATTCCCTTTCACTGTATTCCTGTAGTCACTATAGTTGTTCCTTCTACATTAGTAGAATCATTGGCCCCATCAGTTCCATTAGCTACAACACTTCCTGTTACATCAGCAACTACTTTAGCAACAGAGTCGTCTACAACAGCAACACAACCTATTGATGAAGCAGGTAAAGTATTAAAAGCAATGCAGGAAATTTCCATCCAGACTAATGAAATCAACAGACTCAAAGAATAGCTAAAAATTCTAGGTGATGAGAAAAAAACTAGTTCAGATTATGCACAACAATGAAGTACAGAAGAGAATTGACAGAGAAATTGAAGTTAGAGAAAGATTTAACACTGGAAGAACCAATGGCACAAGACAAGCAGCAGCTATGGGCCAATATCATTTAATCTGTCAATGATATTTGGCCTTCCATTCAAGTCATTTATAAATAGAAATATCTAATTAAAGCAGCGGATGAAGCCATCCAAAAAATCAAAGAAGAACTTGGTAAGAAGCCAGAAGAGGCTAATGAAATCATAAAGTTTCTTAATTCCAAGAATAATCAGGAATTATAAGAGATTGGAATTAGTGACAGGATAGAAACCATTCGTGAAGTCAAGAAGGTTATTTCTAAGAGAAATTTAATGGTACAACTAGAAGAAAAATGCAAAAACATGGAGATTTCCGTAACCAGGTTCATGAAGAAGTTTGATATTTTGAGGCAGAAAGGCCTTCCAAATCCTCTGGTTATCAATTATAGTTTGATGAAACAAGAAGATTATGATAATAAAATTAGAGAAGTGGCAAAGGAACAAGCAAACAATTCAACCATTGAAGGAATTCCAACAGGAAAAGTACTCTACGAGAGTTTTGAGAACCTCTTTTACCTACAACATGAGGTAAAAAATTTATTCATTAACAAGCCTACTTTTTCAAAGTATATAGAGGCTAATGAGATATTCAGAAGGATGGTAAAAATCAAATTACCAGAAGCAGAGAATTGGGAAAAGTTGACTGATTTATTGTGAAATAAAAATAGTAAACGGAGTAGTCAAAGTTTAAAGTAAAAAACATCAATAACAGTTAAAGAGTATCAGAGTTTAAAGTGTATCAGATGAAAGACAGGCTGAAATTCAAAACAGAAATGACAAAGTAGAGATCAAGACTGCCAACGTAAAGGACACTCAACTGCCTAAAATACAGCCTTCGTTGAGAAACAGTCAGAGACAAATCAACAAAAGATCAAAAGACAACAAACAACAAATTCATTAAAAGCAAGGACAACTTGCATTAGTTAGATAGTTGTCTCTATCTTCTTGCATGAAGATATTTTGTATTCCTTGAATAATTCCTAATATAGTTTAGGATATTTTGTATTAATTTTTTTGTATAAATACTTCACAATTCGAAGTATTGAGTGTGTGTGAATTGCTAAACATTTCTATACTTGTAAATATCTGAGCACCAGATGGTTTTATACCATTTTCAACTCAGCGGACTTGATTGAGAAATAAAAGCATCATATTACAGGATTCATGTGTTGAGCCACTACAGTGAAGTACTCTCAAATTGTTATTTATTATTCTCTCAAGTGTTTCATATACTCATGTGTTTTCTAAATCTAAAATGCTAAAATTGGAATTTTATTATAGAATATGCTTAATTACACTCTGTCTTGAACTGTCTAGCATTTTCATGTTTTCTTTTGATATCTAGATTAAGGAATCCTTCATTGCTTCTTAGTTTTGATTGAACTTTGTCATTTCTTTCATTATTTGGATATGAGAATCCTTAATTTCTCTCCCATCCCAATTGAAACCATTTCACCTTACAGCCTAAAGATCTGAATCATCTCAACTACCTTTCCCTGTGAACATTTCCCTTTAGAGCTTGATCCTTCCCTGCTTCTTGATACATTGACTCCATAGCCCAATGCAAAATATACCTACATCTATCCATCTGAATCAGTAATCTCACCACCAAACCAAACCAAATTCAAAACCAATCAATCTTAAATAACTAGCCTAAAATCAACAAAGTTAAATCATAAAGAGAGAGCCCTCTCTGAGCATTAGGAAGGCTAGATCCTAAGCTTAAAAGTAGGTTTGTGGTTACCTCTAATATTTATTTAAACAAAAAAACATAACAACCCTAGGAAATTATTGGAGTGATAACATACTGGCAACCATACTGGGGAAATCAGTCCCTTAGTTTAAAATAAACCTTAAAGCAAATAATTTTTCTCATATTTTCACCTTAAGGTTGTTTTAGGGCTGTTAGAGAAATTTTTTATTGAAAATTAAAATTCTACCTTCCAAAAGAATATACTACACCAGGGTTCATCCTGATCCACAGCCTGCTGAAATTATAGATGACCCGGATAAAATTTTAAGAAAACAGGAAAAAGTAGAAAGTTTAGAAAGTACAAGTCAATTAATCAAAGCTAATTCACTTCCCAAAAGTCTGTCAAGTTTACAAGATTTACAGTTTGATTTTTCTTTTGAACACTCTTTGTTTAGAAATAAATCAAAAAGTTCCATCTATGAAAGTGTAATTGATCCTAATTTCATTTCATTTATTGAAACAAAGAAGGAGATTGTTCCATTATACACAGAAGAACAAGTTCTAGAACCATTTGATAAATTATATGCTTTGACTGCAAATTTGATTAAGGAAATAGATGAAGCATACTTGCAACATTCTGTTGGATTAGCTACTTTATCTGCTTATACTCCTAAGCCTCTTACCACTCCTTTAGAGTCTATAAGTTCATCATTATTTAGTACCACCTCATCTATTATTTCCTCTTCACTTCATTCCACAGAATTATTCACCCCTAAGCTTCCTCTTCAACCTAGAATTTTGTTTCCATTTCAAACACTTCAAGTTTATTTTCTAGGACTTCTGCTGCATTTTCCAGTACTGCAATCTAATTTCCAAGTACATCTTCAAGTGTTACAACCTCATCTGCAAGCACTTCAAGTCCATTAACAACTTTAGGTCCATCCTCAATTTTTAATCCTTCCACAAGTTCAGGTCCTTCATCAAGTTCAGGTCCTTCCACAAGCACTGCTAATTTACCTCCTAGTCAAGCAAGAATATTAGCCATGGAAAATAGATATACCCCTTTGGTATTACCAGGCCAATTAAATGCCATGCCCCAAGACTACCAAAGTAAAATATTTCAATTTGATAGTACAGGTCAATACACTGCACAACAACATGTTAACAAAATGATTGATTATTTCGAATTGCATGAAATTGATGATGTTAATGTTCAAATGAGACTGTTTTCCCAAACTTTAGCTGGAGATGTAAAGAAGTGGTTTAAATATTTACCTTCCAATCATATAGTTGATTTAGCTGCTTTTAATCAATTATTTCTTAATAGATGGGAAAGGAAAAAGAACCCTTTACAAATACTTTCTGAATATGAAAAAATTAAAAGAGCTCCTAATGAGTCAGTTCAGGACTATTGTACTAGGTTCAATAGTATTTATAATGCTATTCTAGCAAACATCAAGCCCCCACTAGATTTAGCTTTAATCAAATCTCTTGATGGATTTGATATAGATATTTCATATCAATTGAGAGAAAGAAACCCAGAAACACTAGAACAAATGCAAAGCAATGCAGTTAGTGTAGAAGGAAATTTGTTAGCTAAAAGAGAAAGAATGAAAAATGAAAGAAGAGTAACCATTAGGGATGAACCATCCAGATCAGACAGTAAAATAGATAGTTTAGCAAAATCCATGGAAATAATGATGGACATATTAGAGAATATGGAAAGAATACCACAATTGGATAACCAACAATAAGGTCCACAAATAAGAAATCCAAATTTTAGAAAGAATCCCAACACTGGGAAAAATAGAGAATCAACACCTGAACAACAAATAAGACCACCTTTCCAAGAGAACTATGATGAAATTTCTCACCAAAACGAAGAAGATGAAGACACTCAGATTAACTTAATGAGAATTAATGATGATAATACTATTTTCTTACCCAAGAAGAATAGGAATTATACATTCTTCAAAAAATACAGTTAGAATCTGGAGAGTCATTTGATTATAAACAAGGTTATGAGTTTTCCATTAATGAAGTTCACAAGCAATATAACCTTAGGAGTAAGAAAAATGTAGAAGCCCCTACTAGGAAAATTGCCCAAAATCAAACCAAGAAAATAGTAGCAGCTCCTACAACCAAAGTACTACAAATTATCCCTAGAGAAACTCAGCAAAACTCTAGTTCAACTCAGAAAAATTCCAATTTAAATCAGAAAATTTCTAGTTGAAAAATTGCACCCAGTCCTAAAATTGTAGACATTACAGATATTGTTGTTCAAACATCAGCTGATCCTCAAAAATATGTTGTTGCTAAAACAAAAACTTCTGCTAAAACAACATTTGCTGCTGATAAAAAATCAGGTGATCCTAAAACAAATACTGCTAAAACAACTGTTGAAACTTGTTGGATCGAGGGGTCCTGACCCAGGTTTGGAGGTTAAGGTTTTCCAACAAACCCCTATACTACTGGCCCTTTCGGCAGTGACCTACTTGAGCAGGCCAAAGTCTCACCCGAAGCAGTATGGGAGGGTGCTGGAACCAGGTTTTTGCACCCTGGGAGAGGGTAGGTAAGTCAAGCAGAGCTTCTTTCAAAGTCACAATGACCAGATCGTATATCCTAGAACTCAGATCTAAATATCCTTTCGCATCCACGTGCGCAATACCAATTATAATCACAGCAATCAATAGATCATAAATTCACAGAACAATAATGCAACTAACACAGATATTCGTGCATAAAATATAACAGACATATGTCAATGCATCATGAGAAAACAACACAGTACGTTTGCAACTTAACACAGAACCATGCATAACATAACAGATATCTGAGATTTGTATCAACAAACTTCCGCTTTCATTAGTCCTTCAGATCCTTTTACAATACCCAAAACCCAACCTACGCACACAGCAGTAGGGTTTGCACGCAGCAGGACTAAGGATCTCCACGCACACAACTAGCAAGATTCCTTTCCTAAATAACCCAACAGATCTACTAACTCACAGTTCGCATCAATCTTAATACTTCCCTCCCTATTGACTCAAAATGTCCTTCTATTTATACCAATCTAGGCTAATCTTTCCTGTGGTCTGCAAACCGTGGTTTGCGGACTCTAGGTCTACCCTTTGACCCATTACAATGCTTTTGGGGCTTTGACCCACCCCAAAACCCCTGTGATAGACTAAAATATGAAAAAAATATACGAAAACATACAAAATTACTCAAAACTGTCCCAATTCGCAGCCTTTGGAGGACCCTGTTCCAACAATCCCCCAAAAAAATCTTGTGACTCGTCTCGAGTCACTGTGGTGGTGGGGTCTCCACCTGTGCCTGTACATCTACTTCATTCATATAGTCATTTGATCCGATATGGTTTGAGCCGACTACCATTGACATAGCCTAGTAGCATATCACCGCGCAGGGTAGCTAGCCTAACAGCTCCGCCATCCGTGATCTCCTTAATTGTGTAGGGACCAAGCCAATGCTGTCAGAATTTTTCAGGATGCTTTGAAAACTGGCTATCATATAAGATGACTAGTTCTCCCTCCGCGAATGTCTTCTAGCGAATATGTCGATCATGCCAGTCTTTATCGTGGGCCTTCTGGACTTGCTGATGGAAATTTGCAAGAAACCGATCTTCCTCCAAAGCCATAAGCTGCGCCAATCTTTCCTCCATGATTTTAGGTTCTGCCATGTTTGTAAATGCTGTGATACATAGACTAGGAACAATACATTCCATGGGCATAATGGCTTCTTTACGGTAAACCATCCTGAATGGAGTTTTTCCTGTTAGCTTCTTCCAAGTCGTTTGAAAGGCCCAATGAAATCGATAGCCCACTTATCAAATGATTGTAGCGCTATTTGTGGCTAAAGGGGCATTTCATATTTGCGGGATGAACTCCATGTTCGTGGGCACGTATCGCATGCTTTAGAATAATCATGTGCGTCACTATGTAGGGTTTGCCATCATAACCCAGCTCTCAAGATCTTTTGCGTCGTTGCTTTCCCTGCGGAGTGACCTACTGCTACTCTGTCATGAGCTTCTGCCAAGATAGCGTGCCTTTCATGCTACAGAACATACTGCCGCAATACTTTATCTGCTCCCATCTTATACAAGTGACCTGTGATGATAGTAAAATCTGCTGCCTGGGTGACTAGCTCTTTCTTCTGTTGTACAGAGTACTCTGGAGGTGTCGTCCGGTAGTCAAGAACTGAATGATATCAGTGAAGTGTGCATCTAATACCTTAATAGAAAATAGTTGCGCATCAAGAAATCTAGTTTCTAGGTCGGTTGGCTTCTCACCACTCTCTATTCGGGACAAGTGATTTGGCCCAACATTCAACCTTCCTGGATAGACGATGATTTCAAAGTCATATTCCTGAAATAGCAGTAGCCATCGGCATATTTTCCCCCCCAACACAGGCTTATTTACCAAGTACTTTAAAGCTGAATGGTATGTGAGTATTTTGAAGTGTCCTCCTTACAAGTAATGCTAATATTTCTGCAAAGCGTAAACCATGGCCAATCCCTCCCGCTCCGTGGTGGAGTAGTTGCATTCCGCATAAAAAAGTTTCCTACTTGCAAAGGCAACTGGATGGTCAATATCTCCTTCTCCTGGCTGTGTAAGGATAGCCCTGAGGGCAATACCCGATGCATTGACATGAACATGGAATACCTTCTCCAATCAGGAAAGATGAGAATAGGTGCCGAGACCATATTTTCCCTGAGAAATTCGAAGCTCTTTTGACATTCGTCATTCCAAAAGAATGACACATCCTTCTTGAGCAATTGTTCCATAGGGGCAGTAATCAACGCATAGCCTTGAATGAATTTCCTATAGTAACCTATGTGTCCAAGGATCGAGCGAAGCTATTTCTCCATGGTTGGTACTGGCAAGTTTATGATAACTGTGATTTTGGCAGGATCTACCATTAATCCCTACCAACAGATTATGTGGCCGAGAAAGATGTCGAAAGGTATGTAGAAGATACACTTCTTCATATTTAGGGAAATATGGTGTTTCTGGAAAGCATCCAACATCATGCACAGGTTTGATACATGTGCCTTTACCAGGCCGAAGTCAGTCCAATAATTGAAATATACCTCGAGGAACTTGTGGATGAATTCCTTGAATACTGCGACAAAAACCCTTGAGAAGATAGTAGGGGCATTTTTTAGTCCAAAGGGCATGACCGTATACTGGAAAGATCCCCACTCAGTGGCGAACATGGTTTTTTTGTGGTCCTTAGGTGCGATCCTGATCTGATGGTATCTTGAAAACCCATCCGTGAAAGAGTATGCTTCTTGTCCTCCCACACTATCTAATATTTTTTTTGAGAATGGTGTAGGGAATGGATCATGAACATAGGCATAACTTAGGTTGTGTAGGTCCACACAGATCTGAATCTCCCCCTTAGTTTTTTCTCCTGAACCACCATTAGACTGACCCAGTCCGATTGTTCAACATGTTCGATAATACCCGCAACAAGCATTTTATCGAGTTCATCCTTGACCTTTTGCTTATACTTGGGGTTCAACCTATAAGGTCGTTGTTTTATGGGCCACACAATGAGTTTGAGAGTGATATGCATGATCCCTAAGTCCCCCGTGATCCCCTTCAGCTCTAAGAACTTTGTCGGGAATAAGTCCTGATATTCTATAAGTAATTTAGCCACTTTTCCTACTGTATCATCATCCCAGTAGTCCCCAATCTTAGCCATCTTAGGGTGTTGTTTCGTTCCAATTTTTACTTTGCGCAGCTTGAGGGGCTTAGTGACATCGAATTCTTGTAATGGAGGTCCTTCAACGGTGTGCTCCCCTTCCGACTCTGGGATAGAGACAACCCGCGGATCATCTTCACCATCCTCCCTTGCCAGGCTGTGACATTTGATAATATCCTACATCTGTGCTTCCCATGTCAGTGGCCCGGATGCTGCAGAGGAGTCGGATTTTCCAAACAAAAATGTATCTATGTCTTGCAGAGCTTCGACAAGTGCCTCAGAACCCCCTATCAGTCCAAATGTTTTTATGAATTCACTCGTCAAAGTTTCCCAATGGTGGGTGCGTTGATGGAGCTTCGCATCCAGGTACCATGTAGTAGGGATTGGACCTAGCGCATGAATGAATAAATGAACCCGATCTTCTTTAGTTTGGTCGCCCCATGCCTTTATCCATGCAACCATGTGTTCCCGTAGATCTCCTGGGCCAAGGAACATCTTGACCTGTACTTTCGCTGGAGTCTCAAATCGTAGGAGCATCATGTCCCGACAATCCTCCCAATCCTGGAATGCTCCTTTATGCGTATCCCACCATCGTGCATGGGTAGCACGCATAGCCAGGTTAATGGCCCATAACCTTCGTTCTTTGGGAACCTTTGCTTCAAATGCCTGCAAAAATTCCCTAACTTTACCAGAACCATCAAAATAGGGTAGATCTCTTACCTCCGATGAAATGCAGCAGAATTTCTTTGTGACCCGAAGGCATCACAACTCAGAAACCTTATGTAACCGTTTGTGCCAGTTCTCCATCTCCTTATCGGGGTCATAGAAGCATTCACTGTCCTTTTCCCAGCAGAGTACTCCCTCCGCCGTGGGGTTGATCCAATCTTCATCCTGCGCAGTCAACTTATAGATGCAATCTACCTCCTCCTCATCGCGCACCGGCTCTGTGTATCGTTCGCCCTTCGTAGGATCTAATGGTACTATCACTCTTGTACCGTTATTCTCGAACACCATGCTTCTCTTCTTCAAATTAATGATACCTCCCATACCTATGGTCCAGTCTAACCCTAGAAGCGCAGGGTAGGGGTCCGCATCTTCTACAATTTGAATGACTTCAAAATCAGCCCGGACCTTGACCCCTGCAATATCTACCATGATCCTTGATAGTCTCTCCAAGGGTATGATATTTTGTTGATTGGAAATGTGTAGCTGGATAGTGGACCATTCCAACTTAGGTCCCCCCATTTGTTGCCAAGTATATTTAGGTAATAAATTCTCATTTGACCCTAGGTCCAAAATAACCTGATCCATCTTGTAATTGCCAATCTGCGCAGTCAACCGCATCTCCCTACCTGTGCGTTTCTTATATCTATATAGTTTTTGTACGTCCCTAATTTTCGGAGGGGGGCTAGGTCATGCTGCGTAGCCATCTATTAATGCATGAAGATTTTCCACAGCCTTTGGGTTTCACAAGAGCTTCATACATGCCTGTAAAAAGGGCTTGACTTCCTCACCTGCCTTGAGGCCTCCTGGTAGCTACGAAGTGGATGCCCCTACCTCATTAGAGTCTGTGTGAGCGGCGACCAACGTTTATTTTTCCTTTCTTAGATTCAAACCGTCCTGCTTGATAGAAGCTTTCTAGATCAGAGGTTTGGTCGCAGTCTTCTCCCTAGGCCCTGCGGTAGCCATCCCAGTATGTGTTACAACATTCATACTTGGGTCTTTGTCTCACAGTTCAGCCTTAACCCTCTGCACATTCTGCGTAGGTGTCAGTTGATTTTCCTATATCTTTGCTATCAAGATATGATAGTATTCGATCGCATGGTCCAGCTGTCTGCCATACCGGCAGGACTGCCTTGTAGGTTTTGGACAATCCCTGGCAAAGTGTCCTACTTCCCCACAATTATAACAGATTAGTTGCCCTCATCCCCGACCTATGCTTCCACCTCTCCCACCTCCCCTGCCCCTGGCTGGGGAGCCACCCACACTCGAGAGGGATCTTGGCGAAGATGGATCCGAATGTACCCTGTAGAGGTTCCCTCGATCAATCATCAAATCATACGTTTGGTAGTTCTATTCATCATGTCCTACCGACATGCAGAACCTGCACATTGCTGCTTTACCTATGGGACATACGCAGCAAGGCGAGGACAGTGGTTTGTATCGTGCAGTCCCGCAACGTGACAATCATCACACCATAACGTCGGCCCACTTGATCCTACAACTTCTCTGGGGCGCAATGGACTAGGTCCCCCGGCTTGCATATAGTCTGCTAATAGAGGGCAGTTATCCTTGGTGTGGCCATTCACCTTGCATCGTAAGCACCACCTGTCAGGGCTGGCCTCCACTCCTCGTTATTTTCGCAGGTTCTGGATCTCCATGTGCATTTCTTCCAGCTAGCCTTGGATCTATTGTACAACCAACTGGGCATCATCTCTAGGTGCAGCTTCTAATTTCATAGCAACCTCCAAAGCTTTTTCCTGCGATTTGAAAGTTTGATGACCCATAGGTACGTGCAGGTGAGGTAGCAGCATAGCAATGAACCATTCCATGTGTTCTTTGTCATCATACTGGAACCATCCTTCTCTGATTACCTTCTTTAGTCACTTATCGACCTTCCACACACACAGACTTAGAGGGCCCCTCCTTGAAGTCTTTTTGATCAACTGCTATTTGAGAGTAGGCCTTAGGCTTCTTGAATTGTTGCTTCAAGGCGTTCTTAATCTCTTCAATGGTCGCATTTGCGTGTTGGCCAATATATACCATGTACCAGTCCAAAGCTCTTCCTTTGAAGGCAAGGGACAGTTGGGCCCTCTTCACTGTATCACTAGCTACATTCTGCGGAGTCCAAACCGATCCTGTGACAAACTAGAACTAATCCATGTCTTCATCCCCCACACCCTTGAAGCTGGGTAACTTCATGTGCGCAGCCATGTCGCCTTCTTGTGGTGGAAGAGGTGTAGGTGAGTTCTTACCTCTATGCTGATTGGAAAGTGGTGTGGCTAGAGGGCTCTACACAACTGCTTTTTTTACCGGATTGTAGATAGATCTGTCTCCTTCTTGGTTTATTCGATAGTATTTGTTGCTTCATGTCGTACTCCCATCTAGACCAAAGGTCATTCATTCAGTGTAGCTACATAGAATACTCTTTTCGCATAGTAATATCTTAATCAATAGTGGTAAGGTCTTCAGAAACTTACCCCAGAAACCCTTGAAGAATCTTTGCTCTGCTTCGGAGTAGGAGACGAATTGATCGATGGCAAATTCTATTACGAACCTACCTAGCACACTGTCCACCCAGTGGCCCACCGTGCGAGTGATGGTGTTATCAGTCTTCTCTAACTGCTGGATCAATTCTGGGGTCCACTGTGTGACCCGCTCATCCCTCCAACACTTCTAGAATTCGACCAACCTTGCGAGCCACTCCTGGAGCTCAATCACAATCGTTACAAAGAAGATCTCGTAGATTTCCATGAAAATATACTTATTCTTCCATTCTTCGGTGGTCAACCTCTTATTGCGATTTTATTTTACTACAAATTCCAGAACTTGTTGTTCAAACCATTCATTAATTTCTTTTCTTTTAGGCTTCCAATGCAATCTTGGCATTACCCAATCCCTCCGTCAAAATTCTCCTGGTCCCGACAATGAAACCATTTGTTGGCTCGAGGGGTCTTGGCCCAGGTTCAGAGGTTAAGGTTTGCCAACAAACCCCTATACTACTGGCCCTTTCGGCAGTGAACTACTTGCGCAAGCCAAAGTCTCACCTGAAGCAGTATGGGAGGGTGCTGGAACCGGGTTTCCGCACCTTGGGAGAGGGTAGGTAAGTCAAGAAGAGCTGCATTCAACATCACAATGACCATATCGTATATCCCAGAACTCATATCTAAATATCCTTGTGCATCCACGTGCGCAATACCAATTATAATCACAGCAATCAACAGATCATAATTTCACGGAACAATAATGCAACTAACATAGATATTCGTGCATTAAATATAACAGACAGATGTTAACACATCATGAGAAAATAACATAGTACGTTCGCAGCTTAACACAGAACCATGCATAACATAACAAATATCTGAGATTCGTATCAACAACCTTCCGCTTTCATTAGTCCTTCAAATCCTTTTACAATACCCAAAACCCAACCTGCGCACATAGTAGCAGGGTTTGCACACAGCGGGACTGAGGATCTCCGCACACACAGCCAGCAGGAGCCCTTTCCCTAATAACCCAACAGATCTACTAACTCATAGTTTGCATCAATCTTAATACTTCCCTCCCTATTGAATCAAAATGTCCTTCTATTTATACCAATCTAGCCTAATATTTCCTGTGGTTCACAAACTATGTTTTGTGGACTCTAGGTCTACCCTTTGACTTTGACCCACCCCAAAACCCCTGCGCTAGACTAAAATATGAAAAAACTATACGAAAATATACAAAATTACTCAAAACTGTCCCAATTCGCAGCCTTTGGAGGACCCTGTTCCAACAAAACTTCAAAATCTTCCAAAGTTACCACTGTTACTCAAACTGTCCCAGATAAGAAGATTGAAAACAACAAAACAATGAAAACGCAAATTGAAAATCCAACTGTAGATAAAGAAGAGAAAAGCACCCAAACTACAGTTAGTAGAGAAGAAAACGTTTAGTTAGGAAAAACACAAGCTCCATTCAATATCCAAACTCAAATAGCCAAATTGAAGATGCCAATTCCTTTAACAAAGTTGGTAAAACATGATTTATATAAATCACAAATCACTGGAACACTGAACATAAATGAAGGAGAAGACTATGTTAATCTAAATGATGATCAACCAGAATTACTTTTTGGTCCTGGGGTAAATGGGAAACATCAAGAAGGTGGTGTTCCTCATTTCTACATAAGCTTAAGTATTCATGATCAAATTGTACATAATTCTATGCTAGATTCAGGAGCACCACACAACTTACTACCAAAAGAAATCATGGAAACATTGAATCTAGATATAACCAGACCATACAAAGATCTTTTCTCTTTTTATTCCAGCAAATTTAAATGTCTTGGCCTAATAAAAGACTTGTGTCACCCTAGTCCAATATCCAGGAAAAAGTATTGTCATGGACATTGTAGTTGCTAATATCCCTCCAAAATATGGAATGCTATTATCTCGCTCATGGGGTGCAAAATTGCAGTGATCTCTACAATTGGACATGTCCTATGCCACAATTTTAGTCTTTGGTCAACCCAAGAAACCTTACAGAGAGACATTAATGAAATACATGATTAGTAGTGTAGAACAACCACATAACTATCTTATTTATTCTGTACCTTCTAATATGGATTCCTTCATTTTATGTAATTCGGATTTTGGCATCGATAAAAACACAACATTGAAACAGAAAAATAAAGAAGTTGACAGTGAGAATATATTTCATGAATCAATGTGGCACTTAGATTTTGATGGTTCAGTCAATAGATTAGGAGCAGGAGCAGGAGTTTGGATTCATAACATGGAAAACAATCATTCTGAAGGTCATGCATTTAGATTAAACTTTAAATTTAGAAATAACATGGCCAAATATGAAGCTTTAATCTTAGGAGTGCAGATTGTTAAAAAAATAGGAGCCAAGAGAGTTTCTATCTTAGGATACTCAGAGTTAATCATAAAACAAATTAAAGGAGAGTACTCTGTGAATTATCCTAGATTGAGATGATACAGAGAAATTTTTTTAGATCTAATTAAAGATATGCTCGAAACTGACTTTGCTGCAATTCCAAGGAAACAAAACATGCAGGCACACAATTTAGCAAATTTTTCTAGCACCTGTAATCTGCCTTTTCAGCCAAATCACCAATATAAAGCGAAAGTAAGACACATGCCTACTATACCAGAAAACTTGAAAGATTGGTAGATATTTTCACAGGATGCTCAAATTTACAATTTTATGAATGTAGAGGGAGAATTCCAAAACTGTAACATAGATACTAATTGTACAATAGATGATACATTAGATAGTGAGTTAGAAGTAAATACTTTAGATTTGAATGAACCAAATAAATTCACTAGAGTAGACATAGATAATTTAGAAACTGTAGAAATAGAAGAAAAAGAAAATGATGAATCTGAGATTTTGAACCTTAAAGATAATTTCTTGCCTACAGGATTAGCCCCTTTAGAAGATCTTTTTGACTCAAATGATGTAGCTAGGAAACCAAAAATGGAGCCATTAAGATCTGATATAGAAGAATGTAATATATGAAATGAACAAAAGCCTAAACTCATCAAATTATCAAAATCATTACCTACAGAAGAAAGGCTGAAATACATAGTTTTGTTTAAATAATTTCAGTATGTTTTTGCTTGGTATTATGAAGACCTTAAATCTTATGACACTAGCATAATCCAACATAAAATACCCATAAAAGAAGATTAGAAACCATTTAAGCAAAAGCTTAGGAGGATAAATCCAGTTCTTATGCCTTTGATTGAAAAAGAATTAAAAAGGATGTATGAGGCAAATATAATAGCACCTATCAGATATTCTGATTGAGTTTCAAACTTAGATCCCACTAGGAAGAAAATAGGGGAAATCAGAATTTGTGTTGATTTCCAGAAATTAAACAAAGTGTCACTAAAAGATAGCTATCCTCTCCCCAAAATGGACCATATTTTATAGAGGGTAGTTGGTTCATCTAGAATTTCTTTACTAGATGGATTATCTGGGTATAATCAGATTCTAGTCCAACCAAAAGACCAAGAAAAGACAACATTTACCACTCCATGGGGTACTTTCATGTATGTGAAAATTCCTTTTGGATTGATGAATGCAAGAGCTACATTTCAGAGAGCTATGGACATATATTTTGCCAAAGAAATTCATGATTTTCTTATCATTTATCTAGATGATATAATTGTATTTTCAAAAACAAACAATGAACATCTAGATCATTTGAGACAAGTATTCACTAAATGCAGAAAAATTGGTATTTATTTGAATCCTAAAAATTCACCCTTTGGACTTGAAGAAGGTAAAATATTACGACACATAATTTCAAAAGAGGGAATAAGGATAGATCTAGCTAGAATAGAGGCCATTTTAAACATAAGTCATCCTAGAAACATCAAGGAGTTACAAGCATTCATAGGCAAATAAACTTCCTTAGAAGATTCACTTCTAATTTAGCAGAGTTAATGAGAGAATTGAATAACATGTTAAAGAAAAATTCAGCACTTAAATGGACAGTAGAGGCCAAACAACCATTCGAATCAATTAAACAAGCCCTTACAAAAACACCAGTCCTAGTAAGTCCTTATTTCAAAAATCATGTTAGGTCCCTATATTACTAGTTTAGCCCCTTATTGTTATTAGTGTAGCCCCCTTATTGTTATTATTGTAGCCCCCTCTAACCCCAATATTGTTATTATTGTGCCCTTACATTGCTATTCTTAGGTCAGCTAGGATTACATTGTGGCCCCACTAGGATTACATTGTGGCCCCATGGACTCCTATATATAGAAAGGAGGTTTTGTCATTTGAATCATCCAAGAATTGTTCATTCATGTAATGTATTGGAGGTTGCCCCTCGAAGTGGCTTATTTCCAAGGCATTGATATCTATTTTCTTCTATTTTTGGAGCTGGTTTCACAACATTTGGTATCAGAGCTTTGGATTCTAGGGTTTCACTGCTCCAAACAGGTCATCGTGGAATTTTTGCTATAACTTTTTTTCTATGAAGTTTCAGAAGCTAAAAAATTTAGAGTACAAATCCGAAATCTTTAGGAACATTGTCGCAAAATTTCAGAGTTTGGTTCGCAATATTTTCGGATATATGATCTGTGGAAGTTAGGTCTTTTTGCAGGCTCCTCAATTTAACCTAAACAGGTAATCGCGGAATTTTCACTATAAATTTTTTTCTATGAAGGCTCAGAATCTGAAATTTTTATAGTGGGAAGCTGAACTCCTGAGGAACTTCTTCACAAAAGTTCAGATCTTGGTTCGTAATATTTTCAGAGATATGGTCTGTGGAAGTTAGGACTTTTTCAGGCTCCCAAATTTCATCTCAAAGAGGTGATCGTGGGAAAATATTCATAACTCTCTCTCTGAGCATTGGATTGGAATTCTGTAAAAAGTGGACGCAAGAACAAGGAATTTGGTTTCATATATATCAATTTTAGAGCCGAAGTAGGAAGCAGTGACACGTGGCAAGTCATACAATTTCGCTCTACTGAACCAGTCCATAATTAGGTCCTCGTAGGATATTGGGCACAACTTTGTCTTCAAGAATCCAAATCAGGTCAGACCTGTCGCACTCGAAAGAGGATTGAGAGGGCTAACTTGATACCAAATTTCAGATATTGATTATCTGAAATCATAGAGATAATTCAGTTTCAATATCGCACTCCTCAAAAGCAAGAAAAAGGTGTGTATTTTTTTTTCGAATTACATAAGTCTCGTTTGAAAAAAATTAGTTGGAATTTATTTCAAGGGCATATTGAAGAATAGATATTAGCATTGGGTTCTAAAATGGCCCCTAAAAATAATTCAACACCCATTAAGCCTTCAGAAGGCTCTACTATGACTCATGAAGACGAAGAAACACAACATGAGATATCAAAATTACAAGAGCAAGTGCACCAAATTTCGCTATCGCAAAGAGCAACAAAAAATGAAATGGAAGTTTTGAAGAAAGGCGTGGAAACTAAGATGGATGGTTTGAAGAAACGCGTGCAAGCTAAGATGAATGGTTTGGAAGCTAAGATTGAAGGCATGGAAGTGGGAATGGAAGCTAAGATGGATGGCATGGAAGCTAAGATCGATGAAAAAATGGAAAACATAAAAGTAGAAATCGAAGGTTTGGCAAAGTTGATACAAGAAATGTTTCCTAATGGCGAAAATATAGTAGAGGAAACTCATGATGAGAACAAAATAAATGTTAATCATGATTTCATAAAACTCTAATTTTGGACGAAAGAACCACCATATTCCAAAGATGGATATGAGGAAGTTTGATGGCAAGGATCCCGTAACATGGATACTACAGATGGAGCAATGTTTTGATCTCAATAATGTCCAAAACACACAAAAGGTACGCATTGCAACTTTAAATTTAGAGAAAAATACATTTGTATGGTATGGATGGCTTTGCTCCCATAAAAAAATTATCACTTGGTCAATTTTTATGGAGGAAATGATAGCACATTATGAGGATACAAAGAGAAACTTTAGCCAATTGATAAATCTCAAACAAAAGGGTTTAGTGGGGGAGCACATTGAGGACTTCCAAAAATTGAATATAAGGGTAACTGATATTCCAGAGGAACACGGGATTGATCTATTCACAGGTAATTTAGGATAACATCCAACATGAAGTTCGCATTTTGGAACCTGATTCATTGGAGAAGGCATTCAGGTTGGCAAGAAAAATTGAATGTAAAATTATGGCGACAAGGAAGCCTACCACTCACTTCTATAAAGAAGGAAGTGTTGCTACTCCTAGATTTCCACAACCTACAAGGTTGACACCACAACAATTGGAAGAAAAAAGAGCAAAAGGGCTTTGCTACAGTTGTGATAGCAAATACACTAAAGGTCATAAGTGTGCTGAGAAGAAATTATTTTACATAGATTGTGAAGAGGAAGAAGAAAATGAAGAAGAAGAGGATATACACCAGGAACCAGCCCCAGAAGAGGAAGAAATGAATCCAACCATATCGTGTAATGCACTGGCAGGAATTACCACTCCTCAAACTCTCCAGATAAAAGGACAAATCAAGAAGAGAAAGGTAATAGTGTTGATTGATTCAGGTAGCACCCATAATTTTATTCATTGTAAGGTAGCCAAGGAATTAAATTGTTTCCTATACCCAGCACCAGAATGTCAAGTGATGGTTGCAAATGGAGGAGCTATAAATTGCTCTGGAAAATGCCATAATATCAAGCTAACCATGGGGGAATATGTATTGAATAGTCCAATGCTTTCCATTCCTATGGGAGGTGCTGATGTTGTACTAGGAGTACAATGGTTACAATCTTTGGGGACGGTAGCTTTTAATTTTCAATAAATTTTCTTGAAATTTTTTTCAGAAGGAAAGGAAGTCGAATTACGGGGTATTGCGGGGAAGCCGGGAAAGATAATAAGCTCTAATTTCATGAAAAAGCTTCTAAAGAAATAACAACGAGGCGTAATTGCACAATTATGCTCACTAGAAGTTCCAACATCAAAATCATCTATTTCTGCAGATCTCCAACAAGTCTTGGACAATCATTCCGAGGTGTTTGAAACTCCCAAAGGACTCCCACCTATTCGTGATCATGATCATGCTATTCATTTGATTCCAGGAAGTGTTCCTCCAAACATCAGGCCTTATAGATATCCTTATGTCCAAAAGAGCGAAATTGAACGTATGATTGCAGAAATGTTAGAGGATGATATAATTCAACCTAGTCAAAGTTCCTTCTCTACTCCAGTAGTATTGGTGCACAAGAAGGATGGATCATGGCGCATGTGTCTGGATTATAGGGAGGTCAATGAGCTCAACATTAAAGATAAATTTCCCATTCCTATGATTGATGAATTATTGGATGAATTACATGGAGCAATTTATTTTACCAAGTTGGATTTTCATTCAGGATATCATCAAATTAGAATGAAGACTGAAGATATTCCAAAAATATCATTTCAAATCATGAGGGTCATTATGAATTTTTGGTCATGCCTTTTGGCCTTAGCAATGCACATTTTACATTTCAAGGGTTGATGAATTCCATTTTCAAACCCTTCCTTAGAAAATTTGTGCTAGTATTTTTTGATGATATACTAATGTTGGGCCTTAGTTTTGGTCTTATTTTGCTCAAAGAAACTTACTAATCCATGAATTGCCCCACCTCAAGCTTCTGGTCAACGAGACATTCCCCGACTCTGATCTCCCAGAAGTACATGTCACTATCCCCGACTCCCTCCCAAAACTCAAACACTTGCGCACAAACCACCCTTGTGCCTCGTGCGATTTTCACGGCCATTACACCCACCTCTGTCCCCGCCTTGACTAAGGCCTTTGAACATCTTAAAGAGGCAATGTGCCTAGCACCGGTCTTAGCTACGCCAGACTTCACAAAAACCTTTATTGTGGAATGTGATGCCTTAGGAAATGGAATTGGTGCAGTTTTAATGCAGGAAGGAAGACCCATTGCTTTTGAAAGTCGCCCAATCAAAGGAAAGTATTTACAGAAACCTATTTATGAGAAGGAAATTAGCAATACTACATGCACTAAAGAAATGGCGAACTTACCTAATGGGAAGACACTTCAAGGTAAAAACTGATCATGATAGTCTTAAACACTTTTTGGAATAAAGACTATCTTCAGAAGAGCAGCAAAAATGGGTCACAAAGATGTTGGGTTATGACTTCGAAATAATCTACAAAAAGGGAAAGCTTAATGTTGTTGCAGATGCACTCTCAAGAAAGAATGAAGAGGTGGAAGCATTGCTTTGTGCCATTTCTATTATCCAACCGTATTGGATAACCGAAGCAAGAGATGAATGGAAGAAGGACAAAGATGTATGGACACTCATTCAAAAGTTGCAGCAAGATCCTAGTACATCTGATACATTTAGTTAGAAAAATGATTCCTTATGGTACAAAGATTGCTTATATCTTTGTAAGAATTCCCAACTAAAACAAAATATTCTTTTGGAATTGCACACTTCTCCTTTAGGAGGACACTCAGGATTTTTAAAACTTACCACAGGGTGAAGAAAGAATTTTTTTGGGATGGCCTTAAATCTGATATTCAAAAGTTTGTGGCGGAATGTTTGGTTTGCCAGCAGAATAAAGTGGAGAAAATTAAGACCCCGGGACTTCTACAACCTTTATCCATTCCAAGTCAACGTTGGGAGGAGATTTCAATGGATTTTATCACAGGTTTACCGAAGTCCAAAGGCAAGAATGTCATCATGGTGGTAGTTGATAGACTTACCAAGTATGCACACTTTTGTGCATTATCTCATCCATTTAAAGCAAGTACAGTTGCTACTACATTTGTGGACATAATTCAAAAGCTACATGGAAGCCCAATGGTTATTGTGAGCGGCAGAGATCCCATTTTTACTGGAAATTTTTGGACGGAGTTATTTTCTTGTTTGGGTACTCAATTAGCTCATAGCTCATCTTATCATCCTCAATCTGATGGTCAAACTGAGATCATAAATAAATGTTTGGAAGGATATCTTCATTGTTTTGTATCTGATAAACAAACACAATGGGTCAAGTGGTTACCTCTTGCTGAATGGTGGTATAACACTTCCTTCCATACTGCAACAAAAATGACCCCATTTATGGCACTTTATGGATATCATCCACCATCCATCACATCATCTTTAAGGGAAAATTTGAAGGTTCAAGCAGTTGAAGATCACATCGAGCATCAGCAAGAAGTTCTCCAACTCTTAAAGGATAACCTGAATTTGGCACAAAATCGAATGAAACAACAGGCAGATCAACATCGTAGCGAGAGAAGTTTTGATGTAGGAGATTGGGTATTTTTACGGCTACAACCATATAAACAAATGTCCCTAAAGCAAGCTAAGAAGGATAATAAATTATCGCCAAAGTACTATGGTCCTTACAAGGTGTTGCAAAAGATTGGTACTATGGCATACAAATTGGAGCTTCCTGTTTCTTCGCGAGTACATCCAGTTTTCCATGTTTCATGCTTAAAGAAGGTTATAGGTGAAAATCTTCCAGTTCAAACAATATTGCCAGAACTTGATGAGGAAGGAAAAATCATATTGGAACCGGAAGCGGTCACGGAAACAAGAAATCGACAACTACGGAATCGATCAATTTCAGAGTATCTCATCAAGTGGAAGAACTTACCCACTGAAGATTCTACATGGGAGGATGAGAATTTTATACAAAAGAACCCAGAGCTACTCAAGCGTTGAGGACAACACTTTTTTGAAGGAGAGGGGCATGTTAGGTCCCTATATTACTAGTATAGTCCCTTATTATTGTTAATGTAACCCCCTTATTGTTATTATTGTACCCTTGTAACCCCCATATTGTTATTATTGTGCCCTTAAATTATTATTGTTAGGTCGGCTAGGATTACATTGTGGCCCACTAGGATTACATCATGGCCCCATGGACTCCTATATATAGAAAGGAGGTTTTGTAAATTGTATCATCCAAGAATTGTTCATTTATGTAATGTATTGGAGGTTGCCCCCTCGAAGTGGCTCATTTCTAAGGCGTTGATATCTCTTTCTTCTCTTTTTGGAGCTGGTTACACAACAGCAAAGCTTATCAGTCAGAGAAGGGTACTGTAAAAAGTAAATCCTAACTCTATGCTTGTTGTTCTTTATCAGAGAATAAATGGACAAAATGGCATACATGAAAGGAAAACAATAACACAAAAAGAAGCACTTCACCAGTGATATAGACCAAGATCCCAAGAATCAACTTGTATATTGATGTCAATCCAGTTACATTCTTCAAGTCCAATGTTTCAGTTCAGCAATCATCTTTTCTTCTCAGCCTAACTTATTTGATTACAAACAGAGCTTCAAGAGCCTCTGAACACTATTTACATGTAGAAAATTTTGAGCACAAGTATTATATCAAAGTTCTGCGACCAACCCTTTACAATGAGCTCCTCAAGAAGATTTTATAGAAAAATGAGGAGGTGGAATGAGAGAAAATATCTATAGACTCAATTAATACAGTTTAATGTTTCTCGACCTTTGAGGGGCTCAATGGAGAAGATTTCATATATTTCCTCTGTATTAATTGGTTTACATTAAGTATTAAGCTCGCTGGGAAGATTTTTTTGACTTTAAGGCTCTTTGTTATCCTTGTAATAACTCTGCTGACAATTTGTAAAAAGTTCTTTGATTGGATTAACTATTCGGATGTATTGGGGCAAATATCTTCTGTTCGGGGAATAACTCTACCTCTTTTGAATGCTTTCAGGCTGCAGGTGGCATTTGGTAGCCGAGAGGATTCAATTAGCCTTTAACGTGGAAATGGAGGCTTCTCGGTCTGATAGATATTATTGTTTTTCCTTAATCACTGCTTGATTTGCTTTAATTCTGAGTGTTAGGCTTAATTAGGCCTAAATTTTGTCTTCTATTCTTCAAACTACATTTAATTTAGTGGATTATGCTTTTGATGGTCGATTTAGGCTGTAATCCCTCAAAAAATATGTAAACAATATTCAATTCTTCATCTCTGCTGTGACTGGATCTTTTAACATTGATACTCTTTGATTTATTCAGTTTTGTTGTGTCTTGTTGATGTGTAGGCACGCAGAGGGTTTTAAAATGGCATTAGTGCTCATGAGGCACCGATGAAACATGGTGTCGAACCCTGTAGAATGGTATTCCTAATGAATAAAGTCCTGGGGGATCGTCATCCTCGGCCTTCAATTTCCTTTTAAAACAGTTGAAAAACTATTAAAACTTGCACAATCAAAGAAAAATTTAGAAAAATATTATGGGATAAGGTTTAACTGCTTCATATGGTTTAGGTTAGATCGCAGTCGTTGGATGAAAGCATCCAATGACAAGGATTACTTTGACGATTTTAAAAAGGAAGACGGTTGACTTAAACGGTGGGGAGATTAAGTTAGGGCCGTTGATCCGCAGAGATCAATGGTCGGAATGGATTTGGAAAATATAATGTGAAGGGGGCCATATTATAGTGGAGAGGTAGAAAATACAAACAAAAAGGGTGAAAACCTTCAGCGGATGGAAAATGGTTAAAAGGAATTTTGAGGTTTCCGAACGATCCTGGGCCGGTTGATTAGTTTAGTCCACAGAGATCAACGACTGAGGTTGATCGATGAAGGCCTTTGGAGGATGGGTGGAGGGCGATGAACCAACGTGAGATTGAATGCGAGTCGTTAGATCTTATAGATCAACGGTGGAGATTAGTTTCAGGAGAATGTAATGGGAATGGGAAAGGTGGTTTTGGCTGAAGAAACCGCCAGTTTTGCACAACAAAAAGGGAGAAAGGCGATATTTCCTTTTTGAATGCGATATGTGTTAGAGCCTGACACATGGCATTTCAAAACCATCCTCATCATGTAATTTTGAAACATTATCTTTCGGGCTTAAATTTACGCGAAAATGCACACTGAGCGTTAGATCTGGGGCGTCAGATCGAACGGTCGAGAGGAGAGCGCGATAAGACAAGATGTGCAGGCGGAAAGAGGTAAGGCGGTTTTAATCTGGACCATCCGATCAGGGAATGGACATCGGAGATTGGATTTGGAAAAAGGTAGGACCTAAAGGAATTGGGCCTCTCGCGTTGAATCTAGACCATTGGATGAAACGAATGAGCAGTCCAGATTCAATATTGGGATCAATTGAATAAAATATGAGGCGAGAGGTAAGCAGAGAATGGGTCAATGTGATCCATTAATCTACAGAGATCAATGGCGGGGATCCGTTTAAAACTTTATACAGTGGGGCTCATGAAAAATAAAAAAGGGAAGGGAGAAATGATCTGGATTGTCAGATCTTATTGTATGGACGACCCAGATGCAATCGAAAGATTGTGATCGGCGGGGGCAAAGGGATCAAAGCACCGATGCAATTGAATGAGGGTCATTGATCTGAGGATCAAATCGACGGTTAGGAATGAATTGGAGGTCCAAAGGCGGCGGGATGGGCTTATAGAAAAGAACAATGGGGACCGTCAGATCTGGGAATGGCGGAATAGATCAATGGTTGGAAATCCATCGGAAGATGACCAATCGGAGGGGGAAAATAAAATATTTAAATGTGCCCAATGAAATCTCTGATGCAAGATTCCGCAGATCTTCAATTGGTTTAAGATCAATGGTGGAGGTTCGCTCAACCAATGAACCATCGGGACTCTTTATAATATGAAAAAATGGGGTATTTTATGAAATACAAAGGGAAATTCGCATCGGGGAGGGTTTTATATAATGTTTTAGCGCCTGATTGTGGGCTCCAGGTTTTACAAAGAAAGAAAAGGATCGGAAAACGTATACAAAAGGAGCCAATCGCATCAGAAGTTTTATGTAACAAAAAGACATGCGCTCGTCGAAAGTTCCAATTGCGATTAGTGCTTCGGGACTTAGTGCTTGGTTGCAACACTAGGTTTCATGGTGGGGAAGTGGTTTAGGAGCTTAGCCGAAGGGGGCTAAAACCAATAATGTAAAAATGGGTTTTTTATGGTTTTTGAAGGATTTTCAAAGGATTTGAAAGCTTTCGATAAGGAAAAAATGGAGTTTTAAACCTTATGAAAGGGGTTTTTATGAAGGGAAGAAGGGAAATAAGGGAAAATAGAGGAATTTCACGGGGAAACAGTGGATAAAATGGAGGTTAATTTTGAATGGAATAAGGGGTAAAATGAGGGGAAAAATGGGATTTTTGCAGTAGTCTTTTCTTTAGGAAAACAACATATTTTCATAATTGAGAGGGAAACAACAGTGAAGATTAATTCAAGGATAATTCATCTTCACAAGACTTCAAGAATTAACAATTTGGCAATAAAACTTGTTTCTTGAAGGCTTGAAAAATGATTTAGCCACCATTTGATATGACAAATTTTATAGGTGGCTAACAGTGGCTCCACATGGGGATGGCACCTTCTT
This sequence comes from Pinus albicaulis, assembly GCA_034641835.2. Classification (NCBI taxonomy): domain Eukaryota; kingdom Viridiplantae; phylum Streptophyta; class Pinopsida; order Pinales; family Pinaceae; genus Pinus; species Pinus albicaulis. The sequence goes on from CM076576.1 coordinate 79,283,207, forward strand.
GAAGGTGTCAAGAACTTTGGACTTGTATTCTCTGGGGGGCTGATCAATGCCTCATCAATTGGGCTGCAAATTTATTCACTTGGATGATCTTCCTTTGCTCTGAAAATGTTAGCAGCCATGAAAAACAATGGAATACGATCAAACCAAGCTTTCTACATACCCAATCCTACTGATCTAACATTTTTTCTTCTTTGAGAGTGCATTTGGATTGGAAAACTATTTTACAACATTTTTTATTCTTTTGAAATAAAAAAACTAGTCTAAGTATACTTCTTATTTCTCCATGAACTCAGATTAAACAATTGATTTCATAAGCTTCTCTACCGAATCTACTATCTGTTAGGATTAAACTATCTAAGAAAATTTTATTCACTAATTTCTAAAACAGAAATTTAAAAAGCAGCTAAGTCAGGATTGAACAGTCTAACTTTTTGCTGATCTATGGCATAAAAACAAGCTGCACATAGATCATTCTTTGCAGAAAATTAAATCAATATGGTGAAGGCTTAAGATCTGAAAATTTTCAGGACATCCTTCTCTTTTCTTCAACTCTGTTTTTGAGTTATTTTTCCTTTGTTCTTTGGTTCAAGTTTTGAGCATATCAGAACCAGATTAATTTTGTCTTTAACTCAAAAATTAAACAGTTTAGAGCCATTCTTCTTTTGAAAACTGAGGTTCAGATTTTGAGCTTTTTTGAACCTTTACTTTTCTATCCTAATCTACCTAACTGATAAGCCAAGATTAAGCTGTTTGGAAAATATGATTTCACTAACCTATCAGTAGTAAATTTAAAATTAATTAGTCGTAATTAGGCTGTATGACTAACTAGGAGTGTGTTTTTCAGGAGTGGCATTTGAGCTTGCACAATTTCAGATCTTGTTTCTCTTTTTTGGTGTGGGGCTGTACCTTTCTTGTTTTTACAATCTGCCCTCTTTTCTTTCTTTTACTGTTTTTGTATTCTATATTTTTCTAACTTTGAATGCAATGATGGATGAAATATTTATAATGAGAAAAAAGATAAAAAGTCTTCCAAATATGATAGGATCAAGAGAAGTAATGTTTGAGCATCCTGCCATTGACAGGACCCCCAAACAGTTCAGCTCCATTCAATTCCTGCAAAAAATAAGCATTGTTACCAACTGAAGAATGAATGAAATTATTGGCCTTTGTCCTTATGTAAAAAAGCTTCTTGATGCTCTCTTGCTTTTGTAATGCTCTGTTGTAGACCTCCTCTTTGGTTTGTTGAAGGTGTATAGTTTGATTAATCCTTTTGATCATGTCATTTTCTTCAGATTGCACTTTTTGGATCAACTTCATAACTGGCACACCAAGGCTGGTTGGAAAAATTGCATCTGTACCATACACAAGCTGATAAGGTGATATCCCAATATATTTCTTAAGTGTTAATCTGTCAGCCCATAGTGCATGTACAAGCTTTGTGTGCCAAGACTTCTTGTTTTCCTTCAACAAATTCTTGATTATGTTCACCAAAATTTTGTTTGAAGATTCTACCAGCCCATTACCTTGAGGGTAATAAGCAGTAGAATGACCCAACTTAATTTGATATTTGTGACAGAATTCAACCATATTCTTGGATCCAAATTTTGCTGCATTATCAGTGATGATCTTCCTAGGACAACCAAATCTAGAGAGGATATGAGTCTCAATGAATTTTATGATGACAGAATCATTGGCTTGCCTAGAAGGGATAGCTTCTATCCATTTGGTGAAGTAGTCTATTGCAGTGAGAATCCATCTATGTTGGGCAGATGAGGGTGGATGGATTTCTCCTATGAATTCAAGTCCCCACTATTGAAAAGGAGCTTCAACAGTGATTGGATGCAAAGGTAAGGGAAGCAATTTTCTTTTGCCTTTAAAGAGTTGGCATTTATGACAAGCAATTATCATCTTGTGTACATCTAGAAAGAGGGTGGGCCAATAGTAACCAGCTCTAAGGATCTTGTTGGCTGTATTCTTCCAATAGAGATGGCCTCCACATTCTCCTTCATGGAACTCGTGCTTAACCTTCTCTGCATCATTCTCAGGCAAACATTTAAGCAATATTCCACTTGCATTTTTCCAATAAAGACATTTATCTATAATGCCGTAGTTTACAGCTTTTAACTTTAAAAACCTTTCCTTTGTTTTTGATAAACTAGGAGGTGTATTCAAATTAAGAAAAACATATAGAATATCAGCATACCAAGAGGAATTTTTAAAATGGTCTTCAACAATGGGAGTTGACAATTCCTCTTGTTCATCTAAAGCATTTATCATGTTTATGTCAAGAGCTTCAAAATTTGTTTTAGCCATTAACCTAGCTAGCCCTTGGCCTTTAATGAGTTTAGTGGGCTTGATCTCTAAATCATATTCAAGTATCACAACTATCCACTTACCTCTCTTGCCATCTGGTTCCTGTGTTAGAATTTCTTTCACAACTGAATTTGGGACAAAGGCAATGATGTGTGAGTGAAGGATGTAAACTCTGAAGTATTTTAAAGCTTTGACCAAAGAAAAAGCTTGCTTTTCCATGATGTTATACTTTAGAGGAGCATCTCTAAATGCCTTGCTAAAGAATGCAATGGGATGCTCTTGTCCCTGTGGATTTTTCTGTAATAGGACAAGAGCTATTGTATGTTTTTATGCAAATGAAAAAATGTAAAAATATTTTGAAAAATCGGGACTTATTAGAACCGGTGTTTTGGTTAATGCTTGTTTTACCAGCTCAAAAGATTTCTTTGCTTCCAAGGTCCATTTAACTCTGTGTTCCTTTTTTAGCATGTTTGTAATGTTTCTAAGGAGTTCAGCCAAGTTGGGTATGAACCTTCTCAAGAAATTAATCTTTCCAATGAAAGATTGAAGTTCCTTGATGTTTCGAGGATGAGTGATTTGCAATATAGCCTCAATCCTTTTTGGGTCTATCTTTATCCCGTCTTCGATATGATGTGCCCAAGAATTTTACCTTCTTGGAGACCAAATAGTGTTTTCTTAGGATTTAAAAATATCCCAAACTTTTTGCATTTCTCGAATACTTTTCTCAAGTGTTCCAAGTGCTCTTCATCTGTCTTGGAAAAAATAGTAACATCATCAAGGTAAATAATGATGAAGTGGCCCAATTCTTCTGAAAATGAAATGTCCATGGCTCTCTGAAAAGTAGCACCAGAATTCATTAGACCAAAGGGCATTTTCACATACATGAAAGTGCCCCAAGGTGTAGTAAAATTTGTCTTTAATTGATCATCAGGATGTACTAATATCTGACTGTATCCTGAGTAGCCATCTAACAAAGAAATTCTTTTAGAACCAACTACCCTTTGTAAAATATGATCCATCTTGGGTAAAGGGTAGTTGTCTTTCAATGAAGCTTTTTTTAAGTCTCTGAAGTCTATACAAAGCCTTATCTCTCTTGTTTTCTTCCTAACTGACACTAGATTAGACACCCACTCTGAATATCTAATAGGGACAATAATACCAGTTTCACACATTTTCTTGATTTCCTTCTCAACCAAAGGTAACTGAACAGGGTTTATTCTGTGTAGTTTTTGTTTAAATGGATTTTGGTTTTCCTTGGGAGGTATATTGTGCTGAATTCTTTCAGTGTCATAGGATTTTAGATCCTCATAACTCCACACAAAAAACATCAGAAAATTATTTAAACAGCTCTATGTATTTGAGTTTAATGTGAGCTGGTAAATTCTTAGACAATTTTATCATCTTTGGTTTTTTTTCACTGCCTATATTACACTCTTCAACTTTAGTTTCCACAGGCTCCAGATTTGGCTTCTTGGCTACATCATTGAAATCAAACAACTCTTCTAAAGGGGCCAGACCTTTTGGCAAACTTTGATTGTTAGACTGCAGAATTTCCAAGTCTTCTGTTTCTAACTCTGCAACCACTTCTATTGTGTTTTCAAGTTTGTTAGACAACAGATTTACATCGGCCATCTTTGGAGACTCTTCTTCTTCATCAAGTAGATTTTCTTTACTAGGACAATCTGTTTCATAGTCTGAATCTGAACTTGGTAGTTCAAATTCATTTCTGGACTACAGGAAATCTTCTATTTGTTTGTCTCCATCAAACACTTGCCAATATTTCTCGTTATCAGGGACAGCTGGTCTGAATTTAATTTGAGTTGTGCACTGTTTGGTTTCATATGGTGTTAAGCATGTTCTAGCAACAAAAGCTAAACTATGGGCCATGATATTCTTTTCTCTTGGTACAAAAATAAGTTGGGATTCCTCAAAAGTTTTCAATAAATCCATGACGTTGTTCCTGTAGGCTCTAAGTCTAGGGTATTTGGCGTTGTATTCCCCATTCACTTTCCTAATGATTAACTCTGAATCCCCATAAAATTTAATTCTTCTGGCTCCTAATTTCTTCAACAGCTGCAAGCCTAAATGAAGGGATTCGTATTCCGCTATGTTATTCGAACACTGAAAATTTAATTTATAGGAATGAACTTCCATGTGGTTGTTCTTAGTGTTATGAATCCAGACGCCTGCACCAGCATTGCTCCTAGTGCAAGACCCATCAAAGTTCATACTCCAAAGAGGACTAGTTTCAAGTTTAGTAGTTTGGTTACTATCCTCTTCAACAAGTGGGCTTTCAGATTGTTCTTGAGTATCAGCACTTCGTTGAATTTTTTTTAGTTCCTCAGGTTTTTCATTGTGTTGAGGACTACTTTCTTGACTCTCAAGGTTTAAAAGCAAAGGATGAATGATTTGCAACTCTAGACCTGTGTGTTGTTTGCTATAGTTCTCAGGTTTAGCAAACTGTTTTGACACTTTTGTGTTGTCTTCCTCCTCCTCTCTATCTGCCATTAATTCAGTTAAGGTCACTTGTTCACTCAATGTTTCATCATTGAAAAAGATAAATGAGTCAAGGTCTGTGTTTATAGAATAAAGGGGAGAGTTTTGCGGTCTCTCTTGGTTGGTAACCATATATTGCATATGATATTCCCTGTAAAGTCTTCTAATCTGATTGAAAACATGGATGGTTGCATATGTCATGTCCATCTGCATAGTTCCTTGTAACTTATCTCCCCAAGATCTTGATATCAGCATACCATATTTTTGGGGTACATCAGCCACAACAATATCCATGACTAAACATTTGGCTGGAATTTGTGCTAAGTTCACATAGAGGTCTTTGATTAAACTTAAACATTTCACTCTGCTTGAGTCAAAGGAGTAAAGATCTTTGTAAGGTCTGGTGATTTCAAGGCCTAGGCTCTCCATTCCAGATAGCGTTGTGCAAAATCTTGTCATGAACATTTAAACTAACATAAAAAGGAGGAACTGGTCCCTCTTAATATCTACCTTCAATCTTAGGACCAAATATGAGCTCTGGTTGGTCATCATTAAGATTGACAGTGTCATTATTCTCTTCTATGTTAAAAGTCTTCAAAATTTGAGATCTATATACATTTTGGGTAGCTAATTTAGTGAGAGGAACAGATATTTTGATTCTGGCAATTTCCTGCTCCAAACTAAAAGGCATCTGATTCTTTGAAGTGCTTGTTTCAGCCTTATTAACCACCACTCTATTAGCAAAATCAGTTTTCTGATTTCCTCTATTTACATTTGTTAGAATTGTTTTAACATGAGCACTAGCTGAGGTACTAGCGCTGCTAAGATCTGCACTCTATTTTTCATTGTTTTGAGTGCTTTTCTCTTTGTTTTTATCAGAATTTATAGCCATTGTTTTGTCTTTCTGTTTTAAAATTTTAGGTTTATTTACAGTGCTGTTTTGTGCGGATTTTTCAGAGGTTTTAGTTTTGGGAGTTTCTTGATTGCTTTTACTCCTAAGGTCATATTCCTTTGTGGTTTCTATGATGACATTTTCCATTTCCTGATAGTAAAGTTCATCTTCAGCTCTTTTATCATCATAGGGTGTGCATATACCTTGTTTTCTATTGTAATGAACTTCAAAGTCATCATTATCTACTCCCAACATGTTGATGTCATCTTCCTCCGTTTGTTCTATTGTTTCTTCAACCTCACTTACATAGTTTTGATGAAAATGAGGAGTGATCTGTTGATCATCCTCCCTTGGTCTGTTTTGAGGCTGGTTTCTCCTAAAATTCTGATTTTGGTTTTGATTTCTGTTTTGAGGAGCTGTTTGGTTTTGAATAGCTTGTGCTCTCTCAAGTATGCTCATCTTTTTCATCATCTCCTCCATCATTCTCTCCATCTTTGAACTAGATGTGGAAGGTGTAGATTCCTCTCTAAAAGACACTTTCTTCTCATTCTTCATTCTTGCTCTTTTCTCCATTAGATTAACTTCCACAACAAGAGCACCTTTTTGCATATCTTCAAGGGTTAAAGGATCTCTCTCTCTCAGCTGATAGGCCATTTTAGGATCAAATCCTTCAGGAAACTTGTTAAAATCTGAGCCTTGTGGAGGTTTTAAGTCTGGAGGAAGTGCATTATAAACACTCTTAAACCTAGTGCAATAATCTTGTACACTTTCCCTAGTGTTTTTGTGGAGATTCTTGTTGTCCGAAAGTATTTGGAGAGGGTTCTTCTTGACTTCCCATTTGTTTAAGAATAACTGATGGAAGGCTTGGATATCATTAATACTGTGAGGGGTTAAGCCTTTGAACCATTTTCTTACTTCTCCCCCTAAACTCTGAGCAAATAATCTAAGTTTGACAGTTTCATCATCAATCTCATTTCTGTAAAATTAGTCATTCATATTATCCACATGTTGTGAAGAAGTAGTAGCATTACTGGCATCATACAATGGTATCTTGGACTGATAGTCCTGTGGAGTATTGACTAAGGGTAAAGGAAGGACCAACGGGGCATACCATGTTTCCATGATAGGGGGTAGAGGTGGATTAACAAGAGGGAAGGTGGGCTGGGATGGAGTGGTTTGGAAAATGGGTGTATCGGTAACAGAAGTGAATGGACCAACAGTAGATGGTTGAGCTGATCTTGGATGAGAGAAACCAAAATTATGTAGGAAATTTAAATCTGGTGGTGTAGTTTCTCTACTACCAGGATGTTCACTTTTATCTGAGAATGAAAGTGAAGACTCTGAATCTAACTGATCTAAATCATCAAGTGACCAAGTTCTAAATGGATTTCTTAAGTCAACTTGTGATTCTTGTAGAGCTGCAAGGTTTTCAGGAACAAAATTAACTCTAAGGGGTGATCTGAAACAATTGAAGATTTAACCTCAGGAGACTTCCTAAGGATTCTTTCAGGGTTATCAACTATCTCAGGAGGGTTTGGGTCAAGGTAGGCTCTAGTATGAATCTTTCTAGGAGCCACTATGTTGTGTTTTTTAGACCCAACTAAACACGAAAAGCTTAACCAAATATGACAATATTTGGGAGGCTAACTGATCTTTTAAACAATAAAAATTTAATCCTAAAGTCCTCTTACTGATTTTAAATGATGTTATGATGATAATGGGTTTTCCCCAGTGGAGTCACCAGGTGGAAATTCTTAGCTCTTTTGGAGGTAAAAGGTTTTATGGTCCACCACCATGCTTATTTGAATACCAATATGAAATATTTTTGGGTTTTCTAACTTTATTTCAGTCCTATGGGTTCTAAGAGCATTCTAAATCTATTTCAACACTTAGCTACGATGATGAGACAAAGAGAGTTTACTCTTATGGCTAAGCTAGTTGATCCTTCAAGGTTTGATAAGTTCTTATGAGAATCCTATGGTTTCCTTAGTTTGTCACTGACTCAGATAAGTTTTATCATGATTACCATTTTCTTGGTAGTGCTTGAAGAGGGTTACTTGTACTCAAGGTTTTCTGAGGTCTTAAAGGTATCTAGGATGAAAAAAACTCAAAATCCCCAGCGGAGTCGCCAGAAATGTTAGCTCCCTGTAATTCTAGCATATTGGTGAGAATAAAGCTGCAAGGAGAACACTTGAACCACTTTGGGATTCTAGGATCTAGCCCTCCTGAATCTAGAGAGGGATCTCTCTATAAGTGCAAATATTGATTTATCTTTAAGGCTTTTATGTGTGATATTAGGCTAGCTATTAAGAACAAGGGTTTTTGTTTGGTTTTGGATGGTTGAGCATGATTTTTAATTGAGTGGAAAGTCCTGAAATGAAAGAGTTTCAAAGGTGTGAAGTTGCAAGAAATCAGAACAAGCTTTGGCTGATAGGATAGATATGACACTATTTTTTAGTCCATTGGGCTATGGATTCATAAAAGGGTTTAAATGTGCAACAATTTCAAGAGTGGTCCAAGGGGCAAGTCATATATATCACAAGATCTCTTAGATAAAATGATGGAATGGAATAGTAAAAGTGTTGAAGGGGTGGAAAAAGAAAATAATTTCAACTAGGATTTATCAGTATTTCCAAACAAGAAAAGAATTTTAAGTAACTTTTTAAAACTGACCAAAGGACAGGGCTAACCATAGACTTCTTTGGACAAGCTTGTATTAAAGCTAACTCATCAGACAAAAAATCCAGAAATCCACATAATTACTTTCAGAAGGGATGAAAATAGATAAGTAAAACGAAGTGCAGCCTAATATCAGATAAGATACTTTTAAATCTAAACTGCTTTCAACATACTCTTAGGGAAACTTTCAGAATTACCTTTGAAGAAAGAACTAGAAGACAAGGCAAACCATAAAATTTCCTAGTCTAACTCTACTGAGTACATAATGAAAATAACATTCAAGAAATTCCTTTCAAGCTTCGCACATCAAGACAGGGGAAAACCAACGTTCCTTGATAATGTTTATACTTAACTTAAGTCATTCTTAAACACACAATTTGGAGGAAAACATTGAGATAAATCTTATCAGTCAGAGAAGGGTACTGTAAACAGTAAATCCTAACTCTATGCTTGTTGTTCTTTATCAAAGAATAAGTGGACAAAATGGCATACATGAAAGGAAAACAATAACACAGAAAGAAGCACTTCACCAGTGATATAGACCAGGATCCCAAGAATCAGCTTGTATATTGATGTCAATCTAGTTACATTCTTCAAGTCCAATGTTTCAGTTCAACAATCATCTTTTCTTCTCAGCCTAACTTATTTGATTACAAACAGAGCTTCAAGAGCCTCTGAACACTATTTACATGTAGAAAATTTCGAGCACAAGTATTATATCAAATTTCTGCAACCAACCCTTTACAATGAGCTCCTCAAGAAGATTTTATAGACAAATGAGGAGGTGGAATGAGAGAAAAGATCTACAGACTCAATTAATACAATATAATGCTTCTCAGCCTTTGAGGGGCTCAATGGAGAAGATTTCAGATATTTCCTCTGTATTAATTGGTTTACATTAAGTATTAAGCTCACTGGGAAGATTTTGTTGACTTTAAGGCTCTTTTTTATCCTTTTAATAACTCTGCTGACAGTTTGTAATAAGTTCTTTGATTGGATTAACTGTTCGACTGTATTGGGGAAAATATCTTCTGTTCAAGTAATAACTCTACCTCTTTTGAATGCTTTGAGGCTGCAGGTGGCATTTTGTAGCTGAGAGGATTCAATTAGCCTCTGATGTGGCAATGGAGGCTTCTCGGTCTGATATATATTATCGTTTTTCTTTAATCACTGCTTGATTTGCTTTAATTCTAAGTGTTAGGCTTAATTAGGCCTAAATTTTGTCTTCTATTCTTCAAACTACATTTAATTGAGTGGATTAGGATTTTGATGGTCGATTTAGGTCGTAATCCCTCAAAAATTGTGTAAACAATCTTCAATTCTTCATCTCTGCCGTGACTAGATCTTTTAACACTGATACTCTTTGATTGATTCAGTTTTGTTGTGTCTTGTTGATGTGCAGGTGTGCAGAGGGTTTTAAAATGGCATCAGTGCTCATGAGGCACCAATGAAACATGGTGTCGAACCCTGTAGAATGGTATTCCTGATGAATAAAGGCCTGGGGGATCGTCATCCACGACCTTCAATTTCCTTTTAAAATTGTTGAAAAACTATTAAAACCTGCACAATCAAAGAAAAATTTAGAAAAATCCTGCGGGATAAGGTTTAACTGCTTCAGATGGTTTAGGTTAGATCACAGCTGTTGGATGAAAGCATCCAATGACGAGGATTAATTTGCTGAGTTTAAAAGGGAAGACGATTGACTTAAATGGTGGGGAGATTAAGTTAGGGTTGTTGATCTGCAGAGATTAATGGTCGAAATGGATTTGGAAAATATAATGTGAAGGGGGCCATATTATAGTGGAGAGGTAGAAAATACAAAGAAAAAGGGTGAAAACCTTCGGCGGATGGAAAATGGTTAAAAGGAATTTTGGGGTTTCCGAACGATCCTGGGCCATTGGATTAGTTTAGTCCATGGAGATCAACAGCTGAGGTTGATCAATGAAGGCCTTTGGAGGATGGGTGGAGGGCGATGAACCAACACGAGATTGAATGTGAGCTGTTAGATCTCAGAGATCATTGGCAGAGATCAGTTTTAGGAAAATGCAATGGGAATGGGAAAGGTGGTTTCGGCTGAAGAAACCGCTGGTTTCACGCAGAAAAAAGGGAGAAAGGCGGTATTGCCTTTTTGAACACGATAGGCGTTAGAGCCTGACATGTGGCATTTCAAAACAACCCTCATCGTGTAATTTTGAAATATTATCTTTTGGGATTAAATTTACACGAAATTGCGTGCTGACCATTAGATCTAGGGCGTCAGATCGAACGGTCGAGAGGAGAGCATGATAAGACAATATGCGCGGGCGAAAAGAGGTAAGGCGGTTTTAATATGGACCGTCCGATCAAGGAATGGACAACGGAGATTGGATCTGGAAAAAGGTAGGACCCAAAGGAGTTGGGCCTATCGTGTTGAATCTGGACCATTGGATGAAACGTATGAACGGTCCAGATCTAATCTTGGGATCAACTAAATAAAATATGAGGCGAGAGGTAAGCGGAGAATGGGTCAATGTGATCCATTGATCTACAAAGATCAACGGCGGGGATCCGTTTAAAAATTTATACAGCGGGGCTCATGAAAAATAACAAAGGGAAGGGAGAAATGATCTGGACTGTCAGATCTTATTTTATGGATGGCCTAGATGCAATCGGAAGATTGCGATCAGCGGGGGAAAAGGGATCAAAGCACCGATGAGATTGAATGAGGGCCGTTGATCTGAGGATTATATCGACAGTTAGGAATGAATCGAAGGTCCAACGACGACGGGATGGGCGTATGGAAAAGAACAATGGGGACCATCGGATCTGGGAATGGCAGAATAGATCGACGGTTGGAAATCCAACGAAAGATGACCAATTGGAAGGGGCAAATAAAATATTTAAATGCGCCAAATGAAATCCCTGATGCGAGATTCCGCAGGTTGTCGATTGGTTTAAGATCAACGGTGGAGGTTCGCTCAACCAATGAACCGTCGGGACTCTTTATAATATGAAAAAATGGGGTATTTTATGAAATACAAAGGGAAATTCGCATCGGGGATGGTTTTATATAATGTTTTAGCGTCCGATTGCGGGCTCCAGGTTTTACAAAGAAAGCAAAGGATTGAGGTCTATATACAAAAGGAGCCAATCGCATCGGAAGTTTTATGTAACAAAAAGACATGCGCTCGTTGAAAGTTCTGATTGTGATTAGTGCTTCGGGACTTAGCGCTTGGTTGCAACGCTAGGTTGCATGGTGGGGAAGTGGTTGAGGAGCTTAGCCGAAGGGGGCTAAAGCCTATAATGTAAAAATGGGTTTTTTATGGTTTTTCAAGGATTTTCAAAGGATTTGAAAGCTTTCGATAAGGAAAAAATGGAGTTTTAAACCTTATCAAAGGGGTTTTTATGAAGGGAAGAAGGAAAATAAGGGAAAATAGAGGAATTTCACGGGGAAACACGGGATAAAATGGAGGTTAATTTTGAATGGAAGAAGGGGTAAAATGAGGGGAAAAATGGGATTTTTGCAGTAGTCTTTTCTTCAAGAAAACAACAGATTTTCAGAATTGAGAGGGAAACAGTGGTGAAGATTAACTCAAGGATAAGTCATCTTCATAAGACTTCAAGAATTAACAATTTGGCAATAAAAATTGTTTCTTGAAGGCTTGAAAAATGATTTAGCCACCATTTGATATGAAAATTTTTATATGTGGCTAACACAACCTTGAGGGACTGCACGAGGTGGGTTTTGCTTCTCTTTTATGTATTTTACTTAGTTCTTCTAACACACATATCACTATTGCGTTGTATAACTTAACTATTTACATTGTCGCATTCAATTTAAGATAAGAATATTACAGAACAATATAGCTACACTATCATAACATTATCAATAATTCACATCCACATATAGAAAGAAAACATAATAATACACATAAACATAGAATATTTCCCAAAAATTATTGTTAGAGCGATGTCCCCTAACCACAATTTTGGTGCAATTTTGTAATATTTTGAATAGTTTAGTCTAGTGTAGGGGCTTTGGGTTGGGTCAAATCCCCCAATGAATTGTAATGGGTCAAAGGGTAGACCAAGGGTCCACAAAACACGGTTTTCGACCATAGAGTAGCACAGGCTAATATAGTATAAATAGATGGATAAATCAAGTCTAGAAGTAAGTTTAAGTTGGGATTGAGTCTGGATACGAATTGTGGATCTGTTGTGTGGATTTTCTGGGTAAGGGCTCCTATAGGTTGTGTGCACGAAGACCCTAAGTCCTGCTGTGTGCGAACCCTACTGGTTGTGTGTGTGGGCGGGCAAGGAGTCTGTAAGAAGAATCTAAATATTAATGAATTAGAAGACCATTTTGCTGATACCTGAGTATCTTTGTGTTATGAATATTGGCTGCGCTATATGTTATGTATGAGATAATGATTGTTTATTGAATATTGATGATTAGTTGATGTGCACATAGATGTGATGCTTTAAAAGGGTAACGAATGCTTAGATGTAATATTCCAAAATTGAAAAGATAGGAATATAGAACATATGCACAATTCCAACTACGGTAAAATAAGTACTAAACATGTAGAACTGGAAAAATGCCAGAATACATAAAAACATCCTACATATGGGTAGAAAATAGCTGAGCCATATCATTATACATCAATAGCAATGAAAGTACACAGTGCTCCAAAAGGAATGGACTCAAGCCACAAGATGGCTGAAATACACTAAAGAAACCAAGCACTGGATTATTGTGCTGCTACTGCTGCTGCTGTTGGAAATTGTTGCTACTAAGGAGAAGAACCATGTACAGAAGGATGTTAGAGTGTTTAGAATTATCCAGGATTTTAACCATGGATTATACTAAAAAAATTCAGAGAAACCCAGAAATGGTTTGGCCAAATTTTAGGTTTGATTTTTCGGCCTTTTTTGAGTTTCCCACTGCACCCCTACTGACTGACTTATGCACTCCCTGGAGATGAATACTGATATGGGGCTGAAGGAATGATCTATCAGCTAAAATAACACCCAATACACTCAATAGGTGAAGGGATTGTCCCTTCACAAGAAAACAAGGTCAAGAACCTGGGTACTTGACCTCCCACTACAACTGCACTGCAAAATAACGCAGTTTATGGAGGAGACTGCATTGTGAGTGAATTCTACTACTTGGCCTGGTGACGGATGGTGTAATGAAGCTCTAAGAACTTCGTCACTAGCCTCTTGGATGAAGGGAAGCTCCCTCCACTGGAAAACAAGCTCATAAATTGGGTTTCTCAACCCTCCACTGCTGCAACCCTGCAACACAACCCAATCCTAAAGGAGACTGCACTGTGGATGATGGCTGAAGCTTGGCCAAATTCCAAATAGTGGAACTGATGCTTAAGATACCTCTCCTAAGTAGGCATTTGAAGTCCCCCAATGATGAGGGTGGGATTCCCGCTCGGGAACACCCTTGTGCTAAATAGCACAACAGAATTAGCTAAACAACTAAAGCGTGCAAATAGTCATACAAGACCAGAAAATCAATATTAATCAAAATCATGTCCTCTATGGCTACCATCCTCTTCCTTTTATGCTTGGTGAACTTTCCCACCCTAGGTCCCACTTGTTTTGGTCCCATGATTTGATATATTGGTAAGACCAAATGCACAAGGTAACATCAGACCAGTCTTTGGAGTCCTAGGACTTAGCCTTCCTGGACTCAGAAAGGGCTCTCTCTATTTTGTGCAAAGGATGTGAACTTGTTTGCTTTTAGGGTTTTGATTTTAGGCTGTGTTAGTCTCCTATACCAATAGGTTTCATCTTTCATGATTGTCTTGATTGAAATATGGAATATGTTCAAACCTTTTTCTTGAGCAAAGGTGTTCCATATTCTAAAAAAAACCAAAAAAGTCAAATAATTTAAAAAATGTAAAGAGGGTATACCCTAAAAGAAAAATCAAAGGGTAAAAAGAATAAAATGGTCAAAAAAGTGAAAATAAATGAACCCGAAACAAAAAATAGACCAAGGAAAGTGTGAAAATCCAAATGCCACTACTATTTCATTTTTTTTGCAATAAAGCAATTGTGCAAACTTGTTCAACCTTGCCACAATTCATGAATAAGTCAAATCATAAACTTGACTTACTCATATATTTCAATTTCATGTTATAGAATAGAGAATAAATATCCGACTAAAACAACTTTAATCTTGCGTATAAGTAGATAGGTAGAGTGAATAAAAGGTGCTCAACAAATAACCGAGCCCTTGGATGTAATAAGGTAGAAATAGATAGATTTATCATGTAAAGAAAAGATTGATAAGGGTTTGCAAGTCTAAATGTGCCCTAATAAAGAAGAGAAAATGGTAGTGTCAAGTAGGATAGGGGAGTAGATGGTGCCGCAAAGTGTTATCTCGATGAATGATGTCATGACATGTTTTTTGATCCTTTACTTTCATCACAAATGCTAAAGCAGAAATACAAGTGGAAAATCACCGAAAGCAAGTCAAACTCATTAACTTCCTCATCACTTTCCCCTTAAAGTTTTACTAATTTCCCCAAAAGTACTAGGGAATTTGAGATCAAAGGGGCTCAAGGCATTGACTTCTGAGGGACCGAACCTCTACTTAATGATCAAAAAGACCTAAGTACTTGAGATAATTCATCATTATAATCATCCATATTAACTTTGTCCTAAGTAAAATCCCATTTTACTTAGGAAAATCATGCAAAATTCCATAAAAATCCCCATGGATAACTTGCTATTCTTAAGTTTAAGTATTGAAGATAAGATATTGAAATTTACTTCAAAAGTTCTCACTTTCTTAGATGCAAAATATTTTGAGTTTCCTCGTTTCCTTTGCCATATTTACATTTAACTCTATTTTACTAAATCCCTAGTAAAATACCCTATCCAAGTATATAATCTCCTTTTATAAATAACCCAAAAAAACCCTCTATTATAAAAAGTTTAACCAAAGTATTTATATCCCCGCACATTTAAATAAAAACCCACTATACGCCCGGTTAAATTTATCATTATACCGTAAACCCGCCCCTATGGTAAGTTAAATACATTTATTAATTTACCATATAATAAAATAAAACATGTATATTGAAAATAAAACGTTAAACATATGATATATGTGTTTAAATCAAAAAATATAAATAAAACCCGAAGTTTTCCGAAGCCAAACTTTGGAAAACCCGCGCCAACGTGGCTCATCCACCCGGCTTTTTACCCGACCTTTAACCCCATCGCGACCCCCATTTCCTTCATAACTATGAAATTAGTTAATTATCTGAATTAACTAATAATCCATACCTTTCCGCCGATTATATACCCCCAGAATGATTAAATAACGTTAAAACGTGTTTAAAACCCCGCCGGGCCCGCACAATAATACCCCGCTAGCTCCCCGTACTTCCACCGTCCGATCGCCTTTCTACGCATCGACGCTCCACGTTCATCCCGCTACTCCATCCCTTGTCAGCATTTAACGAGCTGGGACTGTGGTATTTGACTAGTCACCCTTCCACGCGCCAATGTTTCTGTGGAATCGCCGCCCTCCCGACTGTACCGCCTTATGCTCATAAGCGGTGCGGATCACCGCTTACCGCTACCACTTACCGCCCGACCCGCACACGCCATCCCGCATCACTATGACATCACACCTCTAAAACTAAAAAACAATTTTAACTTGTAAATAAAGCCATTTCTTCGTGCTTTTCTGGTTATTTTCGTTATTGAAAACGACAAGACTCCTTGCTACGGTTTTCGAATTTCCACCGAAATTGACCGTGCTACCCGATTTCTACCCAAGATTCCATTGCACTTGTGTTCGAGCAATACTCCCGCTATCGCCCTCGGAGCACTGTTAAAAGCCAATTTTCGTCCAGAAAACAGATGATCTCACGTAGCCGCCCAAATTCAATATGTGCACCGTTTTCCCCCGTTTCTACCGAATTGCAATCAAAACTCATCACCGAGATCTCCCCGAGGCTTTAAAACCGTGCAATTGCCCTCGAAACCGCATTTGTTAATTTCCTTCGCCAATCGCACGCTCGTGAAGAACTAGAAACCTCCCGCTTGAATCCACAAGAACCAAAATGGAGGCTCCCGGTGCCTTTGAATATCACTCCACTAAATGCTCCTCACCGTGAATTTGAACATTTACCTTTGGTAGATAAAGATTCTCCAAATTTAAAGACTTGCATTTTGATGAAAGCCCCCTTCTGAGTTTTTGTCGCTGCAGAGATGATTATTCAAAGGGGCAAGATGTCATTGGACTGTGGGAATCCAATCTCCCAAGGTACCTCATCCCCTCAGTCATTAATTTCCCAGAAATTATCCACTATTGCCATTCAAGCTATGATCCCACTCAAAGAGCTGTAATAACTCCTGATCAGAGTGTTCTATTCCCCATTACTCCCCAGGCCATCAATCAAATGCTACACTTTGAACCTGACCAAGAATTGGCACCTCTGTCCATGGAAGATTTGATTGAGAAGTCTAATAAATTGACCCCAGAGAAATTAGAGTCCATTTGCCATAATTTCATGTTGCCTGAACATCAACCTAAGGGACCTCCTCGCTATGGTTTTTATTATTTCACTAAGTTGGGAAGGCTCATCCTCAATATGATATCTTGTGTCTTGGGTTTCAACACCAGTGAATATGTTGATGAGATAACTGTGGTTTTGCTGTCCATTTTTACTCCTGGGAAACCTCCTGAGATTAAATATGACTTTGCCTCCTTCATAGCCAACAAGATCCATGATCAATTCATGAGGCTAGATGATGAAAAAGTTTTTAAATATTCCTTAGTCATCTATCATCTCATTATCTACTATCATTCAGAAAAGTTCCTTTTCCATTGTTCAAAAACTTGATGCGAGGGAAACCAAAGATCGATTATATTTTGGTCTCCCATAATTCATTCTTATTAGTCTCCCTATTCCTATTCTGAGGTTATAGATCTTTTTGTATATCCTGCAACTACATTGTTGACAGGGATTACTCCCCCAAGACTCGGTAATGAAATAAAGAAGACCTTGCAACTTTCAAGGACCTATAAAGTTGGGGATTGGTATTTGTATCAAAACCATACAGTCATCAATATCTATGGATGTGAATTACATCCATTCAAGTTACCACAGTATGTACCCATGAGACTGTTTGCCTTGGAATATTTCAGGCAAATGAATAATTCAGATGTGATCCATTTTTGTAGTGTGAAAAAGATAGCTCAACTCCGGATTAAAAGCCAATTAGGTCCCTACATCTGCAATTCTAGAGAGGCTGAGCGAGATGCAGAGGATATATTACAAAACCGCTGCAAATTTCAAAGAAGTTTTATTTGGGTTCCTTATGACTTTTTTGGTTTCATCGTGAAAAAGATTAAAACAAATCTTCCCCAATTATCCTACAAAATTCCTGATTTAGAACAGTATGCTAACCAAGATGAATGGGTGGAAAAAACACTTGTTGAAGAAGAAAGTGCAGAAGAAAAAATGAATAAAGTTATGAAAGATCTTCAAAAGAAATATGACATAGAATCTTATGGTCAAGTGCAGGTACCCCAAATTGGTACATCTTCAACAGCAAATCCACAACAGAGATTGCAGGAAGGCAGTCCACCAGTGGCAGCAGAGACAAAAGGTAAAGGAAAGGAACCTGCATTACAGGTGGTTGAAACTTTTGTCATGACAGAGAAACCACAAACTTCTAAAGCACCTGAACAATCACAGGTTTCTCCCACTCAGGCAAAGCACACACAAGTTCCAGAGTTACAAACTCCATCAAATGTGGAAATAGGTAAGAAAAGGCAAGTTCCAGATACCACACCTCCTAAAGAACCTTCAGGAACACATCAAGCTAAAAAACATAAGTCAGATCCACTTCCAGAAGTGGAAATCATAGATGAAGTGTTTGATGATGGGAGGGAAGACAGTCAACTAACTGGCACAGTTAGTGAAACAAACACAGGACAGAAAGGAAAAGCTTTACAAAAGCAATTAAGTACTGAGGTATCCTCTTTCAGACCACCAAAAACAGATACAGGGGATATTAAAAGAACCTTCATTAATATTAAAGAAAAGAATGATCCATTAAAAATGAAGGTATATGATCAATATATGAAAATGGCTCCCCATAATCAAGAAAGGCTAATGTCAGCATTTGACATGTCACAAGGCAAAATGATAATGAGCCACTTCAAGTCAAAGGTGCCAAAACCCATTACTGCAGCTGACTACATCAGGACAAATTTTGAAGTTTTGGCAAAGGACATCCATCCTCTGGACCAGATAGAGCTACACAGACAAACTGGGGAAATGGTCTATTCCACTCTTACCAATAAGGCCATGGCAGCTATAACGCTGCAGGATTATTTGAATAACACAACTGCACAATTGCAAATTGAGAAGGCCTCTTCACAGGCCAAAGATAATAGAATAAAGTCTTTAGAAGACATAATCATTGGTTTGGGTCACAACCCCAAAGACATTAAAAGTATTGAGGCATTAATAAAGAAGAAAGATGATGACATAGCTGCACTCAGAAAGCAGCTAAAATTGCCAGCCTCAAGGCACCCTCAGACCCAAGAAGTTCTAAAAGGGAATTCACAGGAAGAAATAATGGAGTTGCTCCTAAATATGACTGAGCGACTAAGTGAAATGGAGAAGGAATTGGAACAAGCTTTGCAGGAACAGGAAACTATCAGGCAGACATCAACCACAGGTACTACAACAACAGGTCAGCAAACACAGCCATCCCAGGTAAACACTTCTGGTTTGAGTTCTGATGAATTAATAAAACAAATGGAAAGTCTACAGTTAAGGGTCACAGAACTTCAAACCACGAAATTGCAATTAGTAAAATTGGAGGAGAAATATGATACATCTAAGAAGACAGTTGCTGATAACACCAGGGAAATAAAAAGATTAGAAAAATTGGTTCAGGCTTTGGAAAAAGATCTTTCATTGGAAAAGCCTTTAAAGGAAATAAATGAAATTCTTTGGGGTAGTATCATTGAGTTAATAAAGGGTATTTGGCCCTCTATTCAAGCTATTTTTGAACAAAATGATTTGGTTAAAATAGCCCAAGAAGAAATAAACAGAACCAGAAATGAATTAAGAGGCAGGCCTGAGCAGGCCAATCAGCTTATTCAATTTTTGAACACCCGGACAAAGCAACAGCTTGCAGTTTTAGGGATTGAGGACAGGACCAGCACAGTTTTGGAAATAAAGAGAGTTTTCATCAAAAGAACTTTCATGCAGAATTTAGAAAGGAGGTGCTCAGATATTTTGATTGGTATCAATATTTTCAGAGAGAAATTTCAAGCTTTGTTGGACAATGGATTACCAAGTCCTATGCTCTCAGAGGATCAAATAATGGACTTAGAAACCTATGTAAAGAAAATAAATACTCATGCTCAAAATACAACTGCTTGTTCTACCAGTTTGCCAGAATCGACATTACCAACAGGGAGAAGTATCTATGATAGAGTGAGGAATTTATTTCATCTGGAACATGAAATAAAGTATCTATTTCCTAATGAGCCCACCTTTTACAAACTCACATAAGCAGATGAGACATTGAGAAAACTCAAAAGGACTATGATACCAGATGATTCATGGTGGAGAGACTTATTGGAAATTCTATAAAAGTTATTTTCAGGATGAGAATTTTATCTTTACTATCAGGTAAATGATAAAAATGAGTACAGATGAAAGAGTATCAGTTACACAGGTTAAAGAGTATCCGTAAAGGCAAAGAGTATCAAACAAGCAAAGAAATTACTCCAAAAGACAGCAACAAGCCCTTTTTCAGCACTTACCTCCAACACATCCATAAAGAAAGGAAACATCACATCAGCAGTTACTTATTATTCTATTTACGAGACCATTTGTCTCCTGTTTACTTGTAAATTACTCCTTAGTCACCCCAAATTATGGGCTAGGATAGTGTGAGATATTTTCAATTATTTTGTGTATAAATAAACCCTCAAAGAGAGTATTGAGGGTGGATTCTATTACTCTGCTATAACATTGAGATTTTCGGAATAAAAGCATTTTGGAGAAATTTATTCGTGGCTTACTGGATGACGATTTGAAGTACAGGACTTTTTGCAGGATTCATGTGTTGGACTGCAGTTCAATAAGTTTTTCTACCCTTTGTCTTAAGTTTTTTATCACTTTATAATATCATTATGTCCATTTTTGAATAATTTACATAAAGGATTGAATCAGAATTTACTTAATTGTACTCTGATTTCAGATGTGATTGTTCTTAATGTTTTCCTCTGAATTAGTTATAAGCATGAATTCTTAAATGCTCTTGCTTTGCTAATTTAAACATTTTTTATTACTGTAATAAAGAATTCTTCATTGCTCTTTGTTTGTAATCATCTCATTTCTTTCTTTTGAACATGGTGAAAGATTCTTAGCTGCCTTTCATCCCTTCAAGATCATCCCATCCACTTTAAATTTTAAGGATTGTTCTCTGTCTAGCTATCTTGCCCTGTAATACCATCTTGTGCGTAGAATAGAAATCCAGTAAAGCCATCCTTTGACTCCATAGCCCAATGGACTGAAAACCCTCAACCTTGCCCTTAGTTTGTGGATTCCACCATTTTCCCAAAACAAACTTTGAATCTATAACTAGCCTAAAACCTTCCAATAACAAAGATAAATCATAAAGAGAGAGCCCTCTCTGGATGCAGATTGGCTAGATTCTGCATCTAAAAGGTTGGTTTGTGGTTACCTCGGGTATACTTTCCTCTTACACAAATTCTAGGAAAACCTGAGTGATAACATAGTGGCGACCATACTGGGGATCTGAATCATTTTATTGACATTATTGTTTGATTTATAAGCTATAGACAGAGTCTGAAGAATCAGCCAGGTAGCCTTTGAAATTGCTTTTGCTCTGCAATTGCAAAAGTAAATAAATGCTGCTTCAGTCTATCTCTGATTTAGCTTATATACTGAACCTTAGTTTCAAAATATTTAATCAGATTCTCTAGTTTAACAGATCTTTGAGAAAATTTTAATCATACATCATTATTTCTTGAAGAATTTGTAGAAGTTGTATTTATTCTTTCAAATAAAATCAAAAAATCCAAAAACACATAGTCTAGGAAAACTGGCTTCAGAAAGGATTCGACATACTAGGTCAAACCCTGACCCCAATCCACCACCAATATTTGAAAATCCAAATCTGATTCCTAGGATTCTTAGAAGACAAGGAAGTCAAGAAAGTTCTGAAAAAGGAAGTCAAGAGAGTTCAGGAAGTTCTAGACCACTTTCTAGATCTGCATCCTGTCCTGTGAAAATTATATATATTGATGACATCCCTTTTGATGCACGATTTGAAACATCTTTATTTGTGAATTTTTCTGAAACTGAATTATCCAGATTAGTTCCAGATCCATTGTTCTTTGAATATTTGCAATACAGATTTGTTTCACATCATCTTGACAGAGAATTACATAATTCTATTCAGACTGAACAAACCTTTGAAGAAAGTTCAAACATCTCTGTAATTACTGAAGCATCTCCAAGCTCAGTCACTTTTTCTCAAGCTTTTCAAACACCTGTCACCCCTTCTACTCCTCCATCTCCTCCTGCCAGACCATCAACTCCTATTACCCCACTTTATCTTCCAATGGCTAATCGGTATGCCCCTTTACAGTTACCAGCCAACCCTCCTGCTTTGCCCCAAGATTACCAGAGTAAGATCACACCTTTTGATGGATCAGGTACTTACACAGCACAACAACACACCAAAAGGATGACTGATTACTTTGAGTTCTATGAAATTGACACTGATAATGTCTGAATGAGAATTTTCGTTCAGAGTCTTACTGGAGAAGTTAGGACATGGTTTAGGGCCCTTACTCCAAATACTATTGCTGATTTACCAGCTTTATATAGGGCATTTTTGAACCGATGGGAGAAGAAGAAAGATCCTCTTCAGATCTTGTCAGAGTTCGAAAAATTAAGAAGAAGACCTAACGAAACAGTACAAGATTACATCATTAGATTCAATGAAGCATATAACGCAGTTCCTCAAAACCTAAGACCCCCACCTGAATCTGTATTGGTTAAATTTCCAGATGGTTTTGACTCTGATATAGCTTATTCCCTCAGGGAAAGAGCTCCCCAAACATTAGAGGAAATGCAGAGCATAGTGGTAAGTGTAGAAGCAAATCTGATAGAAAAACGAGCCAGAGCAAGAGCAGAAAGAAGAATGCCTCTGAATGAAGAACCTTCAGCTTTTGAAAAGAAGCTGGATGCAATCATTAAAGGTATGGAAAGATTAGGAGATAGAGTGGAGACCATTGAAAGAAAGTCTTCTAGTGATAATCAGAATGTTGCAAGAAACCCAAACTTTAGGAGAAATCTGAATCAAAATATTGGAAAGAATGTCCCTGATCAAAACATTAGGCCACCTTTCCAAGAAAACTTTGTTGAAGGTTCAAATTTTAAAGAACCTACAGAAGATGTAGAAATAAACAATGTAACAGATGACAAAAATGAACCAGAAGTCTTCCTATCCCAAGATGATCAAGAGAATCACATCCTTGAAACATTCCAAACTCATTCAGGTGAGACTTTTGATTTTAAAGAAGGCTATGACACAGCAATTTATGAGGTCCATAAACAGTATAATTTGAGAAGTAGAAGGATTGATGTGCCAGAGAATAGCAAACAGAAAAATGCAAAACAAAATGTCAAAGGTAAAGGTAACATTCCCCCTGTACAAAACATTCCCCAAGTACAAATTCTGTCTAGGATAACTCCCAACCCTTCAAATCCAATAATTGAAGATGTCTCTGACAACCAACCAAACAATAAACAACAATCTAATACTTTTCCTCCTGTGGGAGATGTAGAAGAAATAGTAGAAGTTAGTTCAGATACCCCTTCAAAACAAAATTTCATTCATGAAAAAGAGAAAAATGTTGAAGACCCAAAAAATAGAGAAAACCCAACTGTGCAAAACACTAAAACTCAAACAGAAAAACCTTTCAATTTAGAGGCTGAAATAGGCAAACTAAAGATAGTTGTTCCTTTATCAGAATTGGCTAAACATGATGTCTACAGAAGTCAGATTACCAAGTCCCTAAACATTAACATTACTGGATTGGATGATTCAGTAAACATTCTTGATGATCAACCCAAACTTCTTTTTGGCCCTGAGGTTAATGGAAAACCAGAAAGTGGAGGAACTCCTCCATTTTATGTAAGCCTAAATGTTCATGACAAGATACTCCATAATGCAATGCTTGATTCTGGAGCATCTCACAATTTGATGCCAAAAGCAGTAATGGAAAGATTAAATCTAGATATTACCAGACCGTACAAAGATCTGTTTTCATTTGATTCTAGTCAGGTAAAATGTTTAGGTTTGATTAAAGATTTGTGTGTTACTTTAGTTCAGTACCCTGCTAAATCTGTTTTAATGGATATAGTAGTGGCTGATATCCCTCCTAAATATGGTATGTTATTGTCTAGATCCTGGGGTGCTAAGCTTGGAGGATCTATTCAACTCGACATGTCATATGCCACTATCTCAGTATTTGGTCAACCCAAAAGATTATATAGAGAAACATTGATGAAGTACTTGGTGAGTAGCCATGAGAAGCCTGAAAACTTCCCTGTCTATTCAGTCCACTCTGATATGGATTCTTTTATCCTTTACAATGCTGAAATGGACCTTCCAACTGAACTAGAAGCACCTGAAAAGAAAACCACAAACAAGACTACTGTTAAAATTGAAGAGATTTCTGAAGATAAAGAAACACCAGATGATCAAGAAAAACCAGAAGAAACTAAACAACTAGCTCCTGTCAAGAAACATTTTAAAACAATTGATGAGTATTATGAACATGAAATTCTATGGCATTTAGAGTTTGATGGCTCAGTAAACAAATTAGGGGCAGGAGCTGGGATTTGGTTACATAATGTTGAAAATAATCATGCAGAGGGTCATGCTTATAGGTTGAATTTCAAATGCACCAACAACATGGCAGAGTACGAAGCTCTTTTATTAGGGCTTAAACATGTCAAGAAGTTAGGAGCTATTAGGGTATCAATCATAGGAGACTCCGAATTAATCATTCAACAAATTAAAGGAGAATGTTCAACAAAAGACATGAGACTGAAACAATACAGAGAAACAGTTGTGGAAATTCTCAACACATTTCTACAAGCTCAACTTGCCAAGATCCCCAGGAAACAAAATTTGCATGCCCACAGCCTTGCAATGTTTGCTAGTACATGTAAGTTACCATTTGATCCTAATCATCAGTTTTCAGCTGAGATTAGACACAGGCCTGCAATACCAGACAATCTTTTGAATTGGAAAGTATTTGTGAATAACAATCAAATCAATAATTTTTTGACACTTCAGAATGAGTTTTCTAACTGTAATATAGATGAAGACATAACTATTGATGAATTCGATCAAGAAAAAGAACAAAAAATAGATATTTCAATAGAAAATGCAATTCATATGCTGCACCCAACCACATTCACTGAAAAAGATATACAGGACTTGAAACATATGGGATCTGATGAGATCATAGAGGATGAGATAGAAATCATCAATTTAAAAGATAATCATTTGCCCAAAGGATTAACTCCTTTGGAAGATCTGTTTGACTCAAATGATATTCCATTCAGACCTAAAATGGAACCTATTAAGGCTGATATGGAAGAATGCAACTTAGGAACCCCAGAAAATCCCAAAATGGTTAAATTTTCCAAATCTCTTCCAAAAGATCAAAAGGTCAAATATGTTGAACTATTGAAAGAATTCCAGGATGTTTTTGCCTGGAGTTATGAAGATCTCAAATCTTATGATACATCCATCATTCAACACACTATACCATTGAAACCAGATCAGAAACCTTTTAAACAAAAACTTAGAAGAATAAATCCTGTTTTATTACCCTCAATTGAAAAGGAAATCAAAAGGATGTTTGAAGCAGGGATTATAGCTCCTATCAGATTCTCAGAATGGGTTTCTAACCTTGTACCAACAAGAAAGAAGACAGGAGAAATTAGACTGTGTGTCGACTTAAGAAATTTGAATAAAGTTTCTTTAAAAGACAACTATCCTCTGCCGAAAATGGATCATATTCGGCAAAGGGTAGTAGGATCTTCGAGAATATCTCTACTAGATGGATTTTCAGGGTACAACCAGATTCTGGTTCATCCTGATGATCAGGATAAAACAGCATTCACTACACCATGGGGTACGTTTAAATATGTCAAAATGCCATTTGGGCTCAAGAATGCAGGAGCTACATTTCAAAGAGCAATGGATATTGCCTTTGCTAAAGAGATACATGATTTTCTGGTTATTTACCTAGATGATTTGACTGTTTTTTCTAAAACAGATCAAGAACATTTAGATCACCTAAGGCAAGTATTTATAAAGTGCAGAAAATATGGGATTTCTTTAAACCCTAAGAAGTCATTGTTTGGTTTGGAAGAAGGAAAGCTTTTAGGTCATATTATTTCTAAAGATGGCATTAGGATTGATCCAGAAAGAATACAAGCAATTTTGCAGATACCTCACCCCAGAAACATAAAAGAGTTGCAAGCATTCATAGGAAAGATTAATTTCTTGAGAAGATTTATTTCTAGTTTAGCTGAGTTACTTAGATTACTTACTAACATGTTGAGGAAAGATTCAAGCATTGACTGGACTGTAGAAGCCAAACAATCATTTGAGGAAATTAAAATGGCTTTAACAAGGACACCAGTTCTTACCAGTCCCAAATTTGACAGAGATTTCATTATTTTTTCATTTGCTTCTGAACATACAGTTGCAACTGTTTTACTTCAAAAAGATGACCAAGGGTGTGAAAAACCAATAGCATTTTTTAGTAAAGCACTTAGGGATGCATCTCTGAAATACAATATTATGGAAAAACAGGCTTTTGCATTGGTAAAAGCAATTAAAGATTTCAGGATTTACATATTATATTCTCATGTGATAGCTTATGTGCCTAATGCGGTAGTTAAAGATATTTTGACTCAAGATGGCATTGAAGGTAAAAGAGGTAAGTGGATAGCTACCATTTTAGAATATGATATTGAGATTAAACCAACAAAACTCATAAAAGGTCAAGGTTTGGCACAACTCATGACTGAAACTAATTGCCAAGCCTTAGACATTAATGAACTGGATGACGAGCAGGAGATGGCGACTCCACAGATCAGTCAAGCTTTCTTAGATTCACCCTGGTACACTGATATCATTCATGTTTTATTAAACTTGCAAGCTCCTCCAGGGTTGTCCAGAACGAAAAGAAGATTTTTAAAAATGACATCTTTGAAATATTGTATTTTAGATAGCACTCTATTTTGGAAAAATCATGAAGGAATCTTATTGAATTGTCTATTAAAAGATGAAGCTGATAAAGTTCTTAATGAATTTCATGCAGGGGATTGTGGAGGACATCTCTACTGGAAATCAACTGCAGACAAAATCTTAAGGGCTGGGTTTTATTGGCCAACCTTATTTTCTGATGTTAAGAAATTTGTAACATCTTGTCATAAATGTCAGATATTTGAAGGTAAAAGAAAGTTGTTACCTTTTCCTTTAAAACCAATTTCCACAGAAAGACCTTTTCAACAATGGGGGTTAGATTTTATTGGAGAAATTCATCCCCCTTCTTCAGGGCAACACAGATGGATTTTAACTGCCACAGACTACTTCACTAAATGGATTGAAGCCATCCCATGTAGACAGGCCAATGATTCTATAATCATAGGGTTTTTAGAAACAAATATACTTTCAAGATTTGGCTGTCCAGAAAATATTATAACAGACAATGCTGCTGCATTTAAATCAAAGAAAATGATTAGTTTCTGCCATAAATATCATATTACTTTAGGCCATTCAACAGCCTATTACCCCCAGGGTAATGGACTAGCAGAATCCTCCAATAAAAGCCTTATTAATATCATCAAAAAGTTATTGGAAGAAAACAAAAAGAATTGGCACAAGAAACTGACCAATGCATTGTGGGCAGACAGACTTACAACTAAGAAATCAATTGGGACTAGTCCATATGAATTAGTTTATGGCCTTGAAGCAAGATTCCCATCATCTTTAGGAATTCCTGTTATGAAATTACTTCAGGAGGCTCAAGTGGAGCCAAATGACATTCAAAGAAGAATTAATCAAACAATCCACTTGCAACAAACCAGGGAAGAGGTATACCAAAGATCACAAGTCTTGTAGGAAAAGCTAAAGAAAATGTTTGATAAAAGGACTAAAGCGGAAGATTTTCAACTAGGTGATAAAGTCCTAAGATGGGATTCTAGAAGAGAAGAAAAAGGGAAACATGGAAAGTTTGATTTCTTGTGGAAAGGGCCTTACATTATTCATGCCTTGCAGGGAAACAACACATACTTTTTGAAAGATGTGGACAATTCAGAAGTTGAAGAAGGACCAGTCAATGGTCGAATGCTCAAGCATTATTTTGATCCCATTTACTAGGATGTTCTAACTTTTATAACTTGTACATAATATATCCTTTTCTAATGCAATTTTGATTGGATGGTGACTTCTTGAAGTTGAAACCCGAAGTGAAGGCCCTAATCTTCAAAAAATTTCACTATCATATGTACAATAAAGCTACCAGAAGAAGGAAGATTTCATAGTTTCAGTTTGAAGACATTTTGAGGCATCTGACCTGCTGTTCTTGACTTTTCACAAGGAAAAGCCATCCCCAAGTGGAGCCAGTGTTAGTCTCCTATACCAATAGGTTTCATTTTTCATGATTGTCTTGATTGAACTATGGAATATGTTCAAACCTTCTTTCTTGAGCAAAGGTGTTCCATATTCTTGAAAAACCAAAAAATCAAAAAATTTAAAAAATGTAAAGAGGGTATACCCTAAAAGAAAATCAAAGGGTAAGAAAAATAAATTGGTCAAGAAAATGAAAGAAATGAACCCCAAGCAAAAAATAGACCAAGGAAAGTGTGCAAATCCAAATGCCACTACTATTTCATTTTTGTAATAAAGCAATTATGTGCAGCTTGTCAAACTTTTGCCACAATTTATGAAGAGTCAAACTGTTTAAACTTGACTCATTCATGTTTCAATTTCATGTTGTAGAATAGAGAATAAATATCTGACCAAACAGTTTAATCTTGGCAGATAAGTAGATAGGTAGAGTTAATAAAAGGTGCTCAACAGTTTAATCTAAGCCCTTGGATGCAATAAGTGTAGAATTAGATAGATTTGCCTTGTAAAAGAAAAGAAGATTGAAAAGGG
Organism: Pinus albicaulis; assembly: GCA_034641835.2. Lineage (NCBI taxonomy): Eukaryota > Viridiplantae > Streptophyta > Pinopsida > Pinales > Pinaceae > Pinus > Pinus albicaulis. The sequence goes on from CM076576.1 coordinate 79,311,858, forward strand.
TTTGCAAGTCTAAATGCACCCTAATAAAGAAGAGAAAATGGTAGTGTCAAGTAGATAGGGTAGGTAGATGGTGCTGCAAAGTGTTATCTGATGAATGATGCTGCTACATGTTTTTAATCCTTTACTTTCATCACAAATACTAAAGCAGGAAATACACTGGAAAATCATAGCAAGCAAAAGTCAAACTCATTAACTTCCCTCATCACTTTCCCCTCAAAAGTTTTACTAATTTCCCCCAAAATACTAAGGTATTTGGAGATCAAAAGGGCTCAAGGCATTTCCTTGACTTTTGGAGGGACCGGACCCTCGGCCTAATGATCAAAAAGACCTAAGTACTTGAGATAATTCATCATTATAATCATTCACCTTTAACATTGTCTTAAGTGAAATCCTATTTCACTTAAGAAAATCATGCAAAATTCCATAAAAATCCCTCAAAATAACTTACTATTCTAAGTTCAAGTGTTGAAGATGAGATATTGCAAATTACTTCAAAAATTATCACTTTCTTAGATGTGCAAAGTGTTTTGAGTTCCCTTGTCCCTTTGTCATATTAATGTTTAACTCTATTTACTAAATCCCTAGTCAAATGCCCTATCCACAATTCTTGTCAGCATTTTAACGAGCGGGGGATTGGTGGTATTTGACTAGTCATCCGTCCACGCGTCAATAACTTTGTGGAATCGTTGCCCTCGCGGTTAATACCGCCTTTGCTCATAAGCGGTGCGGGGACTTACCACTTACCGCCCGGCCCCTCCACCATACGTCAGCCCGTACATTGATGACGTCACTCCTCGAAAAACTAAAAAACCCTTTAACTTGTAAATAAAGCCAATTTTCGTGTTTTTTCCGTTATTTTCGTTATTGAAAAAAACAGCGCCTTCTGCTATGATTTTCAAATTTCCACTGAAATTTACTGTGTTATCTGATTTCGCTCCAAGATTCCACTGCACCTGTGTTCGAGTACACTCCCGCCATCGCCTGATACCTGTTAAAAGCCAATTTTCTTCAAAAAACAGGTATTTATCCTATAGCGCTTCGAAACTCAATAGAAAGTATGTTTTCCCTATTTACCACTGAATTGATAATTAAATCTTATCACTGAGATTACTCTCTGAGATTTAAAACTGTAAATTGTTCCCCAGAACCGGCAATTGTGTCAATTTCCTCATTAAAATTGAAAACGCGCCCGACCTTTGAAAGAAACCCAGGAATTTCCGTTCTGAATCCACAAGAACCAAAATGGAAGCCCCAGCAGCCCTGAATGTGACCCCAATGAATGCCCCTCACAGAGAATTAGAGTATTTACCCTTAGTGGATAGATATTTTCAGATTAAAGACTTGCATTTTGATGAAAGCCCCCTTCTGAGTTTTTGTCGCTGCAGAGACGATTATTCAAAGGGGCAAGATGTCATTGGACTGTGGGAATCCAATCTCCCAAGGTACCTCATCCCCTCAGTCATTAATTTCCCAGAAATTATCCACTATTGCCATTCAAACTATGATCCCACTCAAAGGGCTGTAATAGCTCCTGATCAGAGTGTTCTATTCCCCATTACTCCCCAGGCCATCAATCAAATGCTACACTTTGAACCTGACCAAGAATTGGCACCTATGTCCATGGAAGATTTGATTGAGAAGTCTAATAAATTGACCCCAGAGAAATTAGAGTCCATTTGCCATAATTTCATGTTGCCTGAACACCAACCTAAGGGACCTCCTCCCTATGGTTTTTATTATTTCAATCAATTGGGAAGACTCATCCTCAATATGATATCTTTTGTCTTGGGCTTCAACACCAGTGAATATGTTGATGAGATAACCTTGGTTTTGCTATCCATTTTTACTCCTGGGCAACCTTCTGAGATTAAATATGACTTTGCCTCCTTCATAGCCAACAAGATCCATGATCAATTCATGAGGCTAGATGATGAAAAAGTTTTTAAATATTCCTCAGTCATCTATCATCTCATTATCTACTATCAGTCAGAAAATTTCCCTTTCCCTGTTCAAAAACTTGATGCCAAGGGAAACCCAAGGTCAGTTATATTTTGGTCTCCCATAATTCATTCTTATGAGTCTCCCTATTCCTATTATGAGTTTATAGATCTTTTTGTATATCCTGCAACTACATTGTTGACAGGGATTCCTCCCCCAAGACTCAGTAATGAAATAAAGAAGACCTTGCAACTTTCAAGGACCTATAAAGTTGGGGATTGGTATTTATATCAAAACCATACAGTCATCAGAATCTATGGATGTGAATTACATCCATTCAAGTTACCAAAGTATGTACCCATGAGACTATTTGCCTTGGAATATTTCAGGAAAATGAACAATTTAGATGTGATCCATTTTTGTAGTGTGAAAAAGAAAGCTCAACTCTGGATTAAAAGCCAATTAGGTCCCTACATCTGCAATTCTAGAGAAGCTAAGCGAGAAGCAGAGGATATATTACAAAACCGCTACAAATTTCAAAGAAGTTTTCGTTGGGTTCCTTATGACCCATTTGGTTTCATCTGTGAAAAAATATTAAAGAACAAATCTTCCCCTTATATCCACCACAAGATTCTTGATATAGAGCAATATGCTAACCAAGATGAATGGGTGGAAAAAACACTTGTTGAAGAAGAAAGTGCAGAAGAAAAAATGAATAAAGTTATGAAAGATCTTCAAAAGAAATATGACCTAGAATCTTATGGTCAAGTGTAGGTACCCCAAATTGGTACATCTTCAGCAGCAAATCCACAACAGAGATTGCAGGAAGGCAGTCCACCAGTGGCAGCAGAGACAAAAGGTAAAGGAAAGGAACCTGCATTACAGGTGATTGAAACTTTAGTCATGACAGAGAAACCACAAACTTCCAAAGCACCTAAACAATCACAGGTTTCTCCCACTCAGGAAAAGCACACACAAGTTCCAGAGTTGCAAACTCCATCAAATGTGGAAATAGGAAAGAAAAGGCAGGTTCCAGACACCACTCCTCCAAAAGAAACCTCACAGGTGCATCAAGCTAAAAAACATAAATCAGATCCACTTCCAGATGTGGAAATCATAGATGAAGTGTTTGATGATGGAAGGGAAGACAGTCAACTAACTGGCACAGTTAGTGAAAAAAACACAGGACAGAAAGGAAAAGCTTTACAAAATCAATTAAGTACTGAGGTATCCTCTTTCAGACCACCAAAAACAGACACAGGGGATATTAAAAGAACCTTCATTAATATTAAAGCAAAGAATGATCCATTAAAAATGAAGGTATATGATCAATATATGAAAATGGCTCCCCATAATCAAGAAAGGCTAATGTCAGCATTTGACATGTCACAAGGCAAAATGATAATGATCCACTTCAAGTCAAAGGTGCCAAAACCCATTACTGCAGCTGACTACATCAGGACAAATTTTGAAGTTTTGGCAAAGGACATCCATCCTCTGGACCAGATAGAGCTACACAGACAAACTGGGGAAATGGTCTATTCCACTCTTACCAATAAAGCCATGGCAGCTATAACGCTGCAGGATTCTTTGAATAACACAACTGCACAATTGCAAATTGAGAAGGCCTCTTCACAGGCCAAAGATAACAGAATAAAGTCTTTAGAAGACATAATCATTGGTTTGGGGCATAACCCCAAAGATATTAAAAGCATTGAGGCACTAATAAAGAAGAAATATGATGACATAGCTGCACTGAGAAAGCAGCTAAAATTGCCAGCCTCAAGGCACCCTCAGACCCAAGAAGTTCTAAAGGGGAATTCACAGGAAGAAATAATGGAGTTGCTCCTAAATATGACTGAGTGACTAAGTGAAACAGAGAAGGAATTGGAACAAGCTTTGCAGGAACAATAAACTATCAGGTAGACATCAACCACAGGTACTACAACAACAGATCAGCAAACACAGCCATCCCAGGTAAACACTTCTGGTTTGAGTTCTGATGAATTAATAAAACAAATGGAAAGTCTACAACTAAGGGTCACAGAACTTCAAACCACGAAATTGCAATTAGTAAAATTGGAGGAGAAATATGATACATCTAAAAAGACAGTTTCTGATAACACCAGGGAGATAAAAAGATTAGAAAAATTGGTTCAGGCTTTGGAAAAAGATCTTTCATTGGAAAAGCCTTTAAAGGAAATAAATGACATTCTTTGGGGTAGTATCATTGAGTTAATAAAGTGTATTTGGCCCTCTATTCAAGCTATTTTTGAACAAAATGATTTGGTTAAAATAGCCCAAGAAGAAATAAACAGAACCAGAAATGAATTAAGAGGCAGGCCTGAGCAGGCCAATCAGCTTATTCAATTTTTTAACACCCGGACAAAGCAACAGCTGGCAGTTTTGGGGATTGAAGACAGGACCGGCACAGTTTTGGAAATAAAGAGAGTTTTCATCAAAAGAACTTTCATGCAGAATTTAGAAAGGAAGTGCACAGATATTTTGGTTGATATCAATATTTTCAGAGATAAATTTCAAGCTTTGTTGGACAGTGGGTTACCAAGTCCTATGCTCTCAGAGGATCAAATAATGGACTTAGAAACCTATGTAAAGAAAATAAATGCTCATGCTCAAAATACAACTGCTTGTTCTCCTAGTTTACCACAATCAACATTACCAACAGGGAGAAACATCTATGATAGAGTGAGGAATTTATTTCATTTGGAACATGAAATAAAGTATCTATTTCCTAATGAGCCCACCTTTTACAAACTCACAGAAGCAGATGAGACATTGAGAAAACTCAAAAGGATTGTGATACCAGACGATTCATGGTGGAGAGACTTATTAGAAATTCTATAAAAGTTATTTTCAGGATGAGAATTTATCTTTACTATCAGGTAAAAGGATAAAAATGAGTACATATGAAAGAGTATCAGTTACACAGGTTAAAGAGTATCCGTAAAGACAAAGAGTATCAAACAAGCAAAGAAATTACTCCAGAAGACAGCAACAAGCCCTTTTTCAGCACTTACCTCCAGCACATCCATAAAGAAAGGAAACAACACATCAGCAGTTACTTATTATTCCATCTACGAGACCATTTGTCTCCTGTTTAGTTGTAAATTACTCCTTAGTCACCCCAAATTATGGGCTAGGATAGTGTGAGATATTTTCAATTATTTTGTGTATAAATAAACCCTCAAAGAGAGTATTGAGGGTGGATTCTATTACTCTGTTGTAACATTGAGATTTTCGGAATAAAAGCATTTTGGAGAAATTTATTCGTGGCTTACTGGATGACGATTTGAAGTACAAGACTTTTTGCAGGATTCATGTGTTGGACTGCAGTTCAATAAGTCTTTCTACCCTTTGTCTTAAGTTTTTTATCAGTTTATAATATCATTATGTCCATTTCCGAATAATTTACATAAAGGATTGAATCAGAATTTACTTAATTGTACTCTGATTTCAGATGTGATTGTTCTTAATGTTTTCCTCTGAATTAGTTATAAGCTTTCCCTAGCCACTAACGCGGCTAATATATTTATTGCTTGCGTTATAACGCTCTTGTTCTGTTCTATATATGCGTTACCCTGGTAGAAATAGGTTTAATTTAGGTCTTTGTACTTCTTCCATATTTGTCTTCCCCTCTGAGCTGATGAGGAGGTATTTTGACCTGTAACACATAGTGATACTCAGAAAAGTAGTAAGGATGAAGAAAAAAGAAGCCCTAAGTAGAGCAAAGAAAATGAGCATGGGGACAGCCCACCCATAGCTAGTTAAGGGAAGAGGTTCAAAGCAGTGATGAAAAACAAAGTGACCATCAGTAGCACAGTGATCAGGAGAAAAATCCTCAAGGGAACAGTGAAGATTCCAAGCAGGGTAGTGATGATGAAGAGCAAAGGGAAGATGTTTAAAGTAGTGATGAAGAATACCATAGTCCTCAACAAAGTCATGAAACCAATCAGAGGGATAGAGAAAAAAGTGCCTCCCAGCAAAGTAGTGATCATGATGGAAGCCCACACATAGAGTCTAAGGAGAACAGTCAGGGAGGTGACGGCATGAAAAATTAAAATGAAGACAGTCCCAATGAAGACAGTCCTAATGAAGGCATCCCTCAGCAAATTCAAGACAGTAAGGAGGGTAAACAAGGTAGTCCACAGACTGGCAGTGAAGGCAGTCAAACAACAAAAAGAGATGATGAAGCTAACAGCCCTAAACAAACTCAAAACAGTGAGGAAAATAGTGAATAGGGAAGAAAAGAAGGTGATGATTGAGGCAGCAGTGTAAAGGATCAAGTTGAACAAGTACTAGAGATAAAACCTCCTCTCTCTTCTCCTCAACACAGCCAAGAACATGTGCTTGTTGCCTCTCCTAGGCAAGGGGCCATGATTCATTCTCCAAAAGCACCAAAGGCTAAAAACACCAGATCTATAAAGAAGAAGATCACTCCAGTAGTGACTAGTAATGTCACTAGTGCGCTAAGAAGTAGAGGCAAACTGCCTAAGAAGAGTATTTTTGAATTGCCAAAAATAACAAGAGCCAAGAAGTCTATCCAAAGCAAGGGCAAATAAAAAGTTGAACAACAGGAGAGTAGTCATGAAAAAGAAAGGGATTTTGACGTCATACAAATAGACAGTGATGCTGGAGATGATGAAGCTAGAATTCTTGAATCACTTTTGCAAAACAGAGAAGCCAAAATACATGACTTAGAAATTGATCTAGAAAGGTCAAAGGACCTCATACATTTTCTACAAATGCAAAATAAACAAATGAGTGGGCAAATGGAAATTTATGAAACCCGAGCATTCAAATACCAAAGAGAAGCATACAAAGCACAAGTCAAGCTTGAAGAGTATATGGGAAAATTTGATGATATTGAGGAAGAAGAGGAGCCAGTAAGAAAAAGGCCTAGGACTATGGGTCTTAGGAAAGCTTTGGAGAAACAGAAGCAAGAAGAAGCAACCTTTGTTCGATCTTATCCTCTCACGCAATTGCTTGCCAAAGAGATAGAAAATGATAATGAATCATGGCTTGAAAGAGCCAATAGGCATTGGAGGATAAATTAGAGAAGGAAAAGAAAGACTTGGGTCTACAAAGGAAGATGACTGGGCACTACAAGAAATTGAACCAATTTTCCTAAAGAAAACTCAGACTTGCTCAAGAAAGGCTCAAAACTACCCGAAAGAGGCGCCCAGTGGAAAAAGTGGAAAAAGAAATATCTAGGCTTGAAATCTTGGCTTTAGCTTCCTTGCATGCTTCTAAGAACCCATAAGGGGCTTGCTTGCCAAAATTGAGCAAAATTTGACATGATCTTGTTTTTTGTGTTTTTTGGCCCTAATTACACATTTTTCTAGGTGCTTCCATGTGTGCTAGGAGCATCCTCAGCTCATGAAAATCATTTTTTTGGATGTATTAAATTTGGGGGTAGCTACTCACAAATTTTCAGATCAAAAGAAGGTGTTTTGGTCCCCCAAAAAGGCAAAAATCAGTCAAAATTCACCTTTTTGCCTCACATATCAGTAGATGAGACCCTCCTGGGTTTTTTCACTTAGTACACCTTTTGACAGATTTGTAGGAATTATTTTGTGAAACCTCAAGTATTTCTAGAAACTATACATCTGGGGCTTTCTAACGAGCTATCACGGTCCTAGTTTCAACATTAGGAAGTCCCTAAAATGTTGTCTGCAAAATAGGCTTCTTTCTGCTACTACGCTCTTGTAGAATTTTCGCTTAAAAAGTAGTTTTCTGAATATGACCATGCAAACGTGCGTTTAGCTATTTTTAACTCCATGTCAGAGATTAAAAGTCAATTTTATTTCTTTTATTAGCTTAAATAGATATTTTTGAAGATATTTTGTGCCTTGGGCTTTTTAAAGCCTCAAGGAAAAAATCAGATATTTGTATTAGGCCAATGGCCTTCTAGATGCTCTAGGAGGGTTTCTTTCTTTTTGGCCTATATAATCCAAGAGAATTCATTGTAACCAGAGGCTGAACTTGATTTTATAGAGCAATATATAGCATTACAAGCTTTGAAGAAATACTTTATCTCATGAAGTGGATGATCTCTTTCTTGACTTGGATGGTGGAGGAGGATTGTTTGTAGGATTCCATGGCTTGGTGAATGGTATTGTGTTCCTTATCTATTATGTTTCCTTAGTTTATCATACATGTTTTCATGCTTCTTTCTTACTGTAGGTCAGTAAAGAATAGATTTGAGACAGGCACCTCAAGTTTCCTGACTCATTACAACTTCTATGTTTTCATCTTTCTTGGTTATGTCAAAGAATTCTTAACTGCTCTTTCATACCCTAAGAATTTTTTATCAGTTTCATTAATGGTTATTATGTATGCTGTCTAGTATGATTTACGATACACCCTGCTTACTCATAGCTAATCAAAACTCCATCTCTGAAATCTTTCTATGAAGTATTGATTGTCTTAGTTAAGTCAAAGAGGTCTTGTTTCGATCTTGCCCTTTTTCCATGCTCTGCATTCTTATTTCAAAGTTCCCGATAGCTCAAGATATGATGTTTAGGAGTTTCCTCTTCATAAACTAAGTTGTTTTTTTGTCTTATTTGTTTTCCCAAAAGTGTGAAGGTGATTGTTCCAAAATTAGAGGGTCTTATACTTCTATGTATCACCTAATTGTTTATTTTATGCATCTATCAGTTTGAGTTTCATTTATTGTGATTAATGGTTAGCCCTAGCACATGAATTCTTGTTGTTGGACTATTTATGCTTAAAACCTCTTTGTCTCTCACAAAATTAGTGTCCATCTCATTTCAGTTACATCCAAAGAATCCACTTATCTCGACCAAATCGGCCCTGCAGTAATACCTTGTCCACCATTTGAGACAGTCTCAACCTCTTCGGCCCCATAGCCCAGTTGATCTGAAGAACTTTTGATCCATTTATCCTTTGATCAGTTCCCCCTCAAAAGACCTAAAACAAACCAAAACATAATTAATAACTAGCCTAAAATCTAATATACAGAAGCAAACAAGTTTACATCCTTTGCACAATAGAGAGAGCCCTCTTTGAGTCTAGGAAGGCTAGGTCCTAGGGCTCCAAAGTTGGTTTGATGTTACCCTATCATTTGGCTTGCTAATATTCCAAATCATGGGACACTAACATAATGGTGATCACAGTGGGACTCTGAGTAATAAACAAACTTAGACTTCCCTAAACATTTCACCATCCCTTAAAAAGACTATCTTGTCGATTTATCCCACCGCTCACTAACATAATGGCGATCACAATGGGACTTTTCTGAGTTAGTGACAATCTAAGTACACCTTAGGACTACAGAAATCCCTTGTATTCAAGAATATCTAGTGAATCATCCACCTCATCACCACACTAACATAATGGCGATCACGGTAGGACTCTGAGTAATAAATAAAATTAGACTTCCCTAAACATTTCAGCATCCCTTAAAAAGACTATCTTGCCAATTTATCCCACTGCTCACTAACATAATGGCGATCACGGTGGGACCTACTGAGTACATAACAGTCTAGAAAACTCTTGTAAACTCATTAGTCCTTCAAAATTAAAATCAGACAAACAACCTATAAAGTCATTTAGAGTAAACTCTTTTTGCTTCACCACCTTAGCTAAGTGATGAATTAGGTTTAGAACACTCTCACAAACTAGGCTGCATATAAAAACTTAGAAAACCCCCAAAAAAACATCCCTAGATTGGATTTTTCTCAGTTACTGGTGGTGGACCATAAATACATATCTCTAAAAACAACAAAAAATCCACCTGGTGACTCCACTAGCTTCCAATAGACCTAATACTCCACAAAAAAACCAAAATTTTTAAAAATCATACTATCATGTTTGACTTGCCTTTCCAAAAAACACAAAGTTCATGATGCAGCCTCTGAAATCAGTGACAAACTAAGTACAACTTAGGATTTAGAAATATTCACCTAAACATAGGAAATCAACAGAATAACTTGCAAATAGAGCTATAGCTTTCTCAATAATCTAACAAACTGTTGAACTAAGTTTTAAGTCATTCTTTCAAGTTTTCACATAAATTTTTTCTAGAAAAGAATTTTTCTAAAAGCCATCTTTGTCAATATTGGTGGTGGACCATAAATCTCAAGAAAATCCACCTGGCGACTCCACTAGCCTTCGTTTTGTTTTTACCTTACTCACATTAGTAAAACCCCTAGAGAGGACAACCATCCAAAAAAAAATCACAACTATCACCCTCTCTGAGCTTTAACTTTGAAATTTGGCTTCACGAATAATTAATACCAGATCTCACCGAGACCCGAATCCCCCTATCATAGTTGATGACCCAGAAAATATTTTGTGGAAAAATTCTGAAACTGGTAACTTAGCTACCGATAGAACAATCCACAAATCAAGCTCTGTACCTGAACATCTTAAATCCTTGCAAGATTCCCAGTTTGACTTGAGTTTAGAAAAAGCCCTTTTTAGAAACAAGTCACAAAGTAGAATCAACTTTGACGATCTTGAGCCCTTAGATTTGCAACAGAGTCCTAGCAGAGAAGCCTCAACCACTACACCTCCTGATTTTCAGCTTCTCCACCACTTCAGCTCTTGTCACCCCAAATATGCTAAGAATCAATCCACAAGTCCAAGTACCTCCGCCACACCCATTCATACCACCACTGTTCAAATCACCTCATCCCATACTAAAAATCCTCATACTGTAAATCTACCATCAACTCCCATCATGGCAACTTGGTATGCGCCCTTAGTGTTACCACTGCCTTTGGTACCTTTTCAAAATGATTACCAATCTCAAATCCCACACTTCACCAGAACTGAGGCTACTACTGCTGAACATCATGTAGATAGAATCAATGATTCTTTTGAATACATGGAAATATAAGATGTGACCATAAGAATGAGAATGTTTGCCCAAAGCCTAGGCGGAGAACCCAAGAAATGGTTTAAAAACTTGGATCCTTATAGTATACATGATCTCCCAACACTTTACCAAACTTTCATAAACAGGTGGGAAATCAGGAAAAACCCCATCCAAATCCTTTCCAAATATAACAATCTTAAAATGAATATGGGGGGAAGTGTTCAGGACTATTGCACTAGGTTCAACAGTGTCTATGACGCTCTTCCACCTAACATGAAACCTCCACTTGGTTCAGCACTGGTAAAATTTCCCAAAGGTTTCGATCCAAATATGACATACCAACTAAGAGAAAAAGACCCCGCAACTTTAGAAGAAATTCAAAAAGTAGCTGTTAGTGCCGAAGCCAACCTAGTTGAGAAGAGAGCTAGGATGAGATCAGAAAAGAAAGTCACATACCGAGATGAGGCCATACCTTCTACCTCCTCCTCAAATCCCATAATAGATAACCTGGTCAGAACCATGGAAAGAATGTGGGAAAGAATAAATCTAAATGAAAAAGCACCTCTAAGGGACAACCAGCCAAATCCTCAAAATAGAAACTAGAACCAAAACTTTAGAAGAGACCCGCCTCAAAACAAACCAAGGGAAAATGACCAACAGGTCAGGCCACCTCTCCATGAAAACTATGTTGATGAGGTAGAAAGAGATATGGAACCACTTGATGAAAATCACTTAAACTTGATAGGTTCTGATAGAGAGGGTGAGGTTTTCTTCACAGAAGAAGAACAAGTTTTCTTCTCCTCAAACCAAAATGAAACAAATTATGAGGACCCCAAAGATCCTCAAATAGGATTACAAAATGCCATAATAGAAGCTCATAGGCAATATGATCTTAGGATTAAGAAAAACCAAGACAACTCTGATAGAGGTAGCTCAGACACTACTATTACAAAAACCCCCGATACCATTCTTAAAAGAATAGCAGATAGTAACAAAATCTTGGCTAAGAGAACTGACCAAAACGAGGACAAAACTAGCCAGGCAAGCCTTGATCCCAACTATCCTAGTACCTCTACTAAGATTTCCAAAACAACTATATTGAATGAAACCCGGAATCAAAATCAGCAAATCAAGAACATAAAAGAATTTATGACTGATCGAACTGAGATGAATCTGCGTAAAACAAAAGCACCTTTTATTTTTGAACGAGAAATTGCCAAGATCAAGGTAACCATACCCCTCACTGAGCTAGTAACTGTAGATAGGTATAGATCTCAGATTTTTAAAGTTTTAAACATAGAAAATTATGCAGATACTTTAAATCTAACAGATGACAAACCTGAGCTTTTGTTTGGTCCAAAAATAGAAGGATAATACCAAGAAGGAACTATTTCCCCATTCTACGTAAGTTTGAACATCCAGGACAAGATATTACATAACACCATGTTAGATTCTGGTGCTTCACATAACCTCATGCCTAAAGTAGTCATGGAGAGTTTGGGCCTAGACGTAACTAAACATTACAAAGACTTGTACTCATTTGATTCGAGTAGGGTCAAATTCTTAGGCCTAATAAAGAACCTGTGTTTCACTCTAACACAAATACTGGCTAAAGCCTATTCATGGACATAGTGGTGGCTGATATTCCTCCTAAATATGGAATGCTATTATGAAGATCATGGGCTGCCAAAATACAAGGTAGCCTCCAAATGGACGTGTCATTTTCTACCATCCCGGTCTTTAACCAAACAAGGAGGTTGTACCGAGAAACTCACATGAAATATATGGTAAGCAACCTAGATAGGCCAAATAATACTCCAGTTTATTCCATTCATTCCAATTTAGATTCTTTTATCTTGTACAATGAAAGTGATAGAAATGAGCAGATAAAAGGAAATGAAGAAGATTTCAAACCATCACAACAACATTACTCATCCCCAGATAAAGAAACTGATGATCAAAGCTTTAAGAAACCTGAAAAACAGCTTAGTAACACGCATGAAAAGGAAACTCTTTGGAGTATAAGATTTGATGATTCTTGTGGCAAAACTAGTTCGGGGGTTGGCATCTGGATACACAATACTAATGAAGGTCATTATTTCAGATTAGAATTCCAATGTACCAATAACATTGCAGAATATGATGCCTTTCTCCTTGGTCTGCACCTACTTAAAGACTTAGGCGCTAAGAAAATATCAGCCCAAGGAGATTCAGAACTTGTAATTAGACAAATCAAAGGTGAATATTTGGAAAAAAAATCAAGACTGAGAGAATACAGGAATGCAGCATTAGACCTCCTTAAAACCTTCGAAAGATATGAACTCAATTATATTCCTGGGACTCAAAATAACCTAGCGAATGAGCTCTCCTTTGCTGCAAGCAATTGCCAAATACCATGTTTAAACGAACAATACAGTATCCAAGTCAAACATCATCCTACAGTGCCGGAAAACATTGACCATTGGCAAATACTCAAAGACGATGAACAAATTGATGATTTTTCGCAATCTAGAAATGAGTTTGAAATGAATAAAACAAACTTAGAACATTAAGAAAGAAGTCTTGACAAAAATGAAGACTAGGAGCCAGATTTACCTTCTCTAATAGATATAAACTTGATTAATCATCCATATGAAGCCGAAACATGTGAGGACCTATACCAAAGAGATCTTGAAGTCTTACACTGTGAAACTGACACCATACCCAGAGGGCTTGCACCCTTAGAGGAATTATTTGACTTTAATGACGTGGCAAAAAAACCCAAATATGGAATTTACCGAGGTTGATATAGAAGAATATAACATAGGAAGCACAGAAGAACAAAAAATGATCAAACTTTCCAAAACTCTCCCTCCTCACATAAAACAGAAATACATTAAGTTGTTCAAAGAGTTTAAAGATGTGTTCGCATGGAGATACCAAGATTTGAAATCATACAACACAAGCATCATTCAACACAAAATCCCCCTTAAAGAAAATCAGAAACCTTTCAAACAAAAGTTCAGAAGAATAAATCCAGTCTTACTGCCTTTAGTTGAAAAGGAAATCAAAAATATATATGATGTTGGGATAATAGTTTCCCTTAGATACTCTGAGTGGGTTTCAAATCTAGTATGAGACAGGAAAAAGACTGGTGAGATTAGACTTTGTATTGATTTCTGGAATCTGAATAGAGACTCTTTAAAGGAAAACTATCCTTTGCCCAAAATGGACCACATACTTCAAAAAGTGGTGGGTGCTAAAAGAATCTCATTACTTTATGGTTTTTCCGGATACAACCAAGTGCTGGTTTTTCCTAGTGATCAACACAAAACTGCTTTCACCATGCCTTGGGGCACTTTCATATATGTTAAAATGTCTTTTGGATTAATGAATGTCGGTGCCACATTCCAAAGAACCATGGACATAGCTTTCTCAGAAGACAAAGGTTATTTCATAGTCATATATCTTGACGACGTCACAGTATACTCCAAATCAGATGAAGCGCATTTGGTTCACTTGAGAAAAGTTTTTGAAAAATGTAAAATATGGTTTATATCTGAACCCCAAGAAAAAATTATTCAGTATCGAAGAAGGAAAACTCTTAGGTCACATCATTTCTGAAGATGGAATAAAAATATATCCCAAAAGGATTGAAGGCATACTAAAAATCACTCACCCCTGAAACATTAAGGAATTGCACTCTTTTATCGGAAAAATTAATTTCTTAAGAAGATTCATCACCAATCTTGCTGAACTCTTGAGAAACATCACAAACATGTTAAAAAAGGAGGTTGGAGTTAAATGGACTCTAGAAGCCAAACAATATTTCGAAATGGTCAAAAAATCACTCACCGAAACACCAGTTCTAATAAGTCCTGATTCCACCAAATATTTTTACATTTTCTCATTTGCATCTGAACACACGATAGCTGCAGTATTGTTACAAAAGAACACAACAGGGCAAGAAAAACCCATATATATTTTTAGCAAATCCCTAAGAGATGCTCCCTTAAAATATAATATCATGGAAAAATAGGCATTCGCATTGGTAAAAGCACTGAAATATTTCCGAGTTTATATCTTGCATTCTCCTATCATTGCTTTCATTCCCCATATTGTTGTCAAATATATATTAAATCAAGATCCCGATGGTAAAAGGGGAAAATGGATCTCTATCAACTTAGAATATGACTTAGAAATCCGACCCACCAAACTTGTTAAGGGACAAGGACTCGCAAGACTAATGGCTAAAACAAACCTCCAAGCATTAGATATAAATTTTGTTGACACCTTAGAAGAATAGGAAGAATGGGCAGCCTCTCATGTTGAAGAAATGTTTTTAAATTAACCTTGGTATGCTGATATTATTTACGTGTTATTTTATCTTAATGCTCCTCCAACCTTATTAAAGAAAAAAGAAAAATTCCTCAAACAAAAATCTTTAAATTTTTGTATTCTATATGGAATTCTGTATTGGAAAAATCCCACTAGTATGTTGCTTAAATGTTTGCTTGATGATGATGCAGAAACAATTATGCACGAAATGCGCGAAGGAGAATGCGGAGGGCATCTCTACTAGAAAATCATAGCCAACAAAATCCTTAGAGTCGGTTATTATTGGCCTACATTTTTTCCTGACACTCAAAAACTTGTTATGACATGCCATAAATGCCAAATTTTTGATGGCAAGAAAAAACTTTTACCTTTGCCCTTACATCCCATCATAGTTGAAAGTCCTTTCCAGCAATGGGGTTTAGATTTGATTGGGGAGATTCACCCTTCTTCGTCTGCTGAACACAAATGGATCCTTACAGCCACTGATTACTTTACCAAATGGATAGAAGCCATACCCTCCAGGAATGCTACCGATTCAGTCATCATTAATTTCCTAGAAACCAACATTTTATCTAGATTCAGTTTTCCTAGGAAAATTATCACTGATAACACTGCTGCCTTTTCCTCCAAAATAATGGTTGACTTCTGTTACAAATATCATATTACATTAGGACATACCATAGCTTATTACCCCCAAGGTAATGGTTTGGCCGAATCTTCTAACAAGAGCCTTGTCAATATCATTAAGAAGCTTCTTGAACAAAATAAAAAAGCATGGCATGGAAAACTAGTACACGCACTATGGGGTGATAGGCTAACCACCAAAAAATCAATTGGTATGTCTCCCTATCAACTAGTGTATGGCATGGATTCCATTTTCCCGACATATTTAGGGGTTCCAGTGATGAAGCTATTACAAGAAGTTCAAATAGAAGAAAATGACATGAAAAGGAGGATAAATCAGACTATTCATTTACAACAAACAAGAGAAGAAGTTTACCAAAGGACTCAGTTAGCGCAAGATAAGATGAAAAATATTTTTGACAGAAGGAACAAGGAAAATGATTTTCAGGTTGGGGATAAAGTATTAATATGGGATTCCAGATGAGAAGATAAAGGAAAGCATGGTAAGTTTGAAAACTTATGGAAAGGGCCTTTCATTATCAGTTCAATTAGTGGAAACAATGCTTTTTTCTTGCAAGAACCTGATGGAACGGAGAGCTTTGGAGGCCCTGTAAATGGAAGGACACTAAAACATTACTTTTGTCAAGAGATTTAGTTTTAAAATTTTCACTCATTTTACATATCACTATTTGAAGAAATAAATCAAAAATTGAAAATATTAAAATAGTAGAAAAGTAGAAAAGAGGGCAATTTCAAAAATAGCAGAAAAGCCCCATGTTAAAAAAATAGTCATGCTAAAAGTGCGCAAGTCTAAATGCCACTATTAGTGCCCAAAAGATATCTTGTTCAATTATCTAGCCTAATCATAACTGGACTTGTTTTAAATTGATTGCTGATAAGTTAGTGAAAGAAGTGGTAGTCAAATTGTGTAAGCTTGACTTATCAATGAAAGTAGATTAGGAAAAGATACTGGTTCCACACGCTCAAAACAGAACCAAAGAGGAAAACAGGGATTAAAAAGAAACTATGTATCCTAGCCCTAATTTTTCTAAATCTCATTTTGTGTGAAAATAATATTTGTGTGCAGCTTGTCTTTCATGCCACAAACACATGACAAATCAGACCGTCTAATCTTGATTTGGTCATTTTTTAATTTCATATTTTAGTTTAGTGAATGAAATCTTGTCAAACAGCTTAATATTGACATTCGAGCTAGCATAGGTAGAGACTCAAAGGAGTTCATTAGTTTAATATGAACTCCCGGAAGATATAAGTGTAGAATTAGATAGTTTTCCTTTTTTCAAAAAAATATCATGTCAAAGGGTTGCTAGTCCAAGTGCACCTAAAGAAAAAAAATGTTAGGAGATATAGCTAGGTAGGTAGAGATAAGGTTGATACTAATCATGCTGTAAATTTTCAGAAATAGCATCAAGAAAGAGAGAAATTTGCGCCAATGGATAAGGCACTGGTCTTCACAAGCCAGAGATCTGCAATTTTGGACACCTCCTGAAAGGGAGCTACCCTTCCCAAATGAAGCCACTGTTAGTCATCAATATTTTTAACTGTTTTTATGACTAGATTCCTTTGCTGAGTTTTGTAGAATCTAATCTAAATCTGTCAACTTTTCATCTAGAAAATGCCTCAAACAATTTTTTTTTCCTACCCCTCTCCTTCAGCCTATAATGAGAAAAACCCTTCAGTTTCCCTACCTATCACAATTCAGCAAAGCCTCCCTATCTATAGCTCTTATAAGCTTGTCTCTCTACCATCAAAATCCTTTGTGTTTCATGCAACTCACTGTCCAACATTTAGCAAAGTCTGTACCCCTCTCTCACTGATCACTTTGTCATGTGATAACCTATTCATGCCCAAGAAGCCATTCAAAATCCATGACAAAGTGTGTAGGTCTAGGTGGTGGTGTTTTAGGGAAAATTCCTTGGCAAGACTGTTTTGAGCCAAAATCCCTGTCTTCAATATCAATCAGCCATCACGTCTTGTTATTTTCCAAAGAAAAACCCTTGTCTATCCCTAGGTCACACACCATCAAAGAGGTCACTTTGTTTTGTTTCTAGCAAGGCTCGGGAATGTTCAAATCAGGAAAAGAGAAGGAGTTTTCCCTGTCTGAAGAATTATTATTAGATCAGGCATGATCCCTTTGAAATATCAAAGAAGCCCTCCAAACTTCAAAAGCATCTGTTTTTACATCTCTGAAGGGATGTACTGATTGATGACACTAAGCAGAGTGTGAGCAAAAGAGCACCTCAGGAGAAAGTTTCATGTTATGTCAAGTTTACTATGGAAGTCAAAGAAAGTGAAGATTATGGCCAATCTTAAAAATTAGCCTTATACAACCAACAATGGTAGTCTTCTAGCAAGGAGAGATTCAAAGCAATTTAGGAAACTATGATGAGAATATAAGAAGGTCGGCTGCTTCTTATACCTTATCATGAACTAAAATTTGAAAGGCATTCACAGACAATTTCACTACCCCAGAAAACACAGTCAAGGGAAAAGTTGTTTCAAAGATGTCTAGCAATGAGCGCACCCATGTACCGATCACATTGTTTACTCCCTAAAGGAAAACTTCACAGTAATATAGTACAAAGTAAAGACATATATTACACAATGAGGCATAGTGTTGAGATGGATTAAGTTTCTATGTTTAAGAGGACCCCCTTCAAATAAGCAGAGGGACAAAATTCATCAAATATTGACAGTGTTTGGAAAAATTTGCTAGTAATTGGTAGTTTGAGAGATAGTGTGTTTGAAAGAGTGCCTTCATTGACAAACCAAGGCTAGAATTTTGATTAAAGCAACCTCATCTAAATGGTAAAGAAGGTACACAAAGCTTTTCTTAAAAGTGACTTCTGCAACTGATAGAAAAGAGGAATTCACACAGGTGATTTATGTAAAAGAGGCATCTCTCATTTAGATAGGCCTATTTGTTTATCAAAATACTCCCTCTAAATGATGAGTAAAGGGTAAACAAAGATAACAAGGAGTTTGCAACTTTGAGATGCTTTCATGAAAAGATAGGTAGAGGGTAAAGGCATAGTCTCAAAGGGCCTGGATTTGGAACAGGTAGCCTTTCTCAAAGCTTAACATTGATAGATCAAAGACCTCCTTCCAGAGGATAAAGGGCACCCCTCACAGTCCTAAAGAAACCCCCCTTGAATGACAAGCACATGATCTCTTTTGAATGATAATCATAGTTTGTCTAAAGAACCACAAACAATTTGTTCATGGACAATTTTTTAGTTGGTTAACAGAGGTAAAATAAGCACCCATGCAGTTTGTCAAACTTTGCTTCCTTCATGATAAGCAAAGGGCGCACCAAAAACTGGTTCAAGGAAAGTTTTCAATGGTAG
The DNA here is from genome assembly GCA_034641835.2 of Pinus albicaulis. NCBI lineage: Eukaryota > Viridiplantae > Streptophyta > Pinopsida > Pinales > Pinaceae > Pinus > Pinus albicaulis. The sequence goes on from CM076576.1 coordinate 79,330,968, forward strand.
CAAGGATGAAAGAAAAATTTGTGTTTATAGTGTCTTTTTGAGAAGAAGGAAAAAGCCCTAAGTTTTCAAGAAGCCTCCTTCATAAATAAGTAGATGGCACTTAGTTGGTCTAAAGGTTTTCTGTGAAGGAAAAGAATAGTTGAGTAAGGACCTCCATCAGTGAGAAGAAGAGGACCTACACATTGGCTTTGATAAACCTAGGTAGTTGCATCTTGTGTTACCTCCTCCTAAGGATAAACAGAGAACATCTCATCATAATCTAGTCACATTTTTTGGTCTAAAAGTTTCAAAGTGATATGGTGATACAAAGGCAAAGGTTACAAATAAGATGTCATATAGCAAAAGGGTCAGTTTATTTGAAGATATTCAAGAGTGTCTAGTGGAAAATATCACAGTTTCCTCCTAGTGGTCTATTCAAAGCAAGAGGGTCAGAAACACATTTTTATGCCTCATCCTAGAGATGAGCAGAGGGAAAATCACCAAAAGTTGAAGTTTGTTTGAAAACAGACAGACACTGTGTTTTGATGAATCTTCAGTTTGATGACAAATAAAAAAGGCAAAAATGTCAAAATCACCACAAGGAGGGAAAAACATTCAAAAGCGTTTTAAAAAGGAGCTATAAAAGCTCTCAAAGTTAAAGTTCATTATCTATTTTGAAAAGGGACAGAAGAAGAATGCTCCTTTCAAACCCTAGGCAAGCATTTGGTAAGATTTTTTAGGACGCGATGCACCTGTAAGCTAGCGTGATGTGCCTGTAGCATCTTTACAACGGCTTCTGCATGCGACACGATGCACCTGTAGCATTGTGCGACGCGCCTGTGATCTGCTCCCGCCCAGCGTTCAGAGGTCGCCCAGTGCCCGACCCGACAACACCACAGCGCGTGCAGGTGCTATGAGCCTGTGGATAGGAGCGTAGCACCGCTTAAAAGACCTCCAACTCACCAACAAATCGGATTTTTTCCCAGTGAAATTATCTCCAAAAATGCACAACACATTTTGAAGAGGTATTTACTGCTTTCTTCACCTAGGTTTATGATTTTGAAAGGTTTTAAGAATCAATTTTGTTCAGAAAAAGACACAGTCCAATGAAGGAAAAAACAATTGGTTCTTAATAACACCATGGTTGCTAAAGAGACAAAAAGACAGTGATTGAGGAGAAAGGGCTTATTGTCTGGTTGCAAAAGGCATGTTTGTTGAGTAAGGAGCAAAACACATTTTTTAAGAAATGGATTATTATCAGTTGAAAGGCCTGTTTTGATTAAAAATCCAAACATAGTTTTTAAAAGAGAAAATCAGTGCTGAAAGAAGAGTTCTATTTTTTTAGTTCATTTCAAAGACTTGTGTTTGTAAGAGGGTGAAGGAAAGCCTAAACAAAGCTATGCCTCCAAAGAAAGTCAGCAAGGGTGGATTTCACAAAAGATTTGAGCCTGTTACAAATCAGGAAATAAATGACTCCCCTTCGGTCCTTTTCAAATTACATGAGGTAGGCTGCCTTGATTTTTCCAAAAAGTCCAGGAGGTCACCAATTACCCTCCCTTAACACAACTGTTCGCCCTGAGGCTGCAAGGAAGACATGTCCACCTGGCAGGTTTGGACTTTAAACTCACTCCTAGGGTTGTCTCCAAAGCAACTAAGATCCCCTATATAGGAGAAAAATGGTTCAAACAAGCATACCTGGATCTAAATCACTATAAAACCTTCCTAAAACCAGATCATTAGGATGCTTGCCAAGCTATATTTCCTTTTTCTCACTTGTTGAGAAACTATGCCCCCCTCATCAGAGTTGTCATGAAGTATTTCATGTGTGAAGGGAGATATTCTCGAGTTTATTCCTATCACATCAGGCTTCTCATGCATTTCACAAGCACTCAGTGACTAAATCTCCCTTTCTTCCTCTGCAAAAGCACAGACAAGATTTCCTCCCTTGTTCAAAAGAGACATCCTGCTCAGCAAAAAGCTAGTCTTCTCCATCATTCTCTCATAAAAATCATCATCCTTCACCAGCTTGAAAAGAAAGGAGTGTCTTGGGAGACTTTCATTTCTCATCCAGATTTTTCTACTACCTCTTCATCTCATGGCCCATCTCATATATCCTCCTCACCCTCCACTCACTATTTCTCTCCTTCATCAAGTCAAAATACTCCTCAAAATCAATAATCTCCTATGATTGATAGTAAAAAAGAGCAGTCTTATGAAAGCAGGCATGAGGTTAGTGGTGATGAGGAACATAGTGATACTCAAAAAAATAGTAAGGATGAAGAACAAAGCAGCCCTAAGCAGAGCAAAGAACATGAGCATGGGGAAAGCCCACCCATAACTATTTATGAGTAGGAACAAAGGGAAGAGGTTCAAAGCAGTGATGAAAAACAAAGTGATCATCAGCAGCACAGTGATTAAGAGAACAATGCTTAAGGGAACAGTGAAGATTCCAAACAGGGTAGTGATGATGAAGAGCAAAGGGAAGATGTTCAATCCATGATGAGGAACACCATAGCCCTCAACAAAGTCATGAAACCAATCAAAGGGACAGCGAAAAAAGTGCCTCCCAACAAATTAGTGATCATGATGGCAGCCCACACATAAAGTCTAAAGAGAACACTGATGGAGGTGACAGCATGAAAAATGACAATGAAGACAGTCCCAATGAAGACAACCCTCAAAAAATTAAAGACAGTAAGGAGGGTAAACAAGGCAGTCCACAGACAGGTAGTGAAGGCAGTCAAATAGCAAAAAGAGACGATGAAGCTGGTAGCCCTAAACAAACTCAAAACAGTGAGGAAAATAGTGAACAAGGTAGCCAAGCTGGTGATGATGGAGGCAGCAGTGTAAAGGATCAAGTTGAACAAGTACTAGAGATAAAACCTCCTCTCTCTTCTCCTCAACATAGCCAAAAACATGTGCTTGCTGCCTCTCCTAGGCAAGGGGCCATGATTCATCCTCCAAAAGCACCAAAGGCTAAAAACACTAGATCTGCAAAGAAGAAGATCACTCCAGTAGTGACTAGTAATGTCACTAGGGCACTAAGAAGTAGAGGAAAACTGCCTAAGAAGAGTATTGTTGAATTGCCAAAAAGAACAAGAGCCAAGAAGTCTATCCAAAGCAATGGCAAAGAAAAATTTGAACAACAGGAGAGTAGTCATGAAAAAGAAAGGGAGTTTGACATCATACAAATAGACAGTGATGCTGGAGATGATGAAGCTAGAATTCTTGAGTCACTTTTCCAAAACAAAGAAGCCCAAATACATGACTTAGAAACTGATCTAGAAAGGTCAAAGGACCTCATACATTTTCTACAAATGAAAAATAAAAAAATGAGTGGGAAAATGGAAATTTATGAAGCCCGGGCATTCAAATACCAAAGAGAAGCATACAAAGCAGAAGTCAAGCTTGAAGAGTATATGGGCTAATTTGATGATATAGAGGAAGAAGAGCAGCCAGTAAGAAAAAGGCCTAGGACTATGGGTCTTAGGAAAGCTTTGGAGAAACAGAAGGAAGAAGAAGCAGCCCTTGTTCGATCTTATCCTCTCACACAATTGCTTTCCCAAGAGATAGAAAATGATAAAGAATCATGGCTTGAAAGAGCCAACAAGAATTTGGAGGATAAATTAGAGAAGGCAAACAAAGACTTGGGTCTACAAAGGAAGATGACCGAGCACTACAAGAAATTGAACCAATTTGCCCGAAGAAAACTCAAACTTGCTCAAGAAAGGCTCAAAACTACTCGAAGGAGGAGCCCGGTGGAAAAAGACATATGTAGGCTTGAAATCTTGGCTTCATCTTCCTTGCATTCTTCTTCTTGCTCACCAAAATTGAGCAAAGTTTGACATGATCTTGTTTTTGTGTTTTTTGGCCCTAATTGCACATTTTTCTAGGCGCTTCCATGTGTGCTAGGAGCATCCTCTGCTCATGAAAGTAATTTTTTTGGATGTATTAAATTTGGGGGCAACTACTCACAAATTTTCAGATAAAAAGGATGTGTTTTGGTCCCCTAAAGAGGCAAAAATCAGTCAAAATTCACCTTTCTGCGTCACATATCAACAAATGAGACCCTCTTGGGTTTTTTCACACAGTCCACCTTTTGATAGACTTCTAGGGATCAGTTTGGGAAAAAAAAAATAGTTCCAGAAACTAGAAATCTAGGGCTTTCCAACGAGCTATCACAGGCCTCGTTTTGACATTGGGAAGTCCCTCCAAAGTTGTCTGTAAAACAGGCTTCTTTCTGCTGCTACACTCCTGTAGCATTTTGGCTTAAAAATCAGTTTTCTGAATATGACCATCCAAATGTGCGTTTAGCTATTTTTACCTCCATGTCAGAGAATAAAAGTCAATTTACTTTCTATTATTAGCTTAAATAGATATTTTTGAAGATATTTTGTGCCTTGGGCTTTGCAAAGCCTCAAGGACAAAATCATATATTTGTATTAGGCCAATGGCCTTCTGGATGATCTAGGAGGCTTTCTTTCTCTTTGGCCTATATAATCCAAGAAAATTCATTGTAACCAGAGGCTGAAATTGATGTTATAGAGCAATACATAGCATTACAAGCTTTGAAGAAATACTTTGTCTCACGAAGTGGATGATCTCTTGCTTGACATGGATGGTGGAGAAGGATTGTTTGTAGGATTCCATGGCTTGGTGAATGGTATTGTGTTCCTTATCTTTTATGTTTCCTTAGTTTATCATACATGTTTTCATGATTATTAATTATTGTAGGGCATTAAAGAATAGATTTGAGACATGCCCATGGAGGCACCTCAAGTTTCCTGATTCATTGCAGCTTCTATGTTTTCTTCTTTCTTGGTTATGTCAAAGAATTCTTAACTGCTCTTTCATACGCTCAGAATTTGTTATCAGTTTCATTAATGGTTATTATGTATGCTATCTAGTATGATTCATGGTATACCCTGCTTACTCATGGCTAATCAAAACTCCATCTCTGAAATCTCTCTCTGAAGTATTGATTGTCTTAGTTGAGTCAAAGAGGTCTTATTTCGATCTTGCCCTTTGCCCATGCTCTGCAGTCTTATTTCAAAGTTCCCGATAGCTCAAGATATGATGTTTAGGAGTTCCCTCTTCATAAACTGAGTTGTTTGTTTGTCTTATTTGCTTTCCCAAAATTCTAAAGTTGTTTTTTCCAAAGTTATAGGGTGTTATACTTCTATGCATCACCTGATTGTTTATTTTATGCATCTATCAGTTCGAGTTTCATTTATTGTGATTAATGGTTTGCCCTACCGCATGAATGCTTGTTGTTGGACTATTTATGCTTAAAACCTCTTTGTCTCTCACAAACTTAGTGTCCATCTCATTTCACTTACATCCAAAGAATCCATTTATCTCGACCAAATCGGCCCTGCAGTAATACCTTGTCCACCATTTGAGATAGTATCGACCTTTTCAACACCATAGCCCAGTTGATCTGAAAATTTTTTGATATATTTATCCTTTGATCATTTCCCCCTCAAAAAACCTAAAGCAAACCAAAAAATACTTAACAACTAGCCTAAAATCTAATATACAGAAGCAAACAAGTTTACATCCTTTGCACAATAGAGAGAGCCCTCTTTGAGTCCAGGAAGGCTAGGTCCTAGGGCTCCAAAGTTGGTTTGATGTTACCCTGTCATTTGGCTTGCCAATCTGCCAAATCACGGGACCCTAACATAATGGTGATCATGGTGGGACTCTGAGTAATAAACAAACTTAGACTTCCCTAAACACTTCAGCATCCCTTAAAAAGACTATCTTGTCTATTTATCCCACCGCTCACTAACATAATGGCGATCACGGTGGCACTTTTCTGAGTTAGTGAAAATCTAAGTACACCTTAGGACTACAGAAATCCCTTGTCTTCAAGAATATCTAGTGAACCAGTGACCTCATCGCCACACTAACATAATCGCGATCACGGTAGGATTCTGAGTGATAAAAAAACTTAGACTTCCCTAAACATTTCAGCATCCCTTAAAAATACTATCTTGTCGATTTATCCCACCGCTCGCTAACATAATGGCGATCACAGTGGGACCTACTAAGTACATAAAAGTCTAGCAAACTCTTGTAAACTCATTAGTCCTTCAAAATTAAAATTAGACAAACAGCCTATAAAGTCATTTAGAATAAATTCTTTTTGCTTCACCACCTTAGCTAAGTGATGAATCAGGTTTAGAACACTCTCACAAACTAGGTTGCATATAAAAACTTAGAAAACCCCCCAAAAAACATCCCTAGATTTGATTTTTCTCAGTTATTGGTGGTGGACCATAAATACATATCTCTAAAAACAACAAAAAATCCACCTGGCGACTCCACTAGCCTCCAGTAGGCCTAATACTCCACAAAAAAACAAAAAATTTCATAAATCATACTATCCTATTGACTTTCCTTTCCAAAAAACACAAATTTTATCATGCAGCCTCTTATATCAGTGACAAACTAAGTACAAGTTAGGAATTCAGAAATCTTCATCTAAACATAGGAAATCAATAGAATAAATTGCAAATAGAACTATAGCTTTCTCGACAATCTAGCAAACTGTTGAACTAAGTTTTAAGTCATTCTTGCAAGTTTTCACATAAAAGTTTTCTAGGAAAGAATTTTCCTAAAAAACGTCTTTTTCAATATTGGTGGTGGACCATAAATCTCAAGAAAATCCACCTGGTGACTCCACTAGACTTCATTTTGTTTTTACCTTAATCACATTACCAAAACCCCTAGAGAGGAAAACCATCCAAAAAATAATCACAACTATCACCCTCTCTAAGCTTTAAATTTGAAATCTGGCTTCACGAAGAATTAATACGAGATCTCAGCCAGACCCGAATCCCCCTATCATAGTTGATGACCTAGAAAATATTTTGTGGCAAACTTCTGAAACTGGTAACTTAGCTACCAATAGAAACATCCACAAAGCAAGCTTTGTACCTGAACATCTTACATCCTTGCCAGATTCCCAGTTTGACTTGAGTTTAGCAAAATCGCTTTTTATAAGAAATTTGTAAGTAGAATCAACCTTGACGATCTTGAGCCCTTAGATTTGAAACAGAGTCCTAGCAGAGAAGCCTCATCCACTACACCTCCTTATTTTCAGATTCTCCACCACTTCGGCTCTTATCACCCCAAATCTGATCAGAATCAGTACACAAGTCCAAGTACCTCTGCCACACCCATTCATACCACCACTGTGAATATCACCTCTTCCCATACTACAAATCCTCATACTGTAAATCCACCATCAGCTCCCATCATGGCAACTTGGTATGCACCCTTAGTGTTACCACTGTCTTTGGTACCTTTGCAGAATGATTACCAATCCCGAATCCCACACTTCACCGGAACTGAGGCTACTACTTCTCAACAGCATGTAGATAGAATCAATGATGCTTTTGAATACATGGAAATAGAAGATAAGACCATAAGAATGAGAATGTTTTCCCAAAGCCTAGGCGGAGAACCCAAGAAATGGTTTAAAAACTTGGCACCTAATAGTATACATGATCTCCTATCACTTTACCAAACTTTCATAAACATGTGGGAAATCAGGAAAAGCCCCATCCAAATATGACATTCAAACTAAGAGAAAAAGACCCCACAACTTTAGAAGAAACACAAAAAGTAGTTGTTAGTACCGAAGCCAACCTAGCTAAGAAGAGAGCTAGGATGAGATCAGAAAAGAAAGTCACATACTGAGATGAAGCCATGCCTTCTACCTCCTCCTCAGATCCCAGAATAGACAACTTGGTTAGAATCATGGAAAGAATGTGGGAAAGAATAAATCTAAATGAAAAAATCACCTTTTAGGGACAACCACCCAAATCCTCAAAATAGAAACCGGAACCAAAACTTTAGAAGAGACCTGCCTCAAAACAAACCAAGGGAAAATGACCAATAGGTCAGGCCACCTCTCGATGAAAACTATGTTGATGAGGTAGAAAGAGATACAGAACCACTTGATGAAAATCACTTAAACTTGATAGGTTCTGATAGTGAGGGTGAAGTTTTCCTCACAGAAGAAGAACAATTTTTCTTCTCCTCAAACTAAAATGAAACAAATTATGAGGACCATGAAGATCCTAAAATAGGATTACAAAACGCCATAATAGAAGCTCATAGGCAATATGACCTTAGGAGTAATAAAAACCAAGACAACTCTAAGCGAGGTAACTCAGACACTCCTATTACAAAAACCCCCGATAGCATTCTTAAAAGAACAACAGATAGTAACAAAATCTTGGCTAAGAGAACTGACCAAAACAAGGAAAAAACTAGCCAGGCAAGCCTTGATCCCAACTGTCCTAGTACCTCTACTAAGATTCCTGAAACAACTATATTGAACGATATAGGTTTTAACCCTGAACAGAAACTATCTACACACGAATCTTATAATAGAAAATAAACAATAGCAAGAGCATAAAACATAAAACAGATAAACACAGATATTTTCCCCTGGATCCCAAATCGGGACAACTATCTTGATTTTTAATTATATTCCTTTTAGTGTTACAACAAATATATATACATTCCAAAGCATACATGAACCCTAATCCATTAACCCTGGATTAGATCATAACCCTAGTTCCCTTGACCGGATCTACAAAATACCAAGGGCCGAAAACCATCATACCCCAAAACCATGTGCAAAACCATGCACAAAACCATGGATGCGGACCACCCACTAGAAATTAAGGACCAAAAAGTTTCACCAGGGCGCTACCCCAGACCCCGATAGGGGGGGCTACTGCCCCCCCCTGTGACCCCCCCATTGCGCCCAATGCAAATGGGGGGCTATCACCCCCCTGAGCGTGCTTAGTCGTGGAAAGAATATAACACATACCTAACAAACGAAACCCCGAATCAAAATTAGTAAATCAAGAACATAGAAGAATTTATGACTGATCGAACTGAGATGAATCTGCGCAAAACCCAAGCACCTTTTAGTTTCGAAGCCAAGATCAAGGTAACCATACCCCTCACTGAGATAGTAACTATAGATAGGTACAAATCTCAAATTTTAAAATTTTTAAACATAGAAAATGATGCAGATACTTTAAATATGACAGACGAAAAACCCAAGCTTTTTTTTGGTCCCAAAATAGAAGGAGAATACCGAGAAGGAATTGTTTCCCCATTCTACGTAAGTTTGAACATCCAGGACAAGATCTTACATAACACCATGTTAGATTCCGGTGCTTCACATAAACTCATGCCTAAAGTAGTCATGGAGAGTTTGGGCCTAGAGGTAACTAAACCTTACAAAGATGTGTACTCATTCGATTCGAGTAGGGTCAAATGCTTAGGCCTAATAAATAACCTGTGTTTCACTCTAACACAAATACCAGCTAAAAGCCTAGTCATGGACGTAGTGGTGGCTAATATTCCTCCTAAATATGGAATGTTATTATCAAGATCATGGGCCGCCAAAATACAAGGTAGCATCCAAATGGACATGTCATTTGCTACCATCCTGGTCTTTAAGCAAACAAGGAGGTTGTACCGAGAAACTCACATGAAATATATGGTAAGCAACCTAGATAGGCCAAACAATACTCCAGTTTATTCCATTCATTCCAATTTAGATTCTTTTATCTTGTACAATGAAAGTGATATAAATGAGTAGATAAAAGGAAATGAAGAAGATTTCAAACCATCAGAACAACATTACTCATCCCCAGATAAAGAAACTGATGATCAAAGCTTTAAAAAACCTGAAAAATAGCTTAGTAACACTCATGGAAAGGAAACTCTTTGGAGTATAAGCTTTGACGGTTCCTGTGGAAAAACTGGTTCGAGGGCTGCCATCTGGATACACAATACTAATGAAGGTCATTCTTTCATATTAGAATTCTAATGTACCGATAGCATTGCGGAATATGAGGCCTTTCTCCTTGGTCTGCACTTACTTAAAGACTTAGGCGCTAAGAAAATATCAGCCCAAGGAGATCTAGAACATGTAGTTAGACAAATCCAAGGTGAATATTCGGCAAAAAACTCAAGACTGAGAGAATACAGGAATGCAGCATTAGACCTCCTTAAAACCTTCGAAAGATATGAACTCACTTATATTCCTAGGACTCAAAATAACCTAGTGAATGAGCTCGCCTTTGCCGCAAGAAATTGCCAAATACCATGTTTAAACGAACAATACAGTATCCAAGTCAAACACCGTCCTACAGTGCTAGACAACATTGACCATTGGAAAATATTCAAAGACGATGAACAAGTTGATGATTTTTTGCAATCTAGAAATGAGTTTGAAATGGCTAAAACAAACTTAGAACATGAAGAAAGAAGTGTTAACAAAAATGAAGACCAGGAGCCAGATTTACCTTCTCTAACATATATAAACTTGATTAATCATCCATACGAAGACGAAACATGTGAGGACCTAGACCGAAGAGAGATTGAAGTCTTACACTATGAAAATGACACCATACCCAGAGGGCTTGCACCCTTAGAGGAATTGTTTGACTTTAATGACGTGGCCAGAAAACCAAAAATGATCAAGCTTTCCAAAAATCTCCCTCCTCACATAAAACAGAAATACATTAAGTTGTTCAAAGAGTTTAAAGATGTGTTCGCATGGGGATACCAAGATTTGAAATCATACGACACAAGCATCATTCAACACAAGATCCCCCTCAAAGAAAATCAGAAACCTTTCAAACAAAAGTTGAGAAGAATAAATCAAGTCTTACTGCCTTTAGTTGAAAAGGAAATAAAAAATATGTATGATGCCGGAATAATAGTTTCCCTTAGATACTCTGAGTGGGTTTCAAATCTAGTATCAGTCAGGAAACGGACCGGTGAGATTAGACTTTTTATTGATTTCCAAAATCTGAATAGAGCCTCTTTAAAGGACAACTATGCTTTGCCTAAAATGGACCACATACTTCAAAAAGTGGTGGGTGCTAAAAGAATCTCATTACTTGATGGTTTTTCCAGATACAACCAAGTGCTGGTTTTTCCTAGTGATGAACACAAAACTTCTTTCACCACGCCTTGGGGCACTTTCATAAATGTTAAAATGCCTTTTGGATTAATGAATGCCAGTGCCACCTTACAAAGAGCCATGGACATAGATTTCTCAGAAGACATAGGTCATTTCATAGTCATATATCTTGATGACATCACAGTATATTCCAAATCAGATGAAGAACATCTGGTTCACTTGAGAAAAGTTTTTGAAAAATGTAGAAAATATGGTTTATCTCTGAACCCCACGAAAACACTATTCGGTCTTGGAGAAGGAAAACTCTTAAGTCACATCATTTCTAAAGATGGAATAAAAATAGATCCCAAAAGGATCGAAGACATACTACAAATCAGTCACCCCAGAAACATTAATGAATTGCAATCTTTTATCAGAAAAATTAATTTCTTAAGAAGATTCATCCCCAATCTTGCCGAACTCTTGAGAAACATCACAAACATGTTAAAAAGGGAGGTTGGAGTTAAATGGACTCTAGAAGCCAAACAATCTTTCGAAATGGTCAAAAAGTCACTCACCGAAACACCAGTTCTAATAAGTCCTGATTTCACCAAAGATTTTTACAACTTCTCATTTGCATCTGAACACACGATAGCTGCAGTATTGTTACAAAAGAACACAGCAGGGCAAGAACAACCCATAGCTTTTTTTAGCAAATCCCTAAGAGATGCTACCTTAAAATATACTATCATGGAAAAACAGGCATTCGCATTGGTAAAAGCACTGAAATATTTCTGATTTTATATCTTGCATTCTCATATCATTGCTTTCATTCCCCATACCATTGTCAAAGATATATTAAATCAAGATCCCGATGGTAAAAGGGGAAAATGGATCGCTATCATCTTAGAATATGAGTTAGAAATCCGACCCACCAAACTTCTTAAGGGACAAGGACTCACAAGACTAATGGCTGAAACAAACCTCCAAGCATTAGATATAAATTTTGTTGACACCTTAGAAGAACAGGAAGAATGCGCAACCCCTCATGTTGAAGAAATGTTTTTAAATTCACCTTGGTATGCTAATATTCTTTACGTGTTATTTTATCTTAATTCTCCTCCAACATTATCAAAGACAAAAGAAATATTCCCCAAACAAAAATATTTAAAGTTTTGTATTCTAGATGGAATTATGTATTGGAAAAATCCCACTCGTATGCTGCTTAAATGTTTGCTTGAAGATGATGCAGAAAAAATTATGCATGAAATGCATGAAGGAGAATGTGGAGGGCATATCTACTGGAAAAATAGAGCCAACAAAATCCTTAGAGCCAGTTATTATTGGCCTACCTTGTTTTGTGACACTCAAAAAATTGTTATGACATGCCATAAATGCCAAATTTTTTATGGCAAGAAAAAACTTTTAGCTTTTCCCTTACATCCCATCATAGTTGAAAGTCCTTTCCAGCAATGGGGTTTAGATTTTATTGGGGATATTTACCCTTCTTCATCTGCTCAACACAAATGGATCCTTATAGCCACTGATTACTTTACCAAATGGATAGAAGCCATACCCTCCAGGAATGCTACTAATTCAGTCATCATTAAGTTCCTAGAAACCAACATTTTATCTAGGTGCGGTTGTTCTAGGAAAATTATCACTGATAACGCTGCTGCCTTTTCCTCCAAAAGAATGGTTGAATTCTATTAAAAATATCATATTACATTAGGATATTCCACAGCTTATTACCCCCAAGGTAATGGTTTGGCCGAATCTTCTAACAAGAGCCTAGTCAATATCATTAAGAAGCTTCTTGAACAAAATCAGAAATCATGGCATGGAAAACTAGTACACGCACTATGGGCTGATAGGCTAACCACCAAAAAATCAATCGATATGTCTCCCTATCAACTAGTGTATGGCATGGATGCCAATTTCCCGACATCTTTAGGAGTTCCAGTGATGAAGCTATTACAAGAAGTTCAAATAGAAGAAAATGACATGCAAAGGAGGATAAATCAGACTATCCATTTACAACAGACAAGAGAAGAAGTTTACCAAAGGACTCAGTTAGCGCAAGATAAGATGAAAAATATTTTTGACAGAAGGACCAAGGAAAATGATTTTTAGTTTGGGGATTGTTAGCCACCTCTATTTTTCAAATTATATCAGTTGGTGGCTAGATATTCTTTGCAGCCTTCAAGAAACAAATTCAATCCTGAAGCTTGTTGGTGCTTGAAGACTGTTGGTAAGATCACAAACTATTGATTGGTTCTACATACTCTTCATCCTCTCTGCCTCTGATGTTCCATGAAAATCCTAATCAAATATTGCTGCATCCTCCTCATTTTTCCTCTCCCCTTCTTCCACCTTTCCTTCGTTTCTTCAAGTCTCATTTCATCCATAAAAACCCCATCAAACCCTTTTATATTCCTTATTCCTCCATTAATCTCATTTTCTAAGGTTAAAAACCCACTTTTTGACCTATCGGAACCTTTCTCCTTTTGCAAAAAACAGTTAAAAACCATAGAAAAACATGCGTTTTTTATGCGTTAGGCTTTAGCCCCTCAGGCTAAGCCCCTGCTTTCTCTCCATCCATACGTCCCCCCTCCAGAACCGTGTGCTAAGACCGCCAGGCGTTTAAACCCTCAGAAATAATTTATCACCCGAAAACATTGAAAACCTTTGTAAAACGCAAAATTGGGTTTATTTTATTTTTCCACCAAAGAAAATCATATTAAAACTCCGCCGTCGATCTGTCCCACGGATCAACGGTGCAGAGTGTACCCCTCACCTGGTGGACCCCCCCCTTTCGCCGTGCTGTTTTCCATTTCCACCGGTTTTGTGCCCGCACCACCTTTCGTCCGGGAGCGGTTTTATACCGTCGGCCAGCGATCCCACACGCTGGCTGACACGTGTTCTCCACCTTACCCAAAAAACCACTGTGCCATGTCTATTGCCCGCGTGTTAAACCTTGTCCTATGGCCCCGCAGCGGGATTCATCCCCGCCGTCGGATCTGGGCCCTCCCATCCGACGGTCCCTGATCGCCTTTTCCGCTCACCCTTTAACGAACTCGCCCGCCCGTTAAATCTTCCCTGGCGCGTTCAAGAGTCGATCCCTACTGTCGATCTCCGCGGATCGACGGCTCTCATTTGTTCTTCCGATTCCGTTGTACAGTCCACATTTTTCCCCGTTGACTGTTCAAATTGCTCCCAACCGTTGATCGCGATACGATCAACGGTTCCGATCTCTCCATTTTCCCGCACAACTTCCGATGCAGTCTATCCATATAACGCAGGATTTCCTCATTTTTCTTGTTTTTTGCAGGTTTTTAAGGTTTTTTCTTCGTATTCTATGAAATCTAAAGGATGAGGGTGACGACTCCCATCCTTCCGATTTATCCAGGGAATCGATCATACGGAGAAGAACCATGATATCAACAAAGTTTCATGAGATTTGGTTGCCGCGCATCCCTGTAAAGCTCGAAGAATGCCATCAACATCAGAGCAGAGAAAGAGTATCAGGTTTTGAAGACAGAATGAACTAGAGCAGCGGTTTTATGAACAAATTGGCGGGGATTACGGCTAAGACGGTTATCAAAAGCCTAATCCCCGGCTCAGAACACAGATTAAAGCAAAACCTAAAAGTGTTCATCAGACAGATCGCCTCCACCGCCATACTTTGAGGCGAATTGATTCCTCAACCACCACAGTGCCACCTATTGCCTCAGAACGATCAGTCAGAGGCCGAATTTATTGAACAAAATCAGATATTATGCCTCGGAACAACCAAGAAGTTATTTCTGCACCAGATTTTATTCCAGAATATTTGCAGAATAGCCCTAATGTTATGCGGAGCCTCAAAGGTCAACAAAAGCTCTCTTCGAGCTTACTTCTTAAGTATAAACACATTAATGCAATGTAACACCTGTGGAATTTCTTCATCGAACCTCACGGGGTTAGGAAGACATTAATTCTGCATTAATTGTATTTGAGATCTTTTTATCAGATCTCACCTCCTCATCCTTCTATATATACTCCAGAAGAAGATGAGTGAGGGGTTGGATTAGTTGGTTGTCAATATAATTGCTGAAGCGCTGTAGCTGTTTCTGAGTGGAAAACTCTTGACTGTAAATAGTGGTTTCATGGGCCCTTGGAGCTCTGCTTGTAACAGATAGATTAGGTTGTGAAGAGAGGTGAATTAAAACATTGGACTTGAAGATTGTAACCGGTTTGAAGCAATCAATACAAGCTGATTTATGGGATCCTGGTCTATGTTGATGGTGATGTTATTCTCACTGTAACTTGTCATTTTATTTCTGTTTTCAATTTGTTGCATTTCCCACTATAAAGAACAGTTTAAACAGTGTTAGAGTTTGCTGTATACCAGTGACCTTCTCTGGCTGAAAAATCTTTATCCCAATGTTTTCTTCTTATTGTGTTATTTAGAAATGATTTAATTCAGTCTAAGCACAGAGATGCTGTCGTTCCCTCATCTTTTCGTCACTGCTGAATGTTATTTTTAAATGTTACTTTCATATATGTTGTGTGAGGAATGAATTGAGGAAATCAAAGGTTAGCCCTGAGTCCCTTTCTTGCTTGCTCAACTATTTGTCTGTTTCCCTTAGGATGTGTCAAAAGCTGACTAGTTTCAAAGTACTTATCAGATCTTGGGCCATTCTGTGTTATCTTGGTGATTGTCTTGGAAGCAACTAAGTAAAGGAGAACTAAGATGAGGAGAAAGGTGAGCCCTGCCCGCTAGTCTCTGCTCCAAAGGTTGCCTTCAAGTTTCCCTTTGTTTTTAATTTGTGTTCTATTAGAAGTGTATCAAAGGCTGGATAGTTTCAAAGTACTTACCAGATCCTAGTTTGCTTCTATGTTTTCCTTAAGTGCCTGGTCAAAGGCTGGCTAGTTTCAAAGTACTTACCAGATCCTGGGCTACTCTTTGTTCTGCATCTGTTAAATTCCCTTTCTTTTTGTATCACCCCATTCCATAAATCAAACTTCAAAGAGATCCTTAGGCCTAGATGACTTGCCCCATAGATTACTCTTGAACCTAGTTGTTTCAATTAAATTCTCTTATGACTCCATAGCCCAATGGATTGAAAACTTTCCATCATCTTTCTTTAGAATCAAAGTTTATTTTGTTCACTTGCAACTTCTCACCTTTGAACCTATTTGCATATAGATCTTTCCGTCTCAGACAGCAACTATGTTCAACCATCCGAGAAAACCAAACAAAACCCTTGGCCTTCATAACTAGCCTAATATCATCACCCTAAACTTCAAAGACAATATCCATCTTTGTACATATTGGAGAGATCCCTCTCCGGATTCAGGAGGGCTAGATCCTAGAATCCCAAAGTTGGTTGAAATGATGTTAACTCTGTGATCGGACTTTTCCAATCTTGCTTGTTACAGAGACCTAACATTCCTGGCGACTCCGCTGGGGAATTCCTTACCCAGAATCCTCATATAACATCTTGAGAGTAAAAAGCAGCCTTTTCAAGCACTACTAAGAAAATGGTAATTAGGATGAAGATAATTTGAATCAGTGACAAACTAGGTCAATCCTAGGATTCTTTTAAGTTTTTATCTAACCTTGGAAAATCAGCTAGCTTAGTCATAAGGATAGACTGTCTTTGTTTCACAACCGTAGCTAAGTTTTGAGGCAAAGTTAGGACATTCTTTTAAACCACAATATAAACAATTCAGAAAATACCAAAAACATTTCAGATTGGTAGTAAAACATCAGTTTTGATATCTTGTCTACGTCTTTGATGTGTTTTACCTTATACTCTTAGACAGAGTCTGGAAAGGGCCAGGTAGCCTCTGGATCTCATCCTCTTCGGGGGGTGACATATCTGGTGAATGCCCTCCCAGTCAACCTCTGGTTAGAGTTTGTTGTGTTTTGAGATATCCTTGAGAAGGGATGTTTCACAAACACTATGGTGGACAGTGTACTCCTTTGAAAACATTCTGAATCTTCCACCTGGCGACTCCACCAAACCTGAACAGACCTTAAGACTCCACTGGGAAAGACCCTTATCATTATAAAATCATTCAAACTCATTTAGAAGATTGCAGGATTTGAATTGAGAAAACAGGTTGGTTAACCATCTAAAGATTGTCATATCTGGTTGATCCTTTCCTGTTTAGTTGGGTCTAAACATATAAAAATTGTGGCTCCTAAAAAGATTCACACTAGAGCCCATCCTGACCCAGATCCTCCTGAAATAGTTGATAACCCAGAAATAATTCTTAGGAAGTTTCCTAGGATACAATCTTCGACTATTTTCAAACCACTCTTAAGAGCTAATTCAGTCCCTGAAAACCTTTCAGCTCTTCATAAATCACAAATTGACTTATTAAACCCATTCAGAACTAGGTCATTTGGTGATTTAGATCAGTTAGATTCTGAGCCTACACTTTCATCTCCCGAAACCAGTGAGACTCTTGGGAATAGAGAATCAACACCTCCTGATTTACATTTCTTACATAATCTAGGTGTCTCTCATCCGAGATCAGCTCAGAGATCTACTGCTGTTCCATCCACTTCTGTTCATCTTTCATCCATTGTTCAAACCACTCCACTTCAACCCACACCTCCTCTTGTAAATCCACCCCCACCACATATCATGGCAGCATGGTATGCTCCCTTAGTCCTTCCTGTACCATTAGTCAATCTTCCACAAGATTATCAGTCCAAAATTCCATTATATGATGCTAACAATACCATAACAACATCTCAACATGTGGACAAGATGAATGACTACTTTGACAGAAATGAAATTGATAATGAATCTGTCAAAATCAGACTGTTTGCTCAAA
The DNA here is from genome assembly GCA_034641835.2 of Pinus albicaulis. Taxonomy (NCBI): domain Eukaryota; kingdom Viridiplantae; phylum Streptophyta; class Pinopsida; order Pinales; family Pinaceae; genus Pinus; species Pinus albicaulis. Next base: position 79,348,726 of record CM076576.1, read on the forward strand.
GTTTGGGGGGAGAAGTGAGAAAATGGTTTAAAGGTTTAACCCCCCATAGTATTAACGATCTCCAAGCCTTCCATCAAACATTCTTAAACAAATGGGAAGTAAGGAAAAACCCTCTCCAAGTCCTTGCCGACTACAAAAATCTCCATAGGAACCCTGGGGAAAGTGTACAAGCTTATTGTACCAGATTCAACAGTGTGTATAATGCACTTTCCCCTGAACTGAAACCTCCACAGAGATCAGCCTTAAACAAATTCCCTGAAGGGTTTGACCCAGACATGACTTATTCACTCAGAGAAACAGTCTTTGCAACCCTCGAAGATATGCAAAGAGGCGCTCTTTCTGTGGAGGTAAACCTCATGGAGAAGAGAGCAAGGATGAAAGCTGAAAAGAGAGTGTCTTTTAGAGAGGAATCCACCCCTTCTACTTCGAGCTCGAAGATGGAAAGAATGATGGAAGAAATGATGAAGAAAATGAGCATTCTAGAGAGAGCACAAGCAAGTCTAAATCAAAACGCTCCTCAAAACAGAAACCAGAACCAGAATCAGAATCTTAGACGAAATCAGCCTCCAAACAGACCCAGGGAAGATGATCAGCAGGTCATTCCTCCCTTTCATCAGAACTTTTTAAGTGAGGTTGAACAAACAGATCAAATAACAGAGGAAGATGATATAAACTTATTTGGGGTAGATAATGATGACTTTGAGGTTCATTATGATGAAAAACAAGGTCTATATACGCCTTATGATGACAGAAGAAATGATAATGAGAATAGCTATCAAAACATGGTGAACGATGTCATAGAGCCTTTAAGGGAATATGAACTCAGAAGTAGATCTAATCAACAAACCCCCAACAATAAAACCTCTGACAAACCTTCTCAAAACAACACTGCAACCAAGTCTAAAACAATCAAACAAAAGGACAAAGTGGTGGCTGTCGATTCTGGTAATGGTAAAAAGAAAGACACTCAAAACATCGAAAAACAGAATACCAACAATAGTAGTACTAGCACCTCAGTTAGTACTCCTGGTAGAACCACTGTTCCAATTGTAGATAAACCAAATCAACAAGCTGTTATTGTTGATAAAGTGGCAGTAAACAGGGCTGAAGTCAATGCTTTAAAGAATCAAAACCTTTTTAGCCTAGAACAGGAAATCTCAAAGATCAAAATCTCTGTTCCTTTGACTGAGTTAGCTGCCCAGCATGTATATAGATCCAAAATTTTGAAGGCTTTAAACTTAGAAGATAACGAAGATACTCTCAATCTTAGTGATGACCAACCAGAGCTTATTTTTGGTCCAAAGATTGAAGGAAAGTTCCAAGAAGGTCCTGTCCCTCCCTTTTATGTAAGCCTAAACATTCATGACAAAATTATGCATAATGCTATGCATGATTCAGGTGCTTCCCATAATTTAATGCCAAAAGCTGTAATGGAAGGCCTGGGTCTTGAAATTACCAGACCTTACAAAGACCTGTACTCTTTTGACTCAAGCAGAGTTAAGTGTCTAGGATTGATTAAAGATCTCTGTGTTAATCTAGCCCAAATTCCAGCTAAATGTTTAGTCATGGATGTTGTTGTGGCTGATGTCCCCCCAAAGTATGGAATGCTTTTGTCACGATCTTGGGGGGCTAAGTTACAGCGGACCATGCAAATGGACATGACCTATGCAACTATCCCTGTTTTCAATCAGACTAGGAAGCTTTATAGGGAATCCCACATGCAGTACACAGTAACAAGTCAGGATCGACCCCAAAACTCCCCTCTCTATGCTATAAACACGAGCCTTGATTCTTTTATCATGTTCAATGATCAAGCACTCATAGAACAAATTGTTTCAATAGAATCGATGGTTGAAATAGAAGAGGGGGAACACAACGTTCAAATGCCGAAACGGTATATTGTGTCTGAAGATCCTAGCAAACTTAACACAGACCTGGAACTCCAAGTTATCAATCCTTTGAGCTCAAAACTTGACAGTCAGAAAGACAGTCCTCAACCCGATGAGAAACTTGAGGAATCAAATGATACAACTTCCATTCACCAAACTGAAAAACTGCCTCTCTGGACTATGTATTTTGACGGGTCATGCACCAAAACAAATGCTGGTGCAGGTGTCTGGATCACTAACACTGAAAACAATCATACAGAATGTATCTCATGCAAATTAAACTTTCAGTGTTCCAACAACATAGCAGAATATGAATCCCTTCTCTTAGGCTTGCATCTTTTGAAAAATTTAGGTGCCAAGAGAATTGATGTATATGGGGATTCTGAATTAATCATTAGGCAAGTCAATGGGGAGTATAATGCAAATCACCCCAGACTCAGGGCCTATAGGGATGATGTCATTGATCTTTTGAAAACATTTAAGGAGTACACCTTATCTTTTGTCCCAAGAAAAAGAAACATTGCAGCCCACAATTTAGCCTTTGCTGCTAGAACCTGCCCAATGCTGTATGATGAAACCTCTCAGATAAAATTCAGACCAGCTATCCCAGATAACAAGAAATATTGGCAGGTATTTGATGGAGATAAAAAAATAGAAGACTTCATGCAATTCAGAAATGAGTTTGAACCCCATAGTTCAGATTCAGACTATGATACAGACTGCAGTGAAGAAAATTTTCTTGGTGAAGAAGAACCATCTCCACAGCTGGTAGATATAAACCTTCAGACTATCACATCTACACACCAAACAGAATTAAGTCCAAAACCTGAAATAGAAGAAATGGAAACTCTGCATTCTAATAATGATAGTCTGCCCAAGGGTTTGGCCCCTCTAGAAGAACTGTTTGATTTTGATGATGTGGCCAATAAACCGAAACTGGAACCTGTAGAAACTGAAGTGGAGGAATGTAATATAGGCAGTGAGGAAAAACTGAGATTGATCAAACTGTCTAAAACTTTACCAGCTCACATTAAACTCAAATACTTGGAGCTGTTTAAAGAATTTTCTGATGTTTTTGCGTGGAGTTATGAAGATCTTAAATCCTATGACACTGAAATAATACAACACAAAATCCCTCTTAAATAAAACCAAAAACCATTCAAACAAAAACTGCGCAGAATCAACCCTGTCCAGTTGCCATTGGTTAAGAAGGAAATCATGAAGATGCACGATGCTGGTATTATTGTCCCTATTAGATATTCTGAGTGGGTATCTAATCTAGTGTCAGTTAGGAAAAAGACTGGAGAAATCAGGCTTTGTATAGACTTCAGGAATTTAAACAAAGCTTCATTGAAAGACAACTACCCTTTACCCAAGATGGATCATATTTTGCAAAGGGTGGTGGGGTCTAAAAGAATTTCTTTGTTGGATGGCTATTCAGGGTATAATCAAGTCCTAGTCCACCCTGATGATCAATTAAAGACAAATTTTACTACACCATGGGGCACTTTCATGTATGTGAAAATGCCTTTTGGTTTAATGAATGCTGGAGCAACCTTTCAGAGAGCCATGGACATAGCATTCTCAGAAGAATTAGGCTTCTTCATCATTATCTATCTTGATGATGTAACTGTGTTTTCAAAAACAGATGAAGAACACTTAGAACATTTAAGGAAAGTTTTCGAGAAGTGCAGAAGGTTTGGGATATCTTTGAACCCTAAGAAAACATTATTTGGTCTCCAAGAAGGTAAGCTTCTTGGGCATATCATTTCCGAGCAGGGTATAAAGATAGATCCCATGAGGATTGAGGCCATATTGCAAATCTCTCATCCTCGAAATATCAAAGAGTTGCAGTCTTTCATAGGAAAGATTAACTTTTTGAGAAGGTTCATCCCCAACTTGGCTGAGCTCCTTAGAAAGATCACAAACATGTTGAAAAAGGAGCAAGGGGTAAAATGGACCTCAGAAGCAAAGACATCCTTTGAACTGGTGAAACAAGCGTTAACCAAAACACCGGTTCTCATAAGTCCTGATTTCTCGAAAGATTTTTATATCTTCTCATTTGCATCAGAACATACTATAGCTGCTGTCCTTTTACAGAAAAATCCACAAGGGCAAGAGCAGCCCATTGCATTCTTTAGCAAGGCATTGAGGGATGCCCCTTTGAGGTATAACATTATGGAAAAACAGGATTTTTCTTTGGTAAAAGCTTTAAAAGACTTCAGGGTATACATCCTTCACTCACACATCATTGCCTTTGTCCCAAATTCAGTTGTAAAAGACATTCTAACCCAGGATCCAGATGGTAAGAGAGGTAAGTGGATTGCTGTTATTCTTGAATATGATTTAGAGATTAAACCCACTAAGCTTATCAAAGGTCAGGGTCTAGCTAGGCTAATGGCTGAATCAAATTGTGAAGTTCTTGATATTAATATGATTAATGCTTTGGATGACCAAGAAGAATTCTCAACTCCCATTGTTGAAGATTATTTTGCGAATTCTCCTTGGTATACTGATATTGTTTATGTTTTACTTAATTTAAACACACCTCCTGGTTTATCCAAAACAAAGGCAAGATTCCTAAAGTTAAAAGCTGTAAACTATTGCATTATTGAAAAATGTCTTTATTGGAAAAATGCTAGTGGTATATTGCTTAAATGTTTGCCTGAGTTGGATGCAGAAAAGATTAAGCAGGAATTCCATGAAGGAGAGTGTGGAGGCCATCTGTACTGGAAGTCAACAGCCAACAAAATTTTGAGGGCTGGTTTCTATTGGCCTACTCTTTTTCCTGATGTACAAAAACTGACGACCACTTGCCATAAATGCCAATTGTTCGAGGGCAAGAGAAAATTACTACCCCTTCCTCTGCATCCAATTACTGTTGAAGCCCCTTTTCAACAATGGGGACTTGACTTCATAGGAGAAATCCACCCACCATCCTCTGCCCAACACCGGTGGATCCTTACTGCCACAGACTATTTCACTAAGTGGATAGAAGCCATTCCTTGTAGACAGGCCAATGATTCAGTTATCATAAAATTCATAGAAACCAACATCCTCTCCAGATTTGGCTGTCCTACCAAAATCATTACAGATAATGCAGCAGCATTTGGATCAAAGAGAATGGTGGAATTCTGTCATAAATACCAGATAACATTGGGACACTCCACAGCCTATTACCCTCAAGGTAATGGACTTGCAGAGTCTTCCAACAAAAGCTTAGTGAACATAATAAAGAAAATATTGGAGGACAACAAGAAGTCTTGGCACATAAAGCTGAATCATGCACTTTGGGCTGACAGATTGACTTTGAAGAAGTCTATTGGTATGTCACCCTTCCAGCTTGTATATGGTACAGATGCACTTTTTCCTAACAGCCTTGGTGTACCAGTTATGAAGTTAATTCAAGAGTTGCAGACTGAAGAAAATGACATAATCAGAAGAATAAATAAGACCATACATCTTCAGCAAACCAGAGAGGAAGTGTACAACAAAGAATTACAGAAGCAAGACAATATCAAGAAGATATTTGACAAAAGAACGAAGGCCAGCAATTTTAAAATTGGGGACAAAGTTTTAAAGTGGGACTCAAAGAGGGAGGACAAGGGGAAGCATGGTAAATTTGATAATCTATGGCTTGGCCCTTACTCTATCCATTCAGTTGCTGGAAACAATGCATTTTTCTTACAAGAGCCGAATGGAGCAGAATTGTTTGGGGGTCCTGTCAATGGCAGGATGCTTAAACATTACCTTTCTTAAGCTATTCTATGTTTTGAAGCCTTTTTACCTTTTTCACTGTAAATACTCCATCCATCATGTGTATTCAAAGTTATAAAAAATTAGAAAATACAAAAACAAAGAAAAAATAAAAAGAGGGCAGGAATGAAAACAAGAAAGGCAAGGCCCCATGCCAAAAAAGAGAAATGAATCTGAAAGTGTGCAAGCTTAAATGCCACTCCTTGAAACACACTTCTAATTGGTCAAAATGTTTAATCTTGACTAATTAGCTTTCAATTTTCTGCTGATAGGGTAGCAAATTTGATTTGCCAAATTGTTTAATCTTGGCTTATCAGTAGTTAGATTAAGGTAGAAATGAAGGTTCAAACAAACTCAAAATCTGAACCAAAGTTTCCAAAGAACTGACTCAAAACTACTCCAATTTCTGAGTCAAAGAGAAAAGACCTGGTTCTAATTCGCTCAAAACTTGAACCAGAAGAGAAGCAAAGATAGCTCACCAAAAAGAAAAGGCAAGAACCGAGCTATGAAAATAAGTAAAGGCCATGACAAGAAACTTTCAGTTCTTTAGCCTTCTGTTTTGATTTTCCGTCTTTTGAAAATAATAATCTATGTGCAGCCTGTTTTTATGCCATAGATCATAGCAAGTCAAACAGCTCAATCTTGACTTAGCTATTTTTAAATTTCTGTTGTAGAAATTAGAGAATAAAAGTTTGTTGGACTGTTTAATCCCAACAAACAGTAGAATAGGTAGAGGAATATCTGAACTCAACTGTTTAATCTGAGTTCAGGGAGAAATAAGGAGTAGAAGTAGATTAGATTTCCTGCTTTCAAAAGAATAAAATGTTGTGTTAAGAGTTTGCCAATCCAAGTGCACTCTGATGAAGAAAAAATGTTAGATCAGTAGGATTGGGGTAGGTAGAAGCTGTATTGATGAAATTCATCTCTCTTTCATGACTGACATTATTTTTTCCAGAAGGAAGCAAGAGCAAGTGCTGGGTCAGACACCAGTCAGCATCCCAGAGAAATCAAGTCTGAATTCTTGATGCCTTCAAGAAGGCACCATCCCCAAGTGGAGCCACTGTTAGCCACCTATATTTTTCAAATTATATCAGTTGGTGGCTAAATATTCTTTGCAGTCTTCAAGAAACAAATTCAATCCTGAAACTTGTTGGTGCTTGAAGACTGTTGGTAAGATCACAAACTACTGATTGGTTCTACATACTCTTCATCCTCTCTGCCTCTGATGTTCCATGAAAATCCTAATCAAATATTGCTGCATCTTCCTCCTTTTTCCTCTCCCCTTCTTCCACCTTTCCTTTGTTTCTTCAACTCTCCTTTCATCCATAAAAACCCCATCAAACCCTCTTATATTCCTTATTCCTCCATTAATCTCATTTCCTAAGGTTAAAAACCCACTTTTTGACCTATCGGAGCCTTTCTCCTCTTGCAAAAAACATTAAAAAACCATAGAAAAACATACGTTTTCTATGCGTTAGGCTTTAGCCCCTAAGGCTAAGCCCCTGCTTTCCCTCCATCCATATGTCCCCCCGCCAGGACCGTGTGCTAAGACCGCCAGGCGCTTAACCCTCAGAAATAATTTATCACCCGAAAGCATTGAAAACCTTTGTAAAATGCAAAGTCGGGTTTATTTTATTTTTTCCACCAAAGAAAATCATATTAAAACTCCGCCGTCGATCTGTCCCACAGATCAACGGCGCGGAGTGTACCCGTCATTTGGTGGACCCCCCTCCCTTTCGCCGCGCTGTTTTCCATTCCCACCGGTTTGTGCCCGCACCACCTTTCGTCCGGAAGCGGTTTTATACCATCGGCCAGCGATCCCACACGCAGGCCGACACGTGTTCTCCACCTCACTTCGAAAACCGCCGTGCCATGTCTATTCCTCGCACGTTAAACCTCGTCCTATGGCCCCGCAGCGGGATTCGTCCCCACCGTCGGATCTGGGCCCTCCCATCCGATGGTCCTCGATCGCCTTTTCCGCTCACCCTTTAACGAACTCGCTCGCCCGTTAAATCTTCCCCGGCGCATTCAAGAGCTGATCCCCACCGTCAATCTCCGCAGATCGATGGCTCTCATTTGTTCTTCCGATTCCGTTGTACAGTCCACCTTTTTCCCCGTTGACTGTTCAAATTTCTCCCGACCGTTGATCGCGATAAGATCAACGGTTCCGATTTCTCCATTTTCCCGCACAACTTCCGATGCAGTCTATCCATATAACGCAGGATTTCCTCATTTTTCTTGTATTTTGCAGGTTTTTAAGGTTTTTCTTCGTATTCTATGAAATCTAAAGGATGAGGGTGACGACTCCAATCCTTCCGATTTGTCCAGGGAATCGATCATACGGAGAAGAACAATGATATCAACAAAGTTTCATGAGCTTTGGTTGCCGCATATCCCTGTAAAGCTCGAAGAATGCCATCGATATCAGAGCAGAGAAAGAGTATCAGGTTTTGAAGACAGAAGGAACCAGGGCAGTAGTTTTATGAATAAATTGGCGGGGATTACGGCTAAGACGGTTATCAAAAGCCTAATCCCCGGCTCAGAACACGGATTAAAGCAAAACCTAAAAGTGTTCGTCAGACAGATCACCTCCACCGCCATACTTTGAGGCGAATTGATTCCTCAACCACCACAGTGCCACCTATTGCCTCAGAACGATCAGTCAGAGGCCGAATTTATTGAACAAGATTAGATACTATGCCTCGGAACAACCAAGAAGTTATTTCTGCACCAGATTTTATTCCAGAATATTTGCAGAATAGCCCTAATAGTATGCGGAGCCTCAAAGGTCAACAAAAGCTCTCTTCGAGCTTACTTCTTAAGTATAAACACATTAATGCAATGTAACACCTGTAGAATTTCTTCATCGAACTTCACGGGGTCAGGAAGACATTAATTCTGCATTGATTGTGTTTGAGATCTTTTTATCAGATCTCACCTCCTCATCCTTCTATAAATACTCCAGAAGAAGATGAGTGAGGGGTTGGATTAGTTGGTTGTCAATGTAATTGCTGAAGCGCTATAGCTGTTTCTGAGTGGAAAACTCTTGACTGTAAATAGTGGTTTCACAGGCCCTTGGAGCTCTGCTTGTAACAGATAGATTAGGTTGTGAAGAGAGGTGAATTAGAACATTGGATTTGAAGGTTGTAACCGGTTTGAAGCAATCAATACAAGCTGATTTATGGGATCCTGGTCTATGTTGATGGTGATGTTATTCTCACTGTAACTTGTCATTTTATTTCTGTTTTCAATTTGTTTCATTTTCCACTATAAAGAACAGTTTAAACAGTGTTAGAGTTTGCTGCATATCAGTGACCTTCTCTGGCTGAAAAATCTTTATCCCAATGTTTTCTTCTAATTGTGTTATTTAGAAATGATTTAATTCAATCTAAGCACAGAGATGCTGGCGTTCCCTCATCTTTTCGTCACTGCTGAATGTTATTTTTAAATGTTACTTTCATATATGTTGTGTAAGGAATGAATTGAGGAAATCAAAGGTTAGCCCTGAGTCCCTTTCTTGTTTGCTCAAATATTTGTCTGTTTCCCTTAGAATGTGTCAAAAGCTGACTAGTTTCGAAGTACTTATCAGATCTTGGGCCATTCTGTGTTATCTTGGTGATTGTCTTGGAAGCAACTAAGTAAAGGAGAACTAAGATGAGGAGAAAGGTGAGCCCTGCCCGCTAGTCTCTGCTCCAAAGGTTGCCTTCAAGTTTCCCTTTGTTTTTAATCTGTGTTCTATTAGAAGTGTATCAAAGGCTGGATAGTTTCAAAGTACTTACCAGATCCTAGTTTGCTTCTATGTTTTCCTTAAGTGCCTGGTCAAAGGCTGGCTAGTTTCAAAGTACTTACCAGATCCTGGGCTGCTCTTTGTTCTGCATCTGTTAATTCCCTTTCTTTTTGTAATCACCCCATTCCATAAATCATACTTCAAAGAGATCCTTAGGCCTAGATGACTTTCCCCATAGATTACTCTTGAACCTGGATGTTTCAATTAAATTCTCTTATGACTCCATAGCCCAATGGATTGAAAACTTGCCATCATCTTTCTTTAGAATCAAAGCTTATTTTGTTCACTTGCAACTTCTCACCTTTGAACCTATTTGCATATAGATCTTTCCGTCTCAGACAGCAACTATGTTCAACCATCCGAGAAAACCAAACAAAACCCTTGGCCTTCATAACTAGCCTAATACCTTCACCCTAAACTTCAAAGACAATATCCATCTTTGTACATATTGGAGAGATCCCTCTCCGGATTCAGGAGGGCTAGATCCTAGAATCCCAAAGTTGGTTGAAATGATGTTAACTCTGTGATCGGACTTTGCCAATCTTTCTTGTTACAGAGACCTAACAGGGATAAAGTATTAAAATGGGATTCCAGAAGAGAAGATAAAGGAAAACATGGTAAGTTTGAAAACTTATGGAAAGGGCCTTTCATTATCAGTTAAGTTAGTGGAAACAATGCTTTTTTCTTGCAAGAACCTGATGGAATTGAGACTTTTGGAGGTCATGTAAATGGCAAGACACTAAAACATTACTTTTGTCAAGAGCTTCAGTTTAAAATTTTCACTCATTTTACATATCATTGTTTTAAGAAATAAATCAAAAACAGAAAATACAAAAACAGTAGAAAAGAAGAAAACAGGGTAGTTTCAAAAATAGCAGAAAAGCCCCATGTTCAAAAAATAGTCATGCTAAAACTGTGCAAGTCTAAATGCCACTATTAGTGCCCAAAAGATATATTGTTTAGTTATCTAGCCTAATCATAACTGGACTTGTTTTAAATTGATTGCTGATAAGTTAGTAAAAGAAGTGATAGTCAAATTGTGTAAGCTTGACTTATCAATGAAAGTAGATTAGGAAACGATACTGGTTCCACACGCTCAAAATAGAACCAAAGAGGAAAACAAGGATGAAAAACAAAGTATGTATCCTAGCCCTGATTTTTCTAAATCTCATTTTGTGTCAAAATAATATTTGTGTGCAGCTTGTCTTTCATGCCACAAACAGATGACAAATCAGACTGTCTAATCCTGATTTGGTCATTTTTCAATTTCATGTTTTAGTTTAGTGAATGAAATCCTGTCAAACAGCTTAATCTTGACAGTCGATATAGCATAGGTAGAGACTCAAAGTGGTTCATCAGTTTAATATGAACTCCCGAATGATATAAGTGTATAATTAGATAGTTTTCCTTTTTTCAAAAACATATCATGTCAAAGGGTTGCTAGTCCAAGTGCACCTAAAGAAAAAAAAAATGTTAGGAGATATAGCTGGGTAGGTAGAGATGAGGTTGATGCCAATCGTGCTGTAAATTTTTAGAAATAGCATCAAGAAAGAGGGAAATTTCTGCCAATGGATAAGGCACTGGTCTTCACAAGCTAGAGATCTGCAATTCTGGACAACTCCTGAAAGGGAGCTACCCTCCCCAAATGGAGCCACTGTTACTCATCAGTATTTTTAACTGTTTTTATGACTAGATTCCTTGGCTGAGTTTTCTAGAAGCTAATATAAATCTTTCAAATTGTCATATAGAAAACGCCTCAAACAAATTTTTGTTTTCCTACCCCTCTCCTTCAGCCTATAATGAGAAAAACCCTTTAGTTTCCCTACCTATCACAATTTAGAAAAGCCTCCATGTCTATAGCTGTTATAAGTTTGTCTCTCTACCATCAAAATCCTTTTTTTTTCTTGCAACTCACTATCCAACATTTAACAAAGTGTCTACCCCTCTCTCACTGATCACTTTGTCATGTGATAACCTACTCATGCCCAAGAAGCCATTCAAAATCCATGACAAAGTATGTTGGTCTAGTTGGTGGTGTTTTAGGGAAAATTCCTTGGCAAGACTGTTTTGAGCCAAAAACCCTGTCTTCAATATCAGTCAACCATCATGTCTTTTTATTTGCCAAAAAAAGCCCTTGTCTATCCCTAGGTCACGCACCATCAAAGAGGTGACTTTGTTTTGTTTCTAGTAAGGCTTAGGAATGTTCAAATCAGGAAAAGAGGAGGAGTTTTCCTTGTCTAAAGAAATATGATTAGATCAGGCATGATCCCCATGAAACATCAAAGAAGCCCTCCAAAATTCAAAATGTAGGGATGTACTGATTGATGAGACTAAGCAGAGTGTGAGAAAAAGAGCACCTCAGGAGAAAGTTTCATGCTGTGTCAAGTTTACTATGGAAGTCAGAGAAAGTGTAGATTATGGCCAATCCTACAAATCAGCCTTCTACAACCAACAATGGTAGTCTTCTAGCAAGGAGAGCTTCAAAGCAAGTTAGGAAACTAGGATGAGAATATAAGAAGGTCAGTTGCTTCTTATACCTTATCATGAACTAAACTTTGAAAGGCAGTCACATACAATTTCACTACCCTAGAAAACACAGTCAAGGGAAAATTTCTTTCAAATATGTCTAGCTGTGAGCACTCCCAATGTACGAATCGCATTATTTACTCCCTAAAGGAAAACTTCACAATAATATAGTACAAAGAAAAGACATATATTACACAAAAAAGCACAGTGTTTAGATGGATGAAGTTTCTATGTTTAAGAGGATCTCCTTGAAATAAGCAGAGGGTTAAAATTCATCAAATATTGACAATGCTTGGAAAAAAATTTCAGTAATTGGCAGTTTGAGAGATAGTGTGTTTGAAAGAGTGCCTTCACTGACAAACTAAGGCTATAATTTTGATTAAAGCAACCTCATATAAATGGTAAAGAAGGTACATAAAGCTCTGTTTAAAAGTGACTTCTACAACTGATAGAAAAGAGGAATTCACACAGGTGATTTACATAAAAGAGGCATCTCTCATTTAGACAGGCCTATTTAGTTTATCAAAATACTCCCTCCAAATGATGAGTAAAGGGTAAACAAAGATAACAAGGAGTTTGCAAATTTTATATGCTTTCATCAAAAGATAGGCAGAGCGTAAAGGCACAGTCTCAAAGGGCCTAGATTTGGAACAGGTAGCCTTTCTCAAAGGTTAACACTGACAGATCAAAGACCTCCTTCTAGAGTAGAAAGCGCACTCCTCACAGTCCTAAAGAAATCCCCCTTGAATGACAAGCACATGATCTCTTTTGAATGATAAGAATAGTTTGTCTAAGAGCCACAAAAAGTTCGTTCGTGGACATTTTTCAGTTGGTTAATAGAGGTCAAATAAGTTCCCATACAGTTTGTCAAAATTTTCCTCCTTCATGATAAGCAAAGGGCCCACATAAAACTGGTCCAAAGAAAGTTTTCAATGGTAGCAAGGATGAAAGAAAACTTTGTGCTTATAGTGTCTTTTTTAGCAGAAGGAAAAATCCCTAAGTTTTCAAGAAGCCTCCTTCATAAATAAGAAGATGGCACTCAGTTGGTCTAAAGGTTTTCTGTGAAGGAAAAGAACAGTTGAGTAACGACCTCCATCAGTGATAAGAAGAGGACCTAGATAAGAAGAATGCTCCTTTCGAACCCTGGGCAAGCATTTGGTAAGAGTTTTTAGGACGTGACACGGCTTTAAGTTAGTGTGATGTGCCTGTAGAGTCTTTACAACGGCTTCTACACGCGACGCGATGCGCCTGTAGCATCGTGCGACGCGCCTATGATATGCGCCAGCCCAGTGTTCAGAGTGCGCCCAGTGACCAACCCGAAAACACCACAGCACGTGCAGGTGCTACGCGCCTGTGCACATGAGCATAGCACCACTCAAAATACCTCCAACTTACCAACAAATCAGATTTTTTCAAAGTAAAATTATCTCCAAAAATGCACAACACATTTTTAAGAGGTATTTACTGCTTTCTTCACATAGGTTTTTGAGTTTGAAAGGTTTTAAGAATCGATTTTGTTTAGAAAAAGACAGTCCAATGAAGGAAAAAACAGTTGGTTCTTAAAAAAACCATGGTTACTAAAGAGACAACAAGACAGTGATTGAGGAGAAAGGGCTTATTGTCTGGTTGCAAAAGGCATGTTTGTTGAGTAAGGAGCAAAACCTAGTTTTTGAGAAAGGGATTATTATCAGTTGAAAGACCTGTTTTTATTAAAAAGCCAAACATAGTTTTTAAAAGAGAAAAACAGTGCTGAAAGAAGAGTTCTATTTGTTTAGTTCATTTTAAAGAACTGTGTTGGTAAGAGGGTGAAGGAAAGCCTAAAAAAATCTATGCCTCCAAAGAAAGTCAGCAAGCATGGATTTCACAAAATATTTGAGCCTGTTACAACTCAGAAAATAAATGACTCCCCTTTGGTCCTTTTCAACTTCTATGAGGTACGCTGCCTTGACTTTTGACCTCAAGGAGGTCACAAATTACCCTCCCTTAACATAGTTGTTCGCCCTGAGGCTTCATGGAAAACATGTCCACCTAGCAGGTTTGGACTTTAAACTCACTCCTAGGGTTGTCTCCAAAGCAACTAAGATCCCCTATATAGGAGAAAAGTGGTTCAAACAAGCATACCTGGATATAAATCACTATAAACCCTTCCTAAAACTATATTATTAGGATGCTTGCCAAGCTATATTCCCTTTTTCTCACTTTTTGAGCAGCTATGCCCCCCTCATGAGAGTTATCTTGAAGTATTTCACGTGTGAAGGAAGATATTCCCGATTTTATTCCTAGCACATCAGGCTTCTCATGCATTTCACAAGGACTCAGCTACTAAATCTCCCTTTCTTGCTCTGCAAAAGCATAGACAAGATGTCCTCCCTTGTTCAAAAGAGACCTCCTGCTCAGCAAAAAGCTAGTCTTTTTCATCATTCTCTCATCAAAATCATCATCTTTCACCATCTTGAAAAGAAAGGAGTGTCTTGGGAGACTTTCATTTCTCATCCAGATTTTGCTACTACCTCTTCATCTCATGGCCCATATCATATATCCTCCTCACCCTCCACTCACTATGTCTCTCCTTCATCAAGTCAAAATACTCCTCAAAAGCAAGACTCTCCTATGATTGATAGTAAAAAAGAGCAGTCTTATGAAAGCAAGCATGAGGTTAGTGGTGATGAGGAACATAGTGCTATAGGGTAAACTGCTTGGGTGGTTGGTTTTCATATATCCCTCTCAGGGCTTTTCGGTGCCCGAGGCAGACAGTCAGATTAGCTATGTTCTTCACAAAGATGGTATGAGCATGTTCATATTAGCTTGAAATAACTTGAAGGAATACAATAGAGAATTACCTCTTTGACAGCTTTATAATCCTTTGGAGAGCGCTACGCAGCAAAGCAAGAGTCCTTCTTCACCGGCTCCAAATCTGAATCCTGCAATCAGTCAAAGCACCCGCGTAACTTCTGATATAACAAGTATTCTATCAATTAAATCAACAATAAACATCTATATTATACACATCTGAGCCATTCATATCATACTAAACAAATATTGAAATAACAATATAACATTAAGCATCGAATGGACAAAACGAACATAGTTCTATTGATTTTGAAAGAAGGAGGATTACAACCATCGGTTGTACCAAGCCCTCCTCAGTCTCCCAATCTCTCTTCTCTATCAAGTGAAGAAGTCCAAGCCAACAAGCTCTCTAGGAGCCTCTTTGGCTCTTGGCCTTCATAATGTCACACTATTCTCTATTCCACAAGTATACAAGAACTTTTTGAGCAATCCTTCGACCTTCAATTAAGAGCCTTCAGCTCCTTCTTATAGGAGAGGGAGAAGGCCATTGTTGCCCTTCTCTTTCCACTAGTTTGGAATGGAAAAGGCTTAGATGTTTCCTTGATCTCCATGCTTTTTCCTCTCTTGGAGTTCAGTCTTCTATGGCAATGACCAATAATGAACTGGTGATTCTGCAGTTTCCTTTGTGCACTGACTCCTTTGTGAGGGAAAGTCGGAGATTCAAATCTTTCTCCGCGCTCTTTTCCCAATTCAAACTTAAAACACGGGTAACGCGTCTCTCCAGTGTAAACAGAGCATTTCCCTAGCCACTAACGCGGCTAATATATTTCTTGCCTGCGTTATAACGCTCTTATTCTGTTCTATATATGCGTTACCCTGGCAGAAATAGGTTTAATTTAGGTCTTTGTACTTCTTCCATATTTGTCTTCCCCTCTGAGCTGATGAGGAGGTATTTTGACCTGTAACAGATGCCCCCTAAAGTGTGAGGTCAGAGACGAAGACGATGGCCGAAATACTTTATAATTTGTAGAGAGAGAGAGATTGAAAAACTGAGGAAAACCTGAAACAACAACATATGTCGGAAAATATAGTATTTGCCTAGAGTCGGGCATGTCCCATGCTCAGTAGCTTTAAACAACATGATTTCTCTAGAATAGAGATATGAAGAATCTGTCCACCAATAGGCACAATGTGGAAGTGTCTGTCATAACAGGATCAGGCTGAAGAAGCTGTCTCCATAAACAATATCGCATCTTGGGGAAGGGAACACAACTTTAATGGTGTAGCCTTTTGCCCCAAGGTCTTGACCGCCGATTCACTTAAACTGCATATTTCTCAACATGTGAATGAGGGAGTTGTCGTCGAACATGTGAGAAATCGTCTGATTACCAGTCAATAATGAAAACTGTTAACAGATGCGAAGGTGGCCACCGATAATGATGATGGTCCCTAAGATGCCCGGTACAATCTAGCGAGTGTGAATAAAAGGAGTTGAAGTCGAACACTCGTAGAATCATTCGACCAAGAGCCAATGATGAAGACCCTTGATCAAACACAAGACTACATGCCACTGATGTCTGCAAGTATCTGGGTACTGATGTGTTTCTGGATCAACTTCCTAGATAAGGTGTTGAAGTCGATAGGAAGTGATCTGTTGAGAGGTAGGCACTGAGGCGTCCTACATCAGTCAACACGAAACGGAAACCAACTGATTTTGTTTATGATTTGAGATAAGGAAGAGTAAATGGGAACGTTAGACGAAAAATAATTTCTGGCATAATGAACGGTTTGGTTGATAACAGGAGCAGTAGATAGCGAGATCTGCTTGAACAATAGAAGGCACTCTAGCAGGGTACTAGGCAGTTGAAGCGTGTTGAACACCAAAGAGTGTGTTAGGATTTTACCGGTGCAGGGACACTGGGAAATGAAGGCTAATACTCATATATGGTAGGGTTCGGCTAACTGCGAAAGAGTTTTCTGGGAAGTGCCATGTTCAAGAATTTTGCTGCCAAATCGACCTTTTTGAAAATGTAACAGAGGTAATATCCATTTTGTCCAAATTTTTCCCTGTCTGATTAAGTTTAACGAGTCCAGACGAGTAAACTCGGTGAATTTTTCATGTTTAGAGAGTTTGAAAAATGTCAGGAAAGACAACTCTGTGCCCCATCTGATTAGGTTTAACGAGTCCAGATGAGCAAACTCGGTGAATTTTTCATGTTTAGAGAGTCTGAAAAATGTCATAAAAGATAACTCCATGTTCTGTCTGATTAGGTTTAACGAGTCCAGACAAGAAAACTCGGTGAATTTTTCATGTTTAGGGAGTCTGAAAAATGTCGTAAAAGACGGCTCCATTGGGGTACCTTTGTCATGTCTTGATAACCGAGCACGGAAAAGGGGTAATAGTAAGCCCGAAACAGTTCATTTTCCGTTAGTTAGTCCATTGAATCCGGAAAAGTGAGAAATCTATGTTCAATGGACGTCTGCCTCATTTTTTTATGAGTACGAGGAGACGAAGTAAACTCAATATTCTTTGTGAAATTTTAACGAGTCCAACAAAGAAAACTCGGTACCTCCGTGAAATTTTAACGATTCACGCGGAGAAAACTCGATATAATTTTTCTGTTTAAAGAGATTTGAAAAAGAGGAAAAGAATGGCTCCTTGTTCTTTGTCTCAATAGTTTAACGAGCCTGACAAAGGTGACTCGGGATTTTTTCGGTTTTATGAGCGAGAAAAATATTCCTAAGAAGAATGCTCAGTACTTCTCCATAGTTTTTACGAGCCTGAAGAAGAAAACTCTAGGTTTTTCGAATTAACGAGCAAGAAATACCAAAAAGAACACTCGATGCCAACTTCGTGTAAGTTTAACGAGTCCGAAGAAGAGAACTCGAGGTTTTTCGGATTAACGAGCAAGAAAAATACCATAAAAAGAACGCTCGATAAAACATGAGTGTGTCTGCTCATAAATCTTGATCCCTTATTAGAATCATCAGTACCAAATCTCAAGAGTTGCGACATGTGTACAGCGAGGAATCACGACTTTGCCGACTGACTTAAGAGAGTCATGCCCCAGAATTAGCTCTAAGAAGGTCAGAAGACATTCATTTTCACTGTTTCGAGTGCTGTGAAGAAGCTCTGGAGTGGAAAAGGGGTGAAAACTTCGGCTGGTGATTACGGTCGATCAGGGCAACAGTTTTCTATTCCGCGAGATCCAGGTAAGAGCTAGAACCTCCTGTTATCATTTAATTGCCAATTTTTTAGTTTTTACTGGTTCAAAATTAGGAAATTTTGAGGCCCTAGAAAAATATTTGCGCCTAACGCGAGTCAGGAGTACAACATCCGCGTTAAACGCAAAACCCGTGAGGGATGTAAGCGTTAGAACGCTCTCTTTTGTATTAGTGACTGCGTTAGGCGCAACATGCTTTCTAGCAATTCAATTTTTTCATTTTTGAAGTGGTCCAGGCAAATTTTAATCGGTTCGAAATGTTTCATTTGCAGGTGTTCAGCTGTTAATCATGAGTATCTGGCGAGAGAGAGAGCATGAGCGGGAAGAACGAGAGATGGTGACGGATGCGGCAAGTTTAATGGCTCTCCGGAGGTGCAGATTGCTTAAGTATGCCCGTTTAGAACTGATGAGGGGTCAAGAGGACCTCCTGAGGTGGCTGATCCAGCAGTGGGACGAACGGCATCATGTCTTTCAAATTGGTGGCAACGAGCTCGCCATCAAAAAAGATGATGTTTACTTTTTGACCGGCTTGTCATGTCGTGGGGCGAGGCCCAACTTGACGGGGTCTAGATCTGACCCTCGTTCCACTACTGATTTGATCCATGCGCACTGCATACGTGGCACCCAGGCTGTGAGTAACCGGATACCTATCGCACAGGTGACTTTGAGACCCTTGCGGTCTATTCTATGGATGATTGTTCACTTGGCAGGTGCCAAGAGTCAGCATGTGGCTACCGAGGCCCAGATGCTCCTAGCCTTGGATTGTATGCAGCCTCAGGTTTTCGACTGGTGTGACGGTGTAGTCCGTCGGGTCCGAGCAGAGCTTACTGCATGCAAGATCCGTACTCAAAGAGAATTTGGGTACGGAACACTGATTGTTTCTTTCATACTGGAGCAGATACCACTGATGAGGCCCAGGATCCCAACAGCGCCATTGGGTCCACGCGAGCCGAGGCAGGCTCGGTGGGCCACTTTGCTTCCACGGACTGGAGAGGGTCCCGTCCGTCACTATTTCGATGAGGGATTTTTTGATTGGCTGGACTCTCAGATCATCATGATTGAGGATTATCCCTATGCAGGGATGAACTTCACAGGCAATCCCGAGCTAGTCCTGCCCCCTGGCACCCAGTGGGGGCCCGATGGTAAGAAAAAAATGATCAGTTGTTTTCAAAGAAGTTTTTGTTTTTAGCTTTTGAATGTTTATGTAAATTTTTTTTGTTGAAAAGGGGTGAAAATGAAGTTTTGACATGAAACTTTTGCTTACTTGACACAGATGTGGCACCCGTCCGCCCAGCTGGGGCCCCTCGCTATGCACGGCGAGGATTGCAGCTACCCACGGCTGGCGCACCTGTAGAGGAGGCGGAAGCCGGCGACGACGATGATACTCAGATTTTACATGAACTCTCCAGGAACCTGGAGGGTCTGAGTATGGGTATACCACCGCTTCCTATGCGGGAGGTTCCAGTTCGTCTGCAGCGGCATACTGTGGGTGTGCCAGAGAGATACCTGGTTCCTCTGAGGAGGATGGCTAGAGCAGTTGTATGCTATTATGAGCATCAGGTTTAGCTGTTTGGAGTAGATGTATTAGTGTCAGAGCATGGCTTAGCGTAGCCAAATTTTGTAAAACACCCCAAGTTTTGGGAGATTTTTCTTTCTTTTTGATGTTTACTGTGTACTGGACACGACATATATCTATATATATATATATATTTATTTATTTTTTGGTGATTTTGTGTTTTTAAATTTTTATGCATTTTTTGATGTGATAAAAATATATGTACTCATGAGTAAATCTTTTACAATAAATGTGACAAATGCCAATCTAACACATAATTTTCCAAAGAATCAGCTAATGCATTAAATTCCCTAGGAACATGATAAAATGTGATTGTTTGAAATTGACGTTCTAAAAGTCGCACTCGTAAAAAATAACGTAACAATACAGGGTGGCGGACGTGGTAATGATTGTTTAGCTGCATAATGATGAGTTGGGAATCTAACTTGACCACTAAATCGGAGATGTCACGAGATGCCGCTTCCGTGAGGAGTTGGATCACTGACATGTACTCGGCCACATTGTTGGTGGCGTTACCCAGGAAGATCCCCCCAGAACCAAGAAGGTCCGACTCAGGCGTATAGAGAACCCAAGCAGTTGAAGCAATGTGTCTAGTGTGACGACTAGCACCGTCTGCATACCCGACGTATGATAACGAATGTGATGACATCTGTGTGAAAGAAAAAGATTACATGAGAAAAACACTTCAAACCAAACAAATAATCCAGAAGAATCAAAATAAAAATAGGCAAAACTTATATACATAAAATTACAAAGCATATGCCTAGTGTGAAACTAGGCAAAATACTTCTTCAGATAGAGCCCGTTGCGGGGCTCCTCGAGTGGAATTCCATTACAGTCCTGTAGTTTGTAAGCTCCTTTTGAGAGGGATTTAGTAACAATGTAAGGACCGAGCCACAAGGGTTGGATCGTTCTTGCCCCCAAGAGGTCGTGTTTTTGATCATAAAGTAGAACAAGATCGCCCTCTTGGAAAGAACAAGGCTTGACAGATTTGTCGTATTGAGCTTTAACTCGGCGCTGGTGAGCTTCGAGTGCTAGTGTAGCATCTCGACGAGTTTCGTCCAAATGATCGAGCGAGAGCAAGCGCTCTTCTGTGGCGGTGGTGCCAGGCAGGAGTTCAACCGCTAGTTTAAGCGATGGGATTTCACACTCAATCGGAAGTACTGCCTCCAGGCCGAAAGCAAGTTGGAAAGGTGTGAAGCCTGTGGCAGTTTTTACTGACGTTCGGTATGCCCATAACGTAGAATATAACTTTCGATGCCATGTGGTTTTATGGTTTCCGACCAATCGACGAATCATGGTTTTGAGAACGCCATTTACGGCTTCTACTTGACCATTAGCTTGAGGATAATAAGACGAAGATTGATCTTGTCGGAAACCTAGCATGGATGTTAATTCGGTCATCATATGATTTTGAAAATGAGATCCATGATCTGTGACAATCGATAGGGGTACGCTGAACCGACAGATAACCTGATTAAACAGGAAGAGAGCGGTGGTTTCGCCATCGGCCTTAAAAGTGGGAAGGGCTTCAGCCCATTTCGTAAAATAATCGACCGCAACCATGATGTAGTTGTGTCCGTTTTCCGAAGCAGGATTGCAGGTGACGAAGTCAATTCCCCATTTAGCGAAAGGACCGATGGAGATAACCGGGTGAAGGGGGGCAGGATGTGCGCGCATTTTCTTTGTGAAAATTTGACATGGATGGAATTTTTGGACTGCTGCAATGCAATCTTTAAACAAAGTGGGCCACCAGTAATCGGCGCGCAAGATTTTTTGGGTAGTAGCTATGCCCGAAAGATGACCACCACATGCCCCTGCATGGCAGTCATTCAAAACGCGTTCTGCCTCATCGATAGTGAGACAACGTCGGAGAATAGTATCAACACCACGATGATATAGTGTATCGTTTAGCATGAGGTAGTGCCTTGCTTGGTGGCGGATACGACGACGGTCATCAGACGTGAGAGCTGGGCGGAAGCATTGAGTTTGTAGGTAGACTAAGATGTCTCCATACCAGGGGTCTGAAGAGTCGACCAAGTAGACAGATTCATCAGGGAATGGATCATGAGCTACCTCTGCCGGGTCGATTCTGGGAAGGTCCGATAGTAATTCGGCGAAGACCAGGGATTTCTTTGCTTTGGCAGTCATGAACACCAAATCAAATTGTTGGAGGATGACGATCCATTTGGAATATTTCCCTCCAATAATTTGTCTAGACAAGATATATCGCATGGGATTCTCCAAAGCAATCACCGTAGTCTGTCGCAGCAATATATAATGTCGGAGCCGGGTGACGGTGAAAACTACCGCCAGAGAGAGTTTCTCCACATGTGAATAACGTAATTCAGGTCCAATGAGACCTTTAGATAAATAGTAAATCACATGTTCGCTGTCGTCATCGTGTACTTTAACCAAAACCATTCCAAGTGAGGATGGTGATGCTGCCAGATAAAGGAGAAAGTCGCGTGAATAATCGGGGGCACTAAGGAGTGGGGCTGAAACAAGTGCATGTTTTAAAGCATCAAATGACCATTGAGCTTGGTCATCCCACAAGTATAGTGTTCCTTTATTCAACAATCGCATGAACCCTTTCGTCATCTCGGCATAGTTAACGATGAAACGACGCAAAAATTTTTCCTTCCCCTGCAAGCTTTGGAGTTGAAGGATGGATTGTGGTGCCAAAAATTCAATAATTGCTTTTACCTTATCGGGATCAACCCTAATCCCGTGCTTGGAAACAATGAACCCTAACAATCGTCCGGACTCGACCATAAATACGCATTTATGAGGATTCAAGCGTATATTGTAGAACCTGCACCTAGCAAAAATTTCTCTTAAATGAGCCAGGTGGTCTCGTCGCTTCTTGGAATGAGCCGGGAGGTCATCCAAGTATGCTTGTACAATATGTCGAATGTCATGAAAATCATAGTCCGTAGCCTGTTGAAAAGTTGCTCCAGCATTCTTCAGGCCGAATGGGAGCTTTTTATACGCAAAGATGCCCCAAGGACAGATGAAAGAAGTTTTATGCTGGTCGTCTTTTTTTATGGCAATCTGGTTGTATCCTGAGAATCCATCCATGAAGGAAAAAGATTCGCATCCGGCACAATCGTCGAGAATTTGATCAATGAACGGCGTAGGATAGTTTTCTTTTGGACAAGCGGTGTTCAGATCGCGATAATTGACGCAAACTCGAATAGTGCCTTGTTTTTTATCAACGGGAACCGTATTGGAAACCCATTTAGTTAAGGGAACGGGGTAAATGAAGCCAGCGTTTAAAAGTTTTTCTACTTCGACCTTAATGGCGGCTGCTTTGCGCAGGTGGATAGGTCTGAGTCGTTGCCGGATAGGTTTAGCATTGTCATAAGTCTTGATTTCGTGCTCGACAATAGAAGGATCTATGTCGGGCATTTCGTCATAAGACCAAGAAAAGACATCACGGAATTCTTTAAAAAGAGATGTGAAGGACACAATTTCCTCAGGATTGCAGTCGGCTCCAATCTGAATATTTTCCACAATACCCGTTTTGACCGAGATATCGATGAGTAGAGTCTTGGAAAGATTACCCATGTTCCCTTCTAAATCGATAGTGTGGACAGTCGTATAAGAGGAGGGAACTATCTCAGGTTGGTCAAAAGACGGGATTTCAGTTTTTATCGCCTTCGAATCAATTGTCAAAGCGCGATGGTGGAACTCTCCCCAAGGTCGTTCTTCTAATGACATGATCTCTCGAATAGCTTCGTCTGTAGGCCAGACTTCATTGAGGAGATCCTTAGAGAGAACCGTGATGGGAGAGAGGGTCGTACCTGTGGTCGACACCATATCAGTGGAGGGTTCAGATGCGACTTGGATGGCTTGGTAAGCCAACTCAACCGGCGAAAGCGGCATCTGATCTCTATAGGAATCAATATCTGAAGGCGCCGAAATGATCCATGGGTCGATAGAGCCATCCGAAAAGGTGGATATCATTGCAACCGTGTTTGGGATCTGAGGCGGCGGTAGAGGAAAACAACCCAGTAGGGAAGATGCCTTCAGAAGACCGGTACCGATACTGACGTAAGAGTCAGGGACACCTCCTATTAAGGGTACAGAGCTACTTGGTAAAGTGGAATAATCAGGGGTGCAGAAGGATAGGTGATCGACCGTGACTATTTTCCCATCCAATGGAAATAGGATGAGTCGGAAGACCGAAGACACGATGGCGGTCATAGCGTAAGACCAACTGCGACTGAGCAATAGATTATAGTCGAGATGACGCTCTATGACTTCAACATCCACGTTTACCGTTTTCCCACTCAGAGTGATGGGAAAGCTAGCAAGATATCCTTTGGGTAGGAACGTGTGGCCATCAAAAGCTTTAAGGGAATTCGATGGCGGGGTTAGAGTAGGAGAACCTAAATTCAGCCAGCAAGCTTGTGACATAACGCAGGTCGAAGCACCTTCGTCTATGAAAGTGTGATGGATGGGTCTCCCTTTCGACACAACCTGCACCTGGAATGCGAGTTGATGCGAGAGGCGAGGTTTAGCCTTTTCCATATCAAAGACTGCTAGCATGGAATCCTGGGGATCTATTCCACCAATGGCCGAAAGCAAGGCTTTCCTTTGTGCTGGACAGGTTTGTAATACTTCAACTGCAGACATAGCTGACGGTGCCTGCGCCAAATCTTCTACAATATTGTAGTTTTGGGCTGCACGTGCAGAGGTATTATGAGTCGTTCGTCGAAGTGTCCCTTTAGGGGGACGAATTACAGGTTCAACAGTAGGCCTTTCGATATGCAAATCGTTGGGCGGCGGCGGATTGGAACTAGTTCTAGGTTCCTAAGCATCTATGGTAGGAGTTCCATAAAGCTTGGCGCGAGTTTGAAGGTCAATACTCTCGATGCCATAAATGGTAGATGGTCCTTCACCGAAAGGATTCGAACCACCATTGCCCCGTTGATGGGGTTGTGGCGGGTTGTCAACCATATGTTGATGTTGCTGCTGTTGATTGGGGAAAGGATTGTGAAGAACGGCAGGTGTTCTCCCAGAATCCTTGTTAGCAATAAAATTGGTGCATTCCTGCAACCGAGGACATTTGTATGTCAAGTGGTCCTCCGCACAGATTTTACAAGGAAATCTCATGGGTTTATCCTTTCCTTTTTCATTAGCAGCATTTTTCTGATTAGAGTTATTCTGATTATTTGACTGCTCTTCCGAAGAAGATGTTTTCTTCTTATTCTTCCTATTTTTCCCGTGGGGTTTTTGTGAGGTTTGCACCAAATTTACCTCAGCGGAAGGGAGAGGAGTCGTTTGATGGGGGGCGGTGGCAGCCGAGGATGGCTGGGAGGTTTGCCCCCGAGACTGATTGGTGGCTACACCAGAGATCGCGCCAACGAGACCATCGGCATGAGCTCCGGTTTTCTTAGTAGCCGGAGGGTTCGAGTTACCAGGGGCATGGGGGAGTAGATCGTAAAGCGTGCTGGATTGTGAATAGATTAAATCCAGGTGCTGGGCACGACGAATACATTGATCTTCTGTCACCGCACCAGAAAGGCCAATGTCTTTAGAGATATGGGGTAAAAGAGACTTGCAAAACCAATTTGCCAAGAGATGGTCCGGTATTGGCGCTTTGACAAGCCTCCTCCTACATCTCCATTCATGAATATGGTCGGAGATGTGGGTGGCGGTGTCTTGGCGCAGTGATGTTAACAATTCTGTGCCGGTTTCCACTCTAATTGGTAGTTGAAAGTTCTTTAAGAACTCCGTCGCTAAAGCGCCAAACGTATTGATGGCGGCGCGTGGTAATTCAATGTACCACTTGGCGGCATTGCCTGTAAGGGTGCGGGAAAACATTCGAAGGTGGACACTATCATCTACCATGGAATTGGATATAGACCACAAATGGAAGGTAGTGATGTGTGCGGCCGGGTCATCTCCATGCTTCCCGTCGAACTTCGGGATATCTGAAGGAATCTTATGCGGTATAGGAGGCCAAAGCGAGTTGTGATTGATGGGGTCGTTTGTCAGCTTATGGATGTCGGGTATGTCCAAAGCTGCCAAGAAAGGAAATTGTGGATTTTCCCCCGAGTCTAACCAAGGCAGTATGGGCTGACTACTTGGACCATAGGGTCCCCCCATCCACGTGTTACCAGAAGGGTAAGTGGGACTTTGATAAAAACCCCCCATAGGTGGAGGAGTAGGAACATACGGTTGCTGTCCATAGGGCATAGTGTATTGAGGGGCAAATGGTTGGTTGCCCCCAGCGTAAAAGTGCCCTCCCACTCCAGACGGAGGTTGGGGTTGGTTAGTCCAAATGGATGCAATATATTTTCCCGGAGGCATACTAGTATTTGCATAATTTGGCAACGGTATAGATCCTACACCTATGTTTGAACCACTTAAGGGGATAGTATTTACAATGGGTTGTCCCATTTGTCCTAAGGATTGCATAGGAAGAGAAATATTCCCTGCTACCTATGTACTGATAACACTGCCCCCTGGTATAGTGGCCAGGGGGTTTGAACTCAACAGAGGGTTCCAACCGAAAGGGTTGTTAAAGGGCACCAAAGTAGTCATGCTCATGGGAGGAGCTACCGTGGTCCCCAACGTGGTCACGGTAGGAGTAGATGCCGAAGGGTTCGGTAAACTACTGACAGTTGTGTTGACCAAAGGGTTGGGGGTAGGCATATGTTGACTACTGGGGTTACCCAGTAATGACATAGAACTGACCACCGGCGGGGAGGATGATGGCGAACCAGGAATGGTTGCCATTGGTATCGAACCTGTGGATACCGGTGGAGAAATAGATGTTGGTGTTGCCACAGACATATCTTGGCGCGGTGGAATCTGGATTATCACCGGTCCTAACGGATCAGTGAGTGGAGGATTGTAATTAGGTACAACGCCTTTAGTGAAAGGGTCCTCCGGGAGTTCCGGCTGATAAGGGTCTATGTGGTAATCCAGATTAGTCAGAGGAGACTGCTCTTCCGTAGAAGGCCCGGGTTCACCAAGGTTCAATCTTTCCTCTAGGGTGAGAGGAGGTAGACCTTGCTGTCGTCGAGACAGACGGCGTGGGTCAGGGGATGCCACGGTGACCGGTTTAATTTTAACAAATTTTTAAAATGTGTTGTATTATGAAGTCTCAAATGACAGTATCCACACAACTACTAAAAAAGAAAATACTCTCTAAAATCAATCAGCAAGCAGCCAGTATAGGGTGCCCTGTCTGAGTACTACCATTCACTGGTGATGAAATCCAGTCTCACAATAGCATACAGAGAGGGTTGGTCGAAATTACAGTTACGGTTACTCTAGAGTTTCGCCCGAACCCCAGACGATAGGTGTAAGCACTCTTGTGAAGACGAGTACCCTCCTAAAGACTGAAGACAGAGTAGGTCTGTCTGTTTCAGGTACCAGGATAGCCCATCCCAGTCACCTTGTGTAAGTCCCTAAAAGTATAGCCACTAAGGATACCTCAAATCACAGACACTATCAGGGGGGTCCATGGTCAAGGACAGTGTGCTATATGGGCAGAATACCTAGATCCCCGATCTAGTTTCGACATCCCCGAAGGGAACCCCAATATATAACACACCCACAGGATGCAGTCGAAGGCGGGCTACCTTCTAGTGCACCCAAGTGTTGTCTCGCGCCGAGCTCCGGTAAAGGAACGGTCCCAATAATGTGAGTGCAGCAGGATTTCACTCTTTAATGACTCTAGTTTTCAAGTTTTGAGATCTTGGGTAGTTTTCTCACTGTCCTAACCCAAGATCCTAGCCTGAACTACTATTTGTGTGAGCTCAAAAAGAGTTATTAGATTGATTTTATTATCGCTTTGTTTTTAGTGTACTTTGTTATTAGTCTTGCGGAGGGGAAATGGACGTATGAGGTATAGTGAGACTCTTGACTCAATAAACCATGCAAAACATGCTCTAAATATTAACTTCAATGAACAATGTTTCTACAAGGAGAGGTTTCTTTTTTCAATCATCCATGCACCAACATGTAAATAACACAGCTCAACTTTTAAGATTCAGACTTCTATCTACCTCTTTTAACAGTCTGTGAACCAAACTTTCAGAATAAACTCAGCTTAAATGCAGAAAAATATAAAAAAAAAATTTCTCTTTAAAAAAGTAAATTCTTTGCACACTAACTAAATAAGAGAAACAAATAATCAATGCCAGTTTAGCAGACAAGCACAGGGATTCGGTCTGTGAAAGGTACTGGTGGCCAAAAAACTCCACAGCTAAAACACAGTCACAGAAGTGAACAACAGGGTTTTTGGCTGGGTAACGCTCTGTCTGTGAGAAAATACAGCGTTATAACGCACTGCATTTAAGCCTAGACTGCGTTATAACGCACTGGATACACTGCATAGGTCGCGTTAACCAGGGAAAAGCTCTTCAGTTGGCCAGACAGGCACAGGATTGAACTCTGCAAGCGTTTGGTATGTCTACTGGGCATCAAAAAATGGTCGGAAGGATACTGAACAGAGGAGAGAAGAAATAAAGGGAAAAATAGTCCGGAAACTATGGGGACACTCCCCAGCGGAGTCGCCAATTTTGCTATAGGGTAAACTACTTGGGTGGTTGGTTTTCGTATATCCCTCTCAGGGCTTTCCAGTGCCCGAGGCAGACAGTCAGATTAGCTATGCTGTTCACAAAGATGGTATGAGCATGTTCATATTAGCTTGAAATAACTTGAAGGAATACAATAGAGAATTACCTCTTTGATAGCTTTAGAATCCTTTGGAGAGCGCTACGCAGCAAAGCAAGAGTCCTTCTTCACCGGCTCCAAATCTGAATCCTGCAATCAGTCAAAGCACCCGCGTAACTTCTGATATAACAAGTATTCTATCAATTAAATCAAAAATAAACACCTAGATTATACACATTTGAGCCATTCATATCATACTAAACAAATATTGAAATAACAATATAACATTAAGCATCGAATGGACAAAACGAACATAGTTCTATTGATTTTGAAAGAAGGAGGATTACAACCATCGGTTGTACCAAGCCCTCCTCAGTCTCCCAATCTCTCCTCTCTATCAAGTGAAGAAGTCCAAGCCAACAAGCTCTCTAGGAGCCTCTTTGACTCTTGGCCTTCACAATGTCACACTATTCTCTATTCCACAAGTATGCAAGAAATTTTGAGCAATCCTTCGACCTTCAATTAAGAGCCTTCAGCTCCTTCTTATAGGAGAGGGAGAAAGCCATTGTTGCCCTTCTCTTTCCACTAGTTTGGAATGGAAAAGGCTTAGATGTTTCTTTGATCTCCATGCTTTTGCCTCTCTTGGAGTTCAGTCTTCTATGGAAATGACCAATAATGAACTGGTGCTTCTGCAGTTTCCTTTGTGCACTGACTCCTTTGTGAGGGAAAGTCAGAGATTCAAATCTTTCTCCGCGCTCTTTTCCCAATTCAAACTTAAAACACGGGTAACGCGTCTCTCCAGTGTAAACAGAGCGTTTCCCTAGCCACTAACGCGGCTAATATATTTATTGCTTGCGTTATAACGCTCTTGTTCTGTTCTATATATGCGTTACCCTGGTAGAAATAGGTTTAATTTAGGTCTTTGTACTTCTTCCATATTTGTCTTCCCCTCTGAGCTGATGAGGAGGTATTTTGACCTGTAACACATAGTGATACTCAGAAAAGTAGTAAGGATGAAGAAAAAAGAAGCCCTAAGTAGAGCAAAGAAAATGAGCATGGGGACAGCCCACCCATAGCTAGTTAAGGGAAGAGGTTCAAAGCAGTGATGAAAAACAAAGTGACCATCAGTAGCACAGTGATCAGGAGAAAAATCCTCAAGGGAACAGTGAAGATTCCAAGCAGGGTAGTGATGATGAAGAGCAAAGGGAAGATGTTTAAAGTAGTGATGAAGAATACCATAGTCCTCAACAAAGTCATGAAACCAATCAGAGGGATAGAGAAAAAAGTGCCTCCCAGCAAAGTAGTGATCATGATGGAAGCCCACACATAGAGTCTAAGGAGAACAGTCAGGGAGGTGACGGCATGAAAAATTAAAATGAAGACAGTCCCAATGAAGACAGTCCTAATGAAGGCATCCCTCAGCAAATTCAAGACAGTAAGGAGGGTAAACAAGGTAGTCCACAGACTGGCAGTGAAGGCAGTCAAACAACAAAAAGAGATGATGAAGCTAACAGCCCTAAACAAACTCAAAACAGTGAGGAAAATAGTGAATAGGGAAGAAAAGAAGGTGATGATTGAGGCAGCAGTGTAAAGGATCAAGTTGAACAAGTACTAGAGATAAAACCTCCTCTCTCTTCTCCTCAACACAGCCAAGAACATGTGCTTGTTGCCTCTCCTAGGCAAGGGGCCATGATTCATTCTCCAAAAGCACCAAAGGCTAAAAACACCAGATCTATAAAGAAGAAGATCACTCCAGTAGTGACTAGTAATGTCACTAGTGCGCTAAGAAGTAGAGGCAAACTGCCTAAGAAGAGTATTTTTGAATTGCCAAAAATAACAAGAGCCAAGAAGTCTATCCAAAGCAAGGGCAAATAAAAAGTTGAACAACAGGAGAGTAGTCATGAAAAAGAAAGGGATTTTGACGTCATACAAATAGACAGTGATGCTGGAGATGATGAAGCTAGAATTCTTGAATCACTTTTGCAAAACAGAGAAGCCAAAATACATGACTTAGAAATTGATCTAGAAAGGTCAAAGGACCTCATACATTTTCTACAAATGCAAAATAAACAAATGAGTGGGCAAATGGAAATTTATGAAACCCGAGCATTCAAATACCAAAGAGAAGCATACAAAGCACAAGTCAAGCTTGAAGAGTATATGGGAAAATTTGATGATATTGAGGAAGAAGAGGAGCCAGTAAGAAAAAGGCCTAGGACTATGGGTCTTAGGAAAGCTTTGGAGAAACAGAAGCAAGAAGAAGCAACCTTTGTTCGATCTTATCCTCTCACGCAATTGCTTGCCAAAGAGATAGAAAATGATAATGAATCATGGCTTGAAAGAGCCAATAGGCATTGGAGGATAAATTAGAGAAGGAAAAGAAAGACTTGGGTCTACAAAGGAAGATGACTGGGCACTACAAGAAATTGAACCAATTTTCCTAAAGAAAACTCAGACTTGCTCAAGAAAGGCTCAAAACTACCCGAAAGAGGCGCCCAGTGGAAAAAGTGGAAAAAGAAATATCTAGGCTTGAAATCTTGGCTTTAGCTTCCTTGCATGCTTCTAAGAACCCATAAGGGGCTTGCTTGCCAAAATTGAGCAAAATTTGACATGATCTTGTTTTTTGTGTTTTTTGGCCCTAATTACACATTTTTCTAGGTGCTTCCATGTGTGCTAGGAGCATCCTCAGCTCATGAAAATCATTTTTTTGGATGTATTAAATTTGGGGGTAGCTACTCACAAATTTTCAGATCAAAAGAAGGTGTTTTGGTCCCCCAAAAAGGCAAAAATCAGTCAAAATTCACCTTTTTGCCTCACATATCAGTAGATGAGACCCTCCTGGGTTTTTTCACTTAGTACACCTTTTGACAGATTTGTAGGAATTATTTTGTGAAACCTCAAGTATTTCTAGAAACTATACATCTGGGGCTTTCTAACGAGCTATCACGGTCCTAGTTTCAACATTAGGAAGTCCCTAAAATGTTGTCTGCAAAATAGGCTTCTTTCTGCTACTACGCTCTTGTAGAATTTTCGCTTAAAAAGTAGTTTTCTGAATATGACCATGCAAACGTGCGTTTAGCTATTTTTAACTCCATGTCAGAGATTAAAAGTCAATTTTATTTCTTTTATTAGCTTAAATAGATATTTTTGAAGATATTTTGTGCCTTGGGCTTTTTAAAGCCTCAAGGAAAAAATCAGATATTTGTATTAGGCCAATGGCCTTCTAGATGCTCTAGGAGGGTTTCTTTCTTTTTGGCCTATATAATCCAAGAGAATTCATTGTAACCAGAGGCTGAACTTGATTTTATAGAGCAATATATAGCATTACAAGCTTTGAAGAAATACTTTATCTCATGAAGTGGATGATCTCTTTCTTGACTTGGATGGTGGAGGAGGATTGTTTGTAGGATTCCATGGCTTGGTGAATGGTATTGTGTTCCTTATCTATTATGTTTCCTTAGTTTATCATACATGTTTTCATGCTTCTTTCTTACTGTAGGTCAGTAAAGAATAGATTTGAGACAGGCACCTCAAGTTTCCTGACTCATTACAACTTCTATGTTTTCATCTTTCTTGGTTATGTCAAAGAATTCTTAACTGCTCTTTCATACCCTAAGAATTTTTTATCAGTTTCATTAATGGTTATTATGTATGCTGTCTAGTATGATTTACGATACACCCTGCTTACTCATAGCTAATCAAAACTCCATCTCTGAAATCTTTCTATGAAGTATTGATTGTCTTAGTTAAGTCAAAGAGGTCTTGTTTCGATCTTGCCCTTTTTCCATGCTCTGCATTCTTATTTCAAAGTTCCCGATAGCTCAAGATATGATGTTTAGGAGTTTCCTCTTCATAAACTAAGTTGTTTTTTTGTCTTATTTGTTTTCCCAAAAGTGTGAAGGTGATTGTTCCAAAATTAGAGGGTCTTATACTTCTATGTATCACCTAATTGTTTATTTTATGCATCTATCAGTTTGAGTTTCATTTATTGTGATTAATGGTTAGCCCTAGCACATGAATTCTTGTTGTTGGACTATTTATGCTTAAAACCTCTTTGTCTCTCACAAAATTAGTGTCCATCTCATTTCAGTTACATCCAAAGAATCCACTTATCTCGACCAAATCGGCCCTGCAGTAATACCTTGTCCACCATTTGAGACAGTCTCAACCTCTTCGGCCCCATAGCCCAGTTGATCTGAAGAACTTTTGATCCATTTATCCTTTGATCAGTTCCCCCTCAAAAGACCTAAAACAAACCAAAACATAATTAATAACTAGCCTAAAATCTAATATACAGAAGCAAACAAGTTTACATCCTTTGCACAATAGAGAGAGCCCTCTTTGAGTCTAGGAAGGCTAGGTCCTAGGGCTCCAAAGTTGGTTTGATGTTACCCTATCATTTGGCTTGCTAATATTCCAAATCATGGGACACTAACATAATGGTGATCACAGTGGGACTCTGAGTAATAAACAAACTTAGACTTCCCTAAACATTTCACCATCCCTTAAAAAGACTATCTTGTCGATTTATCCCACCGCTCACTAACATAATGGCGATCACAATGGGACTTTTCTGAGTTAGTGACAATCTAAGTACACCTTAGGACTACAGAAATCCCTTGTATTCAAGAATATCTAGTGAATCATCCACCTCATCACCACACTAACATAATGGCGATCACGGTAGGACTCTGAGTAATAAATAAAATTAGACTTCCCTAAACATTTCAGCATCCCTTAAAAAGACTATCTTGCCAATTTATCCCACTGCTCACTAACATAATGGCGATCACGGTGGGACCTACTGAGTACATAACAGTCTAGAAAACTCTTGTAAACTCATTAGTCCTTCAAAATTAAAATCAGACAAACAACCTATAAAGTCATTTAGAGTAAACTCTTTTTGCTTCACCACCTTAGCTAAGTGATGAATTAGGTTTAGAACACTCTCACAAACTAGGCTGCATATAAAAACTTAGAAAACCCCCAAAAAAACATCCCTAGATTGGATTTTTCTCAGTTACTGGTGGTGGACCATAAATACATATCTCTAAAAACAACAAAAAATCCACCTGGTGACTCCACTAGCTTCCAATAGACCTAATACTCCACAAAAAAACCAAAATTTTTAAAAATCATACTATCATGTTGACTTGCCTTTCCAAAAAACACAAATTTCATGATGCAGCCTCTGAAATCAGTGACAAACTAAGTACAACTTAGGATTTAGAAATCTTCACCTAAACATAGGAAATCAACAGAATAACTTGCAAATAGAGCTATAGCTTTCTCAATAATCTAACAAACTGTTGAACTAATTTTTAAGTCATTCTTTCAAGTTTTCACATAAATTTTTTCTAGAAAAGAATTTTTCTAAAAGCCATCTTTGTCAATATTGGTGGTGGACCATAAATCTCAAGAAAATCCACCTGGCGACTCCACTAGCCTTCGTTTTGTTTTTACCTTACTCACATTAGTAAAACCCCTAGAGAGGACAACCATCCAAAAAAAAATCACAACTATCACCCTCTCTAAGCTTTAACTTTGAAATTTGGCTTCACGAATAATTAATACCAGATCTCACCGAGACCCGAATCCCCCTATCATAGTTGATGACCCAGAAAATAATTTGTGGCAAAATTCTGAAACTGGTAACTTAGCTACCGATAGAACAATCCACAAATCAAGCTCTGTACCTGAACATCTTAAATCCTTGCAAGATTCCCAGTTTGACTTGAGTTTAGAAAAAGCCCTTTTTAGAAACAAGTCACAAAGTAGAATCAACCTTGACGATCTTGAGCCCTTAGATTTGCAACAGAGTCCTAGCAGAGAAGCCTCACCCACTACACCTCCTGATTTTCGGCTTCTCCACCACTTCAGCTCTTATCACCCCAAATATGCTAAGAATCAATCCACAAGTCCAAGTACCTCCGCCACACCCATTCATACCACCACTATTTAAAAATCCTCATACTGTAAATCTACCATCAACTCCCATCATGGCAACTTGGTATGCGCCCTTAGTGTTACCACTGCCTTTGGTACCTTTGAAAAATGATTACCAATCTCGAATCCCACACTTCACCAGAACTGAGGCTACTACTGCTGAACATCATGTAGATAGAATCAATGATTCTTTTGAATACATGGAAATATAAGATGTGACCATAAGAATGAGAATGTTTGCCCAAAGCCTAGGCGGAGAACCCAAGAAATGGTTTAAAAACTTGGATCCTTATAGTATACATGATCTCCCAACACTTTACCAAACTTTCATAAACAGGTGGGAAATCAGGAAAAACCCCATCCAAATCCTTTCCAAATATAACAATCTTAAAATGAATATGGGGGGAAGTGTTCAGGACTATTGCACTAGGTTCAACAGTGTCTATGACGCTCTTCCACCTAACATGAAACCTCCACTTGGTTCAGCACTGGTAAAATTTCCCAAAGGTTTCGATCCAAATATGACATACCAACTAAGAGAAAAAGACCCCGCAACTTTAGAAGAAATTCAAAAAGTAGATGTTAGTGCCGAAGCCAACCTAGTTGAGAAGAGAGCTAGGATGAGATCAGAAAAGAAAGTCACATACCGAGATGAGGCCATACCTTCTACCTCCTCCTCAAATCCCATAATAGATAACCTAGTCAGAACCATGGAAAGAATGTGGGAAAGAATAAATCTGAATGAAAAAGCACCTCTAACGGACAACCAGCCAAATCCTCAAAATATAAACTAGAACCAAAACTTTAGAAGAGACCCGCCTCAAAACAAACCAAGGGAAAATGACCAACAGGTCAGGCCACCTCTCCATGAAAACTATGTTGATGAGGTAGAAAGAGATATGGAACCACTTGATGAAAATCACTTAAACTTGATAGGTTCTGATAGAGAGGGTGAGGTTTTCTTCACAGAAGAAGAACAAGTTTTCTTCTCCTCAAACCAAAATGAAACAAATTATGAGGACCCCAAAGATCCTCAAATAGGATTAAAAAATGCCATAATAGAAGCTCATAGACAATATGATCTTAGGATTAAGAAAAACCAAGACAACTCTGATAGAGGTAGCTCAGACACTACTATTACAAAAACCCCCGATACCATTCTTAAAAGAATAGCAGATAGTAACAAAATCTTGGCTAAGAGAATTGACCAAAACGAGGACAAAACTAGCCAGGCAAGCCTTGATCCCAACTGTCCTAGTACCTCTACTAAGATTCCCAAAACATCTATATTGAATGAAACCCGGAATCAAAATCAGCAAATCAAGAACACAAAAGAATTTATGACTGATCAAACTGAGATGAATCTGCGTAAAACAAAAGCACCTTTTATTTTTTAACGAGAAATTGCCAAGATCAAGGTAACCATACCCCTCACTGAGCTAGTAACTGTAAATAGGTACAGATCTCAGATTTTTAAAGTTTTAAACATAGAAAATTATGCAGATACTTTAAATCTGACAGATGACAAACCTGAGCTTTTGTTTGGTCCCAAAATAGAAGGATAATACCAAGAAGGAACTATTTCCCCATTCTACGTAAGTTTGAACATCCAGGACAAGATATTACATAACACCATGTTAGATTCTGGTGCTTCACATAACCTCATGCCTAAAGTAGTCATGGAGAGTTTGGGCCTAGACATAACTAAACCTTACAAAGACTTGTACTCATTTGATTCGAGTAGGGTCAAATTCTTAGGCCTAATAAAGAACCTGTGTTTCACTCTAACACAAATACCGGCTAAAGCCTATTCATGGACATAGTGGTGGCTAATATTCCTCCTAAATATGGAATTCTATTATGAAGATCATGGGCTGCCAAAATACAAGGTAGCCTCCAAATGGACGTGTCATTTTCTACCATCCCGGTCTTTAACCAAACAAGGAGGTTGTACCGAGAAAATCACATGAAATATATGCTAAGCAACCTAAATAGGCCAAATAATACTCCAGTTTATTCCATTCATTCCAATTTAGATTCTTTTATCTTGTACAATGAAAGTGATATAAATGAGCAGATAAAAGGAAATGAAGAAGATTTCAAACCATCACAATAACATTACTCATCCCCAGATAAAGAAACTGATGATCAAAGCTTTAAGAAACCTGAAAAACAGCTTAGTAACATGCATGAAAAGGAAACTCTTTGGAGTATAAGCTTTGATGATTCTTGTGGCAAAACTAGTTCGGGGGTTGGCATCTGGATACACAATACTAATGAAGGTCATTATTTCAGATTAGAATTCCAATGTACCAATAACATTGCAGAATATGATGCCTTTCTCCTTGGTCTGCACCTACTTAAAGACTTAGGCGTTAAGAAAATATCAGCCCAAGGAGATTCAGAACTTGTAATTAGACAAATCAAAGGTGAATATTTGGAAAAAAAATCAAGACTGAGAGAATACAGGAATGCAGCATTAGACCTCCTTAAAACCTTCGAAAGATATGAACTCAATTATATTCCTGGGACTCAAAATAACCTAGCGAATGAGCTCTCCTTTGCTGCAAGCAATTGCCAAATACCATGTTTAAACGAACAATACAGTATCCAAGTCAAACATCATCCTACAGTGCCGGACAACATTGACCATTGGAAAATATTCAAATACGATGAACAAATTGATGATTTTTCGCAATCTAGAAATGAGTTTGAAATGAATAAAACAAACTTAGAACATTAAGAAAGAAGTCTTGACAAAAATGAAGACTAGGAGCCAGATTTACCTTCTCTAATAGATATAAACTTGATTAATCATCCATATGAAGCCGAAACATGTGAGGACCTAGACCAAAGAGATCTTGAAGTCTTACACTGTGAAACTGACACCATACCCAGAGGGCTTGCACCCTTAGAGGAATTATTTGACTTTAATGACGTGGCAAAAAAACCCAAATATGGAATTTACCGAGGTTGATATAGAAGAATATAACATAGGAAGCACAGAAGAACCAAAAATGATCAAACTTTCCAAAACTCTCCCTCCTCACATAAAACAGAAATACATTAAGTTGTTCAAAGAGTTTAAAGATGTGTTCGCATGGGGATACCAAGATTTGAAATCATACAACACAAGCATCATTCAACACAAAATCCCCATTAAAGAAAATCAGAAACCTTTCAAACAAAAGTTCAGAAGAATAAATCCAGTCTTACTGCCTTTAGTTGAAAAGGAAATAAAAAATATATATGATGTTGGGATAATAGTTTCCCTTAGATACTCTGAGTGGGTTTCAAATCTAGTATGAGTCAGGAAAAAGACTCGTGAGATTAGACTTTGTATTGATTTCTGGAATCTGAATAGAGCCTCTTTAAAGGAAATCTATCCTTTGCCAAAAATGGACCACATACTTCAAAAAGTGGTGGGTGCTAAAAGAATCTCATTACTTTATGGTTTTTCCGGATACAACCAAGTGCTGGTTTTTCCTAGTGATCAACACAAAACTGCTTTCACCATGCCTTGGGGCACTTTCATATATGTTAAAATGTCTTTTGGATTAATGAATGTCGGTGCCACATTCCAAAGAACCATGGACATAGCTTTCTCAGAAGACAAAGGTTATTTCATAGTCATATATCTTGACGACATCATAGTATACTCCAAATCAGATGAAGCGCATTTGGTTCACTTGAGAAAAGTTTTTGAAAAATGTAAAATATGGTTTATATCTGAACCCCAAGAAAACATTATTCAGTATCGAAGAAGGAAAACTCTTAGGTCACATCATTTCTGAGGATGGAATAAAAATAGATCCCAAAAGGATCGAAGGCATACTAAAAATCACTCACCCCTGAAACATTAAGGAATTGCACTCTTTTATCGGAAAAATTAATTTCTTAAGAAGATTCATCACCAATCTTGCTGAACTCTTGAGAAACATCACAAACATGTTAAAAAAGGAGGTTGGAGTTAAATGGACTCTAGAAGCCAAACAATATTTCGAAATGGTCAAAAAATCACTCACCGAAACACCAGTTCTAATAAGTCCTGATTCCACCAAATATTTTTACATTTTCTCATTTGCATCTGAACACACGATAGCTGCAGTATTGTTACAAAAGAACACAGCAGGGCAAGAAAAACCCATATATATTTTTAGTAAATCCCTAAGAGATGCTCCCTTAAAATATAATATCATGGAAAAATACGCATTCGCATTGGTAAAAGCACTGAAATATTTCCGAGTTTATATCTTGCATTCTCCTATCATTGCTTTCATTCCCCATATTGTTTTCAAATATATATTAAATCAAGATCCCGATGGTAAAAGGGGAAAATGGATCGCTATCAACTTAGAATATGACTTAGAAATCCGACCCACCAAACTTGTTAAGGGACAAGGACTCGCAAGACTAATGGCTAAAACAAACCTCCAAGCATTAGATATAAATTTTGTTGACACCTTAGAAGAATAGGAAGAATGGGCAGCCTCTCATGTTGAAGAAATGTTTTTAAATTAACCTTGGTATGCTGATATTATTTACGTGTTATTTTATCTTAATGCTCCTCCAACCTTATTAAAGAAAAAAGAAAAATTCCTCAAACAAAAATATTTGAATTTTTGTATTCTATATGGAATTCTGTATTGGAAAAATCCCACTAGTATGTTGCTTAAATGTTTGCTTGAAGATGATGCAGAAAAAATTATGCACGAAATGCGCGAAGGAGAATGCGGAGGGCATCTCTACTGGAAAATCATAGCCAACCAAATCCTTAGAGTCGGTTATTATTGGCCTACATTTTTTCCTGACACTCAAAAACTTGTTATGACATGCCATAAATGCCAAATTTTTGATGGCAAGAAAAAACTTTTACCTTTGCCCTTACATCCCATCATAGTTGAAAGTCCTTTCCAGCAATGGGGTTTAGATTTGATTGGGGAGATTCACCCTTCTTCGTCTGCTCAACACAAATGGATCCTTACAGCCACTGATTACTTTACCAAATGGATAGAAGCCATACCCTCCAGGAATGCTACCGATTCAGTCATCATTAATTTCCTAGAAACCAACATTTTATCTAGATTCAGTTGTCCTAGGAAAATTATCACTGATAACACTGCTGCCTTTTCCTCCAAAATAATGGTTGACTTCTGTTACAAATATCATATTACACTAGGACATACCATAGCTTATTACCCCCAAGGTAATGGTTTGGCCGAATCTTCTAACAAGAGCCTTGTCAATATCATTAAGAAGCTTCTTGAACAAAATAAAAAAGCATGGCATGGAAAACTAGTACACACACTATGGGCTGATAGGCTAACCACCAAAAAATCAATTGGTATGTCTCCCTATCAACTAGTGTATGGCATGGATTCCATTTTCCCGACATATTTAGGGGTTCCAGTGATGAAGCTATTACAATAAGTTCAAATAGAAGAAAATGACATGAAAAGGAGGATAAATCAGACTATTCATTTACAACAAACAAGAGAAGAAGTTTACCAAAGGACTCAGTTAGCACAAGATAAGATGAAAAATATTTTTGACAGAAGGAACAAGGAAAATGATTTTCAGGTTGGGGATAAAGTATTAATATGGGATTCCAGATGAGAAGATAAAGGAAAGCATGGTAAGTTTGAAAACTTATGGAAAGAGCCTTTCATTATCAGTTCAATTAGTGGAAACAATGCTTTTTTCTTGCAAGAACCTGATGGAACTGAGAGCTTTGGAGGCCCTGTAAATGGCAGGACACTAAAACATTACTTTTTTCAAGAGATTTAGTTTTAAAATTTTCACTCATTTTACATATCACTATTTGAAGAAATAAATCAAAAACTGAAAATATTAAAACAATAGAAAAGTAGAAAAGAGGGCAATTTCAAAAATAGCAGAAAAGCCCCATGTTAAAAAAATAGTCATGCTAAAAGTGCGCAAGTCTAAATGCCACTATTAGTGCCCAAAAGATATCTTGTTCAGTTATCTAGCCTAATCATAACTGGACTTGTTTTAAATTGATTGCTGATAAGTTAGTGAAATAAGTGGTAGTCAAATTGTGTAAGCTTGACTTATCAATGAAAGTAGATTAGGAAAAGATACTGGTTCCACACGCTCAAAACAGAACCAAAGAGGAAAACAGGGATTAAAAAGAAACTATGTATCCTAGCCCTAATTTTTCTAAATCTCATTTTGTGTGAAAATAATATTTGTGTGCAGCTTGTCTTTCATGCCACAAACACATGACAAATCAGACCGTCTAATCCTGATTTGGTCATTTTTTAATTTCATATTTTAGTTTAGTGAATGAAATCTTGTCAAACAGCTTAATATTGACATTCGAGCTAGCATAGGTAGAGACTCAAAGGAGTTCATTAGTTTAATATGAACTCCCGGAAGATATAAGTGTAGAATTAGATAGTTTTCCTTTTTTCAAAAAAGTATCATGTCAAAGGGTTGCTAGTCCAAGTGCACCTAAAGAAAAAAAATGTTAGGAGATATAGCTAGGGAGGTAGAGATAAGGTTGATGCTAATCATGCTGTAAATTTTCAGAAATAGCATCAAGAAAGAGAGAAATTTGCGCCAATGGATAAGGCACTGGTCTTCACAAGCCAGAGATCTGCAATTTTGGACACCTCC
This sequence comes from Pinus albicaulis, assembly GCA_034641835.2. Lineage (NCBI taxonomy): Eukaryota > Viridiplantae > Streptophyta > Pinopsida > Pinales > Pinaceae > Pinus > Pinus albicaulis. Next base: position 79,389,496 of record CM076576.1, read on the forward strand.
TGAAAGGGAGCTACCCTCCCCAAATGAAGCCACTCTTAGTCATCAATATTTTTAACTTTTTTTATGACTAGATTCCTTTGCTGAGTTTTGTAGAATCTAATCTAAATCTGTCAACTTTTCATCTAGAAAATGCCTCAAACAATTTTTTTTTCCTACCCCTCTCCTTCAGCCTATAATGAGAAAAACCCTTCAGTTTCCCTACCTATCACAATTCAGCAAAGCCTCCCTATCTATAGCTCTTATAAGCTTGTCTCTCTACCATCAAAATCCTTTGTGTTTCATGCAACTCATTGTCCAAAATTTAGCAAAGTCTGTACCCCTCTCTCACTGATCACTTTGTCATGTGATAACCTATTCATGCCCAAGAAGCCATTCAAAATCCATGACAAAGTGTGTAGGTCTAGGTGGTGGTGTTTTAGGGAAAATTCCTTGGCAAGACTGTTTTGAGCCAAAATCCCTTTCTTCAATATCAATCAGCCATCACGTCTTGTTATTTTCCAAAGAAAAACCCTTGTCTATCCCTAGGTCACACACCATCAAAGAGGTCACTTTGTTTTGTTTCTAGCAAGGCTCAGGAATGTTCAAATCAGGAAAAGAGAAGGATTTTTCCTTGTCTGAAGAATTATTATTAGATCAGGCATGATCCCTTTGAAACATCAAAGAAGCCCTCCAAACTTCAAAAGCATCTGTTTTTACATCTCTGAAGGGATGTACTGATTGATGACACTAAGCAGAGTGTGAGCAAAAGAGCACCTCAGGAGAAAGTTTCATGTTGTGTCAAGTTTACTATGGAAGTCAAAGAAAGTGAAGATTATGGCCAGTCTTAAAAATTAGCCTTATACAACCAACAATGGTAGTCTTCTAGCAAGGAGAGATTCAAAGCAATTTAGGAAACTAGGATGAGAATATAAGAAGGTCGGCTGCTTCTTATACCTTATCATGAACTAAAATTTGAAAGGCATTCACAGACAATTTCACTACCCCAGAAAACACAGTCAAGGGAAAAGTTGTTTCAAAGATGGCTAGCAATGAGCGCACCCATGTACCAACCACATTGTTTACTCCCTAAAGGAAAACTTCATAGTAATATAGTACAAAGTAAAGACATATATTACACAATGAGGCATAGTGTTGAGATGGATTAAGTTTCTATGTTTAAGAGGACCCCCTTCAAATAAGCAGAGGGACAAAATTCATCAAATATTGACAATGTTTGGAAAAATTTGCTAGTAATTGGTAGTTTGAGAGATAGTGTGTTTGAAAGAGTGCCTTCATTGACAAACCAAGGCTAGAATTTTGATTAAAGCAACCTCATCTAAATGGTAAAGAAGGTACACAAAGATTTTCTTAAAAGTGACTTCTGCAACTGATAGAAAAGAGGAATTCACACAGGTGATTTATGTAAAAGAGGCATCTCTCATTTAGATAGGCCTATTTGGGGATAAAGTATTAATATGGGATTCCAGATGAGAAGATAAAGGAAAGCATGGTAAGTTTGAAAACTTATGGAAAGGGCCTTTCATTATCAGTTCAATTAATGGAAACAATGCTTTTTTCTTGCAAGAACCTGATGGAACGGAGAGCTTTGGAGGCCCTGTAAATGGAAGGACACTAAAACATTACTTTTGTCAAGAGATTTAGTTTTAAAATTTTCACTCATTTTACATATCACTATTTGAAGAAATAAATCAAAAATCAAAAATATTAAAACAGTAGAAAAGTAGAAAAGAGGGCAATTTCAAAAATAGCAGAAAAGCCCCATGTTAAAAAAATAGTCATGCTAAAAGTGCGCAAGTCTAAATGCCACTATTAGTGCCCAAAAGATATCTTGTTCAGTTATCTAGCCTAATCATAACTGGACTTGTTTTAAATTGATTGCTGATAAGTTAGTGAAAGAAGTGGTAGTCAAATTGTGTAAGCTTGACTTATCAATGAAAGTATATTAGGAAAAGATACTGGTTCCACACGCTCAAAACAGAACCAAAGAGGAAAACAGGGATTAAAAAGAAACTATGTATCCTAGCCCTAATTTTTCTAAATCTCATTTTGTGTGAAAATAATATTTGTGTGCAGCTTGTCTTTCATGCCACAAACACATGACAAATCAAACCGTCTAATCCTGATTTGGTCATTTTTTAATTTCATATTTTAGTTTAGTGAATGAAATCTTGTCAAACAGCTTAATATTGACATTCGAGCTAGCATAGGTAGAGACTCAAAGGAGTTCATTAGTTTAATGTGAACTCCCGGAAGATATAAGGGTAGAATTAGATAGTTTTCCTTTTTTCAAAAAAATATCATGTCAAAGGGTTGCTATTCCAAGTGCACCTAAAGAAAAAAAATGTTAGGAGATATAGCTAGGTAGGTAGAGATAAGGTTGATGCTAATCATGCTGTAAATTTTCAGAAATAGCATCAAGAAAGAGAGAAATTTGCGCCAATGGATAAGGCACTGGTCTTCACAAGCCAGAGATCTGCAATTTTGGACACCTCCTGAAAGGGAGCTACCCTCCCCAAATGAAGCCACTGTTAGTCATCAATATTTTTAACTGTTTTTATGACTAGATTCCTTTGCTGAGTTTTGTAGAATCTAATCTAAATCTGTCAACTTTTCATCTAGAAAATGCCTCAAACAATTTTTTTTTCCTACCCCTCTCCTTCAGCCTATAATGAGAAAAACCCTTCAGTTTCCCTACCTATCACACCAAAGAAAAGCCTTACTCATAGCTCTTATAAGCTTGTTCCCTCTACCATCAAAATCCTTTGTGTTTCATGTAACTCACCGGCCCAACATTTAGCAAAGTCTGTACCCCTCTCTCACTGATCACTTTGTCATGTGATAACCTATTCATGCCCAAGAAGCCATTCAAAATCCATGACAAAGTGTGTAGGTCTAGGTGGTGGTGTTTTAGGGAAAATTCCTTGGCAAGATTGTTTTGAGCCAAAATCCCTGTCTTCAATATCAATCAGCCATCACGTCTTGTTATTTTCCAAAGAAAAACCCTTGTCTATCCCTAGGTCACACACCATCAAAGAGGTCACTTTGTTTTGTTTCTAGCAAGGCTCGGGAATGTTCAAATCAGGAAAAGAGAAGGAGTTTTCCCTGTCTGAAGAATTATTATTAGATCAGGCATGATCCCTTTGAAACATCAAAGAAGCCCTCCAAACTTCAAAAGCATCTGTTTTTACATCTCTGAAGGGATGTACTGATTGATGACACTAAGCAGAGTGTGAGCAAAAGAGCACCTCAGGAGAAAGTTTCATGTTGTGTCAAGTTTACTATGGAAGTCAAAGAAAGCGAAGATTATGGCCAGTCTTAAAAATTAGCCTTATACAACCAACAATGGTAGTCTTCTAGCAAGGAGAGATTCAAATCAATTCAGGAAACTAGGATGAGAATATAAGAAGGTCGGCTGCTTCTTATACCTTATCATGAACTAAAATTTCAAAGGCATTCACAGACAATTTCACTACCCCAGAAAACACAGTCAAGGGAAAAGTTGTTTCAAAGATGTCTAGCAATGAGCGCACCCATGTACCGATCACATTGTTTACTCCCTAAAGGAAAACTTCACAGTAATATAGTACAAAGTAAAGACATATATTACACAATGAGGCATAGTGTTGAGATGGATTAAGTTTCTATGTTTAAGAGGACCCCCTTCAAATAAGCAGAGGGACAAAATTCATCAAATATTGACAGTGTTTGGAAAAAATTGATAGTAATTGGTAGTTTGAGAGATAGTGTGTTTGAAAGAGTGCCTTCATTGACAAACCAAGGCTAGAATTTTGATTAAAGCAACCTCATCTAAATGGTAAAGAAGGTACACAAAGCTTTTCTTAAAAGTGACTTCTGCAACTGATAGAAAAGAGGAATTCACACAGGTGATTTATGTAAAAGAGGCATCTCTCATTTAGATAGGCCTATTTGGTTTATCAAAATACTCCCTCTAAATGATGAGTAAAGGGTAAACAAAGATAACAAGGAGTTTGCAACTTTGAGATGCTTTCATGAAAAGATAGGTAGAGGGTAAAGGCATAGTCTCAAAGGGCCTGGATTTGGAACATGTAGCCTTTCTCAAAGGTTAACATTGATAGATCAAAGACCTCCTTCCAGAGGATAAAGGGCACCCCTCACAGTCCTAAAGAAACCCCCCTTGAATGACAAGCACAGGATCTCTTTTGAATGATAATCATAGTTTGTCTAAAGAACCACAAACAGTTTGTTCATGGACAATTTTTTAGTTGGTTAACAGAGGTAAAATAAGCACCCATGCAGTTTGTCAAACTTTTCTTCCTTCATGATAAGCAAAGGGCGCAAAAAAAACTGGTTCAAGGAAAGTTTTCAATGGTAGCAAGGATGAAAGAAAAATTTGTGTTTATAGTGTCTTTTTGAGAAGAAGGAAAAAGCCCTAAGTTTTCAAGAAGCCTCCTTCATAAATAAGTAGATAGCACTTAGTTGGTCTAAAGGTTTTCTGTGAAGGAAAAGAACAATTGAGTAAGGACCTCCATCAGTGAGAAGAAGAGGACCTACACATTGGCTTTGATAAACCTAGGTAGTTGCATCTTGCGTTACCTCCTCCTAAGGATAAACAGAGAACATCTCATCATAATCTAGTCACATTTTTTGGTCTAAAAGTTTCAAAGTGATATGGTGAGACAAAGGCAAAGGTTACAAATAAGATGTCATATAGCAAAAGGGTCAGTTTATTTGAAGATATTCAAGAGTGTCTAGTGGAAAATATCACAGTTTCCTCCTAGTGGTCTATTCAAAGCAAGAGGGTCAGAAACACATTTTTATGCCTCATCCTAGAGATGAGCAGAGGGAAAATCACCAAAAGTTGAAGTTTGTTTGAAAACAGACAGACACTGTGTTTTGATGAATCTTCAGTTTGATGACAAATAAAAAAGGCAAAAATGTCAAAATCACCACAAGGAGGGAAAAACATTCAAAAGCGTTTTAAAAAGGAGCTATAAAAGCTCTCAAAGTTAAAGTTCATTATCTATTTTGAAAAGGGACAGAAGAAGAATGCTCCTTTCAAACCCTAGGAAAGCATTTGGTAAGAGTTTTTAGGACGCGATGCACCTGTAAGCTAGTGTGATGTGCCTGTAGCATATTTACAACGGCTTCTGCATGCGACGCGATGCACCTGTAGCATTGTGCGACGCACCTGTGATCTGCTCACGCCCAGCGTTCAGAGGTCACCCAGTGCCCGACCCGACAACACCACAGCGCGTGCAGGTGCTATGAGCCTGTGGATAGGAGCGTAGCACCGCTCAAAAGACCTCCAACTCACCAACAAATTGGATTTTTTCCCAGTGAAATTATCTCCAAAAATGCACAACACATTTTGAAGAGGTATTTACTGCTTTCTTCACCTAGGTTTATGATTTTGAAAGGTTTTAAGAATCAATTTTGTTCAGAAAAAGACACAGTCCAATGAAGGAAAAAACAATTGGTTCTTAATAACACCATGGTTGCTAAAGAGACAAAAAGACAGTGATTGAGGAGAAAGGGCTTATTGTCTGGTTGCAAAAGGCATGTTTGTTGAGTAAGGAGAAAAACACATTTTTTGAGAAATGGATTATTATCAGTTGAAAGGCCTGTTTTGATTAAAAATCCAAACATAGTTTTTAAAAGAGAAAATCAGTGCTGAAAGAAGAGTTCTATTTTTTTAGTTCATTTCAAAGACTTGTGTTTGTAAGAGGGTGAAGGAAAGCCTAAACAAAGCTATGCCTCCAAAGAAAGTCAGCAAGGGTGGATTTCACAAAAGATTTGAGCCTGTTACAAATCAGGAAATAAATGACTCCCCTTCGGTCCTTTTCAAATTACATGAGGTAGGCTGCCTTGATTTTTGTCAAAAAGTCCAGGAGGTCACCAATTACCCTCCCTTAACACAACTGTTCGCCCTGAGGCTGCAAGGAAGACATGTCCACCTGGCAGTTTTGGACTTTAAACTCACTCCTAGGGTTGTCTCCAAAGCAACTAAGATCCCCTATATAGGAGAAAAATGGTTCAAACAAGCATACCTGGATCTAAATCACTATAAAACCTTCCTAAAACCAGATCATTAGGATGCTTGCCAAGCTATATTTCCTTTTTCTCACTTGTTGAGAAACTATGACCCCCTCATCAGAGTTGTCATGAAGTATTTCATGTGTGAAGGGAGATATTCCCGAGTTTATTCCTATCACATCAGGCTTCTCATGCATTTCACAAGCACTCAGTGACTAAATCTCCCTTTCTTCCTCTGCAAAAGCACAGACAAGATGTCCTCCCTTGTTCAAAAGAGACATCCTGCTCAGCAAAAATCTAGTCTTCTCCATCATTATCTCATCAAAATCATCATCCTTCACCAGCTTGAAAAGAAAGGAGTGTCTTGGGAGACTTTCATTTCTCATCCAGATTTTTCTACTACCTCTTCATCTCATGGCCCATCTCATATATCCTCCTCACCCTCCACTCACTATTTCTCTCCTTCATCAAGTCAAAATACTCCTCAAAATCAAGAATCTACTATGATTGATAGTAAAAAAGAGCAGTCTTATGAAAGCAGGCATGAGGTTAGTGGTGATGAGGAACATAGTGATACTCAAAAAAGTAGTAAGGATGAAGAACAAAGCAGCCCTAAGCAAAGCAAAGAACATGAGCATGGGGAAAGCCCACCCATAACTATTTATGATGAGGAACAAAGGGAAGAGGTTCAAAGCAGTGATGAAAAACAAAGTGACCATCAGCAGCACAGTGATTAAGAGAACAATCCTTAAGGGAACAGTGAAGATTCCAAACAGGGTAGTGATGATGAAGAGCAAAGGGAAGATGTTCAAATCCGTGATGAGGAACACCATAGCCCTCAACAAAGTCATGAAACCAATCAAAGGGACAACGAAAAAAGTGCCTCCCAGCAAATTAGTGATCATGATGGCAGCCCACACATAAAGTCTAAAGAGAACATTGATGGAGGTGACAGCATGCAAAATGACAATGAAGACAGTCCCAATGAAGACAACCCTCAAAAAATTAAAGACAGTAAGGAGGGTAAACAAGGCAGTCCAAAGACAGGCAGTGAAGGCAGTCAAATAGCAAAAAGAGACGATGAAGCTGGTAGCCCTAAACAAACTCAAAACAGTGAGGAAAATAGTGAACAGGGTAGCCAAGCTAGTGATGATGGAGGCAGCAGTGTAAAGGATCAAGTTGAACAAGTACTAGAGATAAAACCTCCTCTCTCTTCTCCTCAACATAGCCAAAAACATCTGCTTGCTGCCTCTCCTAGGCAAGGGGCCATGATTCATCCTCCAAAAGCACCAAAGGCTAAAAACACCAGATCTGCAAAGAAGAAGATCACTCCAGTAGTGACTAGTAATGTCACTAGGGCACTAAGAAGTAGAGGAAAACTGCCTAAGAAGAGTATTGTTGAATTTCCAAAAAGAACAAGAGCCAAGAAGTCTATCCAAAGCAAGGGCAAAGAAAAATTTGAACAACAGGAGAGTAGTCATGAAAAAGAAAGGGAGTTTGATATCATACAAATAGACAGTGATGCTGGAGATGATGAAGCTAGAATTCTTGAGTCACTTTTCCAAAACAAAGAAGCCCAAATACATGACTTAGAAACTAATCTAGAAAGGTCAAAGGACCTCATACATTTTCTACAAATGAAAAATAAAAAAATGAGTGGGAAAATGGAAATTTATGAAGCCCGGGCATTCAAATACCAAAGAGAAGCATACAAAGCAGAAGTCAAGCTTGAAGAGTATATGGGCTAATTTGATGATATAGAGGAAGAAGAGCAGCCAGTAAGAAAAAGGCCTAGGACTATGGGTCTTAGGAAAGCTTTGGAGAAACAGAAGGAAGAAGAAGCAGCCCTTGTTCGATCTTATCCTCTCACACAATTTCTTTCCCAAGAGATAGAAAATGATAAAGAATCATGGCTTGAAAGAGCCAACAAGAATTTGGAGGATAAATTAGAGAAGGCAAACAAAGACTTGGGTCTACAAAGGAAGATGACCGAGCACTACAAGAAATTGAACCAATTTTCCCGAAGAAAACTCAAACTTGCTCAAGAAAGGCTCAAAACTACTCGAAGGAGGAGCCCGGTGGAAAAAGACATATGTAGGCTTGAAATCTTGGCTTCATCTTCCTTGCATTCTTCTTCTTGCTCACCAATATTGAGCAAAGTTTGACATGATCTTGTTTTTGTGTTTTTTGGCCCTAATTGCACATTTTTCTAGGCGCTTCCATGTGTGCTAGGAGCATCCTCTGCTCATGAAAGTAATTTTTTTGGATGTATTAAATTTGGGGGCAACTACTCACAAATTTTCAGATAAAAAGGATGTGTTTTGGTCCCCTAAAGAGGCAAAAATCAGTCAAAATTCACCTTTCTGCGTCACATATCAACAAATGAGACCCTCTTGGGTTTTTTCACACAGTCCACCTTTTGATAGACTTCTAGGGATCAGTTTGGGAAAAAAAAAAATAGTTCCAGAAACTAGAAATCTAGGGCTTTCCAACGAGCTATCACAGGCCTCGTTTTGACATCGGGAAGTCCCTCCAAAGTTGTCTGTAAAACAGGCTTCTTTCTGCTGCTACACTCCTGTAGCATTTTGGCTTAAAAATCAGTTTTCTGAATATGACCATCCAAATGTGCGTTTAGCTATTTTTACCTCCATGTCAGAGAATAAAAGTCAATTTACTTTCTATTATTAGCTTAAATAGATATTTTTGAAGATATTTTGTGCCTTGGGCTTTGCAAAGCCTCAAGGACAAAATCATATATTTGTATTAGGCCAATGGCCTTCTGGATGATCTAGGAGGCTTTCTTTCTCTTTGGCCTATATAATCCAAGAAAATTCATTGTAACCAGAGGCTGAAATTGATGTTATAGAGCAATACATAGCATTACAAGCTTTGAAGAAATACTTTGTCTCACGAAGTGGATGATCTCTTGCTTGACATGGATGGTGGAGAAGGATTTTTTGTAGGATTCCATGGCTTGGTGAATGGTATTGTGTTCCTTATCTTTTATGTTTCCTTAGTTTATCATACATGTTTTCATGCTTATTAATTATTGTAGGGCATTAAAGAATAGATTTTAGACATGCCCATGGAGGCACCTCAAGTTTCCTGATTCATTGCAGCTTCTATGTTTTCTTCTTTCTTGGTTATGTCAAAGAATTCTTAACTGCTCTTTCATACGCTCAGAATTTGTTATCAGTTTCATTAATGGTTATTATGTATGCTATCTAGTATGATGCATGGTATACCCTGCTTACTCATGGCTAATCAAAACTCCATCTCTGAAATCTCTCTCTGAAGTATTGATTGTCTTAGTTGAGTCAAAGAGGTCTTATTTCGATCTTGCCCTTTGTCCATGCTCTGCAGTCTTATTTCAAAGTTCCCGATAGCTCAAGATATGATGTTTAGGAGTTCCCTCTTCATAAACTGAGTTGTTTGTTTGTCTTATTTGCTTTCCCAAAATTCTAAAGTTGTTTTTTCCAAAGTTAGAGGGTGTTATACTTCTATGCATCACCTGATTGTTTATTTTATGCATCTATCAGTTCGAGTTTCATTTATTGTGATTAATGGTTTGCCCTACCGCATGAATGCTTGTTGTTGGACTATTTATGCTTAAAACCTCTTTGTCTCTCACAAACTTAGTGTCCATCTCATTTCACTTACATCCAAAGAATCCATTTATCTCGACCAAATCGGCCCTGCAGTAATACCTTGTCCACCATTTGAGATAGTATCGACCTTTTCAACACCATAGCCCAGTTGATCTGAAAAAATTTTGATCTATTTATCCTTTGATCATTTCCCCCTCAAAAAACCTAAAACAAACCAAAAAATACTTAACAACTAGCCTAAAATCTAATATACAGAAGCAAACAAGTTTACATCCTTTGCACAATAGAGAGAGCCCTCTTTGAGTCCAAGAAGGCTAGGTCTTAGGGCTCCAAAGTTGGTTTGATGTTACCCTGTCATTTGGCTTGCCAATCTACCAAATCACAGGACCCTAACAAAGAGCTCCATTGTATGAATGGCAGCTAAATCATGTGGATGGGGTCAAGGTTGACCAAATCAACATCGTTGTCATAAAGGTAGTGGAGAGTTATTGGAGGAAAACACAGTCATAGTGGGAGGGAGTCTCCATGAGAGTAGTGTATTTAATGAGTGGGACCAAGGGTGAGGAGGCTAAAAATAATATAAGGAAGGGATGGAAGCCATAGAAGGCATTTTTAATATTGTTTATGTTTGGTATTTTATGACTTTCTACATGCCTCAGCTGTTTAGCGGAGTCTGTTGTGTTGTTTAGCACAAGGGTGTTTCCGAGTGGAAATACCACCCTCATCCTCGGGGGACTGTGATTTCCAAATTAGGAGAGCTTAATTTTAGCTTCATTCCCCTATCCAGCAATAGGCCAATATTTATCCATCTTTAGCAGTGCAATCTCCTTCGGGAATTTCGTTATTTTACAGGGAAAATGCAGTGGAGGGTCAAGTACCCAAGTTTTTGATATTTTTTTCCAGTGAGTGGAGTAGCCCTTCATCTGGAGGATCTATTGGGAGAATTTTCAGCCATTTTTATATCATATCAACCACCTCCCATTAGTGACTCAGTTGCAGTGCATTATTCAGCCCTAGTTCTACAACTTTCATTTTGTGTATTTTTGGAAACCCCTTCTGGGTTGTCTTGGAATGGTGCTAGAAATCCTATATCTCTGATCACGACATTTTCTAAGAAATATATTAGTAGTTCTATGTATTTTTAGTTTCACCCTGAATTTTTTCTCTAGAGGACTACACGGTCATAGCCTTCCCGCATTTTATGTAGCAGCAACATTTCATATTTTAGGTACTGGGTCATTTGAGGCTTGTTTTGCCTAGCTTGAGGGTTTTCTTCCTCAAGATATTGTACTCATTTTTCTTCTATAATGTGTAATAAAATGGCTCTATGATCTGCTCCTATTTTTGTATTGATATTTTACTGCATTTTCCAGTTTAATGTTCTATATTCCCGCTTTTCCTAATTTGGGATATTACAAGCCATGGGTGTCTGGATTTCTGTTCAGAATTCCCTGCTGGTCTAGCAGCTAAGAAATGAGTTATGCATTGGAACAACAATTTCTAGAGATTCATATGGTGATGCCTACTTTGGTAACATCGTAAAAAAAATTCAGATTGCATGAAGGCAAGGAAATACAGACAAAAATTGAAGACTTGCACTGTTGAGAGAAGTTATTGGAAACCAGGATCCAACCTTCGGCTGAGGAAGCCTCACAACTCTCACCGACTATTGATGATGCCCTCAAAAGCCTCTATAAAACACAACTCAACATCATTTTGGAAGTAGAGGGGCGAACAACAACAAAATTGGTTCATGAAGCACAGGCTGCTACCACGCAAATCATTGATGTCATCATGCCAATCCGTAGCTCTGTCTAAGCACTGAAATCTAAGATGAAGGAGACCACCTCGCAGTGACTCGGGATGAGTCACAAGATTGTGTTAAGGGATTTTTGGAGTGGGATCCCTTAGGGTGCACTTTTGGGTAATTTTCTATAAGTTTTCTTGTACGCGCTGCGCACAAAGAATAAAAGGGGATTTGGGGTGGGTCAAAGTCCCTTAATCATTGTAATGGGTTTTAAGGGAAAACCATGAGTCTCAAACCATGGTCAGAGACCATGGTATGTGCATGTATAGATAGTATAAATATGTAAGGATTTAGTTGAGTAAGGACATTGTCTGATCATGAGATGTTTTGATTAATGTTTTGAGCTAACTCCGGGTTTTTTTGGGTAGAAAGGCTCCTGTTGGCTGTGTGCGCGGATAACTAAGTCATGCATGTGTGAATACTCCATTGGTTTTGTGTGCGGAAGGGTTGAATGTGATGAATTGATAGATCTCTTAATACAGAAAACAATTATGGCAAACCTGGACTTTTATGTGATTGTTATATTGATTATTTGTTATTTTCTTTAATATCTATTATGTGTTGTGCATTTAATTATGCTATTGGTTAATTGGTTATGTGCACAAATATGATTTGATGTTAGATGAAAAAATCTGACTGAAGTATATTTCATTACTTTGAGAAAGATATATTTAAGTATTCTCTCATAATCTGTGAAATGGTTTGATCTGTTGATACATGCTTCTATTATATTATCTATTATAAGTCTGCTTAGATCCACTACATCAAAAACTTCCTCAGGATGTGGAAAAATGGTTCCAGCACCCCCCTGTCGAAAGGGCCAGTAGTTGGAGGGTTTGTTGTTTGCATGATAACTATAAACCTGGGTCAGGACCCCTTAAGCCAATAGGAAGTCCTCAAATTTTTCCACCATTGAACCATTTTGGTTGAGATTTCTCAAGTGGCTAAAGAAGGTGTTTCTCTTTGTATCCTTATAATGTGCTATCATTTCCTCCATAAGAATTGACCAAGTGACAATTTTTTCATGAGAGAAAAGCCATCAATACAATAGAAATGTATTTTTTTCTAAATATAAAGTTGCAATGCATACCATTTGTGTTTTTCTCACATTATGGAGATCAAAATATTGCTCCATCTGTAGTATCCATGTTACTGGACCATTGTCATCAAACTTCCTCATATCGATCTTTGGAATATGGTCGGTCTTCAATCAAACATTAGAGTTTATGAAATCATGATTAATGTTGGCTTGAGGGGTCCTGACCCAGGTTCAGAGGTTAAGGTTTTCCAACAAACCCCTATACTACTGGCCTTTTCAGAAATGACCTACTTGCGCAGGCCAAGGTCTCACCCGAAGTAGTATGAGAGGGTGTTGGAACCAGGTTTCCACACCTTGATAGAGAGTAGGTAATTCGCGAAAGATCTACATTATAAATTACTAGGTTTCCACATAATGAGTCTATTCGTAGTGTTGGAAATACTGAGAGGGGGGTGAATCAGTATTTCTTTTCAATTGTTAATTATTTCCAGTTAGATTATTTACAATTAAAGATAGAGAGATATATATAAAATTATATTAAGAATTAAAGAGAACTTCAATCCCTTTTTAATAATAGTATACAATAGATGAGAGAAGGGCACCAACCCTTTCAATGAAATAGGCACCAACCTATTTTCCAAGCACCAACTTGGACTTTAATGAGGCTCCTATCTCTAGGGCTTCGACCCTATCTTCTCAAGGCACCAACCTTGTGTTTAGGTGCACCTACCCCAAGGACACCAATCCCTCAGTCTTCTTTTTAATATAAAATGTGTGATGTGCTTGCTTGACTATCATCAACAAGATTCTTCACTGTTATTTCTTTAGGTATCAGTAACAACCTTCTGTAGATGTCGTTCGAGCTGCAATCTGAGGTAAGGTGACTATTCACTGTTCAACTAACAGTCCAAGCCACCATTGGTATAATTTCCCACAAGTCTGAGCAGTGTTGTAGGTCTGATCCTAGCCTCCCATTGAATAGGTCCAAGCACTGATCAATGACAGCTGTCTGAAATCTAAGCTGAGGTGAGGTCTAGTTTACCACTGGAAAAATCTGAGCTTTTGTTCCTCCAAAGATACACAATCACAGGTGGCTGCCACATTTCGGTATCACTGTTTTCTTAAGCTACAGGTCCGAGCCTGAGCTTAAGTCTCTTCCACAAATATGTCCACAATAACATGTTGAGCTGCTTGTGTAAGGTTCCAGGTCTTTACTTCATGTCCGAGATATTAGGTTTAACCCAAACACTTCCTCCTCGACCTCCTTAGTTCACGAGTTGTGAACTCTTCTTGTTGTTCTGAATTCCTGTGATGATCTTCACCAAAAAATTTTGACTCTAAAATGGATGAATGTAGAATTATATATATAGTAGTTTGTCCCTATGAAGAGACACATCCATTGGAAGAAGGGCCGACATTATATGACTGAATAGGTCGGCTTGACTGTAAATATATATATTTTTTTATCTTCAAAATTTTGTTTCTCACAAACTAATGGGAGTTTTGGGGAAAGTAAGAGATTTTTGGAAAGAGGGAAAAATCCTCTTTAATATGGTCTAGGATTCATTGTGAAAGGATGCCTCCAAGGTGTCTAAATTTATTTTTCTTTGTGACTGTTCATAAAATTTTAGTGCATAAGGTGATTAGGACAGTAAGAGATCATTAGAGCTTCTTCATCATGGTGTGTCTTCCATGTCATCATATGTCATAGTGTAGCATATATCAATCTTCCATTAAGAGAGCTCATTAAGAGAGCTTATATTTCTTCAATGACAATTATTGACCAAAAATATCCCCCTTTGTCATTGACGGAAATATTATAGAATTCTCTCCCCCTTTGACATCAATGGAAAATGGGGTGCCCAAGTCCTCCTTCTGTTATCCTGCTCCCCCTAACATACTGTACCCCCAAGAGCAATGACCCCCATCTTTTGGCAAAGATACTCAAATGATTCTCATGGAAGGGATTTTTTAAAGATATCCGCAATTTGCTCTTTTTTATTGACATATTCCAACCTGATATTGTGTTCAACAAATTGTTCACGGAGAAAGTGGTATTTTATTGGAATAAGTTTGGTTCTTGAGTGCATCACCGAATTATTTGAAATACTGATAGTGCTAGTATTGTCACAAAAAATAGTAATTGGTTGCTTAGTTTCTATGTTGACATCGTTCAAGGCTTTCTTCATCCATATAATTTGTGTACAATAATCAACAACAGCTATATACTCGGATTCAGTTGTAGAAATGGATATAGATGATCATGGAAAATTTTAGGGGCTAATATTCGCAGGTGGGCTAATTTTCAATGGATTTTCCAAAAAAAAGAATTGCCAATTTCAATCTTTTATAAAAATTATTCGCCCAAATTTTACAATATAAAATTATTTTACATTAAAAATCGCCCACATTATATAGAAAATATATATAATATCATTATAAATTTGAATAATTTTACAAATACATCAATAAAAATTTTATAGTTTGCATATTAGGGACTAGTGAGATTCGCCAATTTTTTAAACTTCAAGAAAATTTTCCATCCTTAAAATTATCCCTGTAGATGATTGCTTTTTGCTGAGCCAAGATACAAGAAAATCTCCCATAAAGAATGCATTTCCACTGGTACTTTTTCGATCATCCACACTTCTGGCCTAATCAGCATCAGAATAATCTGTCACAATAAGAGTTGAACTCTTAGGATACCAAAGACTGAAATCAATCGTTCCTTTTAGATATCTAAGAATTATTGTCATAGCTACTAGATGGGATTGTTTAGGACTTGACTGAAATCTTGCTACCATTCCTACTACTTGCATAATATCTGGTCTTGTAGTAGCTAAGTATAGCAGAGCTCCAATTATTGACCTGTAAAGATTTGCATCTATTTGGGGGGTATCATCGTCTTTGCTTAATTTACAATCTGTGGTCATTGGTGTGCTCATAGGTGCACAATCTTCCATCCCATATCTTTTAAGCATGTCTTTAAGATATTTTGCTTGAGATAAAAACATGCCTGCAGAGGTTTGAGATATTTGTAGCCCAAAAAAGTAAGACAACTCACCAATCATCGAAATCTCAAATTTTTTGGACATATTTAGAGCAAATTCATGGCTCATTTCTTCATTATTGCTAGCAAAGATTAGATCATCGATGTAAATAAGAGTGATCATAAGTTTTTCCTTGTCCATCTTCATGTAGATATTGCTACTAGCCACTCCCTTTTTGAAACCTTCTTGTTGTAGATAGTGATCCAACTTTGCATACGATGCTCTAGGGGCTTGTTTTAATCCATACAAGGCCTTTTTTAGTTTGCATACAAGGTCTTTTCCTTCAGCAAGATCAAATCCTTCTGGTTGCCCCATGTAAAATTCCTCCTTGAGATCTACATTCAGGAATGTTAGTTTTACATCCATTTGATAAACCTTGAATTCTTTTGAGCAAGTAAATTCTAGAAACATTCTTATGGCTTCCATTCGAGCTATTGGTGAAAAGGTTTCTTCAAAGACAATTCCTTCGATTTGCGAGTATCCTTTGCAGACAAGTCTAGCTTTATTTCTGATGATTTGTCCATCTTCATTCATCTTGTTTTTGAATACCCATTTTTTTCCAATTATATTTTTATCTGTTGGGTGAGGTACCAATTCCCAAGTCTCATTTTTTTCTATTTGAGACATTTCTTCTTCCATGGCCTTTATCCAATGAGGATCTTTGCTTGCTTGAGAAAAATTTTCAGGTTCTATTAAAGATAATAGAGCCACATCATCTTTTCTACGAGTGATTATCATCCTTCTTCGAGTTTGGATTCCTTCATATATATTTCTAATGAACTGTTCTTCTGGATGATATCTTTGAACAAACTTGATCTTGGAGGGAGTTTGTGAAGATTCATTTTGAGGTTCTCTTTGAGGTTCTTCATTCTCCTCTTCTTTTTCAGGTTCTTCTTCTTCACTTTGTTCAAAGAAAGGCTCAACTTCATGATCTTCAATTCCTTTTTCTAGAAGGCCTTCATCAATATTTACATCAATTCTTTCAACTATTGTTCGTAGACGATAGTTGTAACATTTGTAATATTTGATCCTAGTGGAGTATCCAAGAAATATTCCTTCGTCAACTCTTGAATCAAATTTACCTAGTGAGTCATCATTTATTTTTATGAAACATTTGCTTCCAAAAACCTTGAAATATTTTACTAAAGCAGGTCTTCCTTTCCATAATTCATAAGGATTCTTTTCATTATTTGGTCTTAGTTGAGTCCGAATTAAGGTGTAAACTGCAGTGCCAACTGCTTCTCTCCAAAATTTTGGTTGCAAATCGGCTGCTAGTAGCATTGTCCTTGCCATTTATTGAATGGTTCAGTTCCTTCTTTCAACTACTCCATTTTGCTGTGGTGTCCTAGCAATAGAGAGTTCTCTTTCGGTTCCATTCTCTTTACAGAATTTATTGAACTGTTTTGAGGTGAATTCTCCTCCTCTATCCGTTCTAAGACATTTAATCTTAGAATATTTCTCATTCTCAATGAGAGCCTTAAGATTTTTAAAACATTCAAATGCTTCAGATTTATATTTTATGAAATATATCCACATCATTCTAGTATAGTCATCAAAATATAGATCAAAGTACCTTTTACCTTAAAGAGTTGGACTTCTAGTTGGCCCACACAAATCTGCATGAATAATTTCCAAGGGTTTTGTTGTTGAGAACTAAGTTTTGTGGCTAGTTCTGGTTTGCTTTCCATGTTGGCATGGGCCACATACAACTTGATTTGGTTTTCAAATTTTTGGAATATCCCTTACTGCATTAATTTTGCTGATGTTGAATAGGTTATCAAAACTTGTATGCCCCAATTGCTTGTGCCATAACCAACTTTCATCTCTTTGACTTAAGTAACATTTATCTTCTTGGATTCTATTGAGAATGTAAACATTATTTGGTGTTCTTACTACTTTTGCCACAAGCTCTCCTGAGGACGAGCCTCTTATTTCACAATTTTTTGTACTAAAGACAACATTATGTCCTTGGTCACAAACCTGGCTGACACTTAAGAGATTTTGTTTGAGCCCTTCTACCAGCAAGGTATTTTGAGCTTTTCCTAGTCCATTGACAAGGGTAGTAGTCCCTTTTCCATTGATTTTAGCAGATCCACTTCCAAAGGATACATTTCCATTTTTATTTTTCAATGAGATAAACTTATTTTGGTCACCTGTCATATGTCTCGAGCATCCACTATCCATGAACCAATGATTTTCTTCACAATGAGCACATAGAGCTAGGCCACATTTATCAGTTTTGAGATTTACGTTTTTAGATTTTTCCCTTTTGAGAGGGAAATTTTGTTCATTATGATCATAATAATCACACAATGAGCAAGACAGATCAAACTTAGCCAAAGGATCAAATGAATTTTAAGTTTTGATTTGTTCATGTTTAGGCCCACGTAGTTGGTTTGGTTGATTATTCAATCTTGGTGCTTCATCCTTATGAGCCTTGCCATGCTTAGCTTGATGCCCAAAGTTTTTACAATTGTAACAATGCCCAAGAAAAATAGTTTGATACCTGTTGTAGTATACATAGCTTGAATCAACATCCTTCCTTGAATTTTCTCTTTCAAATATTCGTTTTGAGATGTGACATTTTTCCTGAGATGATTTTTATTCTTTTGGATGGTAAGAGAGTACATCAACATAACTTCTGGCAATATTCTTCGTACTCGATGATTCTCCTTTGAAACCAATTCCAAAATTGTCATGTTGAGGTCTTTGAGTGTTAAGAATTTTTTCAAGAGCTAGAGAGCTTTGCCAACTCCTTTTGATTTGCTCCAATTCCTTTCTTAGGGACACTATTTCAGCTTCATGTTTTCCACAGATATCATCCTTCTCTTTTAACTTGATGTTCAAGAAGTATTCCCTTCTTTTTGCTTCCTCTCTTTCTATTTTGAGAGAAATTATATTCTTTTGTAGGTTCTCATTTTCTTAAATGGCACTCATTAGAAAAATATCCATGTTTCTTTCATCTTCTATTTCTAAGTCATCATGATTTGTAAATGCCATGAATAGTGTTTCTTTGCTTCCAACATAATTACTTTCCTCATCTGATTCATCATCGCTTTCTTTGTACTTCTAGTTGATTTCCTCTTTATTACTACGAATTCATCTTTATCAGACTAATCTTGTTTAGATAAGAAGTTCTTCTTATTAAACCCTTTCTTCTTGTACGTCATCCTTTTAGAGTCCTTTTCATCATCACTATCATGTTTATGAGGACATTTTGCA
The DNA here is from genome assembly GCA_034641835.2 of Pinus albicaulis. NCBI lineage: Eukaryota > Viridiplantae > Streptophyta > Pinopsida > Pinales > Pinaceae > Pinus > Pinus albicaulis. The sequence continues at coordinate 79,408,237 of CM076576.1, forward strand.
GCGTAATGACCTATTCTTCCACAATTGAAACAAATAAGAGGGAACTTACCTTTTAGCTTAGATCACCTTTTTAGTCTTTATACAAACTAAGCTAACTCGTTTTCAGTATCTGATTCATTGCTATTGTAATTCCATCCTTTTCCTTATTTTGTAGATTTTGAGGCTTTGAAAGCTACTTCTTTGAAATTTGGGATCCCTTTCCTCATCTCATAGGCAATAATAATTCCATGAATTTCATCCATCTTGAGAGTATATAGGTCCTTCATTTCTTCTATGGCACTTACTTTGGAGTCGAATCTGTTAGGAAGTGATCTCAGGATTTTTTTAACTACGGTGCTTTCTTCAATATTTTCCCCTAGTCCTTTAAGAGAGTTAACCACTTCAGCTACTCTGAGGGAGTATGATGAAATATCTTCTTCATCATCCATTTTCAGACTCTCGAATTATCTTTTATAGGTTTGAATCTTTGCCTTCTTAACTTTGGAGTCCCCATCATATAGCGAAAGCAATTTATCCCATACTTCTTTGGCTGAGTCACAGTTCATGACTTTGGTAAATTCAAAATCAGTGATTCCACTAGTGATGGAATTTAAAGCTTTTACAGTAGCAATGTAGGCTTTTCTTTCATCAGGATCAGTTGGAAGACCGGTAGGAGATTTGTATTCGTCCAAAATAGAGTGCCATACTTCAGGGCCAAGAGACATTAGATAGTAGGACATCCTCTTTTTCCAGAAACTAAAATTTGTTCCATCAAAGATAGGGAGTTTCCCTATTGCTTCCATGTTCTTCATTGTGCCTAAGTATCCTTCTTCCAGCTGTTAGGCTGATAATGAAGAAGTTGGCTCTGATACCAATTGTTGGAAATACTCAGAGGGAGGTGAATTAGTATTTATTTTCAATTGTTAATTATTTCCAGTTAGATTATTCACAATTAAAGACAGAGAGATATATATAATAATGATATTAAGAATTAAAGAGAACTTCAATCCCTTTTTAAAAAGAGTATACAATAGATGAGAGAAGGGCACCAACCCTTTTAATGAAACATGCACCAACCTATTTGCCAAGCACCAACTTGGACTTTGATGAGGCTTCTACCTCTAGGGCTTCGACCCTATCTTCTCAAGGCACCAACCTTGTGTTTAGGGGCACCTAACCCAAGGACACCAATCCCTTAGTATTCTTTTTAATATAAAATGTGTGATGTGCTTGCTTGACTGTCATCAACAAGAGTCTTCACTATTATTTCTTTAGGTATAAGTAAAAACCTTCTATAGATATCGTTTGAGCTATAATCTGAGGTGAGGTGTTTGTTCACTGTTCAACTAACAGTCCAAGCCACCATTGGTATAATTTCCCACAGGTCTGAGTAGTGTTGTAGGTCTGATCCTAGCCTCCCACCGAACAGGTCCAAGCACTGATCAATGATGGCTATCTGAAATCTGAGCTGAGGTGAGGTCTAGTTTACCAATGGAATAATTCGAGCTTCTGTTCCTCCACATATATGCAATCACAGGTGGCTGCCATAGTTCGATATCATTGTTTTCTTAGGCTACAGGTTCGAGCCTGAGCTTAAGCCTCTTCCACAACTCTGTCCGCAATAATAGGTTGAGCTACTTGTGTAAGGTTCCAGGTCTTTACTTCAGGTCCGAGATATTAAAGATAACTCAAACACTTCCTCCTCGACCTCCTTAGTTCACGAGTTGTGAACTCTTCTTGTTGTTATGAATTCCTATGATGATCTTCACCAAAAATTTCTGACTCTAAAATGGATGAACACAGATTTATATATATAGAATTTTTCCCCTATGAAGAGACACATCCATTGGAAGAAGGGCCGACATTATATGACTGAATAGGTTGGCTTGACTATAAATATTTTTTTTTTTCTTAAAAATTCAGTTTCTCACAAAATAATGGGAGTTTTGGGGAAAGTAAGAGCTTGTTGGAAAGAGGGAAAAATCCTCTTTAATATGGTCTAGGATTCATTGTGAAAGGATGCCTCCAAGGTGTCTAAATTTATTTTTCTTTGTGACTGTTCATAAAATTTTAGTTCAGAAGGTGATTGGGATAGTAAGAGATCATTAGAGCTTCTTCATCATGGTGTGTCTTCCATGTCATCATATGTCATAGTGCAACATCTATCAATATTCCATTAAGAGAGCTCATCAAGAGTGCTTATATTCCATTAATGACAATTATTGACCAACATGTAGCCCCTTTAATAGTGCAATCAACATATAACTATAACAAATCTATTAGATCTAATCAGTATAGTCGCATCCACGTGTGCATTACCAAATACCATCAAATATTACTATAATCACAACCAATATCAGATCACAGATATACTTATGCTAATTTTAGAACACAGGTACATTCGGAGCTTAAATAGGCATCACAAATGCGCTTCAATAGTAAACATAACCAATTTGGATAACACACAAATACTTTAACGATAATTTAGATTCATTAACATTCAGATCCACTTACAACCAAAGTACAGCCTACAGACACAGCCTAGAGGGGTCCACACACAGCAGGACTAAGGATCTCTGCGCACACAACCAGTAGGAGTCCTTACTCAAAACAACCCAAAAAATATCTAGCAATTCACACGTAGCATCAATCTATCAACTTACTTACTTACTACACCCAAATAACTAGCTATTTATACTATCTTAGCCTACACTATCCTGTGGTCTACAAATCATGGTTTGCAGACCCTAGAGCTACCCTTTATCCCATTACAAGCATTAGGGGTTTTGACCCACCCCAAAACCCCTACACAAGGCCGAATTTAACAAAAGTGTACCAAAAATGTAGGTTAGGTAACCCCATTCCAACAGGCCCCAACACAATCTTATGACTCGTCCAGAGTCACTGCGGCCGTGGGTTTTCCATCTTCGCCTGCAGCTGCTTGATCGCCTCAACCAATGGGGGAAACACTCCTTCACTCTGCACAGTGGCATTCTGAGCAATCTCCACCAACTTCTATGATGTTGGAACTTTTGTAGCAACAGTGATGCTCTCCAAAGTCTGGTTCAGTTGCTTAACTGCGATATCGATGTCTTAAGAGAGCTTGAGGGCTTCATCGTCCCAAGGCTTAAGGTGGTCGCTAAGGACCTTATTTTTCTGGTAGAGCTTTTCAATGTTGTCTCTCAGCGTGTGGTTGGTACGCAGTTGTGCCAGGAATTGAGTAGGGATCAATGAAGGCATAGTGGCTTCCAATTGCTCAAACTCTTCTTCCTTTTGGCGCAACATTTGAATAAGTTCGCAGAGGAGAGGATCTCGTTGCACCTTAGTCCACAGCTACATAGTTGTCTCCAACAGTCCTAAACCCTAAGCAATCTAGTGTTTGATGAAATTAGTGGCCTCTGTGACTAGCACAGATCGTTGGGCCCTTACCTCAGGGGGTGTTTTCAATTGTATTTTGGCTTGCAAGGCCACAATTTGTTGTTCCATCTCTGACTCGATTGCTTGGATCTCAGTCCTCGAAGCCTTGAGCACTGCAACAAGCCCCTCAATCTTGGTCTAGGGGTGGCAGAAGCTGGGATATATTCAGTGAAATATATGTAGAGCCTACTGAATAGGCATTCCAAATATGTCTACTACGCAGTGGAGAGGGTATATGCAGCATGTGCCTGGGATATTTCAGCATTTTTTTCTTTTATCATCTTCTCAGATGTACTGAGCTACTGGTGTAATTGGTGGTACCAATGTTGAATCTCTTCGAATAGGGATGCGTGGAGGACCTATAATGGTTCATGTGGCATGCAGGTTAGGTCCAATTGTACCTCTCTATAGGCATGGACTTGTGCTCCTAAGTCAAGTGGACTCAGCATAAGGGTTGCACCTGGCAGAGGGTAGAGGTGGCTTTTTATTATATTGATCAATGCGCTACTTGTCGCTGGGGCTGACCTTGCTTGGATCATACTTGTTTTCAAGATGTCAGTCTTCAGCTGTACAGCCTGGAGCTCAGCCTAGAGGGTGTCGACCGTGGCTTTCTAGTGCTCTTCCAGAGTCAACCATTTATCTTCTACAACAAGTGTGACTATGTCCGCAATATTCTCTAGGTCCTCCTCTGTCAAAGTAACTCATGTTTCTCTTTTTTACCGTTGACTTAGTTTCTTCTTCCGTGTTCCTTTAGAAGGGTCACCCGTCCATTTCATTCCTCGAGGGGAGTCAGTACCTCCCACATCCAGGCCCTCTGTGCCCAGATCCTGCTATGAGTCCTTATACGAATCCTTCTATGAACCCTTATATGATTCTGAGTCCAATTCCTTCCCAGTACTCTTAACCTGTCCTCCAGTCTCCTTTGTAGTTGTTATCACCCAAAAAATTTCAAAACATCATTATGTCAACTGTATTTTTGATCATGGCCTCAAAATAGGTTTGAAAGTCATTTTAGGTTTTGGTTAAGGGTAGGTTAGAGTTTTTATGAGTTTAAAGGTCATCATTGAATTCAAATAAAGTCATTAGAAGTCCATTCCATGATCGAATACTCACATTTTCCATTTAAGGGTCATTCAATTAAGTTTCGGGCTAAATTTCTGCAATTAGGCAGGAATCCACCATTTCATAGCATCGCTAGTTCAAAAGAGAGGAAATGCACTATGAAAGCGCTGCTACTTTTGTAGCGCAAACTGCGAAAATTACACTGTGACTGCTACGAAAGCACAGTTTCTTAGCTGTCGTGTCAACTAAGCCAAAATTTCTCAGTTTCAGTCGGGGAATGATTCGATAAGGGTATGGTGAGTCAGTTTGTTACCAGATTCGATGTACTTACTTGTCCTACAGTCATCATAGTCATGATAGGATATCAATGAAGCATCATTTAGTCATGAGGTGACATCTCAAATTAGAATTTTTGCCTAATTGAGTCATCTTTGATTCATTTACCTTCACACAACTATCTGAGCTCTGAAGCAGTTAAGATAAGTCTGTGGTTGTTCTATGCAAATTCAACCTTCATCATTCTCAAGCAAGGTTGTTTCATATCTTAATCAAGCGAGGTTTTTTTACAGATTCTAGATAAGCTAACATGTTTTTCCAAGAAGCATGATAGAGGTTAGAAAGTGTCAAAGAGGAAAAACAAAAAAAAGTGGCCAGCAAGCAGGAAATCCACAGAGTAACAAGAAGCGAAGCAGCAGCATCAAAAGGAAAAATAGTGGTTTCAGGTTCAGATGACAGCTCAGTGATGAAAGGAAACTTATATCACATCTTACATGCAATTGATATAGAAAAGTCACCTAATGTGCAAGCTGATTTTATTGAACATATGATCCTAAAAAGAAAAAAATCAAATCAGCAAAGAAATTGGATTTTGAAGGTGAGAATGCAGCTTTTGTTTTCCAAGCTAGGAAACCTATAACCAGACATGAAAAGAAACTCCAAGGAAGCAGTAAATATACCCAAGTAACTATTGAAGTAGCTAAGGCCCCTGAAAAGGTGATTGATCTCTCATCTCATATAGTAGAGCATGCAATCAACAAGGTAGAGAAGGGAAAATAACACATATCAGAGTGTCAGCTATTGGAATAAAGGTTGAAACTAGAAAATAAAGAAATTGAAATGATGAGAAAGATGGCAAGATGACACAACATTGAAATGACAGAATTCAAGAGGTCAAAGGTTGTTTGGGAAGGTCAAACAGTTGCTAGGTCAGATATCCCAAGCAGTGCCCAAGGTTTGTTAGATTGATCAACACTCATTTGAGAGCAAGAAACAGGAAGCTAAGAAGCTAGGTGAAATATTTGGAGCTATAATTAAAACAGTCTCAAGATGAGCTAAAAAGCAAAGGTACAAAATGAAAAATTCAAAACAAACTCTAAATGGAAAAGAAGGATCAAATTTTGTGAAGATTATGTTTTTAGTTAAAATGTCTAATGATTTTGATGAGGCCTATTATTTTTTGAAGCTATGGTACCTTTTTGTTTTAAAATTTTGTGAAAATATGGAAAACACTGCTTTCACAGCAGCTTTGTAGCACCTGTAGTGCAAAAAGGGTGAAAAGCGCTACAAAACTGCGGTAGCAGTGTTTTCACTCCTTTCCTTATCAATTTTGAGGGGAAGTTTTGAGATTTTTCCCCTGAAATTTCTAGAGGAAACATGTCAAGTGTATATGAAAGCCACCTTGAAGGGAAAAGACAAAAATATTAAAATAAATGGGCTAAAACATTGCGCTACGAAAAGCATTATGAAACCGTGCTACTTTCGTAGCGCAAGTCTATTTTCAATACTTTTGGATAATTCGAAGTCAATGTTGCACAACTAGCACAGGGAAGTGATTGAATACATATGCTTTTAGTTATTGACAACAAATGGAATCTAAATCATGGTTCATAAATGGTCAAAATGTCCCAAGGAGTCAAAGAAATTAAAGGCCTAAAAAACAGGGAGACAGTTTCCTAGGTTTTGGGAGAACAACATCATCAGCTTTATGGTCACAACAGGTTGGAGCTCATCATCAGAATTCGACTTCATGATAATAGAAGTTTCATTTGATGTAATTAAATTTAGATAAGGTTGTTAGGAGTAAATTCAAAGAGTTTTAGTCCTATTTGAAATAGGACTGCTCATTAGGTTTGCAACTGTCATTTTGTAATAAAGACCATGATATGGTTAGAAAAGGTGTCAAATAGTAGGATATTGAGGTATCTAGTTGAGGATAAGGTTATCATATGTTGTAAATGATCTATAAAGATTAAGAATTTGAAATTCTAAGGGTTGGACATTTCTTACCAAAAAGACTCTGTTTTATGTAAGTGACTGTTTTCAACTTAATACAGAGATTCTACTTTGACAACTCAAGATTCATAAGGAGTTCTTGTATATTTTTGTTCTGATGGGATATTTTCAATATTCTATTGTAGTGGTGTTTTCTTATGTTACTCAGAATTCATCAATGATGCTCTGACTTCCTTCATAGACAAACTGACTATATGTTTCACTGTTCTACATGTTTATTCATTGACTTAAACTCTGATGTTCCTTGACTTCCATGCTAGGTAGATTATATTAGTTTTGTTGAAGATATCATGACTCCATAAGCCCAATGTACACTTGCTAATGTGATTTACAACCAATTTACATCATTTATCTTTTTCTCTCTCATATAGAGTTAGTCATCTACATATTTATCAAAAATCATAAATCCTTGAGAGAGCCCTCTCAGGTTGAGGAGGCTAAGCCTCAACCAAAATATTGGTTTGAAATAGTTGCACAAGATTGGTTTAATGAGCAGTGTTGTGAAAACAGCTCCAAAAATAGAAGAAAATAGATATCATTGCCTTAGAAATAAGCCACTTCGAGGGGGCAACCTCCAATACATTACATGAATGAAAAATTCTTGGATGATACAAATTAAAAAACCTCTTTTCTATATATAGGAGTCCATGGGGCCACAGGAGCCACAATGTGATCCTAGATGACCTAAAAATAATTATTTAAGGGCACAATAATAACAATATGGGGGTTACAGGGGTACAATAATAACAATAAGGGGGTTACACTAACAACAATAAGGGTCTATACTAGTAATATAGGGACCTAACATTCCCCTCTCCTTCAAAAAAGTGTTGTCCTCAACGCTTGAGTAGCTCTGGGTGCTTATCTATAAAATTCTCATCCTCCCATGTAGAATATTCAGTGAGTAAGTTCTTCCACTTGATGAGATACTCTGAAATTGATCGATTTCGTAGCTGTCGAGTTCTTGTTTCCGTGACTGCTTCGGATTCCAATATGATTTTTCCTTCCTCATCAAGTTTTGGCAATATTGTTTGAACTGGAAGATTTTCACCTATAACCGTCTTTAAGCATGAAACATGGAAGACTAGATGCACTCGTGAAGAATGAGGAAGCTCCAATTTGTATGCCATAGTACCAATCTTTTGCAACACCTTGTAAGGACCATAGTACTTTGGAGATAATTTATTATCCTTCTTAGCTTGCTTGAGGGACATTTGTTTGTATGGTTTTAGCCGTAAAAATACCCAATATCCTACATCAAAACTTCTTTCGCTATGATGTTGATCTGCCTATTTTTTCATTCAATTTTGTGCCAAATTCAGGTTATCCTATAAGAGTTGGAGAACTTCTTGTTGATGCTCGATGAGATCTTCCACTGCTTAAACCTTCGAATTTTCTCTTAAAGATGATGTGATGGATGGTGGATGATATCCATAAAGTACCATAAATGGGGTCATTTTTGCTGCAGTATGGAAGGAAGTGTTATACCATTATTCAACGAGAGGTAACCAATTGACCCATTGTGTTTGTTTATCAGATACAAAACAACGAAGATATCCTTCCAAACATTTATTTACTATCTCAGTTTGACCATCAAATTGAGGATGATAAGATGAGCTATGAGCTAATTGAGTACCGAAACAAGAAAATAACTCCGTCTAAAAATTTCCAGTAAAAATGGGATCTCTATTGCTCACAATAACGCTTGGGTTTCCATGTAGCTTTTGAATTGTGTCCATAACTGTAGTAGCAACTATAATTTCTTTAAATGGATGAGATAATGCACAAAAGTGTGCATACTTGGTAAGTCTATCAACTACCACCATGATGACACTCTTTCCTTCAGACTTAGGTAAAACTATGATAAAATCCATTGAAATATCCTCCCAACATTGACTTGGAATGGATAAAGGTTGTAGAAGGCCCAGGGTCTTAATTGTCTAAACTTTATTCTGCTAGCAAACAAAAAATTCCGCCACAAAATTTTGAATATCATATTTAGGGCCATCCCAAAAAAATTCTTTCTTCACCATGTGGTAAGTTTTTTAAAATCCTGATTGTCCTCCCAAAGGAGAAGTGTGAAATTCCAAAAGAATCTTTTGTTTTAGTTGGGAATTCTTACGAAGATATAAGTGATCTTTGGACCATAAGGAATCATTTTTCCAACTAAATGTATCAGATGTACTAGGATCTTTCTGCAACTTTTGAATGAGTGTCCACACTTCTTCATCCTTCTTCCATTCATCTCTTGCTTCGGTTATCTAATCTAGCTGGATAATAGAAATGGCACAAAGCAATGCTTCCACCTCTTCATCCTTTCTTGAGAGTGCATCTGCAACAACATTTAGCTTCCCTTTTTTGTAGATTATTTCAAATTCATAACCCAACATCTTTGTGACCCATTTTTTCTACTCTTATGAAGATATTCTTTGTTCCAAAAAGTGTTTAAGACTATCATGATCATTTTTTACCTTGGAGTGTCTTCCCATTAGGTAAGTTCACCATTTCTTTAGTGCATGCAGTATTGCTAACATTTCCTTATCATAAATTGGTTTCTGTAAATACTTTCCTTTTAGTGTACGACTTTCAAAATAAATGGGTCTTCCTTCTTGCATTAAAACAACACCAATTCCATTTACTGAGGCATCACATTCCACAATAAAGGGTTTTGTGAATTCTAGCATAGCTAAGACTGGTGCTAGGCATATTGCCTCTTTAAGATGTTCAAAGGCCTTAGTTGATTCAGGAGTCCATGAAAATGCATCTTTCTTCAATAATGTTGTTAGAAGTGCTAATATTCTCCCATAATTCTTAACAAACTTGCGATAATACCCTGTTAACCCGAGAAATCCTCACAACTCCTTTATGGTTGTGGGGACTTTCCATTCCTTAATGGCTTTAATTTTGTTAGGGTCTACCTTAACACCCTTGTGAGATACAATATGACCGATATATTCCACCTCTTGTAATCCAAAGAAACATTTGGATGTTTTTGCATATAATTGTTTCTTCTCCAATATTGTGAGCACCCTGTCAACATGTTGAACATGATCCTTCCAATACCTGCTGTAGATTAGTATATCATCAAAAAATACTAGCACAAATTTTCTAAGGAAGGGTTTGAAAATGGAATTCATCAACCCTTGAAGTGTAGAAGGTGCATTGGTAAGGCCAAAATGCATGACCAAAAATTCATAATGACCCTCATAAGTTTGAAATACTGTTTTCGGAATATCTTCAGTCTTCATTCTAATTTGATGATATCCTGAACGAAGATCCAACTTGGTAAAATAAATTGCTCCATGTAATTCATCTAATAATTCATCAATCACAGGAATGGGAAATTTATCTTTAATGGTGAGTTTATTGAGCTCCCTATAATCCAGACACATGTGCCATGATCTATCCTTCTTGTGTACCAACACTACAGGAGCAGAGAAAGAACTTTGACTAGGTTGAATTATACCTGCCTCTAACATTTCTGCAATCATATGTTCAATTTCACTCTTTTGGACATAAGGATATCTATAAGGCCTGATATTTGGAGGAACACTTCCTCAAATAAAATGAATAGCATGATCATGATAACGAATAGTTGGGAGTCCTTTGGGAGTTTCAAACACCTTGGAATGATTGTCCAAGACTTTTTGGAGATCTGAAGAAATAGATGATTTTGATGTTGGAACTTCTAGTGAGAATAGTTATGCAATTACGCTTTGTTGTTCTTTCTTTAGAAGATTTTTCATGACATTAGATCTTATTATCTTTCCTGGCCTCCCTGCAATACCCCATAATTTGACTTCCTTTCCTTCTGAAAAAAATTTCAAGAAAAGTTGCTGAAAATTAAAAGTTACCATCCCCAAAGATTGTAACCATTGTACTCCTAGTACAACATCAGCAACTGCCATAGGAATGGAAAGAATTGGACTATTCAGTACATATTCCCCCATGGTTAGCTTGATATTATGGAATTTTCCAGAGAAATTTATAGTTCCTCCATTTGCAACCATCACTTGACATTCTGGTGCTGGGTATAGGAAACAATTCAATTCTTGGCTACCTTACAATCAATAAAATTATGGGTGATACCTGAATCAATCAAGACCATTACCTTTTTCTTCTTGATATGTACTTCTATATTGAGAGTTTGAGGAGTCGTAATTCATGCTAATACATTACATGATATGGTCAAACTTATTTATTCCTCTTCTAGGGCTGGTTCCTGGTGTATATGCTCTTCTTGTTCATTTTCTTCTTCCTCTTCACAATCTATGTAAAATAATTTCTTCTCAGCACACTTATGACCTTTAGTGTATTTTCTATCACAACTGTAGCAAAGCACTTTTGCTCTTTTTCTTCCAATTGTTGTGGTGTCAACCTTGTAGGTTGTGGAAATGTAGGAGTAGCAACACTTCCATCTTTATAGAAGTGAGTGGTAGGCTTCCTTGCCGCCATAATTTTACATTCAATTTTTCTTGCCAACCTGAATGCCTTCTCCAATGAATCAGGTTCCAAAACGCAAACTTCATGTTGGATTTTATCCTTTAAAGTGCCTATGAAGAGATCAATCCTGTGTTCCTCTGGAATATCAGTTACCCTTATATTCAATTTTTGGAAGTCCTCAATGTGCTCCCCCACTAAACCCTTTTGTTTGAGATTTATCAATTGGCTAAAGAAGGTTTTGCTCTTTGTATCCTCATAATGTGCTATCATTTCCTCCATAAAAATTGACCAAGTGACAATTTTTTTATGGGAGCAAAGCCATCGATACCATACAAATGTATTTTGTTCCAAATGTAAAGTTGCAATGCGTACCTTTTGTGTGTTTTGCACATTATGGAGATCAAAATATTGCTCCATCTGTAGTATCCATGTTACAGGATCCTTTCCATCAAACTTCCTCATATCCATTTTTGGAATATGGTGGTTTTTCCCGCCAACATTAGAGTTTATGAAGTCACGATTAACATTTATTTTGTTCTCGTCATGAGTTTCCTCTACTATCTTTTCACCATTAGGAAACATTTCTTGTATCAACTTTGTCAAACCTTCCATGTCTGCTTTTAGATCATTCTTCATGTTTTCCATTTTTTCATCGATCTTAGCTTCCATGTCATCCATCTTAGATTCCATGCCAACTTCCATGCCATCTATCTTAGCTTCCATGCCATTCTTCAAACCATCCATCTTAGATTCCACGCCTTTCTTCAAACCATCCATCTTAGTTTCCACGCCTTTCTTCAAAACTTCCATGTCATAAATTTTTGTTTCTCTTTGCGAAAGCGAAATTTGCTGCACTTGCTCTTGTACTTTTGATATGTCATGTTGCCATTCTTGATCTTCATGAGTTATAATAGAGCCTTCTAAAGGCTTAATGGGTGTTGAATTCTTTTTAGGGGCCATTTGAGAATCTAATACTGATATCTATTCTACAATATTCCATTGGAATCAATTCAACTTGATTCTTCAAACAAGACTTATGCAATTAAGAAAAAAATACACACCTTTTACTTACTTTTGAGGATCTCGATATTGAAATCGACTTATCTCTATACTTGCAGATCCTCAATGTCTAAAATTCGTCCCTATAGTATTCCTCTGAAGTGTCTTTCAAATGCCACAGGTCTAAATTGATTTGGATCCTTCAAGACAACGTTATGTCCAATTTCTCACATTGACCTAATTATGGATTGGTTCAGTAGAGTGAACTTGTGCGACTTTCCATGTGTCACTGTTTCCTCCTTTGGCTCTGAAATTTATAGATAGGAAACTAAAGTCAGTGGAATTTCTGTCACTATTTACGACATTCCAATCCAATTCTCAGAGAGCGAGTTATGAATATTTTCCCATGATCACCTCTTTGAGATGAAATTCAGGAGCCTGAAAAAGACCTAACTTCCACAAATAATATATCCCCAAGTATTGCGAACCAAGCTCTAAAATTTTGCGATGATGTTTCACAAGATTTTGGCTTCGCTCTCTAAAAATTTAAGCTTCTTTACCTTCATAGAAAAAAATTTATAGCGAAAATTCCACGATGAACTGTTTAAATGAAATTCAGGAGCCTGCAAAAAGCCCTACCTTCCACATATCATATCGCTGAAAATATTGCGAACCAAGCTCTGAAATTTTGCGATGACGTTCCTCAGGATTTCAGATTTTCACTCTAAAAATTTTAGCTTCTGAACCTTCATAGAAACGAAGTTATAGGGAAAATTCTATGTTGACTTGTTTGGAGTAGCGAAACCCTAGAATCCAAACCTCTGATACCAAATGTTGTGAAACCAGCTCCAAAAATAGAAGAAAAGAGATATCAATGCCTTAGAAATAAGACACTTTGAGGGGGAAACCTCCAATACATTACATGAATGAACAATTCTTGGATGATACAAATTACAAAACCTCCTTTCCATATATAGGAGTCCATAGGGCCACAATGTAATCCTAGCCGACCTAACAATAATAATTTAAGGGCACATTAATAAAAATATGGGGTTATAGGGGTACAATAATAACAATAAGGGGTTACACTAACAACAATAAGGGACTATACTAGTAATATAGGGACCTAACAAGCAGCCTATCAGGTCTGATTTTGTGATAACAGTAGTAGTGGGCGGGGTGACCTTTGTGGTGCTCGTACATGCAGTGTCCTTCGTTCCTGACTTGAAGCCAAGCTTCCAGTGCAGAGGCGAACCAGCAATAAATAAGTCAATATCCTCATCTACGACCATGTATGGGAGTGATACCCATGTTGGATCCTTGTGGCCCCTGATCTGTACATTGTGAATCATTACCTGAAAGGTTGCGATGCTCTTGTACTTACCATAAATGGCTGGTGACAAGCGTGGTTGGGAATTGATAGCAGTTGTTAGCCCACTCTGAAATAGGACCCAGAAGACTTGATTATCCTCAATATGTTGTGTATCCTTTGAATCCCACAAGTTCGCGTATCGCGCTCCCTCACACATACCTGGCTCGAGCTCAGGGATAACTAAGTCTTCATGGGATTCCCATGCGACGAACTCGATGAGGAGTAGTATCCATGAGTAGCAGAATTATTTTCCCTGATCTTGGGCCTTGTGCACATTCTCCAAAAATTAGTTGCACAAGAACTGGGACCAGTTGTAGTAGACCCCCTTTTCGTAGTGCCCAGCCAATTGAATCACGTATGTAGGGATGTTTGCAACCTAGAATTTGTGCATCATTTTGCATGCTAACAACAAGGTGCCCATGCACACACCAGGATCACTGATAGTGCTGATTATGAAAACCCTCATGTTCCATTCCACGTGATAGTACTCACACACCTTATCAGCGATCTGCTATTCATATTTCTTCCTGACACATTCCATGGGATTCAGCCCCTTCATGTGCAGACCAGTGATTCGGTGAATGAGATCTACATCGATGGGAATGCGATCCTGAATCCATAAGCTTCCATCATGGACTGAGGAAAGAAACTGGTGCAAAAATAGGTTTGTGACGTTGTAGTGGCCAAAATGAGGCATCCGCAGCAGGTTTAATAGTCCAGAGCCAACCAACCTGCTTGCCCATGGAATGCGGACTACCTTTAGCACATTTTCCTCCAATACCCTTTCAAGATATAGCTCAAGTGACAGTTCAGGGAAGGAATCCAAGTTGGCCAGGTCCTAGTCATCGAATTTTACCAAGTGGAGTTTGCCAAAGGAGTCTCCAGTTATGGGGACCTCTCCTGAAATCAACAACATTTGCATATATGTGCGCAGGACATCGTGATTCTTATTGTGCACCTTGAGGGCCTGCAAGGTCGGACATAGGGCAGCAACCAGTTTATCGACTCAGGGGTATGGGCCTCTTCTTGAGCATAAAGAGGCCGCTTCAAAGGGTTAGTTGAATGTGCCTGGGGCACTGCTTGGAGGGAGTTCACATTATAAGGGTGTAATATTCCTAAAATTTATCTTTTAGCTAAATGGAATATTATAGATTATTTTGTCACTAGGTAGGTTAATAAATGGGTGGGGAAGCCCATAAATCTCCTTAGCAGCCATAAAAACACTTCAAGTGTGAAAGGAGACCTCCTAAGCAGCTAAATAAAGAACCTTTGAGTATGAACATAAGTTGGATCATGTTGAATAGGTCATCTTTTACCAAATCAATAGCAATGTTATGGAGGAGTGGACATTAAATGAGGAATACCGCAGTTTTGAAGTGAGATTGATTGCATGGAGGAAATGAAATAATTGAGTGGGGCCAAGGGCAAGGAAGCTCATAACCTATATAAGGAAGATGATGGTAGCCATATGGGATTATGTTTTGGATTATTATTTTGTATGTGGTCTATTTAGACTTCTTGGATACTTCAATTGTTTAGTTGAGATTGATGTTGTGTTTAGCATCGGGTGTTCCCAAGTGGGAATACCACCTCTTTCCTTTAGAGGCCTCTTGGAGGAGTATTGAAATACATTTCCACCCTGAGGCTTAATCCCAAGCTTCATATTTCTTCATCAGCATAGTTTTTGTAGAATATTGTGATGTGTTGCAGGGTGCAGCAGTGGAGAATTAGATTGGGTGTCTTTAGAGCTAGTTTTGCAGTGGAGGAAGGTTTCCATCCATTGGGAGGCATGTAAAGAAGCCCCTTGAGATTTATTGACACATTAGCAGTAGGCTACGGAGTATTTATCCCCTAAAGCACAGTTTCAACCCAGATCTACGTTATTTTAGGGAGGAGTTGTAGGGGTAGTTGCAGTGGTTGTTTTGGGAGGTGATTTCTTCAGTGGAGGAGCCATTATTTCATCCAAAAGATCTATTGGAGAAGAGCTTTAGGTTTCTACATCAGCTTCATCCATATATTCTCATTTCTATTGTTGCAGCATATCTTCAACCCTAGGGTTGCAGCTTACATTGGCACATTGAATGCATTTTTTGGAAACCCTCTTGGGTTGTCTTGGAAAGCTGATCTAGTGCCCAGATATGTATGTCTAGACTCTATTGGGGCATATATCAGTATTTTTCTATCATTTTATCATCTCCAACTGTATTTATGCTTCATATGACTGCATTGTAGTTTCTCTCCGGCATTTTTTATTGTAACAACAACTCATATTTGGGAGTGATTACTTATGGGAGGCTTGTTTCCTCATTGTATATGATTTATGCCTCACTATTTTGTATTCATTTTCTGCTTGAATGCATAATTTTATGATTCCATATTGGTCTCATGGTTTCATGTGTTAAATATTTGTTGTTTATTTCATTTTATGCACTCTATTCCTGCTTTCCCCATTTGGGAATATTACAGTGGTATCAGAGCATAATCTTGGCTTAGCCTGTGCATTCAGCCAATATATCACCATAAGGAGAAGCTTCTCACAATAATAGGAGATGTGAAAAAAAAACAAAGAAAAGTCTCCATTACTTGGAGGAAAGGAGGAGGAGTGGCTCTCAAAGCTTCTTTTTCAAACTATGCAGAGCATCAAGGGATAAATCAAGAAGATGAGAACAAGATGTGTAGGGAATATCCAAGGGGGTTTGAATATGAAGCAAGCCCTATATTTTTTCATCATGAGTATGAGCATGTAGCCACACATTATGATCCATAGCGCAGTCTTATGCCCAAATTTACTGCAAGAGAGATGGAGGAAGAAGATGCACCAAAGGAGAAGACTTTGAGTGATTATCTTCAAGAGTATGAATCTCAATCTTGGAGATTCAAGGAACACTTGAACTTCCAAGAATTTTGCCAACTCAAGGAGGAAAGAAGACCCAGCAATGACAATAGAAGAAGAAGAAGTAGATTGTTCTGCCAAATATTGATGGGTCCTCTACGTGAACAGCCAAATATTGGATAGATCAGCTAGACTCATATTTGCATCTACATCAAGTCTCAGAAAAGGAGGCCCTTAGGATAGCAGTGCTGCATCTTGAAGGTAAGGCTCATACTCGGTGTTTTTATGAATCTTCTTCATTCAATCATGAAAATATAGCTACTTATACAAGATTCACTAAGACATTAGTGAAGATATTTGATGTAAAACAATATGAAACATCTTTGATTGAGCTAGAAAAACATAAACATTCAAAACCTTTACATGAGTTGGAAATATCTATTGCACCAAATGCACTTCAGATTTCTATTAAAGGGGATAAAACTTGTATGATACCTTGCCAAGGGAAAGGTCCCCATTGTATGAAGAGATTTATTCTCAAAATGAAGACATAGAGATTCCTCCTTCAAAGGAAGACCAAGATCTAGGGTCTCTCATTGTTGATGAGGTATTATCAAATATTGATGAGGAGGAAAAGCAAAGAGGAAGTAACAACACTGTCACTTCAGAAGAAGAACCATCACCACATGGATATGGGCATGAAGATATTGCGTCAAGTGGAGGAGCTTTTGCATCTTGGAAAAGGTTCCCAAGGGGCATCATGTGGCAGTAGTGATGGGCAGTAACACCTTGATCCAAGGAGGAGAAGAAAAGGTGGATCAACATCAAAGGATGGAGAGCATGCACCCTTGTTTATTTCGAAGGGTTTATATATAGAATAAGGAGACTGATTTATGAAGTGAAGGGAGGGACAAATCAGTCCACTCATATATACAGTTTACTTCAGATTTTGATGTCTCTTTACATGGAGGCATTCCACCAGGGAGACCCCCTGATTGGAAGGTGAATAAAGAGTTCTCTCAGCATGGTGCAGCATTGATATATTTTTCTAGGGAAGGAGCCTTGGGAGGAGCTAGCACAATGTAGAGAACCTTTGATGGGTTCAAAGGAGAGGTGAGTAATTTTATGATATGGACATTGCTATCTCCCACTCAGCTATTTTCACTGAGAGATAATGATTTAGAAATATATGATGACATGAGCATGGTGTCAAAGGGCTACTCCATAACCTTGGGGCAACAAATGATACTTCCACCCATGAGGATGAATTCTGAATATGAAAAAGGGTTACTAACACTCTTGCATACATTGGAAAAAATATGGAAGTTTTGGAGGAGAGATACCTTTCAAAAGGAGGTTGACTTCCATGTACTCCAATCTTGTCCTAGGCAAGATTAGCTGCAAGGGAGGCAAAAAAATTATGGTAAAATTACTCCAACATGTGGCTTTGGCATTAAGCATGTCAAAGAGGAGAGTTATGATGTGACAGATACTTCATTTCAGATTTATAAAACATAGTCATTGTTGGGAATCCTAGATCCATATTGGGAGTCCCAACTATTGGTGGAATATTCCAAGTACCTATTTACATGTAAGGTTCTTGATGGGCAAGTGAGAGATCAGAGGTATAGAGTGGTTGATGGAGTTTTTTATTTCCATGATCAGATCTACTTGACTAGAGAATCTAAGCTCAAGAAGGAGATTCTACATGCAGCATATGAGGCACTCTCTTAAGGACATGTAGAATTCATTGATTCTTATCACACCATCATGGAGGGATTATATTGGGAGGACCTCAAAGAAGATGTGCACCAACATATCAGGAGATATGTAGCTATTTGGATATATGAGGAGTGAGGAAACCACCTTGCAAGGTTGTTTCAATCACTTTCCCTTTTGATGGAGAGATGGGAAGGCTCATCTATGTACCTCTTCACCAACTTGTCTACAATATATGGTGAAAATTGTGTTTTGATGATTATTTATCAACTAAAAATGTATGTGCACTCCTTTACCATGAATTTGCAACACATTTCTCCACAAGAAAGCAAACTTCTTTGTGGATTTCATGGTCCTTTTGGGACTACACTCAGTGATGGGGATGACCACTTTATGGAGAACTTTGGGCAAGACATGTTTTTCTTGGTTCATATTCAACCAACACCTAATGTCCTCTACTATTTGCAAGATTTTGATAAGCTTATCGCAACAAGTAAGTGGCTGGATGGCCACTTATCATACCATATTTTGAGATAGTAGGAGGAATAATAGCGTTGGTCTCACTTGAGGGACTATTGTCACCATCCAATATGTCATATGACACTTATTCCATGTTTCTTTTGGGGCCCATATGGCGATGACACTCCATTCACTATATGTATGAAGGATTTGGAAAGGAGGCCACCTAGAACCAATGAGTGGGATAATGAGATTCCAAGTATATTTTGGCTTCATGAGGACTATATTATTGTAGCCCAAGATCAATAGCTCCAAATTTATCATAAATGGAGAGAGAGAGAGAGACAACATAATTCAAACAATCTTATATCTCACTTTCAGCCATGCAACCCCTACACATTTCATAAGTAGGGGATTGGTGATTGTTTCTATGAGCTACCAAGAATGGCTCACTTTATTTGGATGTTTTAGGGTCCCGTGATTTGGCTGATTGGAAAGCCAAATGACAGTGTAACATCAAACTAGTCTTTGGAGCCCAAGGACCTAGCCTTCCTAGACTCAGAGATGGCTCTCTCTATTTGTGTAAGGTATATCTATTTGTTTGCTTCTTGTGTTTCTGATTTTAGGCTAGTTATGAAGTAGGTTTTTGGTTTTTCTTTTAGGTTTGTGAGGGATGAGCTGATCAAAGACTAAGATAGGTAAAAAGGTGTCAGATCAATTGGGTTATGGGGTCGAAAAGGTCAAGAAAGCTTTCAGATGGTGATCCAAGGTTGTTGAAGGGCCGATTTGATAGAGATAAAATGGATCTTTGGGTAAAATGGAGTGGGATGGACATTAAATTTGTGTAGAATAAAGGATTTCAAAAATAAATAGTTCAATAGCTGACATAAACATGGTAGGGCTAACCATTAATCATGAGAAATGTAACTATAAATTGATCCATGCATAGAAATAAACATTCAAGCAATACATAGAGATATATGACTCTCTAACTTTAGGAAATTGTTATCAGACTTTGGGGAAATACATTTAAGACAAACAAACAACTCAAATCTCTATGAGGAAATTCCTAAGCATAGTATTTCAAGCTATTGGGCACTTTGAAAGCAAGATTGCATAGTTTTAGGCAAAGGGAAAGATCAGTACAAGACCTCCTTGGTTCAACAAATGACAATCAAACAATCAAAGAAAAGTTTCAGAGGTGGAGCTATGACTAGCCATGAGTAAGCATGGCATACCGTGAATCATACTTAGCATGCATAAAACCATAAATGAAACAAACAAACAATTTCTTCAGTTATCAAAGAGCAATCAAGGATTCTTTGATATAACTAAGAAGGAAGAAAACATAGAAGCTATAAAGAAACAGGAAATTTGAGGTGCCTCCAAGGGCATGTCTTAAATCTAATATCTACTGTCTTATAGCAAGCAAGAACATGGAATATGAATGAAAATTAAGAAGCATAACAGAGAGGGACACTATACCATTTTACCAAGTCATGGAATCCAACAACAGTCCTCTCTCATCATCCAAAAACATTCAAGAAACTATCCAATGCATGAGACAAATGTTTCTTCCAAGCTTGTATAACCATATATTTCTTCTATTCATCAAGTTCAACATTATTTACAATGAAGTCTCTTGGAATATATAGGCCAAGATGAGGGAAAACCTCCTAGTGCAACTTGCAATCTCATTGGCCCATCAAAAATATCTGATTTTGTCCTTGAGACTTTGCAAATCCCAAGGCACAAAATATCTAATAAAATATCTCAAAAATTCTAAAAAAGGAAAATATATTGACTTTTCATAACTAAATATGCCCAAAAATAGCTAAATGCACATTAGGAAAAGCCACTTCAGAAAAGTGTATTTTTCTCAAAAATACTTAAGAAATATATCAGCAGAAAGTCCTCTGTTTTGCGGGAAGCTTTTGGATGCCTTCCCGATGTCAAAACGAGGCCTGTGACAACTCATTGGAAAGTTCTGAATGTCTATTTTATGAAAATTCTTATTTTACTCCAAAATTATTACTGGAAGTCCTTCAAAAACGGACCTGTGTGTAAAAACCCAAAAAATAAGCCTTGTTGATAAACGGGGCAGAGTGTGGAAAAAGTGAGTGTTTTTTGCCATTTTGGGGGACAAAATCATCTTCAATTGATCTGAAAATCGCTGAGTAAATACCCATGAAATTATGGCATCCAATGATACCATTTTCATCCTTTGAGGATGTCCCAAACAAAAATGGCGATGCCCATGATTTTAAGCCAAAAACCCAAAAATGACAAAAAACCAAAACTTGTTGAAATTCGCCCAATTTTGGCGAGCATGACCCTCAAGGGTTTTCAAAAACATGCTATGAAGCTGAGGCCAAAACTTGGATCTTTGAGGTGTCTTTCTTCAATTTTGGTGTCGGGCGCCTCCTTTGAGCTTCCTTGAGTTTTCCTTGTGTGGCCTTCAATTTCCGTCGAGCGAACTGATTGAGCTTCTTATAGTGCCCAGTCATACTCTTTTGAAGGTCCAAATCTCTATTGGCCTTCTCCAACTTCTTTTCCAAGTGATCATTCACCCTCTCAAGCCATGCTTCTCGATTGTCCTCTATCTCTTGGGTGAATAAAGTGGTGAGAGGAAAATATTGGAGAAGGGCAGCTTCTTCCTCATTTTGTTTCTCAAGGGCTCTTCTGAGTCCCATGGTCCTTGGCCTCTTTCTCCTTGGCTGATCTTCATCTTCGTTATCATTGAACTCACCCATGAGTTCTTCCAATTTAACTTGTGCTTTGGAGGCCTCCTTTTTATATTTGATGGCCTGTGTCTCATATACCGCCATGTGGACACTCATCTGTTTATTTTGTGTTTGAAAAAAGTGATTGAAGTTTCTAGCCCTCTCTAGATCTGCCCTCAAAGAATCAATTTGTTTTTCTCTATTGATAAAGAGAGTCTCTAGGATTCGGGCCTCATTATCTCTATCATCACTTTGGATTTGAATTATGTCAAAGTCCCTCTCCTTTTCATGGCTATTTTCTTCTTTCTCCTTTCCCTTGCTTTGGGTGGCTCTCTTGGTCTTCCTCCTCTTGGGTAATTCGACAATGGGCTGCTTGGGCAATTTCCCCTTGCTTCGGAGGGCCCTAGTAACATTTGGAGTTATAGTTTTAGGCACCCTTTTCCTTGATGTCTGGGGCTTGGCCACTTTTGGAGAAGAAAGCATGGCCCCTTGCCTAGGAGAGGCAGCTAGCACATGCTCTATTGGCTCTTTTCCCTTGTTACTTTCCTCATCATCCTTGCCACTGTTTTGAGTTTCTTCATGAATGCTTTGACTGTCCTCTTGCATGTCTTTTTTAGGGCTGCTCTCTTTACTCTTGCCTTTGCTATCTCTGGGACTTTGAGGCTCTGTCTCTTCAATGTTTTGGGCTTCATCTTCATCTTTTTTGCTGTTGTGAGGGCTACCAATATTCTCATCAAAATGCTCAATTTCCTCATCATTTCCCTCCTCACTATTTTGAGTTTCTTCATGGCGCTGCTCTTCATCACTGTGCTGCATATCATCATTGTGTTCTTCTTCACCTTGCTGCCCTGCCTCACTGTGCTTTTTTTCACTTTGCTGCCCTTCTTCATCATTCTTCATATTATCACTGTGATGCTCTTCACTTTGCTTCCTTTCTTCATCATCATGCTGCTGTTGTTCATCATCATTTTCTTCTTCCTCATCATGCTCTTCTTCCCCTTGCTTCCCTTCTTCATCATGCTCCTCTTCCCCTTGCTACCCTTCTTCATCATGCTGCTCTTCATCATCATGTTGCTATTGTTCATCATCATGCTCTTCTTCCTCATCATGCTTTTCTTCTTATTCAATCATGGGAAATTTGAGCTTCTTGGGAATGGGCTTACTTGAAGAAGGTGAAGGAGATGCATGGAATGAAGGAATAGTGGCGAAATGTGGATGTGCAATGAAAGTGTCCCAAGATATTTCCTTCTTCTCAAGCTGATGAAGAATGACAACCTTGATGAGGGAATGATGGAAGAGGCAAGCTGACTGCTGAGAAGGAGGTTTTTTCTGAATAGTGGAGGCAATTTTTTCAATACTTCTATGGAGGAAGAAGGGGAGATTTAACAATTTGGCTCTTGTGAAATGCATGAGCAACCGGACATGGTAAGCATAGACCCGGGAGAATCTTCCCTCGCATGTGAAATATTTCATGATTATCTTCATGAGGAGAGCATAACTTGTCAACAGATATGAGAAAGGAAAAATGGATGGACATGTATCTCTATGCTTAGGCTTCAAAAAAGGTTTGTATTGTTCTGAGTCCAGGTGGCTTGTTTTAAACCACTTCTCTCTGACATAAGGGATTTTGGTGGCCTTGGAAATGGATCTAGGAGAAAACTTGAAATCCAAGCCTGCTAGCTGAAAGTGTCTCCCTTGAAATCTAAAAGCACAAAAGATGTGTCAAGGGGGAATAGATTTTCACCTCCTGCACATTTTGATAAAACTCTAGACATCCAACTTCATGAAAGTTAAATAGGACTGATGGATGAGCATTTACCTCTTCAGTTGAAATAGGTTCAAACCTCCTGTGAAGGCCACTTCTGCTATCCTGCCTGGGAGGCATTTTGTTTTGGATACTCTTTGCAAAAACAAGCTGTCTCAAATGGTCCTTGAAATGGTTTCTTAACAACACACCCTGTCCTCCTTATAAGTCACTATTTTACCCTCTTTTATGCCAAACAACAAGTATTTGTCAAATGAAAAAAAATCAAATTATCACTATGCTTGGGAAAAGTCTTTAAAATATGTGTTGGTGGTCCCTTGTGTTAGAGTCAGCCTTTGCAGCCTTCCTCCAGTGATCAAACATGCTCTTAAAAAGTGATTTTAAGGTGTCAAGGTCAAATTTTGTCATTTCAATGAGTCTTCAAGCAAAATTTGGTCACTAGGCATTAGGTCTAGGGTGTGTTTTCACTCTTTTCAAATTTGTCCAAATGTCGGTCCATGTCACCATTCAGCTGAGTGTGCCATCATTCAGAGGGTTTTCATCATCATGTCAAGTTCCATTGGGTCATTTTACAGCTTGTTCATGCTTCAGTTGTGTCTAGGTAAGGTCCATTTCCCTCTCCTAGGGTTTTGGAGGTAATTTCTCTTGGATGGTCAAATCATCGAAAAAACTTGTATCATGATGTTCACACACCTTCCCCTATCCTTAACATACCTTATTAAATACTTCCCATCACTGAGATTCCCCAAATTCCTCATTTTTGCACAAACCCTAGTTTCTTGCCACAACTTGGCAATTTTCTAGGCTAGGCCTGTGTTTTGCCCTTTTGGACCCCTTCCCCTCACTCAATCTCTGCGATTCCACTTTCCCCTGCTTCCTAACATCCCTCCCTACTTCCCAAAATTTCCCCAAGAATTTAGAAGCCCCTTATCCCCTTCGTTTCGCTTCATTTCGACAAAATCCCTTGTTTCACACATCGGGATAAGTTTCACTCAAATGATGTTTCAGAGAAATAAAAGATGAATTTTGGAAACCTGAGAGAGGTTTTTGTCCAAAACATGCCAAGGACTTCAAACCTCCTTCAATTTTTACACAGGTGTCATGGTTTTAGAGAAATGTCAAAAATACCGTTGTCTCAAGAGAATTGATGCACCTGCTGGGAGTAGTGTTGGGAGATTTGATTTTTGACAGGGCAAATGAGCTCCAAATTGGGAAATTTCACTTGGGTTGGATAGCCAACATCCAGATATTTCCAACGAGCTATCATGAGCTCAATTTGGATGCCGGGAAGTACCTCAAAATCAGGTTGAAAGGCGCGCGACCCACTTGTTTCAGGGGTGAGACCCACTTAAATTTTTGGCTGAATTTTCAACTTCCAGCTCAGAGTTTCGGCCAGTTTGGACCAGTTTTGCTTGGGGATGAAATTTTTGAGTTATTATGATGTAAATTTATGTTTTGCATGTAACTTTGGTTCATTTTTACCTATTCTATAAGATTCACTCTTAAAAAAGTGAAAATCATGTAAATGAATCAGTTTCCACTCTTTTAGAGGCAAGTTGTTAGCTGCCTAGATTTTAGTTCCTTGATTAGAATTTGGTTGAAACTGACCCCTGAAGGAGGAATTCGACTCCTAGAGGTGTGGGAAGGGGTTAGGATGGTCTATATGATGTAATTTCTCAATCATTTTCAGAGGTTGGAGAGGTTGGACTCTTGGGAGACTTTTGGCACCATTGTACATATTTTTCATATTTTGGCTAAGGAAAGATCAGAGGCTTTGCGACACTTGTTGGGATCCTTGTGGTGTTTTGTTCTTGATGGTGTTTTCTCTCTGTTTACTGTAAGTTATTCATGTTTAATGTATGCCATTCCTTTCATATGCTTCTGAACTAAATTGAATGAGTAGATGAGGTTGAATCCATTGTTTACAGTGCTCTGCCTTTGAATTCATTTAATTCTATATGTTTTCGACTGTTTGGAGAGGATCCAAGTTCTTCTTTGCCCTCTTCAGCTCCTTGTCGTTCTAATCCTTCCATATATCCAATCAAAAGCATCAAGACAATTGCCTACCTCGCCCCAACTTGAAATCTGCAAAGGTATGACCTTATCCCCGGACCCAAAATTGTTTTTTCCCATTTCTCCAGCGAAAACCCAAAAAAAAATCAAAATCAAACATACCTATCTCTTTACTAGCCTAAAATCAGTATCAATTTTGAGTCATCGCAGCCCCCTTGAAGATCCTTTGCTGAGATAGACCTGGAGAGAGCCCTCTCCTGTCCTCGTAGGGCTAGCTACGAGGCTGAGCGTGGTTTGATGTAGCCTTGAGTTTTACCTTATTTCAGCCTAAGGTAGATTTGAGCGCTAACATAGTGGTGACCATACTGGGGAGAAAATCAAAACGTTTGCTTGTTATAGACGGAGTCTGAAGTCACGCCAGGTAGCCTTCGAACTGCACATTTCTCTGCGAGTGCATAGTATATAAAAGCTGCTTCAGTCGATCTCCGGTTTAGCTTGTGAATGTGTCCCTTGATTTGCGAATTCCCCCAGTACATGTATCGAGTTCAGATCTGATGGTTGATGGTGGACAACGATCAGACATAAGAAGGCTGAAATCATTCACCTGGTGACTCCTGTAGAGACTCCACTGGAGGATTGACTTTTTCTCTGAGAAAATGGAAGGATATTACACAAAGTTCAGGTATCTAAAGTGGAATGGTATTCAGGATCTAATCTTCTTTCTTGTAAATTACTTCTTTGCTGGTCTTGAAGCTATCCTGAAAGTTTTTCAAAGTTTTTTGTATGAGAAAGGTCATCAAAATCTTCACTCGACCTATTCAAAGAGTGTAAATACTGAGTTTCCCTTTGATCCTGGCCTCCTTACTTTTCCCACATCTTATGATGACTCTCTACAGAGTGATGAGCCTAAAGAAAAGAAAACTGATCCCACAGCTCTTGTACATACCCCTACACCTTGTAAAATTCCAGATCGGTACAAACCTCTTGTTTTACCTTCTGTTCTTCATGCTTTTCCTGCAAATTATGACCTATATCTACCGAGATTTGACGGTGAATGTAACAATGTCAACGCTGAGCAACATGTGCAGAATGTTGAGACTTTTCTAGATCTTTTTGAAGTTGATGATGAAGATGTTAGTATTAGGCTTTTTGCTCTTTCTTTGCAAGGCCAAGTGAAGAGTTGGTTTAAAGCCCTGCCTGATGCGAGCATTTCAGATTTCCAGCAGTTTGTCAAAGTTTTCCTTGACAGGTGGATGATCGGACATAACTTTTTGTTGATTATAGAGGAGTATAACCAGCTGAAAAGATTGCCAGGTGAGACAGTACAACAATTTTCTGCTAGATTTAACCAAGTTTATTATTCGATGCCAGTTGATATAAGACCTTCTCCTAGATCTGCTCTCTTGCACTACCCGGGTGCCTTTGATCCGGAAATGGAGTTTCAGCTGAGAGAAAAGAATATTGTAACACTTCACGAAATGCAGAACAAGGCAGTAAATGTAGAGGCTCATTTGCTGATCTTGAGGGCAAGGTTGAAGGAAGAAGAGATGAAAAACATAGATCCGGAGAAATCGACACCTTCAGAGGAAAAGCTTGATCTTTTTGTTAACGCAGTAGAAGAGATGGTGCGGAAAATGACTGCAAAAAATGAAAATGACATTCAAGAACAAGTTGCTGATCCAAAACATTTTGTTTCTGATCCCAGTTGTCATAGTGATTGTTTTATAGATCATTGTGAAGAAGAGAGAGCTGTTGATATGATGTGTATGTTTGATGATGAATTGCCTCAGTTTGATCAGTATGATGATGATTATGTTATCCAAAAAGAAGCTAATCTTGCAGACAAATCAGTAGCTATTTTGTGTGAGGAGGAAGTTCACTTTCAGCAGCTCGAGTACAGTGATCAATCGATGCATATCAGCTATGGCAATGATGAGGAAAGTGCAGAAAATTTTGATGTAAGTGAAGGATCTTTGCCTTTTTGTTTTGATTCGTTTCAGTTCATTAGAGATAACTTCCATGCAATCAGAAATCAAACGTCAACAAGTCTTGATCTGGATCGTCTTGAGGGCAACGAAAACTTCTCATATTCAGACTTGCAGCCCCCAAAAGTCATTGATTGTCAAGTTGCATCTGAAGACTTGGAAGTGGGCGCACATGATTTAATGATTCAAGGTGACTCCGTACCTTTCTGTTTTGAATCATTTCAGCTTTTGAAAGATAAATTGCATAGTAAATCTTCAGATGAGCAGCTTGTAGCATCAGATTTGCAGCCATCCAATGCAATTGAAGGTCAGATTACAGATGAAGGTGTGGAAGATGAAATACATGATTTGATGATGCAGGAAAATTCTATACCCTTTTGTTTCGAATCATTTCAGTTTATAAGGCAGAATATTCATAATATGTCTCAAGGAAAAGAGGAACAGCCAGTAGGATGTCATACAATTTCAAGGGATACGGTGCAACAGTCTTCTCAAGTTTTTGATGATCCTATTGCTCGTGTGTTGGATGATGTTTGTTATAAAAATTCTGCTCCATTAGCTAACCATGTGCCAGAAAAGAATGTTGATGATAATCTTATTCAAAGGTCACCTTCATTGTCTTGTTTAACAGATTTTTCATTGCATAGCACATGTCAATATTTCCATTCATATGAGGAGATTGATGAAGGAGACTTTTGTTCTGTCTGGAATCAGCAACAGAGTTTGATTTTTCATGAATTTCAGGATCCTTTTGACAGCTTGCTGCAATCACCAAAGAAAAGCACCGCAGATGTGAAGAAAAGTTTAAGATCAAGGTATGGAGATTATCTGGACCAGAGCTATGTTTATGAAGATCCATTCGCAGTATTCTTGCAGTCATCCAGTCAATTTATGCTTTGCAAGTTTATCAGCAGTCCACTTGGTTCAAAGTTTCCATGGGAGTTGCCTTTCAGTAGTTATTTCTCGTTGTTCATAAGCAAGCATGTGGGAAGAAATAAAACAGTAGCTAGCATGCTTACATGGTTGCATTGGCTGTTCCATTACACTTGATCGGGTGGTGAAAAGTACAATTAGAGTAGGTTTGATGAATAAACTCTACTTTGAGCATATTTCCATTTTGTCGGTTGTGTTTAAGTATCGAGTTAGTTTTTAGTTGAGTGAAATTCAATTTGTGTCATCAAGTCATCAGTTTTCAGTCATGCATTTCAGTTTGAGTTTTTGATTCCATGGCCCAATGGATAAGGCACTGGTCTGCTCTCCCAAAGATCTGTCGTTCTTGGCACCTCCAAGGAGCTACCATCCCCATTGGAGCCAATGTTAGAGTCAACCTTTGCAGCCTTCCTCCAGTGATCAAACATGCTCTTACAAAGTGATTTTAAGGTGTCAAGGTCAAATTTTGTCATTTCAATGAGTCTTCAAGCAAAATTTGGTCACTAGGCATTAGGTCTAGGGTTTGTTTTCACTCTTTTCAAAGTTGTCCAAATGACGGTCCATGTCACCATTCAGCTGAGTGTACCATCATTCAGAGGGTTTTCATCATCATTTCAGGTTCCAAAGAGTCATTTTACACCTTGTTCATGCTTCAGTTGTGCCTAGGTAAGGTCCATTTCCCTCTCCTAGGGTTTTGGAGGTAATTTCTCTTGGATGGTCAAATCATTAGAAAAACTTGTATCCTAATGTTCATACACCTTCCCTTATCATTAATGTACCTTATTAAACACTTCCCATCACTGAGATTCCCCAAATTCCTCATTTTGCACAAACCCTAGTTTCTTGCCACAACTTGGCAATTTTCTAGGCTAGGCCTGTGTTTTGCCCTTTTGGACCCCTTCCCCTCACTCAATCTCTGCGATTCCACTTTCCCCTGCTTCCTAACATCCATCCCTACTTTCCAAAATTTCTCCAAGAATTTAGAAGCCCCTTATCCCCTTCATTTCGCTTCATTTCGACAAAATTCCTTGTTTCACACATCGGGATAAGTTTCACTAAAAAGATGTTTCAGAGCAATAAAAGATGAAATTTGGAAAACTGAGAGAGGTTTTTGTCCAGAACATGCCAAGGAAGAAAAACCTCCTTCACTTTTTACACAGGTATAATGGTTTTGGAGACATGTCAAAAATATCGTTGTCTCAAGAGAATTGATGCACCTGCTGGGAGTAGTGTTGGGCGATTTGATTTTTGACATGGAAAATGAGCTCAAAATTGGGAAATTACACTTGGGTTGGATAGCCAACATCCATAGCTTTCCAACGAGCTATCATGAGCTCAATTTGGATGCCAGGAAGTACCTCAAAATCAGGTTGAAAGGCGCGCGACCCACTTGTTTCAGGGGTGAGACCCACTTAAATTTTTGGCTGAATTTTCAACTTCCAGCTCAGATTTTCGGCCAGTTTGAACCAGTTTTGCTTGGGGATGAAATTTTTGAGTTATTATGATGTAAATTTATGTTTGGCATGTAAATTTGGTTCATTTTTACCTATTCTAGAAGATTCACTCTCAAAAAAGTGAAAATCATGTAAATGAATCAGTTTCCACTCTTTTAGAGGCAAGTTGTTAGCTGCCTAGATTTTAGTTCCTTGATTAGAATTTGGTTGAAACTGACCCCTGAAGGAGGAATTCGACCCCTAGAGGCATGGGAAGGGGTTAGGATGGTCTATATGATGTAATTTCTCAATCATTTTCAGAGGTTGGAGAGGTTGGACTCTTGGGAGACTTTTGGCACCATTGTACATATTTTTCATATTTTGGCTAAGGAAAGATCAGAGGCTTTGTGGCACTTGTTGGGATCCTTGTGGTGTTTTGTTCTTGATTGTGTTTTCTCTCTGTTTACTATAAGTTCTTCATGTTTAATGTATTCCATTCCTTTCATATGCTTCTGAACTAAATTGAATGAGTAGATGAGGTTGAATCCATTGTTTACAGTGCTCTGCCTTTGAATTCATTTAGTTCTATATGTTTTCGACTCTTTGGAGAGGATCCAAGTTCTTCTTTGCCCTCTTCAGCTCCTTTTCATTCTAATCCATCCATATATCCAATCAAAAGCATCAAGACAATCGCCTACCTCGCCCCAACTCGAAATCTGCAAAGGTCTGACCTTATCCCCGGACCCAAAATTGTTTTTTCCCATTTCTCCAGCGAAAACCCAAAAAAAAATCAAAATCAAACATACCTATCTCTTTACTAGCCTAAAATCAGTATCAATTTTGAGTCATCGCAGCCCCCTTGAAGATCCTTTGCTGAGATAGACCCGGAGAGAGCCCTCTTCTGTCCTCGTAGGGCTAGCTACGAGGCTAAGCGTGGTTTGATGTAGCCTTGAGTTTTACCTTATTTCAGCCTAAGGTAGATTTGAGCGCTAACACCTTGTTTGAACAAGGATCTCTTGTGTTTTGACAAAAAAAACACCCTTCCCTCAAACAATGTTCTTTTGTTTATTCACTGTTTCTTTTACAAAAGTAGACAAAACTCCCTCAGCTGATTTGAAAAGCATTTCACACACTCTGCTTTTGGAACTATAGAGGCTGCACAATGTTCACTATTTCACCATACAGAGAGGACTTTAAAATGACAAAGATTTCAAATTATGATCACTGTTTTCCCCTTGGAAATTCAAACAGAGTCTACTCTTGTTTTAACAATGTTAGGACACTCTTCAAATTGATTTGAGACCTCTACAATTGTGTATGTCTATCTAGTAATTAGTGTATGGTTTATCACTGTTCTTGAAGGTAGTTAAGGCCATTTAAACTGATAAAAACACCCCACCCTCAAATCACTGTTATGGTCTACGACACTCACAGCAATAAACAAACTTGATTTTGCTCAAAAACCCTACCCTCTTATCACTGCTTGTTTCTTGTGCTCTTTAAATGAAAAACTTCCCTTAAAGCCACTGTTAAGACACTGTCAAATTGATTTGAGACCCCCTAAGCTCAAGAAATTTTTTTCTAGTTTTGAAAAAACTCTGTCTCATATACCACTGTCTATCTCATGTTTTTAAATGATGAAATGGTTTAAAAGGCACTATTTCTCCTTATAGTAAAACAACATGGAAAACACCCTTTCAATCTTTGAATTTTTCCAAGAGGAAAAGTATAATACCTCGAATAAAAGCTTAAGGACCTTGTTTGATTGATTGGGGCAACTCCATAGAGTTTTTTGAAGGTGTTTGGGTGAGCGGCACGTTCACTGAAAGAACGCCGTGTAGTCGGGTCAGCCTTGGGCGGTGGGTGAACGATGCTACAGGAACGCCATGCACCGCTACAGGCACACTGCACAACAATATAAAGGCTGTTTATTCTCACTCACAGGTGCGCCGTGCGCTTTTCCGGGCACGCCGCGCAGGCTTTAAGCCTTGAAAAAACTTGAAATTTACTTGAAGTCTCTTTCTTCTCCAATGAACAGCCAAGGGAGCACTTGGTTATTGTTTTGAAATTGCACAAGGGGTTTTGCAACGGTCTCCTATGCCCTTATAAATATGAAAAATCCAAAAAAAAATTGTAGTCACGTTGTGAGGGTTTGGATGCTACAAAGGCCTTTTTGTTTTGTCAAAACATGAGTCACTTATCCTTTATTATTTCATCACTCTTCAAAACATTTCATATACCCATCTTTGATCAAGTTGATAATAAAGTGTTGTGGCCAGCCTTTTTAATGACACCAAAGTCATAGCTTTTGTTGAAGTAAAAAGGCTTCTTCAAGAAACAAGAAACCCCTTCCGCTGCCTTTTCATTATTTCTTCATTTAGAAAGTAATTCTGTCACCTTTATTAATTTTTGATCTTTAGAGGAGCACTGTTTAAGAGTCATATCTAAGATTTGTGAGGCATCCTTTTCCATATCTTCGAAGGAGGTGAATCACCACTCTAAAACCTACTTTGACAATTTATGCTCTCCTGGTGTTTTGATGATAATTATGGCTATTGTGTAGTTTGATCAGAAAAATCAAGCGCCCTTGGATATTTTCCTTTGACTGTGGATGAAAAACCTTATTTGCATTCACCCATGGCTTTACCTATATCTGTTCATCAAGGAAAAAGGCCTTTAGAGACCCTCAATGCAATCATATGGAACAACAATGGCTTTTTCACATGTTTCATAACAAGGTCTTTGTTTATGATAGTAGTATGTTTCATTTACTTTGAGTGTTGTCTCTAAATTTAAAACACATGCCATACCCTTTTCTTCACACATACTGTCTTTGTGTGTTTATTTTCAAAGTCCCCTTCAGAAGCAAGGCTTGGACTACCTTCTTGTCAATTTAATGAGGTTTTGAAAAACACCTTTATGGACAGGAAAAGGAAAGCTTCCTTGAATCATCATAGTGCCACTGATTTGCCTATGTTTAACCCATCTCTCAACTCATAAACCTTCAATTTTTTTCCACTAATTTCAACTCTGCCTTTCAAACAGTGAACTCATGTAAGCACCTTTTAAAACACCACTGATGTGTTAGTGGTTTCATCTATTAGAGAAAAAGGTGTAAACAAGTTTTAAGGCTATTTGCAGCATTGTTGGCCTTGTCCTCTTTGAATGAGGCTACACCTCTCTTCCTAACCCTCTGCTTGTTAAATGGAGGCCTTAACAAATGACTTAACCATCTGCTCATGCTTGGAGGAGGTTTTACACAGTCACCTAACCATTTTCTCATGTTTGGAGGAGGTTTTCACAGTGATGCTATTTCATCCCTTTGTCAAACTGTGTCATCTTTCCTTGTAGTGCCTGTTCACAGTTAAGTAAATAAAAGTGACAAATTGACAATATGTCATGAGGGGAATTCTCTGAGATATGTAATCTTGTTGTTAAAATACCCTTATACATATTTAGACATCAGAAGCAACCTGACCTGTATCTGCATAGTATTATTTTCTAGTCATTAGTCACTAACCTTTTTGGCTGTGTTTGCAGGAGTTCATTGGATTACCTCTCTATCCAATACTTTCATCCCAGGCTCGAAAACACATGAGAAGCAGTTGTCTTCTCATGTTATGTTTAATAATGTCTTCTGGAACATTAGTACAATTTTGCTTTTTGAAAAAGACATTGAAACACTGTAAATCCACCTAATATCAGTTTGACTTGTGGCATATGCACTGCCGAGACATCAAGGCTTGTTAGTGGCGCGACCTAAGGGTGTATCAAGCTTTATTTGCAGAATAGGAAGGTCAGCTAGGACCGTTTGGTTTTAGACAAAGGTTCTTTTGGCTTAGGATAGTTTTCCAAGGGAAGATCGCCTAAAGTGCCACTACCTAACTTAGGGGAGACTTTTGACAGATTTGGAGTATTCTCTTTGGAGCTGATGGACAAGTTTGTATGATGGAGACTAGATAGGGCTTGAAAATTAGGTTTTATCTCATCATGGGTTGATTGAAAAGGTAGGAGGGAAAAAATTTTATGAGTGTTTTCTAGCTGACAAATTTGACAAATTGGAGATCAGTTGCTAGAAAACTTGGCTTTAAAAACTAGTCATCATCAACAGGTGAAAAATACTGATGACTAATAGTGGCTCCATTTGGGGAGGGCAACTCCTTTTTAGGAGGTGCCCAAAATTTCAGATCTCGGTTCTTTGAAGACCAGTGCCTTTATCCATTGGCACAAATTTCTCTCTTCTTTGATGCTATTTCTGAAAATTGACAGCATGATTAGCATCAAAGACATTTCTACCTACCCCACTATATTTCCTAACATTTTATCTTCTTTCGGGTGCATTTGGACTAGCAACGCTTTGACATAATATTTTTGAAAAATGACACTATCTAATTCTACACTTATATCTTCCGAGAGTTTAGATTAAGTTGATGAACTCCTTTGTTTCTCTACCTATGCTGGGTCGACTTTCAAGGTTAAGCTATTCGACAGGATTTTATTCTGTAATCTAAAACATGAAATTGAAAAATGACCAAATCAGGATTAGACGGTCTGGTTCGTCATGTACTTGTGGCATGAAAGACAATCTGCACACAAATATTATTTTGCATAAAGTGAAAACTAGAAAATCAAGGCTAGGATACACAGTTTGTTTTTCATCCCTGCTTTCCTCTTTGGTTCTGTTTTGAGCATGTGGAACTAGTATATTTTCCTAATCTATTTTCTTTGATAAGTCAAGCTTACACAATGTTGACTATATTTCCTCTCACTAACTTATCAGCAAATAAATTTAAAACATGTTTAGTTATGATTAGGCTAGATAACTAAACAAGACATTTTGAGCACTAGTAGCAGCATTTAGACTTGCGCGCTTTCAGAATGACTATTTTTTTAACATGGGGCTTTCTTTCTATTTTTCAAACCGACCTCTTTTTCTATTTTTCTATTTTTTTTGAATTTTTTGTTTTTTGATTTATTTTTCAAACAATGGTATATACAATGATTGAAAATGTTTTAACTCAGAAGTCTTGGAAATGGTGAAACTTAAGCATCTTATCTTCATAAGGATCTCCTACCACTCTTGGTCCACTCATCTCTTGAAAAGAAAAATTTGGAAAATTTTCTCTTTCAAGCATGACATAAGGATTCATGCATGAATCTCTAAACAACCCCGTATATTCCCACTATACCTCTTTATACCTCTGATTTCCACTCCTTTTGCTGTACATATTTTTCAAATAATTCAGATATTCTTTGTCATTTTTGAAGTATATGATGACATCATCAAGGTATGTCAGAATGCAGAAATTCAGAACTAGAAACATGGCTTTTAGGAGCATGTTTTTGATATCCGGTGGTTTTGGAATTCTGGGTTTGAAGATGGAACTACTTCCAACATACTTGAAAAATTCTTTGATCTGTCTGCTTTGTAAAGGAATTATTTGGCTATATCCTGAAACATCATTTTGCAAAGACACATGATTAAAAGAATTTATCATTGGTATATCATGGTCTTGGGCAGGAAGGATATAGTTGTTGTCACAAGGGTGTGTATTAGTATTTCTAAAATCAAAACAGATCCTATGACCAGCTGTTTTATCTTTGACTACTACTATTTGGTCAAGATTTTTGTCTTTTCTTTTGTAGAAGTTGTTTCTTGGAGTGATGGTAGTGGCATAGTGCTTCTCACTATTTTCCATACATGAAGTAGTATTTTGAACAAGATTGCAAATTCTAGTAGTTCTATGTCTTTGGTGGAGTGGTAGAATGCTAGCTAGTTCAAACAACTCAGGTATATTTGGACTGAAGTTATCATATCCTTTCATAAGAAGTTTTTCAGAAATTTTTCCTAGATTTGGAGCTGATATGGCTACAGTCAAGGTTTCACTTGAAGGGGTAGGTTTATGTGATGGTAAATTCTTAAGGTATGGTAAGAACATTAAGCTTCCCTGCCCCTGATTTCCAAAGAGGTTTGTGATATGCAAGTCTTCTAATGCCTCTGTTCTTAAAAAGTCTCCTGATGTTACTGTTGATGTTTGCTTGAGGTTTGAGAAATTTTCTTGATGGTTCATAATGGTTTGTACTTCTTGCTCTATCTCTGTTTCAAAAGGAACAAACTCTCTTTCCTTAAGACATAACTGATCATGGTCATGATAATTCTGAGTGTCTAGTTCATCATAGATAACTTGGGGTAGCTGATGTGGTGGGCCTAAGTTTGTTTCAAATCCTCCTGACTGTTCTTCAATGTCCTCATCAGTGTGTAAAATGAAAGAGTTCAGATCAGAATGCAAGGAGTACATCGGGATGTTATCTGGACTTTCTTGGCTACTGACCATATATTTCATGTGTGATTCTCGATAGAGTATTCTAGTTTGGTTAAACACAGGAATAGTGGCTTAGGACATACCAAGTTGAATATTTCCCTGAAGTTTAGCTCCCCAAGTTCTAGATAAAATAATTCTGTACTTGGGGGGAATGTCTGCCACCACTATGTCCATGATCAGATGTTTTGCAGGTATTTGGGCCAAACTGAAACATAGATCTTTGATTAAGCCTAGACACTTGACTCTACTTGAATCAAATGAATATAAGTCTGTATAAGGTTTTGTTATTTCTAGGCCTAATCTTTCCATTACAACCTTTGGCATGATATTATGCGAGGCCCCGGAGTCTAGCATGGCATTGTGTAGGATTTGGTCATGGATATTCAGACTGATGTAAAAGGGAAGAGTGGTTCCTTCTTGGAATTTCCCTTCTATTTTTGGACCAAACAATACTTCAGGAGTGTCATCATCTAGATTAAGGGTGTTTGCATCATTTCCTATATTCAAGACCTTTAACACTTGGGATTTATAAGAGCTTTGGGCGTTAATTTCAGTGAGAGGCATGGTAATCTTTATTTTGGCAATTTCTCCCTCAAACTGAAGGGTGCTTGTAGTTTAGACAGGTTTGCTTCAATTTTTTCAGCCATGACTTTCTCTATTGTCTAAGTTTGCTGACTTTGTTTCGGGATTTTTTTTGACACAGCCATCTCGGGAATATTGGTGGAGGTACTAGGATAATTTGAGCCAAGACTTGTCTGAATAGCTTTATCTTTGCTTTGGTTAGTTTTCTTGACCACAATTTTTTTTCTATCCACTGCTCTTTTAAGGATGGTATCAGGGGTTTTAGCAGTGTCTGAGCTACCTTTCTTGGAGTTTTCTTGGTTTTTTCTACTTCTAAGGTCATACTTCCTGTGAGATTCTATTATGGCATTCTGAAAATCTATAGCAGGATCTTCGGGATCTTCATAGTTGGTTTCATTTTGATTCGGAGAGAAGAAAGCTTGTTCTTCTTCTGTGAGGTAAACCTCACCCTCGTTATCAGAACCTATAAGGTTCAAATGATTTTCATCAATGGGTTCCATATCCCTCTCATCCTCATCAACACAATTTTCATTAAAAGGTGGCCTAACTTGTTGGTCAGTTTCACTTGGTTTGTTTTGAGGCTATTCTCTCCTAAGGTTTTGGTTCCGGTTTTTGTTTGGAGGGTTTGGCTGGTTGTCCCTAAGAGGTGTCTTTTCATTTATCTTTTCCCACATTTTTGCCATGGATCTAACCAAGTAATCTATTCTAGGATCTAAGGAAGGGGTTGAAGGGGTGACCTCATCCCGGTATGTGACTTTCCTTTCTGATCTGGTCCTAGCTCTTTTTTCTGCTAAGTTGGCTTCTGTACTTTTGGCCACTTTTTGCATTTCCTCTAAGGTAGGGGGGTCCTTCTCTCTTAGTTGATAAGTCATGTCTGGGTCAAATATTTCGGGGAACTTTTCTAAAGCTGAGCCAAGTGGAGGTTTGAAGTGAGGCGGGAGGGCGTTATAAACACTGTTGAACCTAGTGCAGTATCCCTGGACACTTTTCCCATTTTCCCTTTTTAGATTGTTATATTTTGACAGGATTTGAATGGGGTTCTTTTTGATTACCCACTTATTTATGAAGGTTTGGTAGAGTTCTGGGAGATCATGTATGTTGTTTTGAGTTAAGCTCTTAAACCATTTTTTGCGTTCTCCCCCTAGGCTTTGGGCGAACATCCTCATTCTTATGGTCTCGTCCTCTATTTCCATCTATTAAAAGGCATCCCTAATTCTATCTACATGTTGTTAAGCAGTAGTAGCCTCAACTCCGGTAAAATGTGGGATTTTGGATTGATAGTCATTTTGTAAAGGAGCCAAAGGGTGTGGCAACACCAAAGGTGCATACCAGGCTGCCATGGTGAGAGCTAATGGATGATGTATAATATGAGGTCTTGTAGGATGAGCTGAGGTGATTTGAACAGTAGTGGTTTGGATGGGTGTGGTGGATGTACTTAGGCTAGTTATCTGATTTTGAGCAGATCTGAGGTGGTAGGAGCCAAAGTGATGGAGAAGCTGAAAGTCGGGAGGTGTAGTAGGTGAGGCTTCTCTACTAGGACTCTGTGGCAGATCTAGGGGCTCAAGATCGTCAAATTTTACCTTACTTTGTGACTTGCTTCTAAAAATGGTTTTTTCCGATTTTAAGTCAAATGTGGAATCTTGCAAGGATGTGAGGTGTTTAGGTACTGGTCTTGCTTTACGGATGGACCTATCAGTAGCTAAAATGCCAGTTTCGAAAGCTTGCCATAGAATCTTCTCTGGGTCATCTACTATGATAGGGGGATTTGGGTTCGGATGATATCTGGTATATATTATTTGTGAAGCCATATTTCGAACTCAGAGTTTAGAGAGGGTGGAATTTGTGGTTGTTTTGGATGAATGGCCTCTCTAGGGGTTTTTCTAATGTGAAGGGTGGTCAAAACAAAAATGAGGGATAGTGGAGTGGCCAGGTGGATTTCTTTGAGAACTATGGTCCACCACCAAAACTATCAAAGATGCTTTTAAGAAAAATGTTTTCTAGCAAACTTTGAGGTGAAGACTTGCAAAAAATAGTTATTACTTGGTTTCAATAGTTTGCTAGGCTGTTTGGACAGGCTGATGGTTCTATTTGCAAGTTTATTTCTGTTTATCTTTTATGTTTAGGTGAAGTCTTCTGAATCACTAAGTTATACTTAGTTTGTCACTGATCACATAGTTTGCACCATGTTTTTTAAGTTTTGGAAAGGATGATTCAATAGAAAAGGTATGGTTTATGAATTTTTTGGTTTTTTTATGGAGTTTTTAGGCCTACTGGAGGCTAGTGTAGTTGCTAGGTGGAACTAGGTTGTTTTTGTAGAGATGTAGCTATGGTCCACCACCAATAACTAGGGAAAAGCCAATCTGGGAATATTTTGGGGTTTTCTAAGTTTTTATGTTTAGCCTATGAGGTTTGGAAGAGTTTCCTATAACTGAATCATCATTTTGCTAAGATGGTGAAAGAGCTAGCTTCTACTCTTCAAACAACACTTAAGTTTTCTAAGTTTGATTGAGACTTCAGGAGTTACTAAGGAGTACTTATATTGTCACTAACTCGGAAGGTCCCACCGTGATCGCCATTATGTTAGGGAGCAGTGGGATAAGTCAA
The DNA here is from genome assembly GCA_034641835.2 of Pinus albicaulis. NCBI lineage: Eukaryota > Viridiplantae > Streptophyta > Pinopsida > Pinales > Pinaceae > Pinus > Pinus albicaulis. The sequence goes on from CM076576.1 coordinate 79,447,170, forward strand.
TCAAATAGTATTCCTAAGGCTGCTATAATGTTTAGGGAATCTAAGTTCGTTTATCACTCAGAGTCCCACCAGGATCGCCATTATGTTAGTGTGGTGATGAGGTGGCTCAATAGTATAGTGCGTTTTAGTTCAAAAAGGGGCTTTCCGTGAGTCTTGAATGGTATTCAAATTAAAATGAACTCAGAAAAGTCCCACTGTGATCACCATTATGTTAGGGTCTCGTGATTTGGCTGATTGGAAAGTAAAATTACAGTGTAACATCAAAACAGTCTTTGGAGCCCAAGGACCTAGCCTTACTGGACTCAGAGAGGGCTCTCTCTATTTGTGTAAGGGATATATGTGTGTTTGTTTCTTATGTTTCTGATTTTAGGCTAGTTATGAAGTAGGTTTTTGGTTTTTCTTTTAGGTTTGTGAGGGATGAACTGATCAAAGACTAAGATAGGTAAAAAGATGTCAGATCAACTGGGCTATGGGGTCGAAAACGTCAAGAAAGCTTTCAGATGGTGATACAAGGCTATTGAAGGGCCGATTTGATCGAGGTAAAATGGATCTTTGGGTAAAATGGAGCGGGATGGACATTAAATTTGTGAAGAACAAAGGATTTCAAACATAAATAGTTTAATAGCTGACAGAAACATGGTAGGGCTAACCATTAATCATGATAAATGTAACTATAAACTGATCCATGCATAGAAATAAACATTCAAGCAATACATAGAGATATATGACTCTCTAACTTTAGGAAATTGCTATCAGACTTTGGGGAAATACATTTAAGACAAAAAAACAACTCAAATCACTATGAGGAAACGCCTAAGCATATTATTTCAAGCTATTGGGCACTTTGAAAGCAAGATTGCATAGTTTTAGGCAAGGAGAAAGATCAGTACAAGACCTCCTTGGTTCAACAAATGACAATCAAACAATCAAAGAAAATTTTCAGAGGTGGAGCTATGACTAGCCATGAGTAAGCAGGGCATACCGTGAATCATACTTAGCATGCATAAAACCATAAATGAAACAAGAAAACAATTTCTTCAGTTATCAAAGAGCAATCAAGGATTCTTTGATATGACTAAGAAGGAAGAAAACATAGAAGCTATAAAGAAATAGGAAATTTGAGGTGCCCCCAAGGGCATGTCTCAAATCTATTCTCTACTGTCTTATAGCAAGAAAGAACATGGAATATGAATGAAAACTAAGAAGCATAACAGAGAGGGACACTATACCATTTTACCAAGTCATGGAATCCAACAACAGTCCTCTCTCATCATCCAAAAACATTCAAGAAACTATCCAATGCATGAGACAAGTGTTTCTTCCAAGCTTGTATAACCATATATTGCTTCTATTCATCAAGTTCAACCTTATTTACAATGAATTCTCTTGGAATATATAGGCCAAGATGAGGGAAAACCTCCTAGTGCAACTTGCAATCTCATTGGCGCATCAAAAATATCTGATTTTATCTGTGAGACTTTGCAAAGCCCAAGGCACAAAATATCTAATAAAATATCTCAAAAATGCTAAAAAGGAAAATATATTGACTTTTCATAACTAACTATGCCCAAAAATAGCTAAACGCACATTTGGGTTATCCACCAAAGGTCAACTTGCACATTTGGGAGGAATCATTGGGAGACAGAATTATTGTAGAATATATGAAGCAATGGTGAGGACTATTGATGAAGAGGCCACAAGAAGAGGGGAGGAATTTTGCTCCATGTTTACAGTTTCTTGAGGACAATCAACATTTTGGAGGGGAGGACTGTAATATTCCTAAAATTTAGCCTTTAGCTAAATGGAATATTATAGATTATTTTGTCACTAGGTAAGTGAATAAATTGGTGGGGAGGCCCATAAATATCCTTAGCAACAATAAAAACACTTCAAGTGTGAAAGGAGACCTTATAAGAAGTTAAATAAAGAACCCTTGATTATGAACAGGGGTTGGATCATGTTGAATAGGTCAGCTTTGACAAAATCAACAACGTTGTTATGAAGGAGTGGACATTAAATGAGGAATAACACAGTTTTGGAGGGAGATTTATTGCATGGAGAAATGACCTAATTGAGTGCGGCGAAGGGCAAGGAAGCTCATAACCTATATAAGGAAGAGGATGGCAGCCATATGGGGTTATGTTTTGGATTACTGTTTTGTATGTGGTATGTTTAGACTTCTTGCATTCTTTAGTTGTTTAGTTGAGATTGATGTGTTGTTTAGCACTGGGTGTTCCCGAGTGGGATCCCACCTATTTCCTTGAGAGGACTCTTGGAGGAGTATTGCACTTAATTTCCACCCTCAGGCTTAGGGTTAAAATTCATCTTTCTTCATCAGTGTAGCTTCTGCAAAATATTGTGCTGCATTGCAAGGTGCAGCAGTGGAGAATTAGATTGGGTGTCATCAGAGCTATTTTTGTAGTGGAGGAAGGTTTCCATCCATTGGGAGGCATGTAAAGAAGCCCCTTGATATCTATTGACACATTTAGCAGTAGGCTATGGAGTATTTATCCCCTATAGCGTAGTTTCAGCCTAGATATCCGTTATTTTAGGGAGGAGTTGCAGGGGTTGTTTTGGGAGGGGATTTCTTTAGTGGAAGAGCCATTATTTCATCCAGAGGATCTATTAGAGAAGAGGTGTAGGTTTCTACATCATCTTCAGCCATATATTCTCATTTCTGTTGTTGAAGCATATCTTCAGCCCTAGGGCTGCAGCTTACATTAGCACATTGAGTGCATTTTCTGGAAGCCCTCTTGGGTTGTCTTGGAAAGCTGATCTAGTGCCCAGATCTGTATTTCTAGACTTTATTGGGGCATATATCAGTATTTTTATATCATTGTATCATCTCCAATTGTAGTTATGCTTCATATAACTGAGTTGTAGTTTCTCTCTGGCATTTTTTATTGTAACAACATATCATAATTGGGAGTGATTTCTTATGGGAGGCTTGTTTCCTCATTGTATATGATTTATGCCTCACTATTTTGTATTTATTTTCTACTCTATTATATATTGTTACGACTCCATATTGGTCTCATGGTTTCATGTGTTAAATATTTGCTGTTGCTTTCATTTTATGCACTATATTCTTGCTTTCCCCATTTGGGAATATTACAGAGGGAAGGTGCGGGGCTTCCCTCGAGCCGACTTTGCAGGTTTCCCTCACCCTTGGCCTTTTTCCTTCACTTTCTGCTTTCCCTTGCTCGGCATGGACATAACCTCCTCAACCTCAGGGGTAACTTCTAAGACTTCCTCAGATTCTCTCTCCGTCAAGGCCACGGTCTGGGAAGATTTGGTGGGATTATTCGCAGTCATTTTGGCAGAAAGGATGAACTCAGGGTGGCTACTATCTGAGGGGGAAGCACGCTCAGACATGAACAAGGCGCAATAGTCGCAGACTCTTGCAAAACACAAACTACTCAAGATACACAGAACCCTCTCCTAAGATATCCTTCTACTTGTATAGCCTTGGAGATCAACCAGCGGTTGGGTGAAGCTTATCAAGAACTTACCATCAAGTAAATGGTAAAAAAATCTTTGGAAATCTCCTCATTAATTGTTTGCCGCCCACTCCAATGGTAAAATTTTCTTGTTACCTAGTTTTACTATTCCAATGACTAGCTTTCACAGTTGTAGATTACCCATGTGCTTCTAGCATCCCTACGCTCCCAGTGCATCCCTATGATCCCAACGCACCTCCTACGCTCTGAACACACCTCTGTGCTCCCAGCACACTTCTTTGGGCCTCCAAGCTTGCGAATGATTCGTGCACATACCATGGTTCTGCCTGCAATTGTCTCCCCTCCTGTGCATATTCCGCCCCATAAAGCTACTCCAACCATATAGTCATTTGATCCAATATGGTTTGAGCCAACTGCCATTGACATATCCTGGTACGATATCACTGAGCAGCATGGTTAACTGGACTACTCCTCCGTCTGTAATTTCCTTTACCATATAGGGACCTAGCCAATGCTGACAGAACTTCCCTAGGTCTTTCATAAGCTGGCTATCATATATTAGGACCAATTCTCCCTCCGCAAATGTCTTTTTCTGAATATGTTGATCGTGCCATGCCTTATCCCAGGCCTTTTTAATTTGTTGATGGAAGTTAGCAATGAAACGATCTTCCTCCAAGGCCACAAGATACGCTAACCGTTCCTCCATGATATCAGGCTCCACCATATTGGTAAAGGCTGCAATGCGTAGGCTAGGAACAATATAATTTATGGCCATAATGGCCTCCTTTCCATAGACCATCCTAAACGGTTTCTTCCCAGTAAAATTCTTGCAGGTGGTTCAATAGTCCCAAAGAACTAATGAGATACGCGCATCCCAGTCACTACGATCGGCATTACAGACCTTGGTTAGTGCCTGCTCCAAGGTATTATTAAAATAATCTATAGCTCCATTTTCCTGTGTATGATACGAGGTGCTTTTCAGGTGGTGGATCTGAAATTCTTCAGTCAAGGCCTGTATTGTTTCGTTGAAAAAATATGTACCTCTATCGCTCATTAAGATATTCAGACAGACAAACATGGCCAAAATATGCTAAAAAATGAAGTGCACAATAGTATTTGTAGTTCAATACTTCACAGCTTGTGCCTTGACCCATCTGGTTACATAATCAGTTGCAGTGATGATGTAGCGCACTCCTTTCTTCTTTCCTGGTGGGTTGATGGGCCCAATGAAGTCGATGTCCCTTTTGTCAAACACTTTCAGGGCCATTTACAGTTGTAGGGGCATTTCATCTCCGCGCGATGGCCTTCCTATCCTTTGGCATGTATCACAGGCTTTGTAATAGTCATGAGAGTCACTATGCACTGTAGGCCACCATAGCCCAACTCTCAAGATCTTCTCCATCATTGATTTCCCTGCGTAGTGACCTCTTGCTATGCCCCTGTGAGTTTATGCTAAGATGGTGTGCCTCTCATGCTCCAATATGTATCTTCAAAACACCTCATCGGCTCCCAGCTTATAGAGATGGCCCGCGATGATGGAAAAATCTGCTCTGTGGGTTACCAACTCTTTCTTCTATTGTACCAAATACTGTGCAAGTGTCATCCCCATAGTCAAGAAGTGAATGATGTCGGAGAAGTGCACATCAACTACCTTCATAGAAAATAGTTGTGCATCAGGCAATCCTTCGTCTAGGTTGGTCAGCTCTTCACCACTCTGGATTCGAGATAAGTGGTCAGGCCCAGAATTCAACGTTCCCAGTTTCATGATGATCTAAAAGTCATATTCTTGGAAAAGTAGTAGCCATCAGCAGATTTTTCCGCCCAACACAGACTTATTCACTAGGTACTTCAAATCCAAGTAAACTATAGACATCCTGAAGTGCCCTCCTAATAGATAGTGCCAATATTTTGCAAGGCGTATAACATGGCCAACCCCTCTCGCTCAGTAGTGGAGTAGTTGCACTCTGCGCCAGAAAGTTTCCTACTAGTAAATGCAACTAAATTCTCAATGTCTCCATCTCCAGGATGTGTAAGGACAACTCCCAGGGAAATCCCAAACGCATCTATGTGAACATGGAAAACCTTCGTCCAGTAAGGAAAGATGAGAATAGGCGCAAAGACCATCTTCTCCTTGATTAATTCAAAGCTCTTCAGACACACCTCGTCCAAAAATGAATCATCCTTCGTTAGCAATTTTTCCATAGGTGTTGTGATCAACGCGTACCATTAAATGAACTTCCTGTAGTAGCCTGTGTGTTTGAGGATAGAGTGCAGTTATTTCTTAGTTGTAGGTACTACGAGGTTTATGATAACTGCTACTTGGGCGAGATCAACCATCAATCCTTGTTGACAAACTATGTGACTGAGCAAGATCCCGAAGGGTACGCAAAATATGCACTTCTTGATATTCAGGGAAATCTGGTGCTTTCTACAGGCATCCAACATCATGTGCAAGTTTGAGACGTGCTTCTTTACCAACCCGAAGATGGTCTAGTCATCAAAATATACCTCCAAAAACTTGTGAATGAATTCCTTGAATACTGCGACCACCACCTGCGAAAATATGGAAAGGGAATTCTTGAGCCCCAATGGCATGAAAGTATACTGAAAAGATCCCCATTCAATGGTGAATGTAGTTTTTTTGCGATCTTCAGGTGTGATCCTGATCTGATTGTAGCCTAAGAACCTGTCTGTGAATAAGTATGCTTCCTGCCCCCCCATGCTACCAAGGATTTCATCTGAGAATGGTGTAGGAAAGGGATCATATACACATGCATCATTCAATTTGTGCAGGTCAACATAGATCTATATCTCTCCCTTAGTCTTCTTCTCCTAAATCACCATAGGACTTACCCAATTTGACTGTTTGACTAGTTCGATGATACCTGCGGCAAGCATTTTTTCGATTTCTTCCTTGACTTTTTGTTTGTACTTGGGGTTTAGCCGATAAGGGTGCTGCTTCACAGGGTGCGCTTCTAGTTTTAAAGTGATGCACATGACCCCTAGGTCCCCTGTAATTCCTTTGAGTTCTGAGAATTTTTTTGGGAATAATTCCTAGTATTTCAGGAGGAGTTAAACAACTTTTCCCACAGTATCATCATCCTAGTAGTCCCCAATTTTAGCTATCTTAGGCTATTCCTCTGTTCCAATTTTGAATTCTCATAGCTTTAGAGGCTTAGTGACATCGACGGTCTGCAGTGGGGGTCCAGCAACTGCGTGTTCCCCCTCTGATTTCGGGATAGAGACATTTCGTGGGTCTTCATCGCACTCCTCAATTGATAAATTGTGGCAGTTGAAAATATCCTTCATTTGCATTTCCCACGTTGGTGCCCCATTTGCTACACAAGGGCGTGATTTGTCAAATACTAAGGCATCTATATCCCGTAGAGATTTTTCGAGTGCCTTTGTTCCTCCTATCAAACCGGATGTCCCTACAAACTCATCCTTCAAGGTTTCCCAGTGGCGGATGCATTGGTGTAATTCTGCATATAAATACCATGCGATCAAGATTGGCCCCAAGGTATGAATGAACAGGTGGACCCATTTCTCAATAGTTCTTTCGCCCCATTCTTCCATCCATGCAGAAAAGTGCGTGCACGTGTCCCCTGGCCCCAAGAAAGTCTTTATGCGTAGGTGAACCGAAGGTTCAAACCGTAAGACCATCATGTCACGACACTCTTCCCAATCCTGGAACGTCCCCTGATGTGTGTCCCACCACCTCGTCGGGGTTGTGCACATAGCTACATTAAGGGCCCACAACATTCGCTCTCATGGGACTTCAACTTCAAATGCTCGTAAAAACTCCCTAATACTACCAGAACCATCAAAGTAGGGTAGTTCTCTTACCTTTAAGGAGATGCACTGGAATTTCTTTGTGATTCTAAGACATTGGAGCACAAATACATCATGTAACTAATTCTGCCAATTTTCTATCTCCCCATTGGATTTTGAGAAGCATTCACTGTCATTTTCCCAGAAAAGCACACCATCAGCTGTAGGGTTGATCCAATCCTTGTTCTGAGTGGTTAATTTGTAGATGTGATCCACATCCTCTTCTTCGCGCACTGGTTTTGTATACTGCTCTCCTTCCACAGGGTCCAGCGGAACTATCACCCTCGTTCCCTCATTCTCAAACACCATGCTCCTTTTCTTTAGGTCGATAATGCCTCCCATGTCTATTTCCCAATACAATCCTAGGAGCATAGGATAGGGGTCCGCATCTTCCATAATATTAATTACCTCAAAAATGGCACGGACCTTAACTCTAGTGATATCTACCTTAATCTTTGACAACCTCCCTAATGATATGATCTTCTGTTGGTTGGCCATGCGCATCTAGATAGTAGACCATTCCAACTTAGGCTCTCGCATTCACTGCCAAGTTTTCTTGGGCAGTACGTTCACATCTGATCCCAAGTCAAAAATAACCTAATCCATTTCATAGTTTCCAATTTGAGCTGTTAGCCGCATTTCCCGACCAGTGTTTTTCTTATGTTTGTAAAGTTTGTTCACATCATAAACTACTGGGGGAGGGTTAGTTCTCTCTGCACGGATGTCTATTATTTATTGTATATTTTCTACTACCTTTCAGTTGTTTAGCAACTTCATACATTCCTGTAGAAATGGTTTAACTTCGTTATCTGTTCTTAGGTTTGTTGGAGCTTTTAAAATAGGTGCCTCATCCTTAGTAAAGTCTTTGCGAGCTGTGACGAAGGTTTTTTTTTCCTTCTATAGGTCCAAGCTTTCTTGTTTGATAGCTACTTTCTGGATAAGAGGTTTGTTGAGTAGTGGAAAAGGTATGAAATCACTGTGTATTTTCTCATTCTTTTACTTTAGACATAATCCTTTTTACCTTAGAAAGATGATTTATTACAAGAAATATGGTAGAATTGGAAAGATTTATGTTTATTGTAAAAAGATGACTAAAGATTGCTTTTTGTTGATAAAAACAGGAATTAGGCGAAGTGAACAGCTATACCAAAGACGAGGCTGAGATAAATGCAACTTCTGTTCCTCTAGCGTTAGACCAAATCTTGCCAAAGATAAGGAAATCCGAACGCATCGCTAAGAAAAGGAAAGGGACAACTCGGCTTCGGTCAAAGTAAATCATGTGATAACTAAAAGAAGGGAAGCGAATCCCTCAGGATCCTTCGATCCTGAGGGATCGCTGTTCAAGCCTCATCTTATCCCTAGTCTTTTCCATCAGAGCCTGATATATAAGGCAACGCTTTTAGTAATTACAGGGAGATTCTCGATTCAAAACATTCTTTTTTAATATTGTGTTTTATTGACTCTTGGCTTTAGAGAGCGGTCTCTGTAATACTTTACGCTTGATTAATATAAAAGATGCGTTTCATTTCATCTTTCAAGTTCTGAAGTAATCCAGTAGTGTTTCAGTGGTGCTAAGGGCCCGACCCTGGTGGAATTACCCTGTTATTTGTATTTCTATCCTTTGCTTGCTGTTGTGTGAAAGTTGTGTGTAAATTCATTACGATTACAGAGTTGAGTGATTGTTGTTGGATTGAGTTCAGATTCGTTGTGAGAGTTAATGAATTTCATTGCTATTCTATCATTTGCAAGAATCATATTTATTGTTTTATTTATCTTAGTATCTTTATAAAGCTTTGTTGTTCTATACTCAATTCTAGTTGCTGTTCTATTGGTTTATGATTCTTTATGATTGACTGTTTCGTAATATCGGCTGTCGACAGAGGTGAAGTATTAAGATTAGTTGCCTGATTGCATTAAGTTTAGAATTTTTGTTCAATTCATGTTTGTTGTTCCATTCTTGCTTATTGTTCATTTCTGATTCATAGATTCAGATTAGCAGATAGATTGTTTACAGTTGTTGTGTACGCATAGGAATTACAAGTTGTTGTTCCTTTCCAACTTCTGTTCCTTTTAGTTATTTTCATCAGCAAGTAGTTTGAGTTTGATTTCATTTTGATTTCTTCAAGAACAGGACCACCAACTGTAGAGGAAATTAGTTACTGCTTCCAAGTTCCCAGATTGGTTATCTTGTCTTAGTGTGATTTCAATTGCATCAATTTCTAAGGGAATGAGTTATTGCTACTGTATCCCTACTTGATGTTTTGCATATTGATGTAGTTAAGATTTCAAAGCATTTCCATTGATGTTACTGTAATTAGATTTATTTACAAGCATCCGTTTACTCTTGTATCTAGAATTGTGTACTACATCTTCATAACATTACACTTAGTTAATTGTAGCCTCAGACAGAGTACACTCTTGAAATAAAAAGTCACTCTCGGATTGAAAATTAATGTAGGCTAATTAGGTGTTTAAAAGATACCTTTTTATGCTTCAACATTTTTGCACCGTTGCCGGGGAGAGTGTATGCCATTTCGAAGGAGTGATGCACAATTGATTTTCTTCTGCTTGCGAAGAATTGGGTATTAAAGACGGAAGGTAAGAACCTGCGCACCGGGCAAGAAACACACTTGCTCAAAGCTCACTTCACAATAGAATTAGGTAAGCTTATTTATTTAGGTAGGACTGAAGGCTTGTTTTCTTGAATGAATAAACCAGCTAAGAAAAACAAAATTCCTCCCAAAATTGAAAAACCTAAGGGACCAGTGACCCTTGGGCGGACAACTTTTATTGACGAAATTCTTAAAAGGACTGAATCTCAGCTATCAGTAGGACCTAGGAAAGTTATATCTAGATAGCCTACTAGTTCCCTTTAGGCTACAGATTCACCATATAAATCCTTTGCTGAGATACATAGTCAAACAGTGGGAATTGAGCAAGATTCCCAAGAAATTGAGAATCCCTGCATAATTTCCCCTCAAGAAGGGAACTCTAGTAATCTCCGTAAAGGGGAAGGCGAAACAAAAGAAGCAGAAGAACTAAAATCTCTTGTTGAAATAGTCCAAACAGTAAGCAGTCCAGATAAGGGAAGTGTTGTTAAACTTGTTCAAAACCGAGGTCCTAAATCACCTCAAATATTAGGTCAACAAGGAATACATATTGTTATAGATCAGGGAAGTGCTATCAAGGCCATTCCTGCTCCTTCTAGTCAGCTTAGGAATTATCTTGAGATCCCAGAAGGATATTGGCACATCTTTGACCAAATGGGCTAGAAAAAAAAACCAGAACCAACAAACACCCCAGCAAACCTCTACGTTGCAATATCCTATAGTAGATACTGCAGTCAATGCACCTTTGAAAGCCATCCCCCTTCAACATATTCCCACATTTCATGGCTTAACATCAGAATATCCAGATGCATTTTTGTTTGAATTCGATGTGTTATGAAGGGGGTATGATTATACCACCGATCCCCAAAAATTAAAACTATTTCCTTCCACATTAAAAGGAGAAGCCTTACGATGGTTTATGGGGTTAGGTGGGGGTGTCATAACTGATTGGGATCAGATGAAAGCTATGTTTTTAAAGAAATATCAAGATTATTGCAGGTCTCGGGAACTAAAAGACGAAATATTCCAAATGACAGCAAAACCAAATGAAACCCTAGAAGAATATGTGGAACGGTTTCAATACAATCTTCAAAGATCTCCTTATGCATCTTTACCCTTACCTGATAATGTGCTGAAAACTACATTAATTAGGGGAATGAAAGATCAATGGATTGAAACATTGAATATTATGGGAAAAGGTGATATATATCAGGAAATCTATCCTAACATCATTGATTTGTGTATCAGGAGTTCGAGGGGCAACACAAGGCTAAAATCAGCAGAACGTGATATGATTACAAGAGACAATAAGACCTCCAATGAAGGTGTAACTCATGCAGAGATTGGAAACCTTCTGGAAGATTTTAAAATAAATATACTTGGGACTCTAACAACGCAGTTCAACATTATGCAAGCCAAACAAAAGCAAGCAGAAGTAGAGAAAAATTTGACGATATTCTGTCCTAGATGCAGGAAGAAACACAACCACAAAGAGTGCCCGCTGGATGTAATCAAAGTTTGCACCATTTGCACGAAAGATCACCCTACAGAAGGATGTCCATTGCTTCCTGGCCTAAAAGAAGTTTATAAGGAGGCAGAAGAAGAATCAGAATTGGTATGTCTACTTAATCAGCGCTGACAATGGCAGCCACGACAATCAGGTATGCCAACTGATCCATTTTCTTCTTTTCAGCCTCCTCAATACAATGCTCAGCAATATAATGGAATGTGGAAAAATAAACCACCTTTCCCCAATTGGTCACAACAGCCATTCCCTACATCATCATGGCCGAACCAAACAAACCAAACTAATTGGCCTATTTTTCCTTTCTGCCCACCGTTTTTTCCAAATAATACTTATCCAACACAATGGTCCCCCTCTACTTCGCAGAGTCAGGCCTGGCAGTCAAAATAGCAAAGACCTACAAATCAGCTAGCTGGAACAATCTTTCTCTCTCAACCTACACTGCAGCTCCCTATACAAACCCCCAGACCAACTTAAGACCACAACTCCCAGCCCAGCCCAACCCAAACCCAAACAATAGGCCAGTTCAGTCTGTCCAAATAATGGAACTCCCAGAATTAGAAACTAAACTGATGGAGTGTAATGACCTTCAATTAAGGTCTAGGCACATAGTAGAAATAGAGAGAAACAATAATGTTCATATTGAAAATCCGTGACCTGTAGAAGAAACATTAGAAAAAGAGAAGGAAGTTCAACAACAAGTAACAACTTCCTCTCCACCATTCCTAGAATGATTAATCATACCATGCCCATTAGAACATCCTAATTTTGATCTTCTAGGAGAATTAAAAAAAAATAGTAGAAAAATCCCTCTCCTCCAAGCTATCCAAGACATCCCTATATATGCAAAAACCATAAAGAAATTATGCATAAAGAAGCCAAAGAGGAGAACAACCACCAATCTAACTGTCCAAATAGTCGGTACTTTATCTGACCTATTATCAAGAATGGAAACAATTATAAAATATGAAGACCCAGGAAATCCCATAGTGACAGTGCAAATCCATGGGCAATTGTTTCCAAATGCCTTAGTTGATTTGGGAGAAGCAATCAATATCCTAACAACGACCACCTGTCAAAAACTTGGCATTACATCGCTAGAACCAACAACAACCTTATTGGAATTGGCCGACCAATCGGTAGTCAAACCAGAGGGTACACTACAAGATGTAATGGTATCTATAGATTCCTGGGAATACCCTGCTGACTTCCTAGTTATCAATCCAAAGAACTGGCTAGATGGACATCCGTTAATCTTAGGTATACCTTGGTTGACAACTGCCGATGCTTATATTGGATGCTGACAAGGAAACATGACAATAACAAGGGGAAAATATGTCAAGAATTTAGCTTTATATCCCCCAGGCCAGCCAAGCCTATCAATAATCAAAACAATAAAACAACCTGTATCATATCTTATGGAAAATATGAGATCGCCTCTAAATATAGAAGATGCCCTTGATTTTAAATACCAAACAGAGGATGATATCATCAATAGTTTTATTAATAAACCACAAGTCAGATCCCATCTACAATGTCACATGATCAAGGTAGCATTTGATAATAAGGAAGAAGAATATCCTCTAAAAGATAGTCCTGATCAAGTAATACCCACTACCTCTGTGTACAATAGTAAGATTTTAGAAATTGAGCTGGGAAAAAATCTAAACATTAACAAAAATCTGACTGCTGAATAAGAAGAGAAGTTGGTCCAATTATTGTGGAAATACAAAGTAGCCTTTGCATGGGATTACCTAGACATGAAGGGAATTGACCCCTAATTGTGTACACACCACATCTATATTTAAAAATATGCGAGACCCATTTGTCAACCCCAAAAAATACTAAACCCTCATCTTAAAGATATTGTGAAAGATGAATTACAAAAGCTATTGGATGTTAATTTCATATACCCAACATATGATAGCAAGTGGGTCTCTCCATTAGTAGTGGTACCAAAGAAGAATAGAAAGTGGAGAATATGTGTAGATTATCGTGAACTTAACAAGGCAACCCAGAAAGACCACTTTCCCCTTCCTTTCATTGACTAGGTATTAGACACATTGGCAGGAAAGAAATTCTTTTCCTTCCTCAATGGCTTTAGTGGGTACAATCAAATCCAGATTGCCCCTGAAGACCAAGAAAAAACTACTTTTACCTGTCCATGGGGTACATTTTCCTACCGAGTCTTACCCTTTGGCCTATGCAATGCCCTTGGTACATTCCAAAGGGCCATTCTCAACATCTTTGCAGATTTAATAAATGAAGGGCTCGAAGTATATATGGATGACTTCACACTTTACGGGGATGATTTTGAGCTAGCATTAGAAAATTTAGAAAAAGTGTTGCAAAGATTTATTGACACTAGGCTTTGTTTAAGCCATGAAAAGTGTCATATGATGATGACCGAAGGAGTTATCTTAGGGCACTATATTTCAGCATCTGGAATTCAGGTGGACCCAGCTAAAATTCAGATAATTTTGTTAATACCCACACCCACCACACAAACAGAGGTATGTAGATTTCTTGGATTTTCTGGTTACTATAGGAGATTTATAGAAAATTATTCTCGAATAGCTGCACCTTTATATGCACTAACTGGAAATGTTGATTTTATTTGGACAGATAAATGTGACAATGCCTTCAACGATCTAAAAAATCTTGTTTCAAAAACTCCAGTGATGAGGGGCCCAAATTGGAATTTTCCATTCCAAATTTCATCCAATGCCTCAGACACAGCAATTGGAGCAGTGCTTGGGTAGGAGGAAGACAAGAAACCATATGCAATCTATTACATTAGCAAAAATCTATCCCCTGCTGAATTAAATTATACTGTGATTGAGAAGGAATTTCTAGCTGTAGTACATGCTGTAAATAAGTTTAGACATTATATAACTGGGTATCCTGTAGTACTATATACTGATCACTCTGCCATTAAATTTTTAGCAAATAAACCTGTTACAAATGGAAGAGTGACAAGATGGTTGATTTTATTGCAAGAATTTGACATTACAATCAAAGATCGACCTGGAAAGGAGAACCCTATAGCTGATTTTCTGTCAAGAATGCCAAAGCCAACATATACAGAAGCAGTTGAAGACCACTTTCCATATGAACATTTATTCGCTGTTACTGTCAGAACCCCATGGTATGCTGATATAAAAAATTATTTGGCAATAGGTAAACTACCTAAACATCTATCCCTTAATGAACGAAAGCAGATAATACAGCATAGTACCCGATTCTCTTGGATTGGGGGCTACCTATTTCATACAGGGGAAAACATGCAAATAAGGAGATGCATTTGGGAGGATGAGGTATTTGATATTTTGAAAGCATGCCATGATGGGCAGTGTGGCGGAAATTTTGAAGATCGTAGAATTGCCCATAAAGTTCTACAACAGGCTATTATTAGCCTACCATCTTTAAATATGCCAAAAAAATTGTGTAGGCCTGTGATAGCTGCCAAACGGCAGGTTGCCCTGGGCAGTCTGATGAAATGCCTTTGAACCCTCAACTAGTAATTGAACCATTTGAACGCTGGGCGCTCGATTTTGTTGGCCCTATTAGCCCCCCATCAAACCAAAAAACATACATCCTAGTTGCAACCGAGTATGTCACCAAATGGGTTGAAGCAGAGGCACTTTCAAAAGCTACAGAGGACTTTGTAATACAATTTATTTTCCAAATATTTGTGCGATATGGCCTCCCAAGGGACATAATCACAGATGGAGGACCACAGTTTGTAGGTAATAAACTAGCTGAAACACTACAAAATTACCACATTTAGCACAAGATTACAATCCCATACCACGCACAGGAAAATGGCCAAGTAGAGAGCATGAAAAAAGTAATTGAATCTATATTAACAAAAACTGTTGCCTCACACAGACGCGATTGGGCCTACAGATTTCCAGAAGCATTGTGGGCATACCGAACAACATGGAGACCCACTATGGGATATTCACCATATCAATTGGTATTTGGAAAAGAGCCCATCTTTCCAATAGAATTTGAAATTCAGACATTAAGAATAGCCCAAAAGGTGGGTCTAGATTTAAATGAAGCCCAGGCCAAAAGACTGCAGCAAATTAATGAGTTGGATGAAATTAGGCTCTCTACTCTTCAGCACACAACATTAATTCAAAAACAGAGAGAAAAATGGCATGAAACCCTTATCAAAGAAAAGATCGTCCATGAAGGAGACTGGGCACTCCTATATGATTCTAGGTTTTAGGATTTTCCAGGGAAACTCCAGACACGATGGCTCGGACCTTATGAAATACAAAAAGTGCATGACAATGGCACTATTACATTAACCACCATTGATGTATCTCGACATTCCTTCAAAGTAAACAGTCATCGAGTACGATTGTATCATAAACCGCTTACTCGAGAATCCTTCTACCAAAAATTACAGGAAGATTCTACCATGAAAATTTTGGCTGAAGGGGATAACTCCTCTTCGACACCCATTTATTAAATCATTTCTTTTTTTTAATTTTGTACATAAAGATTGTTCATTTATTTTGATTGTTTGTTTCATGGAATTCGTTTTTTTCAAAACTCTGTTTATTTCGTTTATTTTGATTTTTTGCTATTCCTTTCTAAAGGAGCAGCACTTTTGTTGTTCCTTTCGAAAGGAACAACAGTTTCGAAGATTTTTGTTGTTCCTTTCGGAAGGAACAACATTTCCGTAGATTTTTTTTGCTGTTCTTTTTAAAGGAACAACACTTTTTGAGTGGATTGTTTTTTTGTTTTAGATTAGCATTTTGAGAATTTCTGATGACTCTTCTAAAGGCAAACATACTACTTATATACAATCATACAAATTAAAGCTTATTGCAATCAGGAAATCAAAAGAAATCGTCATTCTTAAGAAAGTTGTTTGGTAATGATAAGAAAAAGGAAAAAGGGACATAATCAATAACATGACTTTGTTGTCTTACTATCACTAGAATTAATATGATCGATTATCCTTATCATGTTGGTTCTTTCCCATATTTTATAACTTTGTTTGATTTTTACTTATGGAGTAGGAATAAGGGCATATTATTTTCTATTGAGATTTTCAGACTTATTCTACCATCCCTACTCTTAAGGAGTGATGAGCCATCCTTTATATATAAGTAGGAAAGTGTTATATGAAAAAGAAAAATATTTACATATTTCACTAATAATTTTATGATTTTGCAGATGGAGGATAGGGGGTCTCATCAAGAGCCAGGCTACCGTGATCATAAGGAGGTAAGTGAAGTGGCATTCCCATCATGGCCACCACACCAGGAATATGGTCCAATGGACAATTGAAAAAAATTAAGAATTCCTTGGAACAGGAGGTCTCATCACGAGCCGGCCTACCCACTTTTCACTTCTTCCCGGTGAATGGAATTGTGATTTATCTGGTCACCAAGCCAACACAATGGCCTCCATTATGACATTTAAAAAGCACTTCCTTAGCATAAATAAAGGACAATGGTTCCAAGGGTGAGAAAGCAACTTTGTCAAGGTTATGGACACCTGTGGGCAACAGAGCTCTGCTGATGGTATTGGAGTCACATTTATACACATCAATAGTAATACTAAACCCTTTTTCCTATATCTCTATTTAAATATCAAATGAAAGTATGAATCCCTAACCTTTGATTTCGAACCTATTATACATGAAAATCATCATAAATCGATCATATTAGTTTGAGTGGGTAATAAACACATCTGTACTTATGTTTATCTTAAGCTATCCCTTCTCCTTATCTTTGAATCATTACAAACGTTTCTATATCTATTTACGATTTATCACACGCATTGATTTCAGTAAATACTATAATTTGATTGATTGTATCATAATTATGCCTTCTTTTTCCTACTGTACAATTGATGTGCAAAACTTGCCTCTCTTAATTGACGGTCGAGGATGACCTATCATCCTTCAGGGGGGGCGCGGATGTCTGCATGCAGATCAAATCCTGATATTTTTTTACCTATATGCGAACCAAATCCCTAAATTCTAGGGAATAACAAAAGCTTAACGATATTATTCCAATTCACCATGCTGTGTCATTCCATTACAATCACTGTGTGTTTGGAAAGAAGTAACAATGTGCAGAGACGATGGGAGGATGACCAATTTGTAGTGAGCCGCAAGTGCTAGTTGTTTCTGATGCTGCACGAGAGATTTTCAAAAAATTGGGATGAGTTACATATTTCACGAGGATGCAACAACCCCATGAAACAATGGCTACCGAGTTTTTATAGAACTTGTAGGAAGGATACTCTATGGTCAGAGGAAGACAGATAGCCGTAACAGATGAAATAATTGCAGAGGTATCTGGTCTACCAGCCCAAGGAACTATATGGACTCAGAAGAAGGTTAGGCTTCAAGAAGCCATGAATATTTTTCAAGATGATGGACAAACATTGGTCATCAAAGGCAAAGGAGTTCATCCAGCATCATTGGGAGAACCATGGACAGAATTGGCCAAGATAGTGCAGGCCTATATAACGTGCGACGAAAGGAAAGATGTGGTAAGACCTCGCCACCTTAAGTTATTGGCAGTATTAAAGCAGAAATGCACTGTAAATTTGCCTGCATTTTTAAATTCCTTACTGCATGATATTGCCCGTAGTATAAGAAAAGCTCAGCATGCAGACATGGTGGTAAGCCACCATTGTTTAATCAGATTAATAGTGAGTCATAGTCTCACCCAACAAAAGACCAGCTAGAAAGAGTTGATATTCTCCATTGATGGAGGGTTAGCCTTACCTACCCAAAAACAAAAGAGAATGGCTAGCTTAACAACTAAGACATCAATTCATAGACAGTCCCTCCATTCAACACAAAGTAGGGGAATGATAGAAGGACTTCCGGGTAGCAGTTTCCAGCCCTTGGAATTTCCCAACTTGGAGGATGAAAAACCTCCACAATTGGAAGGAGGAAGTCCTCGTACTGATTAAGAAGAGGAAATTTAGGGAGAAATTCGCTACTCGGATGAAGAAGAAATGAGCCACCACACCAGTGGTGAGAAACAAACCAGTGCATAAGAAGGAAGTAATGAAGAAGAGGAAATTGAGGGAGAAATTCAATATTCGGATGAGGAAGAAGGTAGCTACCATACCTGTGAGGAGGAAGAAGATAATCACAACTGTAAAAGAGAAGGAACAGAGCCTCCCGAAAATACTACTGCAATTCCACCACAAAGCCCTTTACGAGAAGAAAAATTGGCCCAAATTCTGGCCAATATGAGTAAC
The DNA here is from genome assembly GCA_034641835.2 of Pinus albicaulis. Taxonomy (NCBI): domain Eukaryota; kingdom Viridiplantae; phylum Streptophyta; class Pinopsida; order Pinales; family Pinaceae; genus Pinus; species Pinus albicaulis. The sequence continues at coordinate 79,465,844 of CM076576.1, forward strand.
TATGTGCAGCCTTATAGCCCTTTGGACCTTAACATTGATATCAATCAGTTGCAGGAGCACTCTGATGTCAAAAAAGAAACAACTGAAGAAATTCTGGATGAAAAAAAAAACCCTAACGAAGTAATAGAGTCAGCTAGGGTTGCTTCCCCTGAAAAGCATGAACAAGAAAAGGAGAACACCGAAGCAATATCCCAACCTGAAAAATTCTCAGGGGATTGCAGAGTTAGTTGAGGGTATAACTCCCAAATAATTGATCCAAGGGCACATGAATATTAAATAAGAACCCCAAGAAGAAAACAGAGAAGAGAGCCCAACTGAAGGCACAGCTAATGAGGACCAAAACCCTGTTGAGCAAATAGGTCCGGAAAAAGGAACAGTCGTTCCATTAAGAAAAAGGAAGAAAGTAACTGAGATTGAAAATCTTAAGAGGGAACGAATGAAGCTTCAGAGACTCGTGGAACAACTCAGTAAAACCATTAGGGTTATTAGAATGAAACAAATGCCCAAGCGAGCCCCAAAGAGAAGAAGCATAGCCACCAAGTGAGCTTCGAAAAAAAGGAAAGTGGCCGCTAAGATGAACCCGCAAGTTGCAAAAGCAATGACTGAGCCTAATCATGAAGATACAAAATAGCAAGCAGCTGTTCCAGCAGAAGTTGTTCTAGAGGGACCCACTTCAAGTGAAAACATGTAAGCCAGTAGTCAGAATACTTTTAGTGACCCTACATTAGCCAGACTCCAAGAGGAGTCGGCAGAAGCTCGATTGGAAAGGGAAAAGTTGGAGGAAGACACTGTCCCTAGGAAGAGATATCATGAGTTGTAGCAGAAGATGAAGACCATCCATGAAGCAGAGGCTAAAGCCCACGAGAAGTGTCGAAAGGCAGAGGAGAAGGCTGAAAAGGTAATGAATCAATTAAAATTAGCCCAGAATCGAATGGACACTCTCTACTCATTGTACACCGATGTCTTAGCTTGTAGATGCCCTACCAAGAACTATGCTTTATTTTTATTAGAAATATATTTACAGCTAAAGATTAAGGCAGTTAGGGCAGGAAAATATATAGAGCTAAAAACTATAGATGATTTTGTAACATGCTGCAAACTCTATGGGGTAAAGATACAACGCCTCTTGTGTGAGTTTTATTTGCATAATCTAATATTGGAAAATGATAGTGAGACAAATCCTAGCCCTTTTGTGGGTGATATCCAATACCAGGCATTTATTTCCTTTGATATTAATCAGCTAAAATGGCTTAAAGCCTATAATGAATTAGATTTGTGGGTTAGGAGTGAACCTCAGGACCCATTCCAACTATGGTCTAGGCAGAAGAATTTGATGACAAAGGAAGGTGTTATCAAAGCATTGGGGCCTGTCCATAAATTGATTATCTTGAATGGGGTAGATTATTTCCTATCTATTATAAACCGGCCTTACATAGCAGCTAAGGTCCGATGGGGAATTTCCAATCGGAATGTGCAAAATAGAGAACCATTTAACTATAAAAACTTTGGGCTAGCTGCAGACCGCTTGGTTTCCTATAGTAATCTCATCTTGAAATAAGGACCATTCTGGCTAGGGTGTAGATTTCGAAGCCATATTGCATGGTATCCTGCTATAGACTACAAAGCCATTTATGAACTACCCGAAGGACAGACAGAGCATGTCTTTGAAGTATTAGCTGCAATGCATGGTTTTAGGCCTTTTGATGAAAAACCTTGTCCGACTTATTCTTTAACTGTCGTGCATGTGAACTATAGTTTTCATGAGGACATGAAAAATGGTAAGTAGGGGGGTATGTTGAGCAGTGGAAAAGGTATGAAATCACTGTGTATTTTCTCATTCTTTTACTTTAGACATAATCCTTTTTACATTATAAAGATGATTTATTACAAGAATTATGGTAGAATTGGAAAGATTTATGTTTATTGTAAAAAGATGACTAAAGATTGCTTTTTGTTGATTAAAATAGGAATTAGGCGAAGTGAATAGCTACACCAAAGACGAGGCTGAGATAAATGAAACTGCTGTTCCTCCAGCGTTAGACCAAATCCTGCCAAAGACAAGGAAATCCGAACGCATCGCTAAGAAAAGGCAAGGTACACTTAGGCTTTGGTCAAAGTAAATCATGTGATAACTAAAATAAGGGAAGAGAATCCCTCAGGATCGTTCGATCCTGAGGGATCATTGTTCAAGCCTCATCTTATCCCTCGTCTTGTCCATCAGAGCTTGATATATAAGGCAACACCTTTAGTAATTAGGGGGAGATTCTCGATTCAAAACATTCTTTTGTAATATTGTGTTTTATTGACTCTCGGCTTTAGAGAGTGGTCTCTGTAATACTTTATGCTCGATTAATATAAAAGACGTGTTTCATTTCATCTTTCAAGTTCTGAAGTAATCTAGCAGTGTTTCACTAGTGCTAAGGACTTGGTCCTGGTGGAATTACCCTGCTGTTTGTATTTCTTTCCTTTGCTTATTGTTGTGTGAAAGTTGTGTGTAAATTCATTACGATTACAGATTTCAGTGATTGTTGCTGGACTGAATTCAGATTCGTTGTGAGCGTTAACGAATTGCATTGCTATTCTATCATTTGCAAGAATCATATTTGTTGTTTTATTTATCTTGCTATCTTTATAAAGCTTTGCTGTTCTATACTCAATTCTAGTTGTTGTTCTATTGGTTTATGATTCTTTATGATTGACTGTTTAGTAATATTGGCTTTCGACAGGGGTGAAGTATTAATATTAGTTGCATGATTGCGTTAAGTTTAGAATTGCTGTTCAATTCATGTTTTTTGTTCCATTCTTGCTTATTGTTCATTTCTGATTCATAGATTCAGATTAGCAGTTATATTGTTTACAGTTGTTGTGTATGCATAGGAATTACAAGTTGATGTTCCTTTCCAACTTCTGTTCCTTTCAGTTATTTTTATTAGCAAGTAGTTTGAGTTTGATTTCATTTTGATTGCTTCAAGAACAGGACCACCAACTATAGAGGACATTGGTTACTGCCTCCAAGTTCCCAGATTGGTTATCTTGTCTTATTGTGATTTCAGTTGCATCAATTTCTAAGGGAATGAGTTATTGCTACTGTATCCCTGATTAATGTTTTGCAGATTGATGTAGTTAAGATTTCAGAGCATTTCCATTGATGTTACTGTAATTAGATTTCTTTACAAGCATCCGTTCACTCTTGTATCTAGAATTATGTACTACATATTCATAGCATTACTCTTAGCTAATTGCAGCCTCAGACAGAGTACACTCTTGAAATAAAAATTCGCTCCCGGATTGATAATTAATGTAGGCTAATTAGGTGTTTAAAAGATACCTTTTTATGCTTCAACAAGGTTCAGCTTTGACTTTCTCCTTAGCTCCTCCAGTATCCATGCCGCTGTGCATTATGAAATTAATACTTGTTCCTTCTATTAGTTCCCAAATCCACCTTAGGCTGAAATAAAGCAGAATAAGGACAACACCAAACCACGCTCAGCCTCGTAGCTAGCCCTACGAGGACAGGAGAGGGCTCTCTCCGAGTCAATCTCAATGAAAATATTCAAAAGGGCTTGAGATGACTAAAACAACAACTAATCTTAGGCTAGATAAACAAATAGGAGGGTTTGATTTTGATTTTTATGATTTTTTTTTGGAAAAAGGGAAAAAACAATTTTGGGCTTGGGGATGAGGCCAAATTCTTGCAGAGTTCAAGTTGGGGCGAGGTAGGCAGCGGCTTTGATGTCTGATATCAAATGAATGGATTGTAAAGACTGCTGAGGAGCTGAAGAGGGAAAGAGAGTGCAAGGATCCTCTTCAAACTGACGAAAAACATATAAAACTAAACAAAAGTCTAAGGCAGAGCACCAGCAAATCAATGAATTCTACCTCAGTTACTCATTTGTTTAATTCAGAAGAAAAGAGAAGGGAAATGGCATACATATAACATTAATGAAACTTAAAATAACATGAGAAGAACATCATCAAAACTTAGAAGCCACAAGGATCCCAATAAGTGCTGCAAAACTCTGGTCTTTCCTTTTGCCAAAAATCTGAAATGAATGTACAATGAGGTGCCAAAATTTTCCCAAGTATCCAACCCTAAAAATGTCTCAGAAAATACAATATATAGACCATCCTAACCCCTTACCATTACTCTAGGGGTCTAGCTCATCCTTCTAGGAGCTGTTTCAACCAATTCTAAACATGGAGCTAAAATCTAGGCAGCCAAACAACTTGCCTCTATATGCTAGGAAACTGATCTATTTACTTAGTTTTCACTTTTTAGTGAATGAATCCTCTAGAACAAGTAAAAACATGCCAAATTTACATCATGGTTACCAAATTACATCGATATAGATCAATCATCACAAGAAAAAGTAAAACTAGTCAAAACTGGGCGAATTTCTGAGCTGAAAAGTGAAATTTGGGCAAAATTCCTCTATGCGCCGCGCCCAAATTCTCTATGCATCACGCCACTTTGAGCCTATTTTTGAGGAACTTCCTGGAGTCCAAATTGATCTCATGATAGCTCGTTTGAAATCCCTAGATGTCTGCTATCCAAACCAAGTGGAATTTTTCAATTTGGATGTCATTTTCCCCTCCAAAACTGAAATCTCCCAAGACTGGTTCCTGCTGGTGCAAAAAGTGGCAGAAAGGCCATTTTCAAGGTGTTTTTGGCCCTTTAGGCAGCCCAGAATTTGATGAAATGCTTCAGCCACTCCTGAGCATACATAATATATCATAAAAAACCAAAAAATGCAAAGTTTTCCTCCAGAAGATATCCCAATCATAACCGCGCGTCGGGTGGCACGACGCGTCGAGCGGAAAAACCTGTTTTGCAACCAAAATTTTCAAAATGACAAAATTTTCTCCAAATTGGCTGAAATTCGGAGTGAAGGTCTCCCATCATGTCTCATGCTTAGCCAAGGAAGCTTCGGCCAAGATTCGAAGTGGATCCGGCCTTTTCCGACATTTCAGTGCTTTTCTCAACCTCGCCTTCAAGATCTTCATTTTTGCTCTGCAAACGTGTGTGCGGGCCCAATAGTGATTCTTCATGTGTCTGAGCATGTCTTTGTCCCTATTGGCCTTCACCAAAAACTTCTCCAGATGAATTTTGACGTGCGTAAGGCAAGTCTCTCGCTCAAATGGTGTCATGTCACCTGGTCTCTTTCGGGCCAATTCCCGGTCTTCACGGATTTGCCGCAACTCTATGAGTGTCTGCTGATCCTCCAGTTGTTTATTTCGCTGCTACAGGTAATTTATAACCCACTGAGCTCTCTGCAACTTCTTGGTCAGCGTGTCGATCTCAGCTTTCTGCTCCTGGATGATTTCTTTCAGCTTTGAGCTGGGAGAGCTCGAATCAACATCGATGAGTATAAAATCAGTGTCTTGGCCTCCCGAGGGGCCCTCATTGTGCATAGGCTTCTTGCCTCTATCCTGTACCTGTGATGATGTAGAAGGCGAGACCCCTTCCATGCCATGTGGAGATAGTACTCGCGTTGCTGATGAAGATAACGAGACCCCTTCCACCCCTAGTGGAGATAGTACTCGTCGTGCTACTGCAAATAAGGCTTTGTGGCCTCTCTGATATGTCACACACACTGGAGCACTGATAGGATCGGTCTCAGGAACCTCAAACTGATGTGAAGGCTCTTCCTCATCATGAAAAATCTTGGGAGGAGGCTGGGGGGCTGCAAAGAAGGCACGGGAAATGAACTCATCCCACATGATGCCCTGTAATCCAAGCTGATGTACTACAGTGATTTTGATGAGTGCATAATGATAAATGCTGTTATGCTGCTGCTCCGGAGTCTTCTTCTGCACAAGGGTAGTCATCCGCTCTATGTTTCAGCACATGAAGTATGGAATATTCATCGTTCGCACCCTCGTGAAATGCATCAAGAGTATGACATGATATGCATAAAGGCGCGAGAATCTACCCTCACAGCTGAAGTATCTAATGATGAGTTTCATTAATGGCGCATAGGACTCCTTCAGAAACCGAAACGGGAATACCCTGCTCAACTGCCTCAAATATCCAGGCCTGATGTAAGGTTCATAATATGCTCTATCCAGCTGTTGTCTCTTATTGCACTCCTCACCAATATTCGGTATCCTGGTCGCCTCAGCAATGGTCTCTGGTGTCAAATTGAAGTTCACTCCAGCAAGGTTTACATGACCATCACGCAAATGTGGGACAAATAAGCGAACCAACTCTGGATGGTGCTGAATCTGAGATATCATTTCACAATACCGAAAACATGAATGTTGCTGAAAACATGTCATTGCAAGTGGGCAGGCCTGCAATTGAGCCAAAGAAGTGGGCTCCTCCCTGACATGCCTACCACTCTTATGAGACCTCCTCGGTACATTTAGCTCTGCGGTTGAATCACTGTCCTGCTCATATCCCTACTCATATGATGAATTTGTCTCTGACATGATGCTGAAAATAAGGTGTTTGACAAATAGGTGGTGATAAATATATGGTCAAAACAAGAGTTTGTTTTTCAATACCAAGTGTGCCACATATGAGATGAGAGGCTGCAAGGAAGTATCACCATGAATGCAATAGACTGTCAAGTGATTCAGAATGGAAGGACAGTCACTCACTGTTTGGGGAATTTCAGAATTAAGAACCTTTACAAGTGATATGGGAATAGGTGATAATGATGGGGGGTAGTTTTAGGAATAAAAGTCAATGAAATGGTGACATATAAGTGAAATCAAGGATATGGAGGCAATCCTTGAATGTGGAAATTAGGATTTTGTCAATGGAGGGAAATGATAGTAGGTGATAGGGTTTGAGGGTTTAACACATGGGCATAAAAGGGAATAAGGGATATGGGACAGTGGATATAGGAGAGGGACTGTGGTATGAGAGTGTGACCATAGTAGCAGTGATAACAATGATAACAATAACAAGGGCACAAATGAAAATGGAATGAGGGTTTAAGCACCAAAGTTCAAGTTTTAATCACCTTCTTTCAAACCCTTGGGAGCAGATTGCAATATGGGTGTAGGGTTTATGTTTCACCACTCAATTCTTCGATCTATTTGCTTCTAAACCATAGCACCATAGCTAAAAATCATTAAACAGGCTTTGACAAACTTACTTGGAGAAAATTGCACTGAAAAAAATCGAATTTTCATAGAGCGGAAGTGATTTGGCCTTTGGGGCTCTGTGCGCCGCGCACAAGCCCAATGAGCCGCGCTTAGTGGGTGCGCCGTGCCAGAAGAAAACAACATGGTGTATTTCGGCTCTATGCGCCGCGTCGTATGGGTGCGCCATGCCCTGTCCCAATGCGCCGCGCTGCCTTCAGTCACACAGTCTGCCCTTCTAAAACACAGTTTCGACCCTCACACTTCAAACTCGACCTTTCCCTTGGATTTTCTGAATACTCTTGATGCAAAAGAAATGAATGGCTTTGAGAAATATCTCATATAGACATGGTTTTAATTTTTACTTCTTCAAAACCCATTTTGTAATGTTTTTGACTTTGGAATTTTTTCATTTAATACAACTTTGTCTTTTGTTTCCTCACTGACTTTCTGAGCTTTGAATGATGAAATTGGTTGATTTTTTGCAGGGATGTTGTCGTTGAACCTTGGAAAAGGAAAACCAGAGTCTGCATGGTGAAGTACAACATGGTGGAAAGATACATTTTATTACAAAAATAAATTTAGACAATTTCTTCTTCAAAAGAGAGTTTTGAAGAAGAAACATCCTCGAGCATATTAACGATGAAATTTTTTGAACTGAAAACTTATTGAAAACCTCCTCATGGCCTGTGAGCATTGTTTAACATTTCGAAAGACCAAACCCTAGACCTAGAAACTAAAATGACTCTTTTTGACCAAACAGCTTGTATGACTGTAAATGACATGAACTGAACTTTGATGAATTTTGGGAAATTTTGACTAACCCAGCAGGTACAAGCATGAGGGAAAATGAGAGAACAAAACCCTTTTGTCAGACAATGGCATGCCCCTAACGGAATGCAGATGAATGAGTGGAATGAGACACCTAAACAATGAAATGCAATAAGAGAAATGATCTTTGACGGAGGGATGTAAAGACCGACTCTAACATTGACTCCAATGGGGATGGTAGCTCCTTGGAGGTGCCAAGAACGACAGATCTTTGGGAGAGAAGACCGGTGCTTTCCTCCATTGGGCCATGGAATCCATTATTTTGACAAAACAACTCAAGACCTTTGACTGAATTTATTTGACTAAAACCTTGACTCAAACTAACTCAACTTTTAAAACAGAAATGACTGAACCAAACCGACTAAACAGACTCAAACAAAAACTGAAATCCTTCTTCAGAATTATAGCCTTCACTTCGGGCCCCAGACTGAAGAAAAGACTACAATTCACACTTACAATTAAATTGAAACACATGATATGTACAATGACAATGTGATCAGCAGAAAACATCTTAAAAATGGTACCGCTTGAGCAACCGACCATTGATCAGCCCTGCTGGACAGTCTTCACCGTTCATCTCCTTCAAAAGAAAGGCGTTCTGACCTCGATATGCTACAATCTTGAATGGACCTTTCTAGAGGTTTTCAAACTTACCGTGTTTACCTTTGTCCTCATTCCTAGCATCCCACTTCAATACCACTTCCTCTAACTGGAATTTATCCGCCTTCGCTTTCCTGTCATAGATCTTTTTGATTCTCTCCTACAACTTGAATGTGTTCTGGAAGACCTCTTCTCCCGTTTGCTGCAAATGAATCATCTGATTTATCCTTCTCTGCATATGGCTTTCTTCACTACCAGCTTCCTGAAGAAGCTTGACCACCGGAACAGCAAGTGAGGTAGGAAAGACTGTATCTACTCCATAAACTACTTCGAAGGGGGACATACCAATAGACTTCTTTTGACTTACCCGATCAGCCCATAATGCATTCACCAGCTTCTTATGCCATCTCTTCTTATTTATGTCCAGCAACTTTTTAATGATATTGACTAGAGACTTATTGGAAGATTCCGCCAAACCATTGCCTTGCGGATGATAGGCGGTTGAATGTCCCAAAATAATTTTATACTTAGCACAAAACTCAATCATATTTCTTGATTTAAAATCCGCTGCATTATCAGTGATCAATTTACTCGGGCAACCAAAACGAGACAAAATGTTGTTCTCAAGGAAATAAATAATTACCAAATCGGTGGCTTTCCTTGTAGGAACTGCTTCGATCCATTTCGTAAAGTAGTTGGTGGCTGTTAGAATCCATCGATGCTGTCCTAAGGAAGGAGGATGGATTTCCCCAATGAAATCCAAACCCCATTGCTGGAAAGGGGCGCTTACCTCAATAGGCTTGAGTGGCAATGGCTGTAATTTCTGTCTTCCTTCGAAAATCTGGCACTCATGGTAGCCTTTGACTGTTTTATAGAGATCAGCAAACAATGTCGGCCAATAGTACCCTGCTCTCAAAATCTTATTGGCATTTGTCTTCCAAAAATGATGACCCCCGCAGTCGCCTTTGTGAAAATATTCCATTACCTTCTTCGCTTCTTCCTCCACCAAAAAATTCAATAACACACCACCTAGATCTTTCCAAAAAAGTGCAAAATTCAAAATGCAAAATTTTGCAGCCTTCAGTTTCAAATTTCTACCTTTGTTTCTAGTCATGCCGGGCGGTGATGACAAATTTTGAAGAACATAGACGATATCTGAATACCATGGGGAATCAACAAACATTTCCGATACCTAAAGTGGCGAATTCTCCTCATCTTCATCAGACATAGCAGCAATCATATTTATGTCTAATGCGTGCAAATTTGATTCATCCATAAGCTTTGCCATCCCCTGTCCCTTGATAAGCTTAGTGGGCCGTATTTCCACATCATATTCCAACAAAGCTGCGATCCACTTGCCACGTCTTCCTTCCGAATTATTCTGTACTAAAACATCTTTCACAGCAGCGTTAGGAACATAAGCTAAAATATGGGAATGCAAAATGTATACCCGGAAATCCTTCAATGCCTTTACCAGTGCCAGAGCTTGTTTCTCGATGATGTTGTATTTAAAGGCTGCGTCTCTAATAGTTCGACTAAAAAATTCTATAGGCTTCTCATGTCCATCTCTTTTCTGCATTAACACAGCTGCCATGGTGTGTTCCGAAGTGAAGGAAAACAAAATAAAGTCTTGGGTGTAATCCGAGTTGATTAACACTGGAGCTGAAGATAGTACCAACTTCACCAAATTAAAGGACTTTACCGCCTCTTCAGTCCACTTCACTTGGCTGTCCTTTTTCAACATATTTTTTATTTCTCTTAAATGTTCAGTAAGGTTTGGGACAAAATGACGCAGAAAGTTCATCTTACCATTAAAAGACTGAATCTCTTTCTTGTTCCTGGGAGGGTCAATTTGCTGGATTGCTTCAACACGTGCTGGATCAATACGAATGCCATCTTTGGAAATAATGTGACCAAGTAATTTACCTTCATCCATGGCGAACAAGCTCTTTTTAGGATTAAGCGAGACACCATATTTTCTGCACTTCTGAAAAACAACTTTCAAGTGATACATATGCTCTTCATCTGAATTGGAAAAAACCGTCAAATCATCAAGGTATATAACAAGGAAAACATCTTTTTCATTCGCAAAAGCCATGTCCATCGCCCGCTGGAAAGTTGCACAAGCATTCTTCAAACCGAATGGCATCTTGGCATAGTGGAATGTTCCCCACGGAGTTGTGAATGTTGTTTTGTCGCGGTCGTCCTCATGAACCAAAATTTGGTTATATCTAGAATAACCGTCGAGTAGTGACATCCGAGATGCACCCACTACTCGCTGCAATATATGATCCATCTTAGGCAATGGATAATTGTCCTTCAATGACACCTTGTTCAAATTTCTGAAATCAATACACAACCGAATCTCACCTATATTTTTCCGCACTGGCACTAAATTGGAAATCCAATCAGAAAATATGATGGGAACAATGATTCCTGCTTTGTACAACCTGTTTACCTCCTTCTCAATCGATGGCAGCAACTTTGGATTGATTCTTCTTAGCTTTTGTCTGAAAGGCTTCTGATTAGGCTTAATAGGGATAGTGTGTTGAATTATATTGGTGTCATATGTCTTTAAATCTGAGTAATCCCAAGCGAAAGCATCAGCAAATGAAGACAAAAAACTCACATATTCAAATCTTACCTCCGGTGGCAATGATTTTGATAAATTCACCATTTTGGGGTCTTCAGCTGTCCCAATATTTACATCTTCCACTCCTTTTTCCGTCGGTCGTAAGGTTGGCTTTTTAGCCACATCATCCTGATCAAAGAGTTCTTCTAAAGGTATCAAACCTTTAGGAATAATGTTGTCTTTCATCTGCAACACCTCCATTTGATTTACTTGAACATCATCACCATTATCATATTCTACATCGATTGAGGTATCTTTGAACTTACCTTTACTTTGCAGAAAATCATTAATATCATCATCATCTTGGAAAACTTGCCAACATCTTTGATTATCCGGGACAGTCGGACGGTGCTTCACATGGATTTCGAACTTATTACTTGAATTCATTGGGATCTTCAAGTTACTTGCTGCCTTAGCAAGTGCATCTGCAATTCCATTTTGAATGTGAGGAATACAAGTCAAGGTATAATCTGAAAACTGCTTCAAAATGTCAAGGACAGCGTTCCGGTAAGCCCGCATCCGGGGATGTTTCGTTTGATATTCACCCTTTACTTGCTTAATCACCAATTCGGAGTCGCCATAGACTGTGATTCTCTTAGAATTCAGTTTTCTAAGAATCTTTAGGCCAGCAATCAGAGCTTCATACTCAGCCTCATTGTTCGAACAATCAAATGCTAATTTGTAAGAACATACCCGTACATTGCTCGGTACCTTATTTGGAGTGGAAAAAGGACTGCATACCCAAATACCAATCCTAGCACCATCATTGCCCACTGCACCATTGAAATCCATGGTCCATAGACCCTCTTCATCATCCTCTAAGTGCTAAAATTGTGCTAGCTCTATTTTTTCTGCTTGCTGTCCACTATCTTTAGCTGATTGCTCCACTGTGCTTTCCAGTTGTTGCCTTTCTTTCTGCAAAACTTCTCTGAAATTCTCGGTAATCTCTGGAATATCTTCTGCTTGAACTAACTGACTATCTACATCATTGAAACTATCGTAAAACAAAACAAAAGACTCTAAATCTGTATGTACATAATTAATCAGATGATTGACTGGTTTTTCCTTGGTTGTAATCATATACTTCATTTTTTGTTCCCAGTACAATTTTATCATTTGGCCAAACATGAGAATCGTCGGATAGGAGAAATCTAACTGTAATGTCCCTTTCAATTTTGCTCCCCAAGATCTGGAAAGCAACATACCAAATCTCGGAGGAATGTCTGCTACAACAACGTCCATCAAAACATTCTTTGTAGGAATCTGATCCAAACTTACAACCAAGTCTTTAATGAGCCCAATACATCTCACTCTGCTAGAATCAAATGAATAAAGATCATGGTACTTTCTGGTAATGTCTAAACCCAACTTCTCCATGATTTCTTTCGGCATAAGATTATGGGAAGCACCGGAATCGAACATGGAATTATGCAATACAAACTCATGCAGTCGAAGACTAATATAAAAAGGAGGCACTTCACTATTCAGAGACTCACCATCTAAAGCTGGTCCAAATATCAGTTCTGGTTGATCATCTTCAATATTCACCATATCAGACATGGGATCAAAATTCAAAATTTTGGAGTCTTGACCCTTATAACTATTGTTTCTCATTAGTTCGGTCAAGGGAATGGATACCTTCAATTTAGAAATTTCATTCTCCAAAATAAAGGCTGAAGTCTTCTCGATCTCTTTGGCTAGAACATCTTTCTTTTCAGCCTTCTCCTTTGATGTAATTGGCTGATTTGATTTTTCTGTTGATGATGACTTGGTGGCAGCGGAGTCAACTATCTCTTTTTCTTTCTTTTGTGCAACAGGTGAATCATTTTTGGGTGCTGAAACTTCCTTTCTCTTCTGAATTGGATTGACTGGTACATCTCTATTTCTAAGAGAATATTGCTTCTGCTGGGCTGAAAATGCATTCATATAACCTCTCTGATACTCATCCGACTCTTCTTCAAGAGCAGCATCATTAGCCAAGATAAAATCCTCATCTCTTTGTACTGCTGAACTTTCTGCATACTCATCATCTTCAGTGATATAAATGGGCAAATCATCAGGAGTAAAGAAATGAATTTCCTCCCCTACTACATCATCTTCATCATCTGAATCCTGACCAACAAAATTCTGCTGAAGAGGTGTCTTTACTTGTTGCTGGACTGTTGGTTCTTGTGGTCGTTGTTCTCGTTGTTTGATCCTAAATTGTGGCTGCTGCTGACCACGGAAGTTGGGATTTCGAACTTGAGGTTCGGGCTTATCAAGAGTGAACCTTTAGAAAAAAATTTCCACCTTGTGAAGTATCTGATCTGTAGATGTAGAAGCTTATTCTTTTATCACAACTTTCTTCTCGGCTTTCAATCTAGCTCTCTTGTCATTCAAATTTGCCTCAACACTTACGTCAATCTTCTGCATGTCCTCTAAAGTAGGTGGATCTCTATCTCGTAATGAATAGGCCATCTCCAGATCAAAACCATCTGGGAATTTTAACAAATCTGATTTCTTAGAAGGTCTCAAATCATCAGGAATTGCATTATAAACCGCATTAAATATGATAATATAGTCTTGGACAGACTCACCAGGATTGCGCTTGATCTTGGTATACTCAGAAGTGATTTGAATTGGATCTCTCTTCATTTCCCACCGATCTAGAAATTATCTCTGAAGCTCTTCTAATGTATTAATACTTATGGGATGCAAAGCTCTGAACCACTTGCGTACCTCACCTCCAAAATTTTGCACAAACAATCTCATGGAGACATTCTCTTCATCAATTTCATGGAGATCCAAAAAGTCTGTCATTCTGTCGATATGCTGCTGAGCGGGCACACTTTGAGGAGTACCATCAAACAAAGGAATTTTACTTTGATAATCAGCAGGTATGAGATCCACGTTTGCTGGCAAAACAAGAGGTGCGAATCTAGCAGCCATTGCTCTTGGTGGATTTATGATCTGTCTTGGAGAAACGGGTGGAGTAGGAGCAGTAGGTGTACGAGGCGTATGTGGTGGAGATGGAGGAGGAAATATTGCTGATTTCTGATCAAAAATGGATGGTTGTACGGGAATGGTAGGAATAAAAGAAGGTTCAGCGTGAACTTGTGAATCAGATGTAACTACTGATGGACCAAGAGTTTCAGAAGCAGATTCGATAAAGTCAGGAATATTCGTTGCCACAATAGAGTTCTGAAGATTCAAAATGTAATTATCAATGGATCTATTAGCTTGTTCAACCTCAAGATACTTGATAAACTTAGGATTTATGACAGTAGAACCAGTAGCACTTTCGGATTTAGTTTCAAACAACGACAACTCGAACTGATCATCAAACTCAATATCTTCAATGAATTTAAATACAGTAGGGTATGAATGAGATTTAAACAAAGGGATCACAGGACTTTCTCGACGGAGGATTCTTGAAATCAGATTGGGATTCTCATACACTGGAGGCGGATCAGGATCGGGATTTGATCTAGTATGTCTTCTGGTAGCCAGTGTGTTGATCTATTCAAAAATCAAAGGACAAAACCGATCTATTTAGCCTATCAAATTCTAGACTCAATCATCCAGAAGTCTAGAACGATACAATACACTGGGGTAATTCACAAGTCAAATGTCACGTTCACAAGCTAAACCGGAGATCGACTGAAGTAGTGTTTATCTACTTCCGCCAATGCAAGGCAAAAGCGTTTCGAAAGCTACCTGGCGTGACTTCAGACTCCGTCTGTAACTTATGAAACAAATAAAACCAACAAGAAAATCATTTTTCCCCAGTATGGTCGCCACTATGTTAGTTCCCAAATCCACCTTAGGCTGAAATAAAGTAGAAGAAGGACAACACCAAACCATGCTTAGCCTTGTAGCTAGCCCTACGAGGACAGGAGAGGGCTCTCTCCGGGTCAATCTAAATGAAAATATTCAAAATGGCTTGAGATGACTAAAACAACAATTGATCTTAGGCTAGATAAACAAATAGAAGGGTTTGATTTTGATTTTTAGGAGTTTTTGTTGGAAAAAGGGAAAAAACAATTTTGGGCTTGGGGATGAGGCCAAATTCTTGCAGAGTTCAAGTTGGGGCGAGGTAGGCAGCGGATTTGATGTCTGAGATCAAATTAATGGATTGAAAATACTGCTGAGGAGCTAAAGAGGGCAAGAGAGTGCGGATCCTCTTCAAACTAACGAAAAACATATAAAACTAAACAAAAGTCTAAGGCAGAGCACCAGCAAATCAATGAATTCTACCTCAATTACTCATTTGTTTAATTCAGAATCAAAGAGAAGGGAAATGGAATACATATAACATTAATGAAAATTAAAATAACATGAGAAGAACATCATCAAATCTCAGAAGCCACAAGGATCCCAACAAGTGCTGCAAAACTCTGGTCTTTCCTTTGCCAAAAATCTGAAATGAATGTACAATGAGGTGCCAAACTTTTCCCAAGTATCCAACCCTAAAAATGTCTCAGAAAATACAATATATAGACCATCCTAACCCCTTCCCATGCCTCTAGGGTTCGAGCTCATCCTTCTAGGAGCTGTTTCAAAAAATTCTAAACATGGAGCTAAAATCTAGGCAGCCAAACACCTTGCCTCTATATGCTAGGAAACTGATCCATTTACTTAATTTTCACTTTTTAGTGAATGAATCCTCTAGAACAAGTAAAAACATGCCAAATTTACATCATGGTTACCAAATTACATCAATATAGATCAATCATCACATGAAAAAGTAAAACTAGCCAAAACTGGGCGAATTTCTGAGCTGAAAAGTGAAATTTGGGCAAAATTCCTCTATACGCCACGCCCAAATTCTCTATGCGTCGCGCCACTTTGAGTCTGTTTTTGAGGCACTTCCCGGAGTTCAAATTGAGCTCATGATAGCTCGTTGGAAAGACATGGATGTCTGATATCCAACCCAAGTTGAATTTTTCAATTTGGATGTCATTTGCCCCTCCAAAACTGCAATCGCCCAAGACTGATTCCTGCTGGTGCAAAAAGTGGCAGAAAGGCCATTTTCAAGGTGTTTTTGGCCCTTTAGGCAGCCTAGAATTTGATGAAATGCTTCGTCCATTCCTGAAAATACATAATATATCATAAAAAACCCAAAAATGCAAATTTTTCCTCCAGAAGATATCCCAATCATAAGCGCGCGTCGGGCGGAAAAACCTGTTTTGCAACCAAAATTTTCAAAATGACAAAATTTTATCCAAATTGGTTGAAATTCGGAGTGAAGGTATCCCATAATGTCTCATGCTCAGCCAAGGAATCTTCGGCCAGGATTCGGAGTGGATCCAGCCTTTTCCGACGTTTTAGTGCTTTTCTCAACCTCACCTTCAGGATCTTCATTTTTGCTCTGGAAACGTGTGTGTGGGCCCAATAGTGATTCTTCATGTGTCTGAGCATGTCTTTGTCCCAATTGGCCTTCACCAACAACTTCTCCAAATGAATGTTGACGTGCGTAAGGCAAGTCTCTCGCTTAAATGGTGTCATGTCACTTGGTCTCTTTCGGGCCAATTCCCGGTCTTCACGGATTTGCCGCAACTCTATGAGTGTATGCTGATCCTCCAGTTGTTTATTCTACTGCTCCAAGTAATTTATAACCCACTGATCTCTTTGCAACTTCTCGGTCAGCGTGTCGATCTTAGCTTTCTGCTCCTGGATGATTTCTTTCAACTTTGAGCTGGGAGAGCTCGAATCAACATCGATGAGTATAAAATCAGTGTCTTGGCCTCCCAAGGGGCCCTCATCGTGCATAGGCTTCTTGCCTCTGTCCTGTACCTGTGCTGATGTAGAAGGCGAGACCCCTTCCACACCATGTGGAGATAGTACTCGCGCTACTGATGAAGATAACAAGACCCCTTCCACCCCTGGTGGAGATAGTACTCGTCGTGCTGCTGCAAATAAGGCTCTGTGGGATCTCTGATATGTCACACACACTGGAGCACTGATAGGCTCGGTCTTAGGAACCTCAAACTGATGTGAAGGCTCTTCCTCATCATGAAAAATCTCGGGAGGAGGCTAGGGGGCTGCAAATAAGGCACGGGAAATGAACTCATCCCACGTGATGCCCTGCAATCCAAGCTGATGTACTCCAATGATTTTGATGAGCGCATAATGGTAAATGTTGTTATGATGTTGCTCTGGAGTCTTATTTTGTACAAGGGTAGTCATCCGCTCTATGTTTTGGCACATGAAGTATGGAATATTCATCATTCGCACCCTCGTGAAATGCATCAAGAGTCTGACATGATATGCATAAAGGCGCGAGAATCTACCCTCACAGCTGAAGTATCTAATGATGAGTTTCATTAATGGTGCATAGGACTCCTTGAGAAACCGGAACGGGAATACCCTACTCAACTGCCTCAAATATCCAGGCCTGATGTAAGGTTCATAATATGCTCTATCCAGCTGCTGTCTCTTATTCCACTCCTCACCAATATTCGGTATCCCGGTCGCCTCAGCAATGGTCTCTGGTGTCAAAGTGAAGCTCACTCCAGCAAGGTTTACATGACCATCACGCAAATGTAGGACAAATAAGCAAACCAACTCTGGATGGTGCTGAATCTGAGATATCATTTCACAATACCGAAAACATGAATGCTGCTGAAAACATGTCATTGCAAGCGGGCAGGCCTGCAATTGAGCCAAAGAAGTGGGCTCCTCCATGACGTGCCTGCCACTCTTATGAGACCTCCTTGGTACATTTAGCTCTGCGGTTGAATCACTGTCCTGCTCATATCCCTGCTCATATGATGAATTTGTCTCTGACATGATGCTGAAAACAAGGTGTTTGACAAATAGGTGGTGATAAATATATGGTCAAAACAAGAGTTTGTTTTTCAATACCAAGTGTGCCACATATGAGATGAGAGGCTGCAAGGAAGTATCACCATGAATGCAATAGACTGTAAAGTGATTCAGAATGGAAGGACATTCACTCACTGTTTGGGGAATTTCGGGATTAAGAACCTTTACAAGTGATATGGGAATAGGTGATAATGATGCGGGGTAGTTTTAGGAATAAAAGTCAATGAAATGGTGACATATAAGTGAAATCAAGGATATGGAGGAAATCCTTGAATGTGGAAATTAGGATTTTGTCAATGGAGGGAAATGATAGTAGGTGATAGGGTTTGAGGGTTTAACACATGGGCATAAAAGGGAATAAGGGATATGGGACAGTGGATATAGGAGAGGGACTGTGGTATGAGAGTGTGACAGTAGTAGCAGTGATAACAATGATAACAATAACAAGGGCACAAATGAAAATGGAATGAGGGTTTAAGCACCAAAGTTCAAGTTTTAATCACCTTCTTTCAAACCCTTGGGAGCTGATTGCAATATGGGTGTAGCGTTTATGTTTCACCACTCAATTCTTTGATCTCTTCGCTTCTAAACCACAGCACCATAGCTAAAAATCATTAAACAGGCTTTGAAAAACTTACTTGGAGAAAATTGCACTGAAACAAATCGAATTTTCATAGAGTGGAAGTGATTTGGCCTTTGGGGCTCTGTGCGCCGCGCACAAGCCCAATGCGCCACGCTCAATGGGTGTGCCGTGCCAGAAGAAAATAACACGGTGTATTTCGGCTCTATGCGCCGCGTCGTCCCAATGCGCCGCGCCCTGTCCCAATGCGCCGCGCTGTCTTCAGTCACACAGTCTGCCCTTCTAAAACACCGTTTCGACCCTCACACTTCAAACTCGACCTTTCCCTTGGATTTTATGAATACTCTTGATGCAAAATAAATGAATGGCTTTGATAAATATCTCATATAGACATGGTTTTAATTTTTACTTCTTCAAAACCCATTTTGTAATGTTTTTTACTTTGGCATTTTTTCATTTAATACAACTTTGTCTTTTGTTTCCTCACTAACTTTCTAAGCTTTGAATGATGAAATTGGTTGATTTTTTGCAGGGATGTTGGCGTTGGACCTTGGCAAAGGAAAACCAGAGTCTGCATGGTGAAGTACAACATGGTGGAAAGATACATTTTATTACAAAATTTAGACAATTTCTTCTTCAAAACAGAGTTTTGAAGAAGAAACATCCTCGAGCATATTAACGATGAAAATTTTTGAACTAAAAACTTATTGAAAACCTCCTCATGGCCTGCGGGCATTGTTTAACATTTCGAAAGACCAAACCCTAGACCTAGAAACTAAAATGACTCTTTTTGACCAAAACAGCTTGTATGACTGTAAATGACATAAACTGAACTTTGATGAATTTTGGGAAATTTTGACTAACCCAACAGGTACAAGCATGAGGGAAAATGAGAGAACAAAACCCTTCCGTCAAACAATGGCATGCCCCTAACGGAATGCAAATGAATGAGCATAATGAGACACCTAAACAATGAAATGCAATAAGAGAAATGATCTCTAACGGAGGGATGTAAAGACCGACTCTAACACCTTCATCACGTGTGTTGTCAACAATTATTGTCTACCCTAGATACAGCCTAGAGTTGCTATAGACCAGTGCCTAAGACATCTTAGCATAGCAGGAGGCATATAATAAAACTAGGTTGTCAATCCAAAGACTCTCGTACTATCTCTAGTTAAACAAGAAAATTGATTGAAAATGGGACCAGCGATCACAGAAACTGTCACAGGGAAAGTGATGTTGCAGAGGCACAACACAAAGCTCTAGTGTAAAAGGATCAGACAGTTAAGAGACAATTTACTACAAAGAGGGCCGGTTCAAATCATATATCATAGAGATCAAATATCAGAAAATGCGTGGAGGAAAGAAACATAAGAGGATATTAATTAACTTTGGTCTGATACCCAGATATACAACAGAACCACATATGGGCTTATCAATCTAAGAATCCATACATGACAATGGCATTTTAAAAGCACCCTCCCAAAACAACTAATATAGCAGAAAGATGGATGAAATGATTATGAAACAGTATATCATGCATGAGCCTATTTAAAGCGCTTGACTGATTTTGAGTATGGGCATCAACTAGGACGAATCCTAACCAAACCAGTAAGCCACTCACATTCCAAAACATGATACAAGAAGATAAATGAAATAGAAAGAGCTACTGTATTAAACACATAAGAGAAATTCACATACTGTGAGATATCAAAGACCAGAATCCTCTAAAATAGACAGAACTCCTCCTCACTGAGACCCTACGGGCTTTGAGCCTGAATACTAAAGCTTTACAAAGTGTACACAAAAATGCCTTCCACAGCACAATTTTCTGATAAAAGTCTGGAACCCTTAAAAAAAATTTCTTCTCTCAATTTATAGAGGAAGGAGGTGAGAAAACTCATAAAAGAAGTAGGTGAAACAATTAATTATTTCATTGAAACAAAATGGTGAGAAAATTCCCGGCCAAAGTGTTTGCCGGCGTTAGTCTGCTGTAAGTACTCTGCTACTGCTCCATGGAATAAATGTTGAAGATGAAAATATTCTCATAAACAAGGCATGGAAAATAAAATATATGAATGCTCTGTCCTTTGCTGAGAGAGAGATCTGCTGCAATAAAACTTTGAGGTTGCTTTCCCGTGCATCTGTACTCCTTGCCCTCTAAACTCTGGATTAAGATTTAAATTCCTCAATGCCGGATACTGAGCTCCTCGATCTTTTGCCGATATTCTGTGTGGCATCATTAATGTTCTCATCTAACAGAACCTGCCCCTTTTGGATTGCTTTGAGAGGTTTGATAAATTTCAGCTCTGCTTCGTTTAATAAAAGTCTTATCGACAATATTTCCTAGATCTCTGCGTCATCATTCTG
Organism: Pinus albicaulis; assembly: GCA_034641835.2. Taxonomy (NCBI): domain Eukaryota; kingdom Viridiplantae; phylum Streptophyta; class Pinopsida; order Pinales; family Pinaceae; genus Pinus; species Pinus albicaulis. Next base: position 79,486,759 of record CM076576.1, read on the forward strand.
CGCTTGATAGATGGTCCTTTAGAATGCCTTTGGCCCTTGTGATGTAGGTCACAAACTACGACAATTCTTTAGCGCCCGATACCTACAAAAATCCTCAAACAAATTAAAGGAAACTAGACACTGGGGTTGTGGATGTGACAATGATAATGGAGATGGTGATACGGACTGAGTAAAATGATGAGACAATGCAGGATGGAAACTAAGGATACAGAGGAAAAAAGATGGATGAACGGGGCGGATGATCGATAATGAAAACCCCAAAATAAAACACATAACAGAATATATTGTTGGTGGCGGGGGATGGAAATGCCACGGGGGCGTACGAAGGGCTAAGAAGAAGTGATGACGTGGAGGTAGGCTTGATCGGTCAGCGAGGTGTGTTGATAATTCCGAGCTATAGGATCAAAAAATAGAATCAACGGTTGAAAAAAAATAAGAGGGTGATGGAATGGTGGACCCGAGGTACGATTTCCTTTTGCTATCGCTCGTGCAGTTTTGGGGAATAATCGCCGTTGGATGAAGGCTTCGAGATCTGACGGCGATGGTGGATTCCGCTGCCCGAACTTTGACCCGTCGATAACGCGCAAAATGGGGGCGGTTTTGGGACGTACAACAGGACATGCAGCGATCATCGTATGGGATCGCTACGTTTCGCGAAAATACCGCCTTCCCAACAAAGGTGGTGCGGAACGAAACATCTAGTTTCAAAAGCGCGGGGACCACCAGGGTAAGCAAGACTCCACTCCGTCGATTGATTTTCGATCAGACGACTCCAGATGCGCCCGAAACTTTGAACCGTAAGCCCCTTTCTGTCTGGCGCGCGGTCTTGCGCCTGAGTCATGTGGGGGATGAAACAAAGGGGGCTAAGGCTTGAAGGGCTAGGCCCGATATATTTTAATTGCGGGTATCAGCCTTTTCGAGATGTATTTTTCGGGCAGAGAGGGGTAGCGATAGGCTGAATATAGGGAGTTTGGGTCACCAAAGAGAGTTTTAAACAGATTTGGACGGGACCAGTGGCCAAAAATTTGAACGAGGAGTTGGCATGAACAACATTGGCTCCAGCTGGGGACGGCACGTTCATCCCTGGACGTGTCGAGAACCTGCAGACCACCTATGCATCCTGTATGTAGATTCTGCTCTCCGGCACTCCTTGCTTTTCACTTGTAATTCATCCCATTTCCCTTGTTACCAAAAACAAGAAAAGAAACAAAACAGAAATTAATTTACAATATGGTACACCTGGCCATCTTTGCCTGCATCAAAACTAAAAATAGGGCTTGAGAAATTGGCCATTCACAGGGGCATCCAGCGAATCGCCCTGTAGATTCTCCAGCATGAATGTATTATTACCTTTCTATTCCACAATTTTGAATGGGCCAAACCAAAGTGGATCGAATTTACCATGCTTGCCCTTTTCAGCTCTTCGGACATCCCACCTGAGAACTAAGTCGCCAATCTGCAATTTCCTATCTTTTGCATGCTGATCAAATATGTTTTTCATTTTTTCCTGATATTCAGCTAATCTCTGATTCACCTGGTCTCATGTTTCCTCTAATTCGACCAATTGATTGATTCTTCTGACCATATCATCTGGTTCTTCCTGGCTTTCCTGCATGAAACGTGCCACTGGAAAGGCCAGCTGCACAGGAAACACTGTTGCTCGTCCATACACCAGTTCATATGGAGATTTCCCAGTTGCTCTGTTGCTGGTGATTCTGTTTTCCCACAGAGCAAACTTCAATTGGGAATCCCAATTCTTCTGGTTTTCATTGATTATTTTCTTCAAGGCCCTCACCAAAGTTTTATTAGGAGATTCTGCTAAACCATTTCCCTATGGATAATAGGTTGTAGAATGATTAAGTGCAATATTATACTGCTGGCAGAAATTCAAAAATTTTGCAGATTTGAAGGCCTGTGCATTATCAGTCACTATTCTAGCAGGACAGCCAAACCTTGATATGATATTTTCTTCCATGAATTTCATGATGACTGTATCTGTGGCATTTCTTGTGGGTATGGCTTCCACCCATTTCATAAAATAATCTGTGGCTGTCAGTATCCATTTGTGTTGGCCACTGGATGGAGGGTGTATTTCTCTTATAAAATCTCGTCCCCATTGTTGAAATGGTTCGTTCACATGGACAGGAATTAAAGGTAGAGCTGGCAGCTTTTGTTTCTCAACAAATTTTTGACACTTATCGCATGCTCTGACCCAAGTAAAAACATCCCCAAATAACTTAGGCCAGTAGAAACCAGCCCTCAGAATTTTATGGGCTGTGGCTCTCTAGCTGTAATGGCCTCCACAAATTCCTTCATGAAATTCCATCGTTATACCTTCCACTTCATTTTCTGTGAGGCACAATAATAGTATGCCTGAAGGGTCTCTCCAATACAACTGGCCATTGGCAACTATGTACTTTTGTGCTTTCAATATTAATGCTCTGTATTTGGCCTTATCGCAACTTGGAGGACAGCTGAGTGTTAAAAGATATTCTACTATTTCTCTATACCATGGACTGGTGAGGTATTTTATATGTGCTTTCTGAGCGGCCATCTCCAGTCCTTGCTGCTCTTTTTCCTCCTTAGATTGTTCATTTGCAATCATAGATAAATTAATGCCCAAGGCTTGATGATTTGATTCATATAACATTTTAGCAAGTCCCTGTCCCTTAATCAGCTTAGTAGGTCTGATGTCCAAATCATATTCTTGTATTTTTGCAATCCATCTTCCTCTTTTTCCTTCAGTATCTCCCTGAATGAGAATGTCTTTGACAGCTGCTGTAGGGACATATGCAGTAATATGGGACTGCAAAAAATACATTCTAAAGGCTTTGAGGGACCTTACTAGGGCATATGCCTGCTTTTCTAATATATTGTACTTCAATTCTGCATCACGCAATACCTGACTGAAAAAGGCTATGGGCTGCTCATATCCATCTTCATTTTTCTGCAACAAAACTCCAGCTATTGTATGAGGTGAAGCGAATGAAAAGATCATAAATGGTTTTGTATAATCAGGTCCAACTAGTACAGGGGCTTCGGAAAAAGCATTTTTTATCCTTGTGAATGCTTCTCTAGACTCCTGAGTCCATTTTACTTAGTTTTTCTTTTTCAGCATATCTGTTATGTGCCTAACTATCTCAACATAGTTAGGAATAAATCTTCTCAGAAAATTGATTCGCCCTAAAAACACCTGCACTTATTTTTTATTCCTGGGGAGAGAAATACCATTTATAACTTCAACTCTTTTAGGGTCTATTTTCACGCCATCTTTAGTTACAATGTGCCCTAAGATTTTTCCCTCATCCAATGCAAACAAAGACTTTTGAGGATTGAGGGAGAGACCATACCTTCTGCATTTTTCAAAGGTTCTCTGCAAGTGTTGAATGTGTTCAGTATCATCCTTTGAAAACACTGTAATATCATCAAGATATACCACCAAAAATTTATCTTGTTCCCCAACAAAGGCTATTTCCATAGCCCTCTGAAATGTGGCCCCTGCGTTAATCAAACCAAATGGCATCCTGGCATACATAAATGTTCCCCATGGGGTGGTGAATGCAGTTTTCTTCTGATCCTCTGGAAGTACAGCCACCTAGTTATAGCCAGAAAAACCATCCATCATTGACATTCTTGAGGCTCCTACTACTTTTTGCAGCATGTGGTCCATCTTTGGCAAAGGATACTTATCCTTTAATGATGCTCTATTTAAATTTCTGAAATCCACACACAACCTTATTTCTCCATTTTTCTTTTGAACAGGAACAAGGTTTGCTACCCATTCTGAGTATCTCAATGGCACAATTATCTTAGCTTTTAGTAGCTTCTTGATTTCTTTTTCAATTGAAGGAAGCAGCAGAGAATTTATTTGTCTGAGCTTCTGCTTATAAGGCTTTGCATCTTCCCTCAAAGGAATTTTATGCTACATTATATTAATATCAAAAGTTTTTAGGTCCTGATAGGACCATGCAAATACATCTTTATAGGATTGAAATAACTTCAGATATTTTCTTTTGTATTCCTCTGAAACCTTCTTATATAATTTTACAATTTTGGGCTCAGCATCAGTGACCAAATTCAAGTCTTCTACTTGATTTTATTCTATTATTTTATTATGCTGCAATGGAACATCATTTTTATCAAATAATATTTCTAGAGGCACCAACCCTCTAGGTATAACGTTTCCTTTCAACTGCAGCACTTTACTACCTGCCACCTTCTTCTCCCATTTGTTTTCTGCAACGTTTTCAACATCTTCCTCGCCATCATCAATTTCTGTATTTGAAAACTCACCCACTGTCTCTAGGAATCTCTTCATATGTTCCTCATCTTCAAATACCTGCCAGTGCTTAATGTTATCTGGGATTGATGGTCTGCATCGTACTTCAATTTCATACCTCAAGAGTGGGTTATGAGGAGGATGAAATGTGCTAGCAGCCACAGCAAGAGAATCTGCCATTCGATTCTACTCCCGGGGCATGAACTGTATGTTGAAGGCTGAGAAGAAATTCTTCACCATGTCCCAAACTTCATTTCTATATACCCTTAGCCGAGGATGTTTGGTCTGGCATTTATTTCGAACCTGTCTTACCACCAGCTCAGAGTCTCCCATGACTTTTAAACTTTGGATGCCCATGTTTCTAGCTGTCTGCAATCCCAACAAAAGTTCTTCGTATTCAGCTACATTATTAGTAGCATCATACTCCAATTTTAAGGATAGTGGGACCCATTTTCCTATAGGAGAAATTAATAACACCCCAGCTCCATTGCCTTCTCTTGAATTTTCCCCATCAAAATGTAAAGTCCAGATTCCAGCTTCATAATTTTCTAAAGGATGCTCATCCTTAATTTGGAAGGAGGGTTCATGCACATAATTTTGATCTTCTTCTAGCATAAAGCATGAAAAATCTCCTTCTTTACTATAGACTGGTGAATTTTCAGATTTATCAGCCTTAGTAACCACTTTGACAAGTTTAGTTTCCCTGTATAACCTCCTCTCCTGACCACCAAAAACTGGGATAGTAGCATATGTTAAATCCAACTTGATTGACCCACCAATATTTCTACCCCAGGACCTTGACAGCAACATGCCGAAGCGGGCTGGGAAATCGGCCACCACAATGTCCATGACCACCCTTTTTGCTGGAATTTGGGCCAAATTGACCACTAAATATTTAATCATCCCCAAGCATTTAACCCTTTTGGAATCAAATGAATATAGGTCTTTGTATGGACGTGTGATTTGCAGCCCTAGTTGTTCCATGACAGACAGAGGCATAAGATTATGGGAAGCCCTAGAATCTAACATTCAATTGTGTAGCAGCAGGTCATGAATCACTAGAGACACATAAAAAGGAGGAGTAGAAGGATCTATCTCCTCAACATGAGGGCCAAATACTACCATGGGCCTTTCTTCTTGAAGGTTTAGACTATCTGGAATAACTGGTGTTTCAGGGGGGAATATGAAAGAAGCGACTTGAGACTGATATGCAATTTGTTTCAATAATTTAGTCAAGGGGACTGAAATTTTATTTTTTCCAAGCTCTTTTTGCAGACTAAAAGCAGGAGGGGACTTCTCCATTACAGCATCTTTTGACTCTTTATTTTCAGCTGAGGATTTAACTTCTTTGGACACAGACTCAACATTAGGAGGAATAACTGTATAGGAAGAAGAAGGACCTTGATTATTAGACTGCAGAGGAGTATTTAGAGGACTCTTACCTTTATCTGCAGCTTTCTGCATTGTCATCTCTTTTTGAGCAGGTGCTTCTTTCTGAGGTGGCTCTTCTTCTTGATCTTGAGTCCAGGCCCTCTTCCGTGAAGATCTGAGATCATATTTTCTATTGAATTGTGCCAACATGAAGTCCTCAAACTGTTTACAACAATGATCAATCTCTTCTTCTTCTGTGTCTTCAAATTCTTCATCTTCTTGCAACAGACATTCTACCTCATAGGCAGCATTTTCAGTAGAGTCATCTTCTGAACCATCCAAATACAGAGGATGTGGTACTTGATCTTGTTGTTCTTTTGGATCTCTTGGAAATATCTACAGGGGTGGCTTTCTATACTGAGGATTGTAACCTCTGTTTGGAGCATTATAAAAATTCTTGGGAACTGGGTTCTTTGCCTCTAATTCAAGCTTGACCATCTTCTTAATCATTTTGCTTATTTCCTCCATTTTATCTGAATCCTTATCTTGGTTGGAAGTGGATACTTCTTCTTTCCCCCTCATTCTAACATCCTGTTCAGCCTTCCCTTTTAATTTTCCAGTGGAAGCAAAGTTCGCTTCTAATTCAAGAGCATCTGACTGAGCATCATCTAGGGTGGCAGGCTTTCTTTCCCTGAGGGAGAAACCAAAATCTGAGTCAAAAGATGCAATAAAAACAACTTTGGCAGCATTCTGGTGAGGCTTCATGTCTACAGGGAGATTGAGATATAACTTATTGAATCTCTTGATAAATTCTGACACCCCTTCATTATGTTTCTTTTGCAAAGTATTGAATTTAGTAAGACATTGACCGTGATATTTATTTTCTCCCCACTTCCTGAGAAAAGTATTATCCATGTCATCCCAGGTGGTTACTGAACGGTTTCCCAATGTCTTGAACCATTTTCTGGCTTCGCCATCCAAAGATTGCACAAATAATCTTAAGACCACATCTAAATGTTCAACATTAAATTTTTCTACAAAAGAGCAGAAAGTCTCAAGATGTTTCTGAGCATCAGTTTCATTTTCTCCAGTGAATCTGGACAGTACCTTCAAATAATCCTAGGGCATATCATTCATCACTTGTGGTAATTCCAGGGGAGCATATTTATTCAACAAAAAGGCAAGAACATTAGCCATTGGAGGAGGTGGGGGTTGTGCAACAATCTGGTATGCAAATGAAGGAAGAGGAGTGGGAGGAAGTGGAGTATGAATAAAAATGGGAATATATTGTTCAGCAACCTGAGGCGTAGATGGAAAAAATTCACGATTTATAGGGGCTACTTCTATAACTTCTTTAACTTATTCGGCCTTAGGGGTAGGACAAAAGTTCTCTTTGGTTCTAGCACTTCCCCTGGGTGGGATATCTGAATAGTATTCAGGATTTTCTTCAGTGGAGTCGGGATACCCTACTGGAATTTCTTGAGAAGAAGGAGGTGGACAATCCTCTTCGAAAAACTCAAGAATTTCAGCACGAGCTGATTTCCTCCCTCTCCAACTTCTTCTATGTATAATCTTCTCTGGGTTAGACACAGAGGGTATCTTCGACTTGGATGTATCTGATCTTAAATGGGGCTTTCGAGGAGCCAGGACTACCAATAGGTTTATCAAATAAATAACAGTGGAGTCGCCAAGGTGAGAGATATGCAACTCTTCAACTCTCTGTGCTCACCTGGTTAGAGAGTGAATTAATTTATCGAGGCCTAGGGAAACTGATATTCTTAAATTCGATCCCCGGCAACGGCGCCATAAAGATGTTGTCAACAATTATTGTCTACCCTAGAGATAGCCTAGAGTTTCTATAGACCAGTGCCTAAAACATCTTAGCATAGCAGGAGGCATATAATAAAACTGGGTTGTCAATCCAAAGAGTTTCCTACTATCTCTAGTTAAACAAGAAAATTGATTGAAAATGGGACCAGCGATCACAGAAACTGTCACAGGGAAAGTGATGTTGCAGAGGCACAACGCAAAGCTCCAGTGTAAAAGCATCAGTTAAGAGATAGTTTACTACAAAGAGGGCCAGTTCAAATCATATATCACAGAGATCAAATATCAGAAAATGCGTGGAGGAAAGAAACATAAGAGGATATTAATTAACTTTGGTCTGATACCCAGATATACAACAGAACCACATATGGGCTTATCAGTCTAAGAATCCATACATGACAATGGCATTTTAAAAGCACCCTCCCAAAGCAACTAATATAGTAGAAAGATGGATGAAATGATTATGAAACAGTATGTCATGCATGAGCCTATTTAAAGCGCTTGACTGATTTTGAGTATGGGCATCAACTAGGACGAATCCTTACCAAACCAGTAAGCCATTCGCATTCCAAAATATGATACAAGAAGATAAATTAAATAGAAAGAGCTATTGTATTAAACACATAAGAGAAATTCACATACTGTGAGATATCAAAGACCAGAATCCTCTAAAATAGACAGAACTCCTCCTCACTGAGACCCTACAGGCTCTGAGCCTGAATACTAAAGCTTTACAAAGTGTACACAAAAATGCCTTCCACAGCACAATTTTCTGATAAAAGTCTGGAACCCTTAAAATGTTTTTCTTCTCTCAATTTATAGAGGAAGGAGGTGAGAAAACTCATAAAAGAAGTAGGTGAAACAATTAATTATTTCATTGAAACAAAATGGTGAGAAAATGCCCGCCCAAAGTGTTTTCCGGCGTTAGTCTGCTGTAAGTACTCTGCTGCTGCTCCATGGAATAAATGCTGAAGATGAAGACCTTCTCATAAACAAGGCATGGAAAATAAAATATATGAACGCTCTGTGCTTTGCTGAGAGAGAGATCTGCTACAATAAAACTTTAAGGTTGCTTTCCCATGCATCCGTACTCCTTGCCCTCTGAACTCTGGATTAAGATTTAAATTCCTCAATGCCGGATACTGAGCTCCTCGATCTTTTGCCGATATTCTATGTGGCATCGTTAATGTTCTCATCTAACAGAACCTGCCCCTTTTGGATTGCTTTGAGAGGTTTGATAAATTCCAGCTCTGCTTCGTTTAATAAAAGTCTTATCGACAATATTTCTAGGATCTCTGCGTCATCATTCTGCGCCTGATAGATGGTCCTTTAGAATGTATTTGGCCCTTGTGATGTAGGTCACAAACTACGAAAATTCTTCAGCGTTCGATACCTGCAAAAATCCGTAAACAAATTAAAGGAAACCAGACACTGGGGTTGTGGATGTGACAATGATAATGGAGATGGTGATACAGACTGAGTAAAATGATGAGACAATGCAGGATGGCAACTAAGGATACAGAGGAACAACGATGGATGAACGGGGTAGATGATTGATAATGAAAACCCCGAAATAAAACACATAACAGAATATATGGTTGGTGGCGGGGGATGGAAATGCCACAGGGGTGTACGAAGGGCTAAGAAGAAGTGATGACGTGGAGGTAGGCTTGATCGGTCAGCGAGGTGTGTCGATAATTCCGAGCCATAGGATCAACAAATAGAATCAACGGTTGAAAATCAATAAGAGGGTGATGGAATGGTGGACCCGAGGTACGATTTCCTTTTGCTATCGCTCGTGCAGGTTTGGGGAATAATCGCCGTTGGATGAAGGCTTCGAGATCTGACGGCGATGGTGGATTCTGCTGCCTGACCTTTGACCGGTTGATAACGCGCGAAATGGGTGCGGTTTTGGGACGTACACCAGGACACGCGGCGGTCATCGTATGGGATTGCAGCGTTTCGCGGAAATATTGCCTTCCCAACAAAGGTGGTGCGGAACGAAACAGCTAGTTTCAAAAGCGCGGGGACCACCAGGGTAAGCAAGACTCCGCTCCGTCGATTGATTTTTGATCAGACGGCTCCAGATGTGCCTGAAACTTTGAACCGTAAGCCCCTTTCTGTCTGGCGCACGGTCTTGCGCCTGAGTCATGTGGGGGATGAAACAAAGGAGGCTAAGGCTTGAAGGGCTAGGCCCGATATATTTTAATTGCGGGTATCAGCCTTTTCGAGATGTATTTTTTGGGCGGAGAGGGGTAGCGATAGGCTGAATATAGGGAGTTTGGGTCACCAAAGAGAGTTTTAAACAGATTTGGACGGGACCAGTGGCCAAAAATTTGAATGAGGAGTTGGCATGAACAAAAACGTGGTTCCACCTTAACCCTCTATACATTCTGCATAGGTGTCTACTATTTTTCCTACATTTTTGCTTTCAGAACTAGATAGTCTTCAATCATGTGGTCCAATTGGTGATAATAATGACAAGATTGTCACACAGGGTTCATGCAGTCCCTCGCAAAGTGCCCTATCTCCCCACAGTTGTAACAGATCAATTTTCCTCTTCCCCAACCTGCGCCTCCACCCCTTCCCCCTCCCCTGCCTCTAGCTGGGGAGCCTCCTTTGCTTGATGGAGATAGCGGTGAAGAAGGGCCAGCCTATACCCTATATAGGTTTCCTCGATCTATCATCAAGGCATAGGTCCGACAGTTATTCTTGTCATGCCCAAGAGAGGATAAAAATCGACACCATTATTGCTTCAAATCTGGGACATGTGCACCAAGACGGGGACAGTGGTTAGTATCATGTAGCCCAGCAACACGACAATTAGTGCACCATAACATCAGGCCACTTGGCCCTGCAGCCTCCTTATAGCGTAATGGGCTAGGTCCCCCAGCCTGCATGTAATCTGCTAACAGAGCACACTGATCCTTCGTATGATCGGACACCCTGCATCATATGCACCATATGTCTGGACTAGACTCTTTCCCTCATTTTTTTCGCAAGTTTTTTATTTCTATGTGCATTTCCTCCATTTGTCCCTAGATCTGCTGCACCCCAATCTAAGCATCATCTCTCAGTGTAGCCTCTAGTTTCATAGTGATCTCCAAGGCCTTCTCTTGCATTGCAATCGACTATTGACCCATAGGTCCACGCAGGCGAGGCAACAACATAGTGATAAACCATTCCTTGTGCTGCCTATCGTCATACTGAACTTCCCCATCTCTGGTAACCTTTTTTAACCGATGATCAAATTCCCACACTGATTAAGTGGGGTCCCTCTATAAACTCCTTCAAGTCAACCACTATTTCGGAGTATGACTTAGGCTTCCGAAACTGTTGTTTTAATGGTGTCTTAATCTCTTCAATATATGGATCTGCATGCTGCCCTACATATCCCATATACCAGTCCAAGGCTCGTCCTTCAAAGGTGAGGGATAGTTGCAGTATTTTTACAGCATCGGTAGCCACATTCTTCGTAGTCCATATTGATTCTACTACAAACCAAAATCGGTCCATATATTCATCTCCTACACCCTTGAAGGTAGGTAGCTTCATGTCCATGGCCATATCATCTTCTGGTGGTGGCAGAGTTGTGGGTGAGTTCTTACCCTTATGCGAACTTGAAGGTGGTGTAGCTGGAGGACTATGTGTAGCCGATTCTCTTAATGGACTGTAGATGGATCTATCTCCTTCTCTATTATTTCGGTAGTACTTACAACTTCATGTTGTACTCTCTCTCAGATGAGAGGTCATTCACTCGATGTGGCTGCACAAAACGCCTTTTTCGCAAAGTAAAATTTTGATTAAAAATGGAAGTGTTTTCAAGAAATTACCTTGGAACCCTTTTAAGAACCTCTGCTCTTCTTCAGAATAGGATACGAACTAACCAATTTTGAATTCTATCACAAATCCTCCCAGCACGCTATCTACCCAATGATCTACAGTATAGGTGATCGTATTGTTAGTCCTTTCTAGCTGTTCAATCAGTTATGGTGTCCACTGCATAACTTGATCATCCTTCCAGCACGTTTGGAATTCTATGAACCTTGCCAACCACTCTTGAAGCTTGTGCTCAAACGTTACAAAGAAAATTTCATATACTTGAGTGAAGATGTACTTGCTCTTCCACTTCTCGTTCGTCAACTTCGTGTTGTAATTCTCCTTTATAACAAACTCCTGAATCTGTCTTTCAAACCAATTTTCAATTTCCACCCTCTCAGGTCTCCAAGGACCTCATGGCATAATTACATGATCTCTCTCTCAAAATGCTCCTACTCCCGAAAACGAAACCATTTGTTTTCTTGAGGGGCCTTGACCCAGGTTCGGAGGTTAAGGTTTTCCAAAAAACCCCCATACTACTGGCCCTTTTGGCAATGACCTACTTGCGCAGGAGAAGGTCTCACACGAAGCAGCATGGTAGGGTGCTGGAACCAGGTTTCCACATCCTATTATATAGTAGGTAATTTGAGGCAGATATGCATTATAACTTACTAGGTTCACACATAATGAGTCTATTCGCAGCCCCTTTAATAGTGTAATCAACATATAACCATAAAAAAGCTATTATATATAATCAGTACAGTAACATCCACGTGCGCATTACCAAATACCATCACAGATTACTATAATCACAGTCAATATAAGATTGCAGATATACTTATGCTAATTTCAGAACATAGGTACATTCGTAGCATAAATAGGTGTCACAGATGCACTTCAAAAGTAAACATAACCAGTTCAGATAACACATATATACTTTAATGATACTTCACATTCATTAACATTCAAATCCACTTACAACCAAAACATAGCCCACGCACACAGCCTAGCGGGGTCCGCACATAGCAGGACTAAGGATCTCCGTACACACAACCAGCAGGAGTCCTTACTCAAAACAACCCAAAACAGATCTAACAGTTCACACGTAGCATCAATCCATCGACTTACTTACTCACTATACCCAACTAACTAGTTATTTAAAATATCATAGCATTCACTATCCTATGGTCCACAAACCATGGTTTGCGGACCCTAGAGCTACTCTTTAACCCATTACAAACATTAGGGGTTTTGACCCACCCCAAAACCCCTACGCAAGATCGACTTTAACAAAATTGTACCAAAAATGTAGGTTAGGGAACCCCGTTCCAACAATTAACAATTATTTTTTTCTCATCATGAGTTTCCTCTAATACCTTTTCACCATTAGGAATCATGTCTTGTATCAAATTTATCAAACCTTCCTTCAAACCTTCCATGTCTGCTTTTAGATCATTCTTCATGTCTTCAAAGTTTCATTTCATTCCTTCATCGATCTTAACTTCCATGCCATCCATATTGTCTTCCATGTTGTTCTTCAAACCATCCATTTTAGCTTCCATGCCTTTCTTCAAACAATCCATCTTATCTTCCATGCCTTTCTTCAAGCCATCCATCTTAGCTTCGATTTCATTATTTGTTACTCTTTGTGAGAGGAAAATTTGTGTCACTTGGTCTTGTAATTTTGATATTGTTAGGTAAACTTGACTCGGGATAGAGCAAATGTTCACTAGGGTAAATAGTAGTGGTTTTGGGGCACATGGTATTGTGCACCCATGTTTTTCAGCCCATGGTATTGCATGTAATGGAGGCTATAAAAGGCTGGGAAGACTTCATTGTAATGTAAACATGCAAGTGAGTGGTGAAGGCTCACTTGGCTGGATTGGCCAAGGTTTTGGTCAATGCTTTATGAAATTTCATTGGTTGGGTTTTGCCCCAGATTTGGGGTTTTCCTGGATAAACATCTCTATTTATGTTTATGATTTGTTGCTGGCCTTTTATGTTTATTCCTCTTGGTAAATAATTTATTATTTCTCCGGTAAATTCTAGCAACTGGTATTAGAGCTGGTCTAATAATTTTATTATGTATATAGTTTCACTGCTGCTGTGTAAAGAAGCTGGATCATCTATGTTCAGTTTGATTGGACAGCTCTTTCTGTGAAGGTATTGGATATGTTGTGTAGCATTTTATCACAAAATCATTTGCATATGAAGAATACAGATCTAGTCAGATATGGTGTGTAGCTACCACTGAAAAAGAGTCACCTTGGGAGCCACCGAAACAGTCATCTGAAGATCGAGGTTACGATGTTCGTGGTGGTGGATGCTTCAATGGAGGTGATGAAAAATTATGGAGGAAGGCACAAATCTGTTGCTTTCATGGAGGATCTGGAAATACTTCTAGTGAGCCATGTGTTTTGTAGCCATGGGGAAAATCTGCAGTGAAAGAGAAGGGAAAAATTGGTGCGAAGAGAGCCACTGACTTTTTCAAGGTTCAACAGTGGCATCCTAGCTAGATGCATTGTGGGGCAGGGAACCTATTATTGGCAGGGAGTGATAACTCTCTGCATTCGGAGTTGTGGCACACTATATAGTGGTTGTATGAAGTTCATAAGTGTGTTGAAAACGTGGTATTATGGTCGACATAATTTGATCCAACAAGTGGAGAAGCTATAAAGGCGTTAACCTCTGCTTTATTCTCAAGGATGAGGGTGAAACAGAGAAAAATGTAGCCACCACCTTGTTGGTGTCTCTGGTCCAATGCCATAGAGCTCATATCGGTGGTAGTCCAAGATCTAGATGCGAGTAAAGCAAAGATTCGTTGGGTAGAGGAAGCCTATGGTAAGACCCGGAGGAGATTAATTTGAGTAGATGATTGAGAAAAGAAAAGGAAGCACTTGAACCATGTCGAGGAGGAAGACCATGACTATGGTGGTCTTGGAGAATAGGGAAATGAGGCATGAAATTTTCTGGTCACAGGAAGTGTAGCCGAAGCTAAGGCACAGGAGAAAAGTAGCATGAGATGCTGGCAATGTGGGATGTTCTGCAGGACAAAAATTGGGTTAAATCCTCCATTCGACATGCGAGCTGGCGAGTTGAACAAAAAGAGTATCTATCAATGGGAGGTGGTTTATAGAATTCCATTAGTGATATTGGTAGAACCCATATGTAAATTTCCATGCTAATGTCTCATAAGCACATGTGAAAAGAAATTATTGCGGGAAATATAATCAATGACAATGGTCGTCGGTGGTTCGTTTTCCTTGTCAAATTTTTAGAGGAATTCTAGTCGATGGCATTGATCATAGGTGTAGCTCTGCATCTCATAAATCATTGTGCAGAAATTCATGTTATGCTCAGAAGGAATGTTGGCACTACTCACACACATTGGAGTATGTGAAGATGGAGATTTATCTCCACAAACCCTAGAAATCTAAGTGTTTTCGCAAAAAATAGTTCAACATAATCGTCAATGACATGAAAATGATGTTCTGGTAGGAGTCTCACATTGTTTTACACTTGGATCCGAGCAAGCATATGCCAATGGTAATCATGAAAGAGATGAAGTCACCACATTTTGAAAAGGGAAGCCATCGAATTTCGCTGCGCTAGGAGAGAAAAGTCTGTCAAATTGAGAGAGGATATGTGCATGTGGATTAATTAATTGGTGAACCATGTATCTGAAGAGAACTACTAGCGGATTGGAAGTTACAGAGGATGGTGACCCATGTAATCTGGTAGATGGGTTATTTTTATATGGACATTGATGTCATATGTACAAAGACAGTAACAATGAAATAAAATAAAAAATTATTATTATTGTAATGGAGTTAAATTTTATTACATGTAAATGGGCATAATGTTGTAAGACCTAGTATGGCATGCATACCCCTGGGTAATCACTTGTAAATTATGGGTTAGATCTAGGTGATAGGGGGGATGTCAACTTAATAACTACCCTGGGTAAAAATTTTAGGGAGGGGAAGAGCTAGAGTGAGAGGGGTTGTCTCACTTAGAAATTTTGGCTGGATTTAGTCAAGAAACCCCAAGTCAAGTTTAAGGGGGTAATTTTTAGGTAAATTTGACTCGGGATAGAGTCAATGTTGACTAGGGTAAATAGTAGTGGTTTTTGGGCACATGGCATTGTGCACCCATGGTTGTTAGCCCATGGTATTGCATGCAATGGAGCGTATAAAAGGTTGGGAAGAATTCATTGTAATGTAGGCCTGGAGGTGAGCGGTGAAGGCTCAATTGGTCGGATGGCCAAGGTTTTGGCCAATGCTTAATGAAATTTCATTGGTTGGGTTTTGCTCTAGATTTCGGGTTTTCCCAGATAAACATCTCTGTTTATGTTTATTATTTGCTGCTGGCCTTTTATGTTTATTCCTCTTGGTAAATAATTTATTATTTCTCTGGTAAATTCTAATAGATGTATCATGTTGCACTTCTTCCTCTTCATGATTCATAGTGGAGCCGTATGAGGGCTTAATGATTTTTCAATTATTTTTAGGGGCCATTTTAGAACCCAATATTGATATATATGTTTCAATATTCCCTTCAAATCACTTCAAACTGATTTTTCAAACAAGACCTGTGCAATTAAAAAAAAATACACAC
Source organism: Pinus albicaulis (assembly GCA_034641835.2). Taxonomy (NCBI): domain Eukaryota; kingdom Viridiplantae; phylum Streptophyta; class Pinopsida; order Pinales; family Pinaceae; genus Pinus; species Pinus albicaulis. The sequence goes on from CM076576.1 coordinate 79,502,672, forward strand.
CTTTTTCTTGCTTTAGAGGAGATTAATATTGAAATTGATGTATCTCTGTTATTTCAGATCCCCAATATTTTATCTTTAGCCCTTCAGTATCCCTCTGAAAATTCTTTCCAATGCCATAGGTCCGACTTGATTTGGATTCTTTAAGGAAAATTTATGCCCAATCTCCCACAATGACCTAACTATGGTCTAGTTCAGTAGAGTGAACTTGTACAGCATGCCACGTGTCACTTTTTCCTCCTTCAATTCTGAACTTGATACAAAGGAAACTAAAGTCAATGTAATTTTGGCCACTTTTTACAGAATTCCAATCTGATGCTAAGAGAAAGAGTTATGAATATTTTCCCAAGGTCGCCTATTTGAGATGAAATTCGGGAGCCTAAAAAAACCCTAACTTACACAGATCATATCTTCGAAAATATTGTGAACCAAGATCTAAACTTTTTACACAAATTTCCTCGATATTTCTTCACAAATGGGTGTTCTTTGTAGATTTTGAACCTTCTTATAAAAAATATTATAGCGAAAGTTCCACGATGACCTGTTTGAAGCAGTGAAACCCTAGAATCCAAAGCTCTAATTCCAAATGTTATAATCCTAGCCTACCTAAAAATAATAATGTAAGGGCACAACAATAACAATAGTGGGCTTTTTATGGGGCACAATAATAACAATATGGGGACTACAGAGGTACAACAATAACAATAAGGGGGCTACACTAACAATAATAAGAGACTACACTAATAATATAGGGACATAACATGATGTAAACCAATATATAATTGATGTCCTTGATGTGTCAATCTTAAGGGGAGTCCCATGGTTTCTAAAATACATTGTATATAATCATCTTAGTAGAAGGCTTATTAAAGAAGCCTTAATGTAATATTCCCAAATGGGAAAACTCAACAATAGATGAAGTAAAAATGCATTTTTCAGAAATGTATGAAATAATAGTTAAATGCAGCCCATGGATCCATTCATTTACAAATTATAACAACCAAATACAAAAGGATATCTGAAAAAAATCATGGTATCTTAGCTAAACAAGCCTCCCAAGCCATTATTGCTCAAAAGTCATGCAAAAGAGGGGCTGCAACCATGAATAAAAGCTGGAAATACCCTGACATCCTTATTTCATTAATATTGCAACAACAGTAAGTTGTACATCAGATGTAGAGTTGTTAAGTGCATAAAACGTCAGATCTATATTAGATGCATGCACTATACATGTTGCTTTAATGAACCCCCTTGGGGTTTTCAGCAAAACACCAAGTACAAGATGTAGATATGAGATCTAAGACTATAGATCTATGGAAATATTCAAGTCTGGAAAGTGGATCTAATCTTATATAAACAATACAAATGATCTCCTCCAACAGATCTCCAAAGTGAAGGGCAGATCCCCAACACTCATAAAATCATCTCTCCAAATGGTGCACTGAATCACCTTGCAAATGCTCCTTCAGAAATTATGTAGATCTGGATCAATACTGCACTGTAGGGGACAAAATATAGTTGGCCTGTAGCCAATATATGAAAATGAAGCTCAATCCTTTCAATTTTATCCTTCCAATGGAGTATAACCCTTATCCACTGAAAATGAGCACTGAAATGGCCTAGATCTGAAGATCTAGTCTCCACTTGCTGCAGCTTACTGAAATAGAAAAACCCTCAATAGGATCTACTTTGTCAAAGGAAGATGAATCTTGGCCTTAAGAAATATAGTGGAAAATATGGTGCAAGGCTCCTCCAAGAGCTACTCAATGGAAGAGGTGGGATTCCCAATCAGGAACACCCTGTGCAAAACAACACTCTATCTCAACTAAATAGCCATAGAAAGATATATGTCTAAAAAAACCATATATCAGAAAATAATATCATAAGTTAACCCCATATTCCTTCCATACTCTTCCTTATAAACAATGTGAGCCTTCTCACCTTGGGTCCCACTCATTAGGGTTTCCATCTTCATGCAATGAATCTCCCTCCAAAACTACGTTGTCCCATCATCAATGCCACTCCTGCATAACAACGTTGTTTGATTTGTTCAACCTTGATTGTATCTTCATGAAATGCCTTCTTCCACACATAAGGTGGCTTTATTCTAACTATATAAACCGATCCATATTCCCACTGAGTTATCTTCATTAATGTTCCACTTCCTCCATACTAGCTTTGTTGACTTGGTCAAACTTGACTTTGTCCACATGCATTAGCCTTTGTTCACATATGAAGGTGTTTTATCCAGCTGTGAATATGATCCCTTTCCCCATTAAGAGGGATTTTATTGCTTCTAAAAATAGTTATGGGTCTCCCTACCCATTTATTCATCTAACTATGTGTTTGGAGCAAAATTAATATTCTAAATTAGCTGCATGCTAATTTAGGAATATTACAGTCATCCCCTCCTAAATGTTTCTTGTCCTTAAGAAACTACAAGGATAGAATTGAAGAGCCTCTCCTCTTCATCCTATAGCATCCTCAAGTGATAAGTTCTTCCAAATAACAAGATTCTCTTTCAACAATATGCCCCCAAGTTGTTCCTCCCATGTGTATAATTATGCCTTTGGTGAAAAATCCCAATGGCTCTCATCATGAAAAAGTGGGATATCCATGGAAACAAATATATGTGGTCTAGAAGCCTTCTTGAGGCATGGAATCTGAATTATATTTGGAATCATCATCCCCATGTGAAGCCTCCATCCCCAAGCTATCAACCACAAAAATTGAGTCACCCTCCAACATGGTAACTCCTGAAACATCTCCTCCACCTTAGGCGCCTGCAAAGAAGGTGAGATGCATAGCTAAATATGTGAGATCAGAATTTCCATCCCATGCTATCTCTCTCTCCACTTATGATAAGTGTATATCTGCTACTGAATATGGGCTACAATAATGTTGACTTCATGGATAAAAAAGGAAATAGGGTCCTCAAATATACACCCTTTGCTTCTTGCCAAAATCATTCCATACAAAATGAATATGACATTATTATCATCATATCGAAACTAAATAAGAGAATTACTGAAGGTTTTACATAGTGATGGAAAGTACCAAAAGTTCCTCAAGTAGTCAGAGCGCAGTTTTACCAACTGCAGTTTCAGAACATGATGTGGTGAGTTGTCTCGCAACAAATTGTTAGTTGTACATGTCATCACGCTTACTAGTGCATAGTAAATGGCATGGTATATCAAGTCAACATACAAAAAATAGTACAACACTTTCCCAAATCCATACAATAAATGGCTCTCTTCCTCATAAATGTTGGTCCCAAAATGACCATGAAGCCAAAATAGAGGCTTGCCCTCTAGTGGAGCAATGCACTGTATAGACATGTTAAGAGAGTGCAAATACTATGTTAGATAATCAATAAGTGAAAAAACACAATTATTACCATCTACTAAGATTAATCTGATAATAAGCCCCATGAATGAGCCCTCCATAGTGATATGACATAGTCCCATGAAGAGGAATGAGCTATGTGCTACAAGTAAATCTTTCTTCTTATGCTTGAAAATCCAAGTCAAGAAGATCATATCATGGTAATAGATGTCTCCACCCACTACTGCATGAATCTCATCTCCTTCATGCCCATCAAGTGCATCGTATGTGAAGTGATCTTGGGGACACTCCATCAACAAACCCAAGTCCTCAAGTGACAGTGTTGTTGGCCTTTGTAATAAGGCTCTTTTCATCTCATAGCTCCATCCTTTGACATTCCACATGTCAAAGGCATCAATCATAATGATGATATATGTGGGACATTCCTTCCAAAGTGGAAGTACTTCCTAATACTCCAAGGTTAAGGAGTAGCCCCTTTGCACCATGATAGTTCCATCTCCTACTACTGCAACATCATGTAAAGTATGGGAGAATATCATCCCATACTCTCTCAATATCAACCAAAGAAACAACAACTCTAGTTGCCTCCCCACACCATCATCATATAAATCATAAATCAATATCATAATAGTTGATATGAAAGATATCACATCATCCCAAAACACCCTAACTCCTTGTTGCCATATGATGTAAGTGCCCTGCCAAGTTCCATACACCAACCAAATCTTTGAAATAGAATGTGTCACAAGATGACCAAACTCTTTCAAGAGTAGCCAATGCAATCTTTCCTCCTTATGTCTAGTATCATAAATATTCAAGTGGCTTTCCAATCTCTTGCTCATCAATATCACCCATACAACCCATGGTGAGTGTCTATCATCATGTCCAAAAGTGGAATTCCTCCAATGGAGAATACCATCCTCCCAAATCATATTTTTGTCTTTGCATTTCATGGGATGTTGAAATGCAATCTCCTAAAGATCTCCAAATGAAGACCACTCATCAATGACCAAGTTGATCCCATAGGAATCCAAATAGGTGGTAGGAAAAAACCTCCCATCATGATGTGAAAGATTCCTCAAGAAATATCCATCACAACCATGAGAGATGTTATCCATCATAACATGTCCCCCAACAACTATCTTCCCATCCTTTGTCATACATATGGGAAGGTCATTGGAATGCTCCAACAATGATTGGGCCCCAAACTCATCACTACTACTTAATCACAACGTTGTTGATCTCCATGATGGTGCATCTGTTATCTTCAAATCATACTCTATGTTGAACACATAGTTCTGCATGGCATGGTTCAAGATAAAACTCATCCCATCCACCAAAATCCTACACTCCAACCCCAAGAGTTTTGTGCAACTAAAAAATCGTACACTAGGATGAAAGTACATCTCCTCCTTGAAAAGATCAAGGCTACCCAATGTAGTGAATGTTTGTTGCTCCAAATGAGCAATGTGTTTTGACCCTTGGTCATGTAATGGAATATCCCCAAATCCTCCATATGATGTGCTGAAATAACATGAAATGGAAACATGTGCATACCTTGGTAAAGCTTGGGAACATCTTGTACTGCTATAAGGGTTCCTTCCTCTAGTGTGATGGATTCCCCAACTATTAATGATGATGGATGCTCCTCTATGGATTCATTAGCACTGGTACAAGTCTCCTCCTCCTCATGCATCTCCAGAATAGTGCATGGGACTCTAGATGTCAAGAGATCAAAACTACTTTGCAAAGGTGCAAGTATCTTTTCTCTTGATGTAAGTGCTCTTGCAATGAGTGGTGGTGAAGGCTTCTTATCCTCTAATTTATTCTTGTCAAACTTCTTGATCAACCTTTCAGTAAAATCTGCAAATGTAGTCACTCTTGCATGAATCAATAGTTGAACCACCAAATGCTTGCTTCACCCTCAAGGTGCAGTGCTGCAATCTCAACAACTTCTTTCTCTACTACTAGATGTAGCAGGAAAAATGCATCCAATATCTTTCCTCAAGCCCTTGCTATGCATGAGGATGACCCATCAAAGGTAGACAATAGAAATCTATTTCCCTTCTTCCTTCTATTGCTACAAGGTCTCCTTTCTTCTTTGAGCTGAATGAACTATGGGAGAGTTATATTCTCCTTGAAGGCTCTAGGTTGAGACTTATATTCTGCAAGATACTCACTTAGAATCTCATGATCTAAGTTTTCTCCATCTCTATGCCTCTTTTCTTAAAAATAAAAGGCCATAGTATGTTTCTTTGGAGTTGTATGCAATACCGAATCTTCATTTTGCTGATATGAAGTACATGGACCTTCCTCATCTTCAAACCCTAATGTGGTTTCACTTCTTCTCTCCATTATTATTTGCTTGACCTCCTTGGTGAGGTCCTTCTTAGATCTGAAAAGAGATGAGATGAAACTCATTCCTCCGATCATTCTGATCTATTTCTCCTTCTCTTCTTCTTCTTATAGCATATTGGCTAAAAAATCATAAGTTGAGCCAAAGAACTTGGCTCTAATACCAATGTAATATTCCCGAAAGGAAAACTCAGCAATACATGCAGTAAAAACACATTTTTCAGAAATGTATCAAATAATAGTTAAATTCAGCCCATGGATCCATTCATTTACACATTATAACAACCAAATACAAAAGGAGATTTGAAACAAATCATGGTAGCTTAGTTAAACAAGCTTCCCAACCCATTATTGCTAAAAAATCATGCAAAAGAGGGGCTGCAACCATGAATAAAAGTTATAAATACCCTAAAAATGTTATTTCATTACTCCTAAAATAGCATTAAGTTGTACATCAGATCTAGAGCTGCTATGTGCATAAAAATTCAGATCTATATCAGATACATGCAGTATACATGCTCCTCTAATGAACCCTCTTAGGGTTTTCAGCAAAACACCAAGTACAAGATGTAGATCTAAGATCTGAGACTATAGATCTATGGAAATATTCAGATCTGGAAAGTGGATCTAATATGATATAAACAATACAAATGATCTCGTCCAACAGATCTCCAAAGTGAAGTGTAGATCCCCAACACTCAGAAAATCAACTCTTCAAATGGTGCACTGAATCACCCTAAAACTGATCCTTCATAAATTACACAAATATGGATCAATAATGCACTGTAAGGGACAAAATATAGTTTTCATGTAGCCAATATATGAAAATGAATCTCAATCCTTTCAATACTATCCTTCCAATGGAGTAGAACCCTCCTCCACTGAAAATGAGCACTAAAATGGCCTAGATCTGATGATCTAGTCTCCGCTTGCTCCGGCTTACTGAAACAGACAAACCCTCAACATGATCTACATTTTCAAAGGAAGATGAATCTTGGCCTTCAGCCAGATAGTGGACAATACGGTGCAAGGCTCCTACAAGAGCTACTCAATGGAAGAGGTGGGATTCCCGATTAGGAACACTCTGTGCTAAACAACACTCAATCTCATCTAAACAGCCAGAGAAATAAATATGTCTAAACAGACCATATATCATAAAATCAAAATAATAAGCTAACCCCATATGTCTACCATCCTCTTCCTTATAAAGAATGTGAGCCTTCTCACCTTGGGTCCCACTCATTAGGATTTCCATCTTCATGCAATGAACCTCCCTCCAAAACCGCACTGTCCCATCATCAATGCCACTCATCCATAACAACACTGTTGGATTTGTTCAAGCTTGACTAGATATTCATGCAATGTCTTCTTTCACACACAAGGTGGCTTTATTCTAACTATCTAAACTGATCCATATTCCCACTGAGTTATCTTCATTAATGTTCCACTTTCTCCATATTAGCTTCGTTGACTTGGTCAAACTTGACTTTGTCCACATGCATTAGCCTTTTTTCACATATGAAGGTGTTTTATCTATCTGTGAATATGATTCCTTTCCCCATTAAGAGGGATTTTATTTCTACTAAAAATATTTATGGGCCTCCCTATCCATTTATTCATCTAACTATGTGTTTGGAGCAAAATTAATATTCTAAATTAGCTGCATGCTAATTTAGGAATATTACACTTAAAAAGATGACTATGATGGCTAGGAGTCCTATATTTTGGAGGAGATTCTTCCTCAAGAGATTAGCTCAGATACTTTTGGAGACGGCACAGTTAGATAGTGTTTATAAACATCTTTCCAATGGTATGTGGAATTCTGTAAATGACCTCCTAGGTCAGGATTTATTTCTAGTCAAAGTTGAGGTGCCCAAAGTTAAAGTTGCAGAGCTAAAATTGGTTGGAGGACCCCTTGGATCGTGTTATTTTGGTTTATTTCAAAAATTAATAGCAACAAAGGTTGGCATAGCCACTATATAAGGTTCCAAGTAGACGTGGCAGATAACGTAGTAGTAGGCAACATTTATATTGGTGCAAGCGGAGCCCACTTGACAGTCTGGACCAGAGGAGGAAGTCTGACGGTATAACCCCAATGCAACCTTAAGATGCACAAAGTGATGCGTCGGGAGAGAATCATCAATCCATGGAGGCAGAAAATGGCACAAAGGATTTTATAAGGGTGATTGTGGTGGTATCATTGGCAGTGGCAGGCAATGATAAAGGTGTCAGGAGGGCCCCAAAGTGACAAAAAATCCCACAAAGGCATGCCAGGAAGAATAGAAAAGCAAAGTGAAATGGAGAGTGAACCCAAATGAAAGTGAAGTAGAGAAAGAGCATAAGCACCAGGAGTAGGTTTCAGACCACACGGCATAATTTTGACATCCCTTGATATGGAAGTCCTGTCAAGCCTCGAGGCACCAAAAGGTGGTTTCCCATACCACTTTGCAGGTAGATAAACAACAGAGCACCTCTTTAGGACCACTCCTCCTAATACCACAAACCATAATGGATTGTTGTCGAGGTTTGTTTCTTGAGCTTAGTGGTTTTTTATTTACAAAGGAAATTTCTTGCAAAACCAAGGACTCGGGGACCCTTTCTCTCTCTTCAGGCATGATAGGTGGCAACATTTGATTGGATCTTAGGAGATGATGGTAGCAGATGATGTCAGAATGACGTAGCTTTACGGGAAAGACATATCAGGAAGATTATTTTTTTTTGGGCACCTGAATAACCAATTTTTTATTAACATGTATTACCACTTAGAGGACAACACGTGGAATGGGTTACATCAACATGATGTCATCCCCCTCGTTGGAGACCAGCAATGCTTTTAGGTGAAAAAATTAGAACCGTCGGGCAGTGGGAACTCAGACACATTGAAATTTAAAAAAAAGCAGTCAACGAACAATGAGAAGTGAGCGGTGGATGCCACAGCGAAAAATCATCTCGTAAGGCAGACCTCGAATTTTTATGAAGGGGAACATGTAGAATGCGTTGAGCAATAAGCACCAGGACATGTTAGTTAGAAAACTCATCCCAATGGGGCCTTTGATTGGCTAGTGAAATCACTGGGTGGAACCCATGGTACAACTAAGCCCACAAAGACGAGCCTAAAGGTTTACAAAGGAGGCACTAAATATATTTTCGGGTCGAAGAGCTATGGGCTAAGTGACATAACAAGGTTATGTTTGGAAAATGAGACCAGGGGTGTGAATAAGTTGACAAAGAAAAATAAGCCATCAAGGCTATAGCTCAAAATGCACCCAGGCCTCGGTCCTCTAGCGATTTCACATATTATTGTGACCATGGGCCATCATGCCAAATAAAAAGGAAAAATAGTTGACATGAGGATTTTTCAAGGGCTAAGTGCCAGCATGAGAGGGTCTCTAACAAAAAAGGGTCACAATATTATATTTGGCAATGCCTTGGCACCTCGCGCCAATGTTGGAACTTGTGCCATATTTGGAAGACCTCTACAGGTTGGTTAATGGGCTTGAATGGGTCAGTAGTTGTGAATTAAGAAGGGAATTCAATGTTTGATTCAAGGTAGTAAGACCATGATGTGCAGGATTTCCTAATGGCCCTGGTTCCAAGAAAATTCTCCATAACCAAGTTTCCCTCATGCAAGGAGGAATTAAATGGAATCGAGAGCCATGCTGTGTGTAGGCATAGTTTAATGGAAGAACTCCTTTAGTTTGCAGTTTTTGTTATCCTTCTATATTCTACAGAGTTCACTAGGTGACTGTTAATTTTCTACAAGCACCTAAAGATAGCATTCTTTCCCTATCAACTATATGTAGAAATCTCACTGCCTTCATTATCCTCATAAGTCCTTTTTTCACTATATTTCATCTCTACCTTATCAAAATACCCTACTTCTCTTAAAAGACTTATTTTGGGCTTATTTCTTCCATTTTCACTCTCCCTCCCTACCCAAACTCCAATCCACTCATTCCCTCCTTTAAAAACCCCCTTCCCCCACTAAAACCCTTCATAAAACCCCTTTCCTTCATCCTTTTCCTTTAATTTAGCAAAAAAATGTAAAAGGATCCTCTTTTACATTATTTTAAATCAAAATATTAAAACTATTGGGACCCACCATTTATGTTAAAAATCCATGTTTTTAATATAAACACTATAGTGTCCTGTGATTTGGCAGATTGGTAGACCAAATGACAAGGTAACATCTGACCAATCTCTGGAGTCCTAGAACCTAGCCTTCCCGGACTCAGAGAGGGCTTTCTCTATTATGCGTGAAGGATGTGAACTTGTTCGCTTTGGATAGTTGATTTTAGGCTAGTTGTTAAGTGTAGGTTTTTTGTTTTTTTTGGTTGGGGTAAGATGATCACGTAGGAGAGATGGAGTGAGAGGTTATCAAATCAATTGGGAAATGCGGTCTATGAAGTTATTGATATCTTGATAGTGAATCTGGGTACATTACAGGGAAAATATAGTGTAGTCAGTGGATCATTAAGTTTATGTGTAAGGTGAAATGGACATTAATTTTTGGAACCAAGGTAATGCAAAGGGCAACTAAGAATCCTTTGTCAAATACCTATGAACAGTAAGATATTAAATACTGGTAAGAAAAAGATACTAGTTATGAGATAGGGCACACCATTTACTCAATAGCAATACTTTTAAACAAATACACATTCAAGATATACAATCTAGTGGAGAAAATGAAGTAAGACAACTTATCTAACTCCAATGATTCTACTTTCAAGATTTGAAAACATATAAGAGACAAATAGCATTAATAAATGAAGAGGGAATGCCTAAACATCATTCATTCAACTATAAAGAACTTTGAGGCAAACTGATAACTATATATAAAAGGCAAGATTGAAACAAGGCCTCTTTGAATTAACCTATCAATCAATACATCAAAGAGAATTTTCAAGATAGAGTTTAGATAGCATTAAACAAGCAGGGCTTACCATGAATCATGTTTATAAACTAGCATATTAATCAAATAATGAATAGAAAATATTAGGTGGGCCTAAAGAGCAACTAAGAATTTCTTAAACTAACCCAACAGAAGAAAACTTGAAAACAATAGCTAACAGGAGGACTGATGTGCCTCAAACAACATTTCTCATCGTACACTCTTTTAAGCTATTGCAATATAGAAATATGGACATATGGAAAACAAGAAAAACTTGAAAATATGAGAGATACATCACCATTAACTAAACTCAGGGATCCTGCAAGTAAGCCTTCATCACCATCAATCAAGGCAAATCATCCACAAGCTCCACAACACTAAATTGTTCTTCAAATTCCAAAAAAAATGTATTTCTCTTAAACACACCAAGTTTCAACTATTTACAATGAATCCTCATGCCTTATATAACAATAAAGGAAGAGGAAATCCTACTAGAGAATCTAGAAGCCTATTGGCCAACAAGAAATATCCTAACTTGTCCTTGAGGCCTTGCAAGGCCCAAGGCACAAAAATATCTAACAAATATCTTTTCCGGCCATATATAGAAATAAAACTGACTTTTAGGCCCTGAAAAGCATATGAAAACTTGCTAAATGCACATTCTACCCAATTACCCATAGGATCACAATACACTGTGTCAAAATTGGAAATTAGGCCAGGAGCGCAGCACAGAGACCGGAAACATAGGTCTTTTTGCAACAGTGTTTTGGAGGCCTTCCTAATGTCAGAAAAGGCTTCGTGATGGCTCGTTGGAAATCCCTTGAAGTCTAATTTCCAGATCTACCTTTAGTTCTTCAATCTAATCTTTAAAATTTGTCCAAAAAATGAAAATTCCAAGACTTCCAGGAGCGTAGCACATTCTTAGAAAAGTGGGTAGAATGGTGAAAAAATGAGTGTTTTTTGACCCATTTGGGGGACCAAAACAACTCCAATTGAGTTGAAAATTGGTGAGAATTCTCCTCTCATGATGAGGAATCCAAAAATGTAAACCTTTCTTCTTGAATATGCTCTAGGAAAAATATAAGCACAGGGTGTGTTGTGCTTCTAGCCTCAAAATTTTGCAAAAAACAAAAATTTGTTCAATTTCTCCCAAATTTGGCAGGTAGGTGCCTCATGGGTCCTAGGAGACGTGTCGAGAAGCTTGGGCCTATCAAGGCTAGCTTGTTAATTTTCCTTATTTAGCGCTTGGACCTCATTTTGGGAAATTTCGAGTTTTTCCCTTGCAACTTGATTTCTTCGTGCATAGTGCTTAGCCATTCTCCTTAGCAATTCCAAGATTTTTTTGGCCTTCTCTAGCTTGGCTTCAAGGTGTATGTTAGCCCTTTCAAGCCATGATTCCCTATCATGCTCAATTTCCATGTCAAGGAGTTCAGTGAGGGGAAATTTTTGTGCTTGGGTTGATTCTTCTTCTTTCTACTTTGCCAATGCTTTCCTAAGACCCATAGTCCTAGGTCTCCTTCTAGTTTGACCCTATTCATCACTACTTTCTTCATAGGCTCCCATGAACTCCTCTAACTTTACTTGTCACCTTTGAGCTTATTTTCAGTACTTGAGTGCTCTTGCTTCATAGATGGCCTGTTGGCCACTCATCTATTTGCTTTGCATCAGATGGAAGTCAATTACATCTTTAGCTCTTTCTAATTCAAATTCCAACTCCCTGATCTGTGCATTCCTGTCTTGTTTCATTTTCCTCATCACTGTCTATGTGAATGAGTTCAAACTCTCTTTCCTCCTCATGATTGTTTTCCTCCTCTTTCACTTTTTTTTTACCTTTGTCAATCATTTGAATTGAGGAGGATGGCATGGCCCCTTGCCCTTTCGAGGCAGTAAAAACATGCCTCTCTCCTCTTTGATAGGTGATGGGGAAAGGTACAACAAGTTTCACTTGGAAACCTTGATCATTAGTGACCTTAGGACTGCTTTTCTGTAATATTCTAAATCTAGATTGCTCAACAAGACAGGCTTGAAAAACATATTTTTTAGTGATGTGTGCTTGACCAGCCAAGACCAGCCCTTATATCCCTTAGATCAGAGTATCTAAGACCTAAATCTAAGAGGAGTCTCAAACTAAATCAATCTATGTGGGTTAAACATATCTCCCACACCTAGTTGTCTTGAGAAAATTACACAATGAAGGGATGTTGTTGGTGTCCTGTGTTTTGATATTTTGGAAAATTAAAAGACAAGGAAACATCAGAACCAATCTTTAGAGTTATAGGATCTAGTCCTCCTGCTCTCAGAGAGGGATCTCTCAAATTATTTGTTTTTTTCAAAGGTTTATCTTGTGTGCTTTGAGTATTAGTTTTAGACTAGTTATTAAGTGCATATGTTTGTTTGTTTGTTTGCTTGAATTGATACAACAGAACCTAAAAGGTCTAGGAAAGATAGATAGAAAGGGGAAATTCCAGTTTCATTGGGCAATGGAGTCAAAAAGAGGTTAATACAAACTTGTAAATGGATATGGGATATCAAAGGGAAAATCTAACTTGGCCGCAGGATCCTTTGGTTTTGAAATGAGATGGACATTAATGACTTGGAAAGAGAAGTTCAATTCTCAGAAAAGGGAATTTGAAAGAAAAACTTGAACAATAAAGAGCTATTTGATAGACAGGGCTAACCATGAAATCTACAAATCTCACTTTAAGCAAATAATGACTTTAAAAGAACTTTTAAAATGAAATCTAGGATTCGGGGAACACCGGATTTCCTCAAAGATTTTATTTCAAATGACTTAGAAAACATAAAAGATTCACTAATAATCATAGTCATAGAAGAGGGAACACCTAAATACCTCTATGATCACAACTATAAATACCTTTAAGCCAAATTTTCAAGCAAGGACAAGGGGCATGAACAGAACAGACCTCCTTGGCTCACTGTAAACAAATATACTTCAAAGGGAGACTTCAATAACAGCCTTTAAGGGGCAGCAGACAAGCAGGGAAAACCATGAATCATGCTGAAACCAACTATCCGAACTATTAGAGAAATAAACAAGAATGAAGATTAAAGAGAGAGATTAAAGACTCTAAAATACTTCAGCAGAAGAAAACATAAAACAATGAAGGATAAACAGGTCTAAGGTGCTTCCAAGAGTCATTTCTTAGCCTAAAAATTTCATCCTACTGTAGTAAGAATTTATGGAACAAAATGAAATCAGGGGAAAACATTAAACAGTTCATAATACTTCACCAAAAACCAAGCTCATGGATCCAATGACAGAGCCTTCTCAAGAACAAGCATGCAACAACATCATCAAGGCTTCCAAGACTTCAATTTCTTCTTCAACTTCAACAGACTATGTATTATTTTAGAGAGTTTCATTATTTCAACTAGTGATCAACCAACCAACCAACCAACCAACGTTTTCAATGGATTACTCAACAAGTTTTTGTAGAGGAATGAGGAGGTGGAAAGAGAGAAAAGATCTACTGAGTTAAATTAATACAGTTAATGCTTCTCGGCCTTTGAGGGGCTCAAGGGAGAAGTTTACAGATATTTTACTTTATTAATTGGTTTGTATTAAGTATTTAATCTTGCTGGAAGCTTATGTTGACTTTAAGTTTCTGTGTCATCTTTTGCAATGACTCTGTTGATAGTTTATATTAGCTTCTTTGATTTGAAATAACGATTCAGCCGTAAGGGGCAGATATGCTCTGTTCTCGTCATTACTCGGCCTTTGTTGAATGCTGTGAAGACACAGGTGGCAATCTGGTAGCTGAGAGGAATCAATTTGCCTTTGATGTGGCAGTTGAGGCATCTTATGTCTGATAAATTTTCTTGATTTGACTTTAAATTTGTTTAATTCAATAGATTAGGCTTTTGATAACCGAACTTAGTCGTAATCCATTTAAACTGTATAATCAATGTTTAATCCTTCATTTCTATTGTTTTTGGGTCTTTGACACTGATACTCTTAGTTTAATTTAATTGTCTGTGTCTTGTTGATGTGTAGGTATGTACAAGGTTCATATGGAATCTATGCCCATGATTCATCGATGAAATGTGAAATTGAACCCTGTATATGGATTTCCTTTTGATGAATGAAAGTCTGGAGGATCGTCATCCTCGAATTTCATTTTCTTTTAAAATATTTGAAAAAATCCTTTAAATCCTACACAATGTAAAAAAAATTAAGAAATCCTGCATATTTGGTGAAAAACTACTTTGGAGGTTTCGGGTAGGAGCATGGTCATTGGATGGCAACATCCAATGGTGGAGATTTGCTGCAGAGGTGAAAGGAAAGCGGTGAGAGATTTTTATGTTAGAACCGTTGATCTATGATTGACCAAGAAGATCAACGGTGGAGATTTAGCAGTGAATTGATAATGCGAAGGGGTCACACTATTGTGAAAATAGGAGAAAATGCCAAGAAATAAGGTTAAAAAACCCTTTGGCGGAGGAAAATGCAAAGGAATCTAACTTGGGGTTTCAGGATGATCATGGGCCGTCGGATGTGATCAAGCCACGAGATCAATGGCGGAGATTGCACGTTGAAAACCCTTTGGAGAGGCGGAGGGCGATGATACGAAGTGAGATTAAATCTGGGCCATTGTTCTGTAGAGATCAACGGCGAGCGAAGCACACAATAAAATGTAATAGAAATGGGAAAAGTGGTTTTGGAGGCGAAACCACGAGTTTCGTGCGGAGAAGAGGTGGATAGGCAGTTTTCACTTTTGGAACACGATATGCTTCAAGAGGTGACACGTGGCATTAAAATACCACCCATTTCATGTGATTTTGGGAAATTAACATTCGCGCTTGAAGTTGCGTGAAAACGCACACCAACTGTCAAATCAAGGTCTCAGATCGGATGATTGGGGAGTCAGCGCGATACAGACCAGATGTGCGGGCAATAATAAGTAGGGCGGTTTTATTATGGATCGTCCGATCAGGGGATCGACGATGGAGATTAGGTCTGGAGGGAGGAAGGATGAATAAGGGCCGTTGATCTTCATAGATTAATGGCCGGGATTTGGCCAAAAACATAAGGAAGCGGGATGCATAAATCTTAAACAAAGTCGGGAAATGCAACCTGGACCTTCCGATATGGACACGTGGACGGCCCAGATGCAATCGAAGCTATTGGCATTGGTGGGGAAAAAATTTGAATGGCGTCGATGTGATTTATCATGGGTCGTCAATGTGCAGATCGGATCGACAGTGGAGAATGGATCGGGGGATGTCAATCAGAGGTGGGGAAATGTTTAACGCGCCCGATGAAAAATGCCGTTGCGATTTTTCGCAGACCATCGGATTGGCCCAATGATCAACGATGGAGAAAAGCTCCGAACATTGAACGAGCGGGGACCATTATATTATATAAAAAACCCAAATTAACGAAAATACAAAGGTTTTATGGCATGGGATGGGTTATATAAAAAATCTTGGCACCCATTTGTGGGGCCGTTGGGTTATATGAAATGCGATAGGCCCAGGGCTTATATGTATATGGGCCAATCGCATCGGAGCTTCAGAGCTGGTCTTTCAATCTACCCATTTTAATTCTATGATGCGATTAGCGCCTCGGGACTTTAAATCTTGGTCCCAGGCGTAGGTTTATATAGAGGGGCGGAGGTTTATTCAGCGGGGCTCAATCGCATCGGAACTTTGATGCGGGACTTTTCAATCTACCCATTTTACATTAAAAAACATCGCTTTGGCAGGGTTAGACAAAAACTTAGGGAAAGTGGGTTTTTGGATTTACAAAGGAATTTTTCATAAAATATGAGTTTATACAATGCTTTAGCACCCGATTGCGGGCCCTCGGGTTTATGAAAGGAATCAAAGGACCGGAGTGTTATATACAAAGGGCCAATCGACATTGGAATTTCAAATAACAAAAAGACTTGTGTTTGATGGAAAATTCTGATTGTGATAAGCGCTCTATGAGTCTAGTGCCTGGTTCTAGGGCACAGGCACATGGGGGGAAGTGGTTTAGGTTTTAGCCCAAAGGGGCTTAAACACACAGTCAAAAAACTTATTTTTTTATGAATTTTACAATGTTTTTTGATGGATTTGGGGGTTTCGGTAAGGTCTAAAAATGAGTTTTAGACTTTGTAAAAGGGATTTTCATGAAGGGAAGAAGGGAAAATATGAAAAATAGAGGAATTTCGTGGGGGGAAAGGGGATAAAATGAAGGTTAGTTTTGGAGTGGAGGAGGGGGGAAAATGGGATTTTGGAGTAGTCCTTTCCCTATGAAAATGGAAGATTTTAAAAATTAAAAGGGAAACAGCAGTGATGATTAACCAAAGGATAGAATATCTTCAGAAGACTTCAAGCACCAACAATTTTGGCAATAAAATTGTTTCTTGAAGGTTGTCCTAAATGATTTAGCCACCACTTGATATGACAAAATTTTATAGGTGGCTAACAATGGCTCCACTTGGGGATGGTGCCTTCTTGAAGGCAACAAAAATTTCAGACTTGCATTCTCTGGAGACTGATTAATGCCTTATCCATTGGGCTACCTTTCTTCATTTGGATGGTCCTCTTTTTCTCTAAAAATATTAGCAGCCATAAAAAATAATGGATTTTCATCAACACAAGCTTTCTACCTACCCAATCCTATTGATCTAACATATTTTCTTCTTTAGAGTGCACTTGGATTGGCAAACTCTCTTACAATATTTATTCTTTTTGAAAGCAAAAAACTAATCTATTTCTAATCCTTATTTCTCCATGAACTCAGATTAAACAGTTGATTTCATATGCTTCTCTACCTAATCGACTAATCTGTTAGGATTAAGCAATCTAACAGATTTTTATTCACTAACTTCTGTCAGGAATCTGTAATTAGCAAGATTGGCAAAAGTCCAATCGCAGAAACAACATCGTTTCAACCAATTTGGGATTCTAGGATCTATCCCTCCTGAATTCGGAGAGGGATCTCTTCAATAAGTGCAAAGAAGGATTTGTCTTTGAAGTCTGGGGTAATGATATTAGGCTAGTTATGAAGGCCGAGGGTTTTGTTTTGTTTTGGATGGTTGAGCATGATTACTGTTTGAGGTGGAAAGTTCTAAATGCAAAGAGTTTCAAAGGTGAGAAGTTGCAAGCAATCAGAGTAAGCTTTGGTCGAAAAGGTAGATAATTGCAGGTTTTAGTCCATTGGGCTATCGAGTCATAATAGGGTTTAATTGAAACAATCAAGTTCAAGAGTGGAAAATGGGGCAAGTCATCTATGTATAAGGATCTCTTCAAAGTTTTATTTATGGAATGAAATGAAACAATAAGAAGGGGAATTAAATAGATGAAGAACAAAGAGCATCCCAGGATCTGGTAAGTACTTTGAAACTAGCCAGCCTTTGACAAACACTTAAGAAAAACATAAAATCAATCCAGGATCTGGTAAGTACTTCGAAAATAGCCAGCCTTTGATGCACGTTCAATAGAAAAACACATTAAAAAAAGGGAAACTTGAAGGCAATTGTTGGAGGAGAAACTAGCGGGATGGGCTCACCACAAATCCTCTCCTAGATCTGCTTTACTTGCTTACTTTCAAGACAAACACAAAAATAACAAAGAATGGCCTAAGATCTGGTAAGTACTTTCAAACTAGCCAACTTTCAACACATTCCAAGGGAAACATTCAGACAGTCTTTGGGGATAAAACTAGGACCAGGGCACACCATATCTTACTTAGTTCATCTCTACTTAACATATACTGAAAATAACATTCAAGAAAAATATTCAGCTAAGACATTAGGATGAGGGAACACCAGCATTCCTATGCTTAAACTGAATTAAATCATTCCTAAATAACACAGATTGGAAGAAAACATATAGATAAAGATTTTCAGTCAGAGAAGGGTACTGACATATAGTAGGTCCTAACTCTATGCATGTTGTTCTTTATAAGAGAAGATAAACGCAGTGAAAACAGAAACAAAAGAACAAGTTACAATGAGAAAAACATCACCGTCAACATAGACCAGGATCCCATAAATCAGCTTGTATTGATGCTCCAAACTAGTTACAGCTTCAAGTCCAATGCTTTAGTTTAGCAATCATCTACACTTCCCAGACTAACTTATCTATTACAAGTAGAGCTCCAAGAGCCAGTGAACACTATTTACAGGTAGAAGTCTCCAACTTAATTACCTTTCAAAGTTCAGTAACTAACTCAACCAACCCCTCTCTCATCTTCTCCGGTAGTATTTATAGAAGAATGAGGAGGTGAGATCTGATGAAAGATCTCCAAAGATAATTAATACAGACTTAATGGATTCTCAGCCTTTGGGGGGCTCGATGAAGAAGCTTACATGGGTGCCCTCTGTATTAAATAATTACATTAAGATTTAAGCTCGGTGGGAGCTCTTTTTTACTTTTGAGGCTCTTTGTTATGTTGAAGTAACTCTGCTGATATTTTGTCATTAAGTTTATTTGCAGAATTCACTCCCTGGTTGCGTTGAGGTAAATATCTGATCTTGATCAATAACTTCGGCCTCTGTTTTGAATGCTTTGAGGCACAGGTGGCACTGTGGTAGCTGGGAGGAATAAATTTTCCTCAGATGTGGTGGTGGAGGCCTTGCTGTCTGATAAACACTTTGGTTTCCTTTGAACTATGTTTTAGATGGGAGGATTAGGCTTTTGATAATAATTCTTAGCCATAAACCGCAACAAATCTGTCTTTAATCTTCCATACTGGTGCGCTCTGTCTTGGACACTGATACCCTTTGATTTTTCTATTGATTCACTGTGTTTTATTGGTGTGCAGTGCTATGCAGTGGTCGTGAGGCATTAGTGCCTTTGGAGTATTGACGAGATGCATAAATTTGAACCATAGATGGCTTCTCTTCAATAAATCAAAGGCGCAAGAATCAAACCCCGGCCTTCAGCCTTTCTTCAGCATATAACAGAAAAACCATATAATCACCGTTTATTAAATAACATACCTGGACTTCAAACTTTGATAAAACCAAGCTTTATAACCATTTCGGGTCACAAAAGATGTTTGCTAACGTAAGGGCGTTTGTGACCTGAAATCCTTATGAAATCCACCCTTTAAAGTTCCTCGGGTCCGATTTGGGGCCTGCTGATGTTAGGGTGAGTGTGACCCGAAATTTATTTCAAATCCACTTTATAATGCTCCCCGGGTCCAGATTTGTTGACTGTACAAGGAACTAATGAAGACCCACTCCAATCCGTTGATGTCGCATGGATGTTGACTAGGTGTTTGGGACCACCAGTTCTATGGGACCGCTGATTTCTGCCTTGGCTGTGGGGACCTGAGCGACTATTTTTGGGCCGTCAATCTGTAGACCAGATCAACGACAGAGATGTTTTGATAAATGTGTCATACCTTGGTTTATCCCCCGAGCTTCTTTTGACTGCGATCACCGTCGGATGAGCTGGCCTCAGATCAGACAGCTCACGTCAATATCGCACTGAGCCCACAGTCAATTTTTAATGCGCGATGAGGGTGGTATTTCCAAACCTCTCAAGGCCACGTGTCGGCCTGTGGCATTTATCGTGACCAAACAGGGAAAACAACTTTCCCTCCAAACGCGGTGCGATGGAAACTGCTCCAGTTTTTTTACAGTGATTGACAGTGGGGACCACCAGGGTGATTTATCTATGGGTCGTCGGTCTGCAGATCAGATCGATGGCAGAGAGAAATTTAAGCTCGACACCGATGAAAACCTTTTCATACCCTGCAATTAACACAAAAAATTAATAAAAACAAAGGTTTCATGGTTTCTGGGGCGGAATATATATTTATAATATGGCTTGGCGCCTGTCTGCGGGGCCATGGTCTATATGGAATGCAATATGATCAGGGGCTATAATATACAGGGCTAATTGGCATCAGAGGTGGGCTGATGCGATGGTGCGATCAAGGAAAGGATGATGCGATTAAATGTATACCGTTGATCTGTAGATCAGATTGACGGTGGGAGATGCATCGGGAGATCGCAATCGGCGAGCACCAGGCATGGGCTTTAAACCTTTTTATTTTTCCAATGCGATGGAGGAAGGCCGATGCGATGGTGGAAGGCCGATGCGATGGTGCGATCGGGTCATCGCAATCAGAGGTTTCAATGGGGCGCAATCAGAAGAAACCTTGAAGAAATTTGCGACGCGATTAGCATTGCGAGGGGTTAGCGCCTAGTTTGTAGGGCATGGGCATGTGGGGGAAGTATTTTATGATTTTGGCCCAAGGGGGCTTAAACCCTTACACAAAAATATGTATTTTTTATGATTTTCTCTGGTTTTCAAAGGGTTTTGAGGGTTTCGATAAGGCAAAGAAAAAGTCTTAAACCTTATCAAAGGGGTTTTGATGGATGGGAAAGGGGAAAAATATGAAAATGAAGGATTTTATGGGGAATAAAGGGGTAAAAATGAGGTTAGTTTTGGAAGTGGAAGGACGGGGAAAATGGCCTTTGGAGCAGTATTTTCACTTATGGAAACAACAGAATTTCTGAGTATAAAAAGGAACAGCAATGATGATTTGGACAGAGGCATGAGGCCTTCAAGATTCTTCAAGAGATAACATTTTTTAGCAATAAAAATTGTTTCTTGAATGCTCCAAAAATGATTTAGCTATCATTTGATATAAAAATTTTTATAGCTGGCTAACAGTGGCTCCACTTGGGAATGGTGCCTTCTTGAAGGCATCAAGAACTTCAGACATGCATTCTCTGGGAGGCTGACCTGTGCCTCATCCATTGGATTCTCTGGGGGCTGACCTGTGCTTCATCCATTGGCCTGCCCTTCCTTTGCTGGGATGATCTTGCTCTGAAAACATATTAGCAGTCATAAAAACAATGGATCTTTCATCAACAAGCTTTCTGCCTACCCAATCCTACTGATCTAACATTTTTGCTTCTCTAGAGTGCACTTGGATTGGCAAACTCTTTTCACAAAATTTTATTATTTTGAAAGCAGGAAATCTAATCTATTTATACTCCTTATTTCTCCATGACTCAGATTAAACAGTTGAGTTCATATGATTCTTTACCTAATCTACTATCTGTTGGGATTAAACTGTCCAACAGATTTTATTCACTAATTTCTAAAACAGAAATTTAAAAGCATGCAAGTCAGGATTGAACAATCTAACTTGATGCTAATCTATGGCATAAAAAACAAGTTGCACATAGACATTATTTTGCAGAAAATTTAAATCAAAATGGAAGGATTAAGATCTGAAAGTTCAAAGCACTTCCTTCATCCCCTTACAGCTCTGTTTTGACTTTTGTTTGAGCTGTTTTTCCTTTGTTTTTCTAGTTCAGATTTTGAACTGATTAGAACTAGTTTTTACCTCTGTTTTGACTCAAAAATTGAAACAGATTTGAGTCATTCTCTTTGGAAACTTAGGTTCATATTTTGAGCATGTTTGAACCTTTGATTTCTATCCTAAACTATCTACTGATAAGACAAGATTAAAAAATTTGGCAAATCAAATTCACTATCCTATCAGCAGAAAATTTAAAACTAATTAGTCAAGATTAGGTTGTTTGACTAACTAGAAGTGTGCTCTTTAGGAGTGGAATTTGAGCTTGCACACTTTCAGATTTGTTTCTCTTTTTGGTATGGGGCTATACCTTTCTTGTTTTCACAATCTGCCCTCTTTTCTTTTCTTTTTTCGTTGTTTTTGTATTTTTGATTTTTTATAAATTTAAATGCAATGATGGGTGAAGTATTTACAATGAGAAAAAAGATAAAAGGGCTTTCAGAACATAACATGGATCAATAGAAGTAAGGCTTAAGCATCCTGCCATTGACAAGACCCCCAAACAATTCTTCTCCATTCAACTCTTGCAAAAAATAGGCATTATTACCAGTAGCTGAATGAATAGAGTAAGGGCCAAGCCATAAGTTGTCAAATTTTCGATGCTTGCCCTTGTCTTCCCTCCTTGAGTCCCACTTCAAAACTTTGTCCCCAATATTGAAATTGTTGGCCTTTGTTCTTATGTCAAAGAGTTGTTTAATGCTGTCTTGCTTCTACAATGCTTTGTTATAAACCTCCTCCCTAGTTTGCTGAAGATGAATGGTCTGATTTATTCTTCTGATCATGTCATTATCTTCAGTTTGCAACTCTTGAATCAAATTCATCACTGATACACTAAGGTTGTTTGGAAAAATTGCATCAGTACCATACATAAGCTGGAAAGGTGAAATGCCAATAGATTTCTTCAAAGTCAATCTATCGGCCCAAAGTGCATGTACTAGCTTTGTGTGCCAAGACTTTTCGTTGTCCTCCAACAGTTTCTTGATTATGTTCACTAAAATATTGTTTGAGGATTTTGCAAGTCCATTACCTTGAGGGTAATAGGCCGTGGAATGCCCCAATGTTATCTGATATTTGTGGCATAATTCAACCATCTTCTTTGATCCAAATGTTGCTGCATTATCAGTGATGATCTTAGTAGGACAGCCAAATATGGAGAGAATGTTAGTCTTCATGAATTTTATAATAACAGAATCATTGGCCTGCCTACAAGGTATGGATTCTATCCACTTAATGAAATATTCTGTGGCAGTGAGAATCCATCTATGCTGAGCAGAAGATGGTGGATGGATTTCTCCTATGAAGTCAAGTCCCCACTGCTGAAAAGGGGCTTCAACAGCGATTGGATGCAGGGGCAGGGGTAGCAGTTTTCTTTTGCCTTGAAAAAGTTGACATTTATGACAGGCAATGATCATCTTGTGTATATCAGGAAAGAGAGTAGGCCAATAGAAACCAACCCTCAAAATTTTGTTGGCTGTTGTCTTCCAGTACAAATGACCTCCACACTCTCCTTCATGTAATTCATGCTTAACCTTCTCTGCATCAAACTCAGGCAAACATTTAAGCAATACACCACTTGCATTTTTCCAATAAAGACATTTATCTATAATGCAATAGTTTACAACTTTTAACTTTAGGAATCTTTCCTTTGTCTTTTTCAAACCAGGAGGTGTATTTAAATTAAGCAAAACATAAATAATATCAGCATACCAAGAGGAATTTATAAAATGGTCTTCAACAATGGGAGTTGATATTTCCTCTTGATCATCCAAAGCATTAATCATATTAATATTGAGAACCTCAAAATTAGATTCAGCCATTAATCTAGCTAGACCTTGGCCTTTAATGAGTTTAGTGGGCTTTATCTCTAAATCATATTCAAGAATGATAGCAATCCATTTACCTCTCTTACCATCTGGGTCCTATGTTAGAATGTCTTTAACAACTGAGTTTGGGACAAAGGCAATGATGTGTGAGTGAATAATGTATACTCTGAATTCTTTCAATGCTTTAACCAAAGAGAAAGCTTGCTTCTCCATAATGTTATACTTAATATGGGAATCCCTTAATGCCTTACTAAAGAATGCAATAGGCTGCTCTTGACCTTGTGGATTGTTCTATAAAAGGACAACAGCTATGGTATGTTCTGATGCAAATGAAAAAATATAAAAATATTTTGAAAAATTAGGACTTATTAGAACCGGTGTTTTGGTTAATGCTTGTTTCACCAGCTCAAAGGACTTCTTTTCTTCCAAGGTCCATTTTACCCCTTGCTCCTTCTTCAACATGTTTGTGGTATTTCTAAGAAGCTCAGCCAAGTTGGGGATGAACCTTCTCAAAAATTTAATCTTTCCAATGAAATATTGCAACTCCTTGATGTTTCGAGGATGAGAGATTTGCAATATGGCCTCAATCCTTTTGGGATCTATCTTAATACCCTCTTCTGAAATGATGTGCCCAAGAAGTTTTCCTTCTTGGAGCCCAAATAATGTTTTTGTAGGGTTTAAAGATATCCCAAACTTTTTGCATTTCTCGAAAACTTTTCTTAAATGTTCTAAGTGCTCTTCATCTATTTTTGAAAACACAGTGACATCATCAAGGTATATAATGATGAAGTAGCCCAGTTCTTCTGAGAATGCTATATCCATGGCTCTCTAAAAAGTTGCTCTAGCATTCATTAGACCAAAGGGAATTTTCACATATATGAAAGTGCCCCAAGGTGTAGTAAACGTTGTCTTTAATTGATCATCAGGGTGGACTAAAATCTGATTGTACCCTGAGTAGCCATCAAGCAAAGAAATTCTTCTAGACCCTACCACCCTTTGTAAAATATGATCCATCTTAGGTAAAGGGTAGTTGTCCTTTAATGAAGCTTTGTTTAGGTCTCTAAAGTCTATACAAACCCTAATATCTCCAGTTTTCTTCCTAACTGACACCATTTAGACACCCATTCAGAATATCTAATAGGGACAATAATACCAGCTTCATACATTTTTCTGATTTCCTTCTCAACCAGAGGCAGTTGAACAGGGTTTATTCTGCGCAGTTTCTGTTTGACTGGTTTTTGGTTTTCTTTGAGAGGAATTTTGTGCTGTATTATTTCAGTGTCATAGGATTTTAGATCTTCGTAACTCCACGCAAAAACATCAGAAAATTATTTAAACAACTCTGTATTTGAGTTTAATATGAGCTGGTAAAGTTTTAGATAGTTTAATCATTTTCGGTTTAATTTCACTGCCTATATTGCACTCTTCCACTTCAATCTCTACAGACTCCAGTTTTGTTTTCTTGGCCACATCATTAAAATCAAACAACTCTTCTAAAGGTGCCAGAATGCTTGGAAAACTTTGATCTTTAGAGTGCAGAGTTTCTAACTCCTCTGTTTCTAACTCTGTAGTTAGTTCTGTTTTGTTTTTAAGTTTGCTAGTCAAAAGATTAATATTGACAAGCTCAGGAGATGGCTCTTCTTCACCAAGAAATTTTTCTTCACTGCAGTCTGTATCATAATCTGAATCTGAACTATTTACTTCGAATTCATTTCTGAATTGCATGAAGTATTCTATTTGTTTGTCTCTGTCAAACACCTGCCAATACTTTTCATTATCAGGCATGGCTGGTCTAAATTTTATCTGAGTTGTGAAGTCTTTGGTTTTATATTGCATTAAGCATGTTCTAGCTGCAAAGGCTAATATTTGGGCGGAAATATTTCTTTTTCTTGGGACAAACATCAGTTTGGATTCCTCGAAAGTTTTTAAAAGGTCCATGACATCGTTTCGGTAGGCTCTAAGTCTGGGATGATTTGCGTTATACTTCCCATTGACTTGCGTAATGAATAACTCTGAATCCCCATATACATTGATTCTTTTGGCTCCTAACTTCTTCAATAGATGTAAGCCTAAAATTAGGGATTCATATTCTGCTATGTTGTTAGAACACTGAAAATTTAATTTGCAGGAAATGCTTTCTATGTGGTTGTTTTCAGTGTTGCAGATCCAGACACCTGCACCAGCGTTAGTTCTAGTGCAAGACCCATCGAAGTGCATACTCCATAGAGGAATAGTCTTGAATTTATCATTTGGGTTACTATGCTCTTCAATAAGTGTGCTATTGAATTGTTCTTGGAGGTCAGCACACTGTTGAACTTGTTTTAACTCTTCTGGTTTCTCGTTAAGATGAGGAATTCTTTCTTGAATCTCAATGTTAAAAAGAAAAGGACACATGATTTGCAGCTCAAGACCTGTGTTTTGTTTGCTAGAGTTCACAGGTTCAACAAACTGTTCTGACACTCCTCCTCTCTATCCGTGATTAACTCAGACCAGGTCACTTGTTCACTGGAAGTTTCATCATTGAAAAGGATAAATGAATCCAGGTCTGTGTTTATAGAGTAAAGGGGAGAGTTCTGTGGTCTGTCTTGGCTAGTCACCAGGTATTGCATGTGAGACTCCCTGTAAAGTCTTATTTTCTGATTGAAAATAGGGATAGTCGCATAGGTCATGTCCATTTGCATAGTCCCTTGTAACTTAGCTCCCCAAGACCTGGATAATAGCATTCCATACTTTGGGGGCACATTAGCCACAACAATATCCATTACTAAGAATTTGGCTGGAATCTGGGCTAAGTTAACGCAGAGGTATTTGATCAATCCTAAACATTTCACTCTGCTTGAGTCAAATGAGTAAAGGTATTTATAAGGTCTGGTGATTTCTAGACCTAGGCTCTCCATCACAGCTTTATGCATCAAATTGTGAGAAGCTCCTGAGTCATGCATAACATTGTGCAAAATTTTTTCATGAACGTTTAAACTTACATAAAAGGGAGGAACAGGTCCCTCTTGATATATACCTTCAATCTTGGGACAAAAAATGAGCTTTGGCTGGTCATCATTAAGATTTACTGTGTCATTATTATCCTCAATACTTAAAGCCTTCAAAATTTGTGTCCTATATACATTCTGGGCAGCCAACTCAGTGAGGGGAACAAAGATTTTAATTTTGGAAATTTCCTGCTCCAGGCTGAAAGGAATTTGGTTCTTTGAAGAAATTGTCTCAGCCTTACTAGCTGCGAGTCTATCAGCAACATCATCTTGCTAATTTGTTTTATTTACATTTGACAAAATTGTTTTCACATGAGTACTAGCTGAAATGTTAGTACTGCTAAGGTCTGCACTTTTTTTTTCATTGTTTTGAGTGCCTTTCTCTTTACCATTATCGGAATTAACAGCCACTGTTTTGTCCTTTTGTTTGACAACTTTAGGCTTGGTTGCAGTGTTGTTTTGTGAAGATTTTTCAGAGGTTTTGGTTTTGGGAGTTTGTTGACTAGTTTTGCTTCTAAGGTCATATTCTCTTTGAGACTCTATGATGACATTTTCCATGTCTTGATAATAATTTTCATCATCATCTCTTTTGTCATCATAAGGTGTATAAAGACCTTGTTTTCTATCATAATGGACTTCAAAGTCATCATTATCTACCCCCAGCATGTTGATATCATCTTCTTCTGTTATCTCATCTGTTTCCTCAACCTCACTTACATAGTTTTGATGAAAGGGAGGAATGATATTTTGATCGCCTTCCCTAGGTCTGTTTGGAGGTTGGTTCCTTATAAAATTCTGATTCTAGTCCTGATTTCTATTTTGAGGAGCATTTTGATTTTTGCTTGCTTGTGCTCTCTTAATTATGCTCATCTCTTTCATCATCTCCTCCATCATTCTCTCCAGCTTTGAGTTGGAAGTAGAAGGTGTGTTTTCCTCTCTAAAAGACACTCTCTTCTCATTTTTCATTCTTGATCTCTTCTCCATTAAGTTCACTTCCACAGCAAGAGCTCATTTTTGCATCTCTTCAAGAGTTGCAAGATCTCTCTCTCTCAGCTGATAGGCCATCTCAGGGTCAAACCCTTCAGGAAAATTGTTTAAATCTGAGCCTTGTGGGGGTTTTAGATCTGGGGAAAGTGCATTATATACACTGTTAAATCTGGTACAATAAGCTTGTACACTTTCCCCCGTGTTTCTATGGAGGTTCTTGTAATCAGAAAGGACTTGAAGAGGGTTCTTCTTTACTTCCCGTTTGTTTAAGAATGTCTAATGGAAAGCTTGGAGATCATTGATACTATGGGGGGTTAAGCCTTTAAACCATTTTCTTACTTCTCCCCCCAGACTCTGAGAAAACAATATAAGCTTGACAGAATCATCATCAATTTCATTTCTGTCAAAGTAGTCATTCATCTTTATCCACATGTTGTGATGCAGTTGTAGCATTACTAGCATCATACAGTGTAATTTTGGACTGATAATCCTGTGGAAGATTGACTAATGGTATAGGAAGGACTAAGGGAGCATACCATGCTTCCATGATATGTGGTGGGGGTGGATTCACAAGAGGAGGATTAACAAAAGGAAAAGTGGGTTGGAATGGAGTGGTTTGAATAGTGGATGTAGGGTGAGAAGAAGTGGATGGAACAGGAGTAGATTGCTGAGATGATCTTGGATGAGAGACACCTAAGTTGTGAAGGAAATGTAAACCAGGAGGTGGTATTTCTCTGCTACCAGGATGTTCACTTGTTTCAGGAGATGAAAGTGAAGACTTAGAATCTAACTGATCTAAATCATCAAGAGACCTAGTTCTAAAGGGATTTACTAAGTCAACTTGTGATTGATGTAGAGCTGAAAGATTTTCAGGAACTGAATTAGCTCTCAAGGGTGATCTGAAAACAGTTAATAATTTAATCCTAGGAGACTTCCTAAGGATACTTTCTTGGTTATCAACTATCTCAGGTGGATCCGGGTCAGGATAGGCTCTAGTGTGAATATTTCTAGGAGTCACTATGCTATGTTTTTCAGACCCACATAAATAAGAAAATTTCAACTACATATGACAATCTTTGAGAGGTTAACTAATCTGTTTACACAAAGTTTAATCCTACAACCCTCTAACTGAATTTGAATGATATTACAATGATAAGGGTTCTTCCCAATGGAGTCTTAAGGTCTGTTGAGGATTGTGGAGTCGCCAAGTGGAATTTTTTAGCTCCTAAGGAGGTAAAAGGTTTAATGTTCCACCACCATGTTTATTGAATACCAATCTGAAATATTTTTGGGTTTTCTGAGTTATTTTTCAGTTGTGTGGTTTCTAAGAATGTCCTAAATCTGTTTCAAAACTTAGCTACAGTTATGAGATAAAGACAGTCTATTCTTATAGCTAAGCCAGATGATTTTTCAAGGTTAGATAAAGCCTTATGAGAATCCTAGGGTTTTGCCTAGTTTGTCACTAATTCAAACAAGTTTTACCATGATTACCATGTGTTTGGTAGTGCTTGAAAAGGCTGCTTTCTACTCACTAAAAAATGTTTGTTGGCCAGAGATGTTATGCCTAATGGTTCAACCAGCTAATAGAACAAATTTCATTAAATCAAGGGATTCTTGAGATATCTAAAATATTCAACAAGATAATAACTCAAATCCCCAGTGGAGTCGCCAGAAATGTTAGGAATCTATAATTAGCAAGATTGGAAAAATCCAATCACAGAAACAACATCGTTTCAACCACTTTGGGATTCTAGGATCTAGCCCTCCTGAATCCGGAGAGGGATCTCTCCAATAAATGCAAAGATGGATTTGTCTTTGAAGTTTGGGGTAATGATATTAGGCTAGTGTTGATGGGAAAATCTGTTCGATCAACAGCGGGGATCTCCCCGATAAAAATTACCAATTAGAACTTGAACAGTTTGGAATAGGGATCCCGTCCAGGGTGTGGATCCGACTACCACTGATTTCTCCTTTCTTTGGGTCTCACTTAAACTCTATAAGACAGTGGATACACACCTAATCAAATGATACAAGACATATAATTGATGCATTTAATGTACATACAACACTATGAGTAGCAAGAGGAAATAATAAAGCATGAAGACCGAAGGAAGTGTTGTTAACAACACTTCATTAGGGTCATGCTTGTAAATTGTTCTGACCACAAAGGAAACAATTCCTCATGGCAAGAACACCCTTCACTTCCTAAAAGTTTTAAATGGTAACACAAACGCTAATAAATAAAGCCATTAGCATTAGTTAACAAAGTGAAATGAACTCAACCACCATTAACATACTCAGCAAACTGTTATGAAAATGCGATATGAATTAAAGATACAGTTCCCTTAATCTAAAGATGTTCATAAACTAAAAATATAATACTCAATAGCGCTCATACATATGACAACACCAGATCCACAAAGGGATTGTTAAAAATGCTTGTATTCATGCTCAAATTTATAATCCTCTGGAAATACAATGTACTCAGCTCGAGTCCCCAAAAAAAGGTCCTCTACAAGTTCTTGAAGGAAGTATTTATAGAGAAAAACTTGCCCTTTGGGTTTCATTATTCATCATTTAATAAGCATGTATAGTTAACTCCCTTGATGTTCCTCCTAAACGGGAATGATGCTGAAGCCAAGGAAGCTCCTATGTGTTACTGGATGCTGGGATGAGCCACGATGTGTGACCTCATCAAAGTGTCACGAGGCCGCGACCAAACAGGGATTTCGATGATCATTCAAAAAAAATATGGGTTGCTGCTCAAGAGGAAAATGACCAAGACAATCTAGGACAGATAAAGTGAGTATTGCAAAGTGGGAGACTTCCTCAGATTAATTCCATGCACACCACCGTGAATGAATAGGAATGTAGCTGATAAGTGATCAATATCACCCGCCTCGCTATAGGGAGGACAAAATTTCATTGTTGCATTAGGCTTGAAATTATCTGTCTACTGAGCTGGGGTTTCGATGTGCTATGTGGGGCGCCTTTCAGGTTCATTTTTATCATTTACCATATTGAATCTAGCCACCAATAAGAAGATGTCCAATACTCCAAGTGGTGTATGTGGGTATTCACTTTCCCAGTGTCGTGTAAAACTGCGATGGGTGCATTCTCCTGAGCTTTAAATAGAGATCACAATTTTGTTCTACAGGTGCAGTCGATGAATTGATTCTAAGTATCAGCATACATTCAACCTATGAATTGAGCACATGGCCATCTCGTTTCAAGAATGCAGCTCTATGTTTAGATGGGCATGGGTATTTTCCTGCGAGGGAGGTTACACTTCTGGAGTAGAGCTCGCTGGGTCGGGGAAATTAACCAGTCGTGGTTCCTCTCGAACATGTTCTTTTGCGACCTTGTGACCTCGATAGAGTCGCATACTCGCATGGTCTCATTTCATGTGAGGAAGCATGTGTTGCGACTCAATGACCTCGAGCACATGCAGTGAGAAATGGATGGTTGTGACCTCCCTTTGTCATGTCAACATTTGAAGTGATGTGTAACATCAACCGTGAAATCAATATCAGCTTCCATAGAAAAGCTTCGTTTGCTGTCTTCAATTTGCAAAAAAAAAACTAAGATAAGCATTTGCAATAAGAACTCTCGGGGAAGCATCACGAATTGTTATGCCTGTTTGCCTCTCTGTATGATACAATAAACGCCATTTTCCAGGCAGTAATGCATGCCAGTTCTTCATGCAAGCATGAAGGAAGTTTATCATTGTTAAGAAGGACTTGAACTTAATGAATATGGAGGGATTCATGTGCTCCCGCAACACTATTTTAGCCACCATGGAGCCCACGCACCTGATATCGAATGCAATTGTAAGTTGTCACCTATCAATATTGCTATCAACTGCACTATACTTTCAGCTCCTATCATGGAAATCAGCTGCACGTCCAAGTACCCCACCTTTGTTTCTCTGTCCATCGATGCGTTATAGTCGCAACACAATCTCTTTCACCCTTTATTGCATGTGGACATATGCATCGACCTGCTTCTTTTACTGTGTTTTGTTCTGGTGCAATGCTCGATCTGCCTTAAAAAATGGCACATGCATACTAATCGCGTGGAAACCTTTAAGGAAAGCTTGCCAACTAGATGCTTCATATCCGATATTTTAATCCGGCATGTCGTTGGGTTTCCTTGGTGTTGGGGTTCCCATGTTTTGGCCAGATTGGCAAGACCAAAAGATGAGAAAACATCATAACCACTTTTGGGCCCTAGGATCTAGCCCTCCTGGACCCAGAGAGGGATCTCTCCAAATAGAGCAAGAATGATATATCTTTGAAAGCTCAAATTTAGATATTAGGCTAGGTATGAAGCACAAAGGGGGTTTAAATGATTTGGTTGGTTGGTTGCTAGGTTGGTTAGGGGATAATAGACTGAGAAAGTAATGGGAGAAAGGAAACAAAACAACAGGAGGCTTCAACAAAGAGGATAGGCCAAGACAGTGCCATCCATTGGGCTATGGAGTCATGAAAGGACATTACTTGCATCCACTAGCCAAGGCTCTCAAAGGGAAAGTCATCTACACTAAAGGATCTTTTTAGATAGATGATGGAATGGAACATCAAGGAAGGAAAGTGAAAGAAGGAGAGTAACCCAATTTCTGTCTATAGATCAGGTCAGAGGTCCTTTAACTCCAGACCTGCTTGGACATACTCAAAGGTAGCTCTCAAAGAGAGACAAAAGGGCTGCTTATAGATCGGACCAGAGGTCATTTAACTCCAGGTCTACTTTAGCAACTCCAAGGAAAAAACAGAGATAATATTAACAAAGGGATATCCAACCAGCAAACCCCTGAGTTCATACATCAGCCAGCAGGCAATAACATCCACTGCACTGGTTAAACCAAATGAATTCACTCTTAGATACACATAAAGCAGAAAACATTAAGGGTAGGGAGAGCAGGAACATAGGGCACCTAACAAGGGTGAATCCTATGCTATATTTCTGTTGCCTACCAGAAGAACATGAAACAGTATGCAAATGTAAATAACAGAGTTAATAAAAACATCACCAATAGTAATAGACCAGGATCCTGTGAAATGTGCTTTGATTAATTGATGCAAAACCAGTCATGTACAATAAGCTCAATGGCTAATACAATCTCAACTTTCTCCTCCCAGCCTGTTACATACAAACTACTCTGTAACTCCCTCCCAAGACTGTTCTAACAGTCAAACTGAATCCCTCTAACAGCAACAGACGAACAACTTAACAACCTTTACAATGTGTTCTTGAGGATTCTTATTGGAGAAACAGAGCAGAAGAAGTAGGTGAAGAATTAAATGAGGAATTTAAAGTTTAGAGAGGAGGAGAGCCGAAACCCATACTGCTTCAAATCTGTGTATTTACTTTTGGCTACAGTAGTACTGCCATTCTCTGTGACTGAAAAAAATGGTGAAATAATGGTGTTAGGGTCGACCATGCCGTGTAACTAATGCTTCTTGATGGTGTAGGACTGCAGAATGGGCGTAAATCTCTCTTTGGGCGCAAGGTAGATTGGAAAGATGATATGTACCGTGTCCTTTCATGGAAGAATGCTCTGCTGATACAGAAACCCTGATAATATAAAACATCTGTGCATAGGATCTTCTGGTTGATCCTCGGGGCCTTCAACCTTGTAACTTTTCCTTCTACAAATCCTTGAAGGAGCTCTAAAGTCTTCTATTACTTGTCTTGAGCTTTCTGCTGTCCTGTAATACTCTGCTGCTTCATTTCTGCCTCTGACAGGTTAGCTCAAGCTTTAATGGCACCGGAGGTTCTTCCACAGAGTTTTAGGCCTGTTCCTTAAATGACAGTCCTGTCTTTACCTTCTCGGGCCATTTCTCATAATTCTGCCATTGAAGACGACCTTCATCGACTTCTCCATCACTGTAACAGAGGTTATGCAATTATGGCAGACATTCACCATTGAAAACCCTGCAAATATGTGAACTGGTGAAGAAAACCATGGACGGGGGGAAGTGGCTACAGTGTGGATGGAGGAAACGGTCATGCAGACGAGATGGAGGGAAAAAATGCAGAGGAATTGGTGAGAAACGTGTTGGCAGGTGTTTGACAGAACGTGGAGCAAATATACGTGAAATACATTAAAAACACGAAAAAGAACTATTATATGCAATGGAATGGGAGTATGTACGGCGAACGCACGTGGAGGTGACGTGGCGAGGCGGGGTGACGAGGAACGGTCAAAAGAAGACAAACGAACTTGGGCCGTCCATCGGGGTGGAGATCGACGGTTGAGAGTAACGGGCAGTGGGCCACATGCACGGCGGACACAAGCTAACAAACATGCAGGTTCGTTAACGAACGGGCAGCTACGACGCGAGATAGCCGTTGGATGGAGCACCCGAGATCGGACGGTCCACGGCGATTTCACGCGCCATCCTCCTCCGAACGTTAAAGAGCGGGGGATAGGTTTAACGGTGGAGAACGGTGGTTTTGAAAACGTACACATGGCCATGCGGCAGCAGCTGTGTGGAATCGCTGGGTCTCCGGGGAAAACCGCTCGGCGCCCATTGGTGGTGCGGAAAATACCGGTGGGTTTTGGGAGAAATGACGTATGGCTGGCGGGGTCCACCATTTTGGGCGTGCTCCGCGCCGTTGGATTGACAAATGAATGGACGACAGAGATCAGCTATGGGGCACCATGGTGTACGGGCATGAGAGTATGGGGTGACTCCCCGTAGTGAATATAAACCGTTTGATCGAGCGGTCCCATATCCCGAGGAGTTAACTACGGGGGCTCCATGGCTTGACTCTACAGACAGAGAAAAGCTCCCCGTAGGGAAAGGCTTCGGTCATGGCGTCGGGTCATGTGGAAGACAAAGGAGCGCGGGGCCACGACTGAGGGGGCTAAGGCCTGAAATGGTGAAATTTATGGATTTTATTCATTTTTAATGCAATTTGGGGCCAACCAGGGGTAGTGATAGGGGAGATGGAGGGGAAAACTAGGGAAATAAGGGAGATGGGGAAATTTAAAGGAGATTTTGGAGAATTTAAGAGGGTGATGGTGGGGATAGAAGGAAGAAAAGGGGTTTTGAAAAAGAAAAGGGGAGGGTAAAATGGGGGTATTTTGCAGGGATATGAGAGGTAATATAGGCCCCTTTGAGAAATGTGGCAGCAGATAGAACTTATATAAGGCAAAGCACTCAGAGGCTTCAAGGGGAATGGTTTTTCAGGGAAAGGCATCCCTTGAAGGCTCAACAATCATTCAGCCCCCAGCTTGCTTGTCAAGAATTCCATAGGGGGGCTAACACTTGGAACAGTTGATACGAATAGTATGTTTGAAAAAATTGGCAGAAAATATCTTGGATCCCCCAGTTGTACGCATACCACCATCCATTACAGAGGTATGGCTGTTTTGGGGATATCATCGTCAAAAGGCGGGAGAGTTTTACAGAATTACTCCTCCATGCAGACCGCGCAACTAACATGCACTCACTGAACATCTTTTGCAGTGTAAGAAAGTGAACATCGGCCCCTTGAACTTCTTGCGAGAGTACATCATGTCTTTGCTAGAGCTTTAACGTTAACGAGATCCTTCGTTTCATTGTGACAACCAACCTTATTGAAATGTGGCACCCTCATATGACATATCTGTTTATATTAATGGTGTTATCATATAATTTTTTTCTGATGCCCGGTGTTTTAAACAATGCATTTGGACCACTATATAAATATACGCTCCAAATGTTTAAACACAACTTTCTACTCCAAGCATTTACCATAGGTTGAAAATTGCGCTCGTTTGTAATGTCTTCATATGGTTCTGCATTTCTTTTGATTATAACCACTCGATGATTGTTATATCATTGTCATCGTAGGTCTGTTGTAAGGTTCTGCTTTATGAATTTTGGTCACTATGTATACATCCACTCCAAATGTTTTACCATAGTTTGAAACTCCACCATTGAAACGATTGTCTTCATTTGTACGTGTTGATGTAGTTCTGCTCCACGTTTTAATCATAAATTTTGACCGCTGTATATATATATATTTTCTCTCAAACATTTACCGTAAGTTGAAAACCTGCCATCGAACGTTTGGCTCCATGTAACGTGTCCATGTAGTTTCGTTCCACCATCTCACGTGGTTTGAAAACCATATTGATTTCATGCCTTGGTTTAACTATACACATTTATCATTTGATTTTCCTCAGATTGTTAGTGCAAATGAATAAAAAATTTTATGCTAAGGCTGCCACCTCATAATATGAATGTTTCTTACTTTGAACGATCGAGAGTTGAAATCTGCTACTCAGCAACTAGGCTAGGATGTCTTCTGAAAGCATTTGAAATGCGAGGTCGATGAGAATTTTGAAATCATACTCCTCCAATTTTCCAGTGAAAGCATATCCTTCCCGAGATTTTTTTTTTTTAAACAATGCAGCTTCATGTGGTAGACTAGTAATTTTTTCAAACCACATTGATGGCCCTTTTAATATTAACCATTTCTATCTTGCGGTTCTAGAGACTCACTTTTCATATGCATCAATTTTCTTGGTTATCAAAAGGTGTATGCATTTAAACATAACCTTTTAGGTTCAATTTTAAGTTCTCCATCTCTTATGGCCTCGTATAGAAAAACTTTATGGATATGTAAGAGCAAAGGAGACTATGGTTTTAAGGCCCTTTCATTCCTCCACATTGTGCTCCTTGAAGCATAAATAATTCCACACTATGTAGCTTAGGATTAATAAATGTTGCTTCTCAAAGGTGCGTTCAGATATTTGAAACTCTTCCATTGGCTTGCCCACACCGACATGTGTTCTTTCGCACTGCTGCTCGACACGAAAACGCCTTGAATGAGATTGTCATTTTCTAGGGAAATCCTCTGAGTCCACTTTGTTCACCGAGCTATACTTCAGGCTAGACTTGTCGAAGTGGTGACATATGTTCCTTTGTGTGCACACATCAACATTGAGTTGGTATTGCGCAAGATCTTCAAAACTTCTTCTAAGGTGAGATATCCGTCATCTCATAAAATACTCCATCCGGTCCCTACGTAAGCTTAGATCATAGCAAACGCTTCTGGTTTATGTGAGATGGCATCCGGTACAGACATTTCCAAACAGAGCATTTTTAAGTATCTGGTGCCCACTAGTGAAGAAAGCCTTTTGCATCAGTGACATAAAATTTTCTTTCTTTGATAAACATGTATCACACCATCCTCCTTTTAACAGTACCGGTCACTTGCTCCTACTCCTCCCCTGCTTCGCAACTTGGGCCTTGTTGTTGAGCTTAATTTTATTTCGCTTGATGTCATAACAAGATTGAGGAGTTTTTCACCCATGGGGTTGACCTGTGTGGAAAATTACAACATCATAATTACTCTTTGATAATGGTGTCCCTAGATAAAACATATGAGACTAACGAGCTTCAGAGAAGTATTCAGACAACAAGCTTAATGACCCACGGCGAGAGGGCATTTAATCGTCAATACACAAAAAGGTTTCCATTCAAATGTATGCATGGCAATCTCATTACACATGGCACGACTACGGTAAGAGTGTTCGAGCGTATGCTGGATGATCCCTCCCACATATGGCGTGATTGCAGCAACAGAATCTGATCATGATGGTGAGAAAGCTCATGAGGGGTTGGGGATAGGTCGGTGGGATGTCACTGACTGCGGGTCAGGTGAAAGATTTTAACGCCTAAGCGAGCAGAGGGGGAACCCGAAATTTTAAATGTACCCAAAAATTTTGGGTGATGTTGTAGCGGCTACAATAAATGGCGAACCACTGGTAGAATCCAGCATCTTTGTCAATATCACAATAATAGTCTGATTCCGGATAGTGATGCAAGGGAATATTGAACAAGTTCTGCAGGTACCCTTTGTATTACTTTGGCCCTTTACAGGTATGCCTAATCCTTGTGCCTCAGCTTGGTCTGGCTAATCAGAAACACATCAAAGAGAAAGCTCACAGACGCCACTAGCTTGTTGATGATGTGAAGAGCAAGGCAGTGGGTTTAATATTTTCAGGATTTTTTAAAGTAAGTTTCTGGTGTTTCTCCGCTGCCAGCAGGCCTGGACAGTACCCCGGGGGAGTCACTTCAAGAAATCACAAACGTTGCTCCGCTGCCAGCGAGCCTGGTCAGTACCCCGGCAGATTCATTGCATTACCTCTCTGCATAGGAAGCCTTTCTCAATCCTTTACCCTTATTTGTTTCATGTGCTTGTAACACTTATTTTCATGTGCTCGTGGCACTTATTTTTCATGGGCGGATGAGGGATCCCGACTTATTTTACGAGCAAGAGAGGTTGTTTCTTGTTTTACAGAAACTGAAAGATATCCTGATTTGGGTTTGCCCTTGTGCCAAACCTTCACATCCCATCTACCACAATA
This sequence comes from Pinus albicaulis, assembly GCA_034641835.2. Taxonomy (NCBI): domain Eukaryota; kingdom Viridiplantae; phylum Streptophyta; class Pinopsida; order Pinales; family Pinaceae; genus Pinus; species Pinus albicaulis. The sequence continues at coordinate 79,540,719 of CM076576.1, forward strand.
GGCGAAGCGCATAAAACAGATCATTAAGATGTCCAAGACTATGTTGGGCACAAGTCTTAAGCTTACGGGTATTGGGCCATTCAAACTCATTAGGTCTCCCACAAACAACTGGCTCGTATCTCCCTGGTTAATAAGTTTAGACTCATAGGATCTTGTTGAGAATGTGACTTCGATGACTGGTCCTAAGAGAAAGCTGCCTCTTGAGATAGCCACCGCAACCTCACGCAAACAATGGGGTTACTATTTCGGCAATCAGGGAAAAACAAGACTGCAAGGTGGTAGGGTTTCAATGAGGGCTCATGCAGTGGCAGGCGACATGACAGAAATGATGTGAGGAAGAGAGAGTACAACGCAATGTAATAGGCGAGGATCAAAATGCAATGCAACGCCATGTGCGACAACGATCAACCAGTTGTAGGTGGAAAAGAGGTGCAATACAAGCAGTGATTATTTATGCAGCAACCAACAACTGAAAAAGAAATGAGTGGAAAATACTTGTAACATGATGATGCCTAAGATATTAATCGCAAACAAAAATAGAAAACACACTTTTAAATTATAAAGTAAAAAATTAAAACTTTGAACTAACAAATCTTTATTAACAGGTCCTAGCTAGCCTACACCTAAAACCCTATTTTAACCAATGATGCAGTCGAGTCATGTAAAATCAGATTTCCAGTGCAGCCACCGCACTAATTCCCATCTTGCAACAAAAAAATGCTTGGGATCAGGGCTAACATCCAAAAAAGTGCAGTAACAACAAAACTTACCTGAAGAGTAGGTGCAACGGCAAGAAGATCATAGATACTCACCAAAGAACATGCCAAAATAGATTGTGCAAGCTGAATTCCACTCTCATTCTGATACACAACAATATGTTCTTGAAAATCAACATTTATAAATGACACACATCCATCCATGCACAATCCTATGTCTAATGGGTGCTTGGTAAGCCATTGCCTATTTACAGGCACATTCACCGGATAGGGTTGGTCGAGAAAATCAACAACTTCATTGTGGTGGTGGGGATAATTGATTTCATGGAATGGAAACACTGAGTGTGTGCCAGGGGAGTCACGAATGTTTGTGTATTTGAGAGAAGAAACCCTAATTTTGAAAACCCTAGTTCGGAGTTGCTCCTGGAATCTGTCAAGGATATGAGGATCCGAATCCACTTTTAGTGGAGGTTGAAATTCCTTACCGTTTTGAAAAAAACTCGGACCTTCGAGCAGGGGGTTTCCCAACTTTGATGTTCTGGTGAGATCAACAGGCGAATGGATGTGATCATGGATTGTGGTGAGCTGCACAATGTCAGTGGGATTTGTATCAATTCGATCAAATGTTTGCGCACTGACAGATTGATAATCCAATGTATCAAATTCTTTAGATTTGCCAGGGTGGGGTGAATTCGATGCGGTTATGCTGGGAGGAGCATTGTACTTGGGGATTGTCATTTCAGAAACCTTAATCTGAGAAACCCTAGTTGGAGTTGTTTGAGGGGTCTTTTTAGGATCGGAAGAACCTGCAGTAAAAGTCAGTAGAAGATGAAGTGCTTCAATTTTGTGGTAGGTACTTGAAACTTCCCAAACCAGATTATTGAATTCTGGTGTCTCCATATGGTCGGCAACGAGATACGAGTGACAGTCCTCAGCGGTATTAGTGAATATGATTTCAGACAAGTAGTGATCGCTGTAACCATCAATTTGATTAAGTTGGGTACCTGGCATGTTAGGCTCCCTGGGGGTTACCGATTGAGATGGATCAATAAAGAGAGCATCTTGAGGTTGCCCAGACAGGAAATCGCTCTTATGGCTATCTAAAGATTCCGAGTGAGAAAGATCAGATCTGAAATATTCATCGGTTTTGACCTGTGATTGCGAAACACCATCTGCGTGCTCATGATTGTCACCAATACCAGTATAAGGAAATTTTGAATGTCTCGAAGAAATCACTGGTGTGGTAGACTTGTGAAATAAATCGTGGAATAATGAACGATAAGTTTGAGTTGCAGGGGTATTAACCGTACAAGGTTTTTCAATATGCGCATCCATGTCATTTAGGAAAAACAAAGATTTGGCAGGCCCTGTAAGGGAATCAAATTCATCCAAGATAGGAGTCGATTCATGATCAGTCTGCAAATCATATTTAGGACTGTGTCCAGGGAGACATTGAGTGGGCTCAAGGTAGGTTTCATGATCCTGGAGGGATGTTGGGCCCATCTGGTTTCCAAGCTTTGATTCGACAGGGTGCGTGAAAGATTCAAAGGTAGTACAATAGGCTTTATCCTCATGCACCCATCTATCATTGCTCTGAACTTTCGAGGTCACAACTCCACTACCCAACAACTCTGGAAGAGGATTAAGACTATCACAAAAATAAATACTCTCCTGGGAGGCCAGAATGTTGTCTGGACTCGGGGAGATGGACAAGGAAACATTGGGGATGCAGTCTGAACAGCTGGCCACTTGTGGGTCGTCATAGGGAACACTAGGATCAGGCTGGGTTGCTACTTGAAATTGGTCAAGGGAAACGAGGATCACATACATGAACTGTTCTCTTAAAAACTTCCAATCGACATCCTTTTCAGGGAACTCAAAACAATAATGAACAAATCTGATGGAAAATTCATCTAGAGGTTCCCGAGGTTCCATTGTAATGTCATTTAGCTTTATCAATACACTTTTAAAATCTTACCTGTGAAAATATTGTTGTAATTCACTGGCGATTTTTTCAAACGAATGGATGGAAGCTTCTGGAAATGTGTGGCACCATTTCTTAGCACGACCTTCGAGAGTGAGGAAGAAAAGCAAACAAATCAAACCTTCATTGTCAATTTCGTAGCACTCACCAAAGTCATAGAAATCTAAAAGGTGTTGGGTTATGGTTACTCTGTTTTCACCATCGAATTTTAGTTGGGACAAATGATACATAAGTTCATCAGGGATGAAGTATCGAGGCTCATAAAACTCCGACAAACATCTCGGGAGAATGATTTGGGAACGAGCCATTACAGATATGAGATTAACTTCAGGCTCTAAGGGCTCAGCTTGTCATCTGGCCCTCCTTCTAGCACCAACTCTGTTGATGAGAAAATCTATCCGGTCAACAGTAGGGGATCTCCCAAGTAAAAAGTTCCAATTAGACCTTGAACCGTTTGGAATAGGGATACCGTCCGGGGTGTGGGTCCGGCTACCATTGATTTCTCCTTTCTTTGGGTCTCACTTAAACTCTATAAAACAGTGGATACACACCTAATCAAATGATACAAGACATATGATTGATGCATTAAATGTACATACAAAACTATGAGTAGCAAGAGGAAATAATAAAGCATGAAGACCGAAGGAAGTGTTTTTAACAACATTTCATTAGGGTCATGCTTGTAAACTGTTATGACCACAAAGGAAACAATTCCTCATGGCAAGAACACCCTTCACTTCCTAAAAGTTTTAAATGGTAACACAAACGCTAATAAATAAAGCCATCAGCGTTATTTAAGAAAGTGAAATGAACTCAACCACCATTAACATACTCAACAAACTGTTATGCAATTGCGATATGAATTAAAGATACAGTTCCCTTAATCTAAATATGTTCAGAAACTGAAAATATAATACTCAATAGCGCTCATGCATATGACAACACCAGATATGCAAAGGGATTGTTCAAAATGCTTGTATTCATGCTAAAATGTATAATCCTCTGGTAATACAATGTACTCAGCTCGAGTCCCCAACAAAAGGTCCTCTACAATTTCCTGAAGGAAGTATTTATAGAGAAAAACTTGCCCTTCGAGTTTCCTTAACCTTTGGCCTTCTTGACTGCTGGGCTGCCTTGCGACCCAGTCCATCCTGCGACTTGCGACCTGAGCCACTAGCGCGACCTGTGACCTTGGACCATCCGTGACCCGTGACCTGAAGAAATCTATGACCTGCGACCTCAAGAGGATCTGCGACCTATGACCTCCTTGGATTTGCGACCTTGCGACCTCCTTGGATTCGCTACCTCGTGACCTCGGACCATCTACAACCTGCGACCTCCTTGGATTTGCGACCTTGCGCCCTCCTTGGATTTGCGACCTTGGACCATCCACTACTTGCGACCTCGGGTAGATACGTGATCTGCGACCTGGGTTTTTCATCCCTTCTACATTTATCTTTTGGAGATATCAGCAACTTGTTTTTCCGGGGGGCAGTCGTAGCCCTCGTCACGTGGACCAGCATTTTTTGGATAAGTGAAAACTTCTTCGGCTGGGTTGTAATCTCATCATCGTGTTCGCATGCAAACACAACAAATTAGTCGTATACAACACACTAAAATAGCCTCACACACACATATATGAATATATACGTGCATGTGAATATATATATGTTGAGCAAGCAGAAAATCGAAGACATCGTAAAAGGAAGAATCGAAATAAAATTATGGGAGTTTAACAACTATCTTGGAATCCTTCATATTCCTGTTCTATAGGAAATGTATAAGCAATTGGTGCAAATCCACTATGATTTTGTTTGCTGGTGTGCAAGAAAACGTTGAAATGCCAAGCAATGTTCATCATTTAATAAGCATGTATAGTTAACTCCCTTAATGTTCCTCCTCAACATGAATGATGCTGAAGCCAAGGAAGCTCCTATGTGTTACTGGATGCTGGGATGAGCCACGATGTGCGACCTCATCAAAGTGTCATGAGGCTGCGACCAAATGGGGATTTCAATGATCATTCAAAAAAAATATGGGTTGCTGCTCAAGAGGAAAATGACCAAGACAATCTGGGACAGATAAAGTGAGTATTGCAAAGCAGGAGACTTCCTCAGATTACTTCCATGCACACCACCATGAGTGAATAGGAATGTAGTTGCTAAGTGATCAATATCACCCACCTCGCTATAGGGAGGAAGAAATTTCATTGTTGCATCAGGCTTGAAATTATCTGTCTACTGAGCTGGAATTCCCATGTGCTATGTGGGGCGCCTTTCAGGTTCATTTTTATCATTTACCATATTGAAGCCAGCCACCAATAAAAATATGTCCAATACTCCAAGTGGTGTATGTGGGTATTCACTTTCCCAGCGTCGTGAAAAACTACGATGGGTGCATTCTCCCGAGCTTTAAATAGAGATCACAATTTTGTTCTACAGGTGCAGTCGATGAATTGATTCTGAGTATCGGCATACATTCAGCCTATGAATCGAGCACGTGCCCATCTCGTTTCAAGAATGCATCTCTACGTTCAGATGGGCGTGGGTATTTGCGTCCGAGGGAGGTTACACTTTTGGAGTAGAGGTCGTTGTGTCGGGGAAATTAACTGGTCACGGTTCCTCTTGAACATGTTCTTTTGCGTCCTTGCGACCTCGGCAGAGTCGTATAGTCACATGGTCGCATTTCATGCGAGAATGCATGTGTTGCAACTCAGCAACCTCGAGCACATGCAGTGAGAAATGGATGGTTCCGACCTCCCTTTGTCATCTCAACATTTGAAGTGATGTGTAACATCAACCGTGAAATCAATATCAGCTTCCATAGAAAAGCTTATTTTGTTGTCTTCGATTTGCAAAAAAAGACTAAGATAAGCATTTGCAATAAGAACTCTCGGGGAAGCATCACGAATTGTTATGCCTATTTTCCTCTCTGTATGATACAATAAACGCCATTTTCCAGGCAGTAATGCATGCCAGTTCTTCATGCAAGCATGAAGGAAGTTTTCCATTGTTAAGAAGGACTTGAACTTCATGAATATGGAGGGATTCATGCGCTCCCGCAACACCATTTTAGCCACCATGGAGCCCACGCACCTGATATTGAATGCACTCGTAAGTTGTCTCCTGTCAGTATTTCTATCAACTGTACTATACTTTCAGCTCCTATCATGGAAATCAGCTGCACGTCCAAGTACCCCACCTTTGTTTCTCTGTCCAACAATGCGTTATAGTCGCAACACAATCTCTTTCACCCTTTATTGCATGCAGACATATGCATTGACCTACTTCTTTTACTGTGCTTTGTTCTGGTGCAATGCTCAATCTGCCTTAAAAAATGGCACATGCATACTAATCGCGTGGAAACCTTTAAGGAAATCTTGCCAACTAGATGCTTCATATCCGGTATTTTAATCCAGCATGTCGTTGGGTTTCCTTGGAACAGTCGATACAAATAGTATGTTTGGAAATAGCGGCAGAAAATATCTTGGATCCCCCAGCTGTACGCATACCACCATCCAGTACAGAGGTATGGTTTTTTTTGGGATATCATTGTCAAAAGGCGGGCGAGTTTTGCAGAATTACTCCCCGCGCAGCTAACATGCACTCGATGAACATCTTCTGCAGTGTCAGAAGGTGAACAATGGCCCCTTGAACTTCATGCGAGAGTACATCATGTCTCTGCTGGAGCTTTAACGTTAACGAGATCCTTTGTTTCATTGTGACAACCAACCTTATTGAAACGTGGTGCCCTCATATGACATATCTTTTTATATTAACGGTGTTATCATATAATGTTTTTCTAATGCCCGGTGTTTTAAACAATGCATTTGGACCACTATATAAATATACGCTCCAAATGTTTAAACACAAATTTCTACTCCAAGCATTTACCATAGGTTGAAAATTGTGCTCGTTTGTAATGTCTTCATATGGTTCTGCATTTCTTTTGATTATAACCACTCGATGATTGTTATATCATTGCCGTCATAGGTCTGTTGTAAGGTTCCGCTTTATGAATTTTGGTCACTATGTATACATCCGCTCCAAATGTTTTACCATATTTTGAAACTACACCATTGAAACGCTTGCGTTCATTTGTACGTGTTGATGTAGTTCTGCTCCATGTTTTAATCATAAAGTTTGACTGTTGTATATATATATTTGCTCTCAAACATTTACCGTAAGTTGAAAACCTGCCATCGAACGTTTAGCTCCATGTAACGTGCCTTGGTTTAATTATAAACGTTTATCATTTGATTTTCCTCATATTGTTAGCGCAAATGAAAAAAAAAATTTATGCTAAGGTCGCCACCTCATAATATGAATGTTTCTTTCTTTGAAAGATCGAGAGTTGAAATCTGCTACTCAGCAACTAGGCTGGGATGTCTTCTGAAAGCATTTGAAATGCGAGGTTGATGAGAAGTTTCCAATCATACTCCTCCAATTTTACAGTGAAAGCATCTCCTTCCCGAGATTTTTTTTTTTTAAACAATGAAGCTTCATGCGGTAGACAAGTCATTTGTTCGAACCACATTGATTTCCCTTTTAATATTAACCCTTTCTATCTTGTGGTTCTAGAGACTCACTAAGCATATGCATCAATGTGCTTGGTTATCAAGAGGTGTATGCATTTAAACATCCTTTTAGGTTCAATTTGAAGTTCTCCATCTCTTATGGTCTCGTATAGACAAACTTTATGGATATGTAAGAGCAAAGGAGACTAGGGTTTTAAGGCCCTTTCATTCCTCCACATTGTGCTCCTTGAAGCATAAATAATTCCACACTATGTAGCTTAGGATTAATAAATGTTTCTTCTAAAAGGTGCGTTTAGATATTTGAAACTCTGCCGTTGGCTTGCCCACACCAACATGTGTGCTTTCGCACTGCTGCTCGACACGAAAATGCCTTGAATGAGATTGTCATTTTCTAGGGAAATCTTCTGAGTCCACTTTGTTCACCGAGCTATACTTCAGGCTAGACTTTTCGAAGTGGTGACATATGTTCCTTTGTGTGCACACATCGAAATTGAGTTGGTATTGTGAAGGATCTTCAAAAATTATTTTAAGGTGAGATATCCACCATCTCATAAAATACTCCATCCAGTCCCTACGTAAGCTTAGATCAAAGCAAACGCTTTTGGTTTATGTGAGATGGCATACGGTACAGACATTTCCAAACAGAGCGTTTTTAAGTATCTGGTGCGCACTAGTGAAGAAAGCCTTTTGCATCAGTGACATAAAAGGTTCTTTCTCTGATAAACATGTATCACACCATCCTCCTTTTAACAGTACCGGTCACTTGCTCCTCCTCCTCCCCTGCTTCACAACTTGGGCCTTGTTGTTGAGCTCAATTTTATTTCGCTCGATGTTGTAACAAGATTGAGGATTTTGTCACCCGTGGGGTTGACCTGTGTGGAAAATTACAACATCACAATTACTCTTTGATAATGGTGTCCCTAGATAGAACATATGAGACTAACGAGCTTAAGAGAATTATTCAGACAACAAGCTTAATGACCCACGGCGAGAGGGCCTTTAATCGTCAATAAAAAAAAATGTTTCCATTCAAATGTATGCATGGCAATCTCATTACACATGGCGCGACTGCGGCAAGAGTGTTCGAGCGTATTCTGGATGATCCCTCCCACATATGGCGTGATTGTAGTAACAGAATCTGATCATGATGGTGAGAAAGTTCATGAGGGGTTGGGGATAGGTCGGTGGGATGTCACTGACTGCAGGTCGGGTGAAATATTTTAACGCCTAAGTGAGTAGAGGGGGAACCCGAAATTTTAAATGTACCCCAAAATTTTGGGTGCTGTTGTAGCGGCTACAACAGCTAGTTATGAAGGCCGAGGGTTTTGTTTTGTTTTGGATGGTTGAGCATGATTACTGTTTGAGGTGGAAAGTTCTAAATGCAAAGAGTTTCAAAGGTGAGAAGTTGTAAGCAATCAGAGTAAGCTTTGGCCGAAAAGGTAGATAATTGCAAGTTTTAGTCCATTGGGCTATGGAGTCATAATAGGGTTTAATTGAAACAATCAAGTTCAAGAGTGGTCCATGGGGCAAGTCATCTATGTCTAAGGATCTCTTCAAAGTTTGATTTATGGAGTGAAATGAAACAATAAGAAGGGGAATTAAACAGATGAAGAACAAAGAGCAGCCCAGGATCTGGTAAGTACTTTGAAACTAGATAGCCTTTGACAAACACTTAAGAAAAATATAAAAGCAATCCAGGATCTGGTAAGTACTTCGAAACTCGCTAGCCTTTGATGCACTTTCAATAGAAAAACACATTAAAACAAAAGGAAACTTGAAGGCAACTGTTGGAGGAGAAACTAGCGGGTTGGGCTCACCACAAATCCTCTCCTAGCTCTGATTTACTTGGTTACTTTCAAGACAAACACAAAGATAACAAAGAATGGCCTAAGATCTGGTAAGTACTTTCAAACTAGCCAACTTTCAACACATTCCAAGGGAAACATTTAGACAGTCTTTGGGGATAAAAATAGGACCAGGGCACACCATATATTCCTTAGTTCATCTCTACTTAAAATATACTGAAAATAACATTCAAGAACAATATTAAGCTAAGACAGTAGGACGAGGGAACGCCAACATTCCTATGCTCAAACTGAATTAAATCATTCCTAAATAACACAAATTGGAAGAAAACATATAGATAAATATTTTCAGATAGAGAAAGGTACTGATATATAGTAAGTCCTAACTCTATGCATGTTGTTCTTTATAAGAGAAGATGAAAACAGTGAAAACATAAACAAAAGAACAAGTTACAATGAGAAAAACATCACCGTCAACATAGACCAGGATCCCATAAATCAACTTGTATTGATGCTCCAAACCAGTTACAGCTTCAAGTCCAATGCTTTAGTTTAGCAATCATCTACACTTCCCAGACTAACTTATCTATTACAAGTAGAGCTCCAAGAGCCAGTGAACACTATTTACAGGTAGAAGTCTCCAGCTCAATTACCTTTCAAATTTCAGCAACTAACTCAATCAACCCCTCTCTCATCTTCTCCAGTAGTCTTTATAGAAGAATGAGGAGGTGAGATCTGCTAAAAGATATCCAAAGATAATTAATACAAACTTAATGGCTTCTCGGCCTTTGGGGGGGTTGATGAAGAAGCTTACATAGGTGTCCTCCATATTAAATAATTACATTAATATTTAAGCTCGGTGGGAGCTCCTTTTGACTTTTGAGGCTCTCTGTTATGTTGAAGTAAGTCTGTTGATATTTTGTCATTAATTTTATTTTCAGAATTCACTCCCTGGCTACGTTGAGGTAAATATCTGATCTTGATCAATAACTTCGGTCTCTGTTTTGAATGCTTTGAGGCGCAAGTGGCACTGTGGTAGCTGGGATGAATCAATTTTCCTCAAATGTGGCGGTGGAGGCCTTGCTGTCCAATAAACACTTTGATTTACTTTGAACTGTGTTCTAGATGGGGGGATTAGGCTTTTGATAATCATTTTTAGCCATAATCCCCCACAGATCTGTCTTTAATCTTCCATACTGGTGCGCTCTGTCTTGGACACTAATACCCTTTGATTTTTTGATTGATTCACTGTGTTTTATTGGTGTGCAGTGCTGCGCAGGGTTCGTGAGGCATCAGTGCCTTTGGATTATTGACGAGGCGCGAGAATTAAACCCCGGCCTTCGGCCTTTATTAAGCATATAACAGAAAAACCATATAATCACCCTTTATTAAATAACATACCCAGACTTCAAACTTTGATAAAACCAAGCTTTATAACCATTTCGGGTCACAAAAGGTATCTGCTGACGTAAGGGCATTTGTGACCCGAAATCCTTATGAAATATTTTGATCAGTGGTTGTCATTGATGTCAACCCAAGCAGCACTAGGGACTAACCCAATATTGCATGTGAATTTTGACCTACCAAATTAATATAATCTGGGTCAATAATAATTTTTATGGTTTCTACTTGTTGAGATGTTTCCGTTGATATATGGCATGCCATGTAATTCTTCACAGTTTAAGAGATATTCATGTTTGAAGTTTGTACCCCAAGTTAGTGGGCTAAAACCCCATGGGGTTGGGGCATGGGTAATTGAGAAGTCATAATTTTTTTTTATGCTCCTAAAATCCCTCCCACGTTCACTTGTTGAGGCGCCTCTCAACTTAAGCATTCATATATATTGTGATCTTCATTTCCTCCTTAGGCAAGGGATTCGGCCATCTGAAACAGGTCATCGTGGAATTTTCGCTCTAAATTTGTTTCTACGAAGGCTTAGAAGCTGAAATTTTTAAGAGGAAAATAAAAAATCTTGAGGAAGCTGCAGTAAAAATTTCATATCAAGTTGCGCAAAATTTGTTGAGATATGATCTGTGGAAGTAAGGGTTTTTACAGGCTCCTAAAATTCATCTCAAAGAAGTGACCTTGGTAAAATTGTCATAACTCTCTCTCTGAGTATCGGATTGGAATGTCGTAAAAAGTTATGGATATTTCACAGCCTATAATTTTCACTCTATCAATTTCAGAAACAAATGAAGAAACAATGACACGTGGCAGGCCGTACAAGTGCACTCTTCTGAAACAGTCCATAATTAGGGAATTTTGAGAGATTGGATATAACTCTCTCTTCAAGAATCAAAATTGGGTCAAACCCATGGCATTGGAAAGATGAATCAGAGGACTAATATAGGACCAAAAATCAGATATTGAGGATCTAAAATGACAGAGATACATCAGATTCAATATCGAGCTCCTAGAAGGCAAGAAAAAGCTAGATCATGTGTTGTCAAGGGTTGCAAAGGACCATACTTTCTATGGCAAAAAAGCAAAGCAAGGTGCAGTAGAGGGTAGCATGACAAGATCAAAAACCAAGATGCATAACATCAACAAGAAGTTCATCATATGAAGTCTTCAAGTATATGACACTGCATACAATCATTGCCAAAAAATATCAATGTATTCTTCTGGTCATTATAATTGTACTAGTATCTCTATCTTGAAAGATTCCAAACAGGTGTTGGAAGTCTAGGATCATCATTAGGTGGTTATGTCTAAGTTGAAATTGTAGTCTAGTATATCTTCTTCTTCTACATCATTCTATATCATTGTAAAGTGGACCATTTTCCCTAGTACGGGAGTCCATTCTTATTTTATTCTTCTATAAGGTGGTAGGGTGGTGCTAGGGTGAGTTGTAGCTCATTGGGTGTTGGGGCATCCTTTCGGTTGACTACTGAAGAATCTCAGGCATTGGAGCGTCCATCCAGTAGGAGTTGGAGAAGAATGATTTTCTAGATTCTAGGAAGTTGGAGCTTTATTTTCAATTTAAGTTGAATATTAAAGAATTATTAGAAAATCATTAGGTGGTTTTTGTCCAAAGGTAGGTTCCACATAAAAATATGTTGCTGTTCCTGACCTCTTATTCTTATTAACAAACATACAAACGATGATAATAAGGTGAGGTGTGTTAACAATTGAAAAGTGTTTTTGATTCACCCCCCCACCTACCTCTTGGTAGCACCAACAATAACTAGAGCTTATGATTTCCTTCAATAGTAGTTTAACAACTAGAAGGAGGTCATGGAGCATACCAAGAATGGTGTACCTCTATTCAATGAAAATAATTGTGCACTTTGGAAAGGAAGAATAGAGTTCTATCTCTTGACATGGAATTCGATATGAGACTTCTTTATTCGAAAATGGTTATCAACGAATTAACAAAAATGAAATAATTTGGTAAATGATGCAAAAGAAAAGAATATTATTATCAATGGACTTATTGAATCTACTTATCATAAGTTTTTGGGTTGTAAAACCGCCAAAAATGTATGGGACAAGCTTGAGAATATATATGCAGGTGACTCAAATGTCAAAGAAGCAAAGCTTCAAATCTATAGAGAAAAATTTGAGCAACTCGGAATGAAAGAAGATTGCAACATTACTGCATACTTTCAATACGTTGATGAAATAACCAATACTCTGGAAGGATTGGGAGAGCCAGTTGACGAGAAGACTATTATACGGAAGATTCTTAGAACGTTACCAGGGAGATTCAACCCAAAGGTATCGGTCTTAGAATACGATGCAAATCTGGACAAACTCAGCAAAGAGGAATTACATGGAGTTCTCATAGCATATGAAATGAGACTTGATGAAGAAGAGGGTACTTCACATCTAGAAACTGCGTTCGTTGCATCTAAGAAAACCAATAAGGATAAACAACCTTCAATTGAAATGACATGCTTACAGAAGTGTGAAAAGAAATGATGGGGAGAAAGGTCTTTGTAATGAATGAATATACTTACTCCATGAAAACTAAAACACAATGAGGAAAATTCAAAAAGTATTGTTGATATGTTTCAGCTGTAATGAGGTTGGGCATTTTGCAGCAAAATCTCCAAACAAAAGTAATGGCAACTCAAAAAGAAAGAAAGGCTTTAAGAAATTCAACAAGCAAGGATCCAAAAGGAACTTTCTCTTTAAAGAATATGTTCCTGTCTGATGAAGAAAGTGACAGGAAAGAAGAAGCTAATGACAAAGTATTGTTTATGGCCAAGCACAATAAACAAGAAGTATCAAACAATGAAGAAGAAGGGTTGACGATAGAATAATTTTATGAGGAGGCAATCAAGCTTATAAAAGAGCTCAATGCTGAGAAGATCCGTTCCAATACTCTTGAAGAACAAGTTCAAGGTCTCAAAATTGAAGTTGAAGAACACAAATGTATTGAAGAGTCACTTCAAAATAAGTTGGAAGAAAGCAACCAAGAAATGGAAGCATTAGAAGCCGAAGTAGTCTCGCTGCATAAGGAAGTGAAAAAGGGAAAAACTGTCCAAAACTATGCCAACAACTCAAGGGCATTGGAAGAACTCATCAAAAATCAACGATCTTACAATGATAGAACTAGCCTCGATTAAAAATAAGAAGAAGCATGACCTTCTACAACAAAATACAATGAACCTATGAGATCTGACATGCATGTAGACTGCATTTGACAAGAGTCACAAGAACATCCTTGGAAGACAATTCCTCGACGAATATTTCCATCCAGGTACCTACATATTTTTCATGGCTACTATTATTCATGTGGAAAATTTGGTCATAAAGCTGTAGAATGTCACATGTACCCTAGAAACCAATATGATTCCAGGAGATCCTTCAAATATGAACCTCCCAGGGCTCAACAAAACATCGATAGATTTGAACATTTAAGAAATAATATGGAATGTTACAAATTTCAGAACTTTGGAAACATAGTTAGAGACTGCATACTTGAAAATCATCCAGAAGAATCTTCGAAGCCATAGAACGAACGAACATGGAAGAAGAAGAAGACTGATAATTTTTCTCTCGTTCTCAAGGCTCAAAACAACAAAGATGTGTGGTATGTTGATAGTGGTTGCTCAACGCATATTACTAGATATAGAAGGAAATTTGTATCTCTGGAAGGGAAGAAGGATGGAACCGTATCCTTTGGAAATGATGGATCTTCAAATGTTATAGGATCAGGTACCATCACTCTCGGAAGAAAAGATGTTATAGCGAAGAATGTTCTATTGGTTGAAAACATGAATCATAATCTGCTCAGTGTTGGACAAATTTGTGATCAAGGACACACAATGCTATTCAACTCCACAAAATGTGAAATCAGGAAAGGCAGGTATGGTAGAATTGTGGCTACAACAAGTCGAGCTCCAAACAACATATATGTTCTGGATGAAGTAACTAAAGCATGTCTACTAGCTAAAGAAGATGAAAGTTGGTTATGGCACAAATGAATGGGTCACATAAACTTTGAAAATATTGTCAGGATAAGAAAAAAGGAAGTTGTACGAGAAATGCCGAAAATCTCAAAACCTTCCAACACACTATAGCAGAGCATGTCAACATGGCAGCGAGACAAAAGTCAGTAAAAACAAAAGAACAATTTTCATCACATCCATTGGAATTGATACATGCGAGTCTATGTGGTCCTGTGAGAACAAAAGGCTTAGACGGAGAATTATATTTCATGTTGATGATAGATGACTATACCAGGATGACAGTCGTCAGTTTCCTAAAGAAAAAATATGAAGCATTTAAGTGCTTTAAGATCTACAAGGAGTTGGTTGAAAATGAAACTTTTTGAAAATAAAGTGTTTAAGATCAGATAATGGTGGAGAATTCACTTCCAAACTATTTCAGCAATACTGTGACGAAAATGGAATAAAAAGGCAATTTTCAACAGCATGAACACCTCAGCAAAATGGAGTTGCTGAAAGAAAGAATAGAACTATACAGGAAATGGGTAGAACAATGTTGAAGGACTCAAAATTGGATGAAAAATTCCGGGTTCAAGCAATTGATACAACAGTCTTCATTATCAACCAAAGTCTGTCAAACCAGGAGGTAACTCCTCAAATCTGGAATAGTGTATTAGCTGAAGAATGTACATGCTTATATAGATGGGAAGTGAGGCTATTGGGATTCAGCTCCTAATGACTCTTGGCCTTCCTTATTTCCTAATAATAAATAATATACAAAAATAAATGTGCACACCCATCCATAGGATTAGGTGTCAACATTCCCCCCTTTAATCCGAAGGGATGTTGGTGAGTCCAAGCATCGATCTGAACTTTTCAAACTTCTCTCTTCCAAGTGCTTTGGTGAAGATGTCAGCAGTTTGCTCATTTGTGGAACAATGATGTAGATGGATGGTTTTGGCCTGAACATCATGTCGAATGAGATGGTACTTTGTATTGATGTGCTTTGTTCGATCATGGAACTTTGGGTTCTTGGCCAACTTTATTGCAGAAGTGTTGTCGATCATGAGTGGAGTGGAATACATTTGTTTCATCTGCAAATATTCTAGGATTTTCCGGAGCCACACAATTTCCTTTGTTGCTTCAGCTGTTGCCACATATTCTGCCTCGGTCGTGGAATCTGCTGGAACTGACTGTTTGCGTGATCTCCATGAGATAGCTCCTGATCCAAGACTCATGGTGTAACCTGTAGTAGACACCCCTGTTTCTTTGTCGCCATCAAAGTCTGAATCAGAGTATCCGGTCAAGATGAAGTCGCCTACCTGTGTATATTTGAGTCCAAAGTCTTGAGTCCCCTTCAAGTACCTTAGTACTCTTTTTGTAGCAGACCAATGTCCTTCACAAGGTTTCTGCATGAACCTTGAGATGATTCCAACAGCAAATGAGATGTCAGGTCTGGTGGTGGTCAGATAGATAAGACTTCCTACAAGCTGTCTATACTTAGTTGCATCCTCAAATTCCTTCCCTTCAACTGATGTGAGCTTCAAGTTTTGTTCCATTGGAGTGCCTAAGGGTTTACGATCATCCATGCCAAATTTGTTCAAGAGATCTCCAATGTACTTCTTCTGAGAAAGAAAGATGAATTTAGGATGTTGAATTACTTCAATACCCAAATAGTAATGAACATGACCCAAATCGGTCATTTCAAAACCTTTCTTCAACTCTTTCTTCATGGATGCAATATAGCTCTCATTGTTTCCTGTTATCAAAAGATCATCTACATATACCACAAGATATACAACTGTTTTTCCAACTTTCTTAACAAACAAAGTTGCATCATCAAGATCAAAGTGTTTGAAATCAAGTTTCAGAAGATGCTCGGTCAATTTCTCATACCAGGCTCGTGGTGCTTGTTTGAGGCCATACAAGGATTTCACAAGTTTGCAAACTTTGTGTTCTTGACCCTTTATCACAAATCCTTCTGGCTGGGACATATAAACTTTCTCCTTCAGATCTCCATTCAAGAAAGCTGTTTTTACATCCATTTGATGAACTTTCCATCCACTCTGAGCTGCTAAGGCAAAGAGAGTCCGGATGGTGGTCCATTTTGCTGTGGGAGCAAACGTTTCTTCATAATCAATTCCTTCCTTCTGTGCGAATCCTTTTGCCACAAGCCTGGCCTTGTGCTTGTCGAGTGAGCCGTCTGCTTTGTACTTGTTCTTGTAGACCCACTTACAGCCAATTGGTTTCGTTCCCAAAGGCGGATCAACTAGCTTCCAAGTGCCATTCTTTATCAAGGCATCATACTCCTTCTGCATCGCTTCTTTCCATTCATCATGAGAAGCGACTTCTTTGAAGGAAGTTGGTTCATGATATGTAGACAAACTCAATTCACAGTTATAAGCAATATCCATATCAACAGGGGAATCAGAATTATCTACATCACCTTCGATTTCTTGAGTGGAACTTCTTGTTCCTGTTTTTCCAACCTCATCAGGATGAACATCCTCCGGTGTCTTTGTCAGCCATTTGGGGGGACCTTTCTGAGATGGCCCTGGCTGGTCACTTGACTGAGTTGGGATTGATTCAAGATTCAATCTCCCAATTCTGTCAAACACATCATCCAATGTGTCATCCGTGGTTGTTTCTTCATGTGGGGGAGAGTGTGGTTCAGGAAATGATTCCACAGTTTGATTCAATATCGGAATCCCCCCTTCAAGGTGTGGAATCACATTATCAAACTCTTGGAAAGACTTTGCATGTGTGAATCTGTCTAGGCGATCAAGTTGCCGCTCAACAACCTTGTCACTCTTGGAGGATTCAAGAAATATGACATCTCTTGCTATCACAAACTTCTTATTTGCTTCATCATAGAGACGATATCCTTTGGAGGTATTGGAGTACCCCAAGAAGATACATTTTTTGCTTCTAGCACCAAGTTTTTTCCTTTGACCCTTGGGTATCAAGGCATAACAGGTGGACCCAAAGACCCTGAAATGCTTTACCGAAGGAATGTGGCCATGCCACATTTCAAAAGGAGTTTGTTTCTAATTGAACTTGAAGGACACCTATTCTTTATGTAAACAGCACATAGAACTGCATCAGCCCAAAACATCAATTTTACATTCTTGAAAAATAACATGGAGCGGACCATATTTAAAATGGTTCTGTTCATTCTTTCGGCTACACCGTTCTGTTGTGGATTATATGGCACAGTGGTTTGATGTTTGATTCCATGTTGACGAAGATAATTTTCAAATTCGTTTGAGGTGTATTCTTTTCCATTATCAGTACGTAGAGAGCCAATATGTGTTTGTGCATCATTTTCAATCCATACATGAAAATTCTTGAAAGTTTGAAAAGCATCAGACTTATTCTTCAGTAAGTAAATCCAACACATTCTGGTGTAGTCATCAATAAATGTCATCATGTGTTTGTTTCCATTTGCAGAAGCAATAGGCATAGGGCCACATAAATCTGAATGAACAAGTTCAAGTTTCCTATGTGCTCTTGAGTGTGAATCATGAAATGGTTGTTTTCTATGCTTTCCTAGAATACATGCATCACATTCCTTAGGTTTTCTAGGAATTGTAGGTAGTCCATCAACACCATTTTTCTTCAACAAACGAAGGCTGTCATAATTTAAGTGTCCAAATCTAACATGCCATAAAAGACTTGATGGAAATGTACCTTCATCATGATGTGAACTGAATGCAAAGTTTTGAGCATGAGCAGATGAACCTTTCAGCTTCAAGAGTCTCCCTTCTTCTATTCCCTCCATGACAAGTGAGTGATCTGATGCTGATCTGACCTCTGCCTTGCCATCAAACAAGTGAACTGAGTGTCCTTGCTGCCGAATTTCGATTAGGGACAGCAAGTTTCTCTTCAACTCCGGGAGGTATAGAACCTCATGTAGGATATGATCAGGAAGACCAGGCAGTTTAAGCCTGACTGTGCCAAGCCCTGATGGCTTGAGTTTGGATTTATCTGCGAAATATACTGCTCCATCAAATTTGTCAGTGAAATCTTCAAAAAAATCTTTTCTAAACGTCATGTTACATGTTGCTCCTGAATCTAGCAACCAATCATCTCTCCATGAAGTAAATGAAACATCAAAGATGTTTTCAGTTACTCCATTGTTACAATGTGCTAGAACAGAATGAGCTGATTCAACTAGTTTACCTTTTTCTTTGTCATCATTTTTACCTCTGTCTTGATTTGTTTGCTGCTGAGCTTTAGATTGTCTGCCCCCCTTTTCTCTGAAGTGTCTTCTTCGTCTTCTGCCTTCTCTTCCTTTGGATGAACCTGAAGCGTGTCTCTTTTCTCTCTGTGGATGAACCTGAAGTTTGGCATTTCTTTACACCACAGGGAAGAAATGCCAAATGTGGGGCTGGCTCTGATACCATGTCAAACCAGGAGGTAACTCCTCAAATCTGGAATAGTGTATTAGCTGAAGAATGTACATGCTTATATAGATGGGAAGTGAGGCTATTGGGATTCAGCTCCCAATGACTCTTGGCCTTCCTTATTTCCTAATAATAAATAATATACAAAAATAAATGTGCACACCCATCCATAGGATTAGGTGTCAACAGTCTTCTCAGAAATAATTGCAACAGGACTCCATATGAATTATGGAAAGGAAAACCAGCTAATGTAAAATATTTCAGAATCTTCGGAAGCAAATGTTATATCAAAAGAGAAGATCAAAATTTGGGTAAGTTTGAATCACGTGTGTATAAAGGTATCTTTGTTGGTTACTCACTCAAAATAAAGGCCTATAAATGCTATAATCTAAGACAAAAACAGATAGTGGAGAGAATAAATGTTACATTTGATGAAGATGGTGTTCTAGCGAGTAATGATGAGGATCTAGAATCTTTGAAACTTGAGACAGAGGCTGAAAAAGACACAGATAAAGTTGTAGAACAAGAAGCAACTATCAACGAGGAAGAAGTAAACAATGATCATCAAGATATACCAAAAAAACAACAAGAAGCTCCTCCAAGGAGAACAAAAGAGTGGATTAAAAAGAACCATCCATCAAATCAAATCATTGGTGACATAAATGAAGGTCGATAGCTTCGTTCATCACAACAAGCTCACGTTGCTTTTCTAGCAACCGTTGAGCCTAGTAGTTTTGAGGAAGCTAGCCAAAATGAACATTAGGTAGCAGCTATGAATGAAGAATTGGATCAAATTGAGAAGAATAACACCTGGGAATTAGTTCCACGACCAAAAGATAAAAATGTCATTGGGACTAAATGGGTGTTCAGGAACAAATTGAATGAAGATGGGCAGGTTACCAGAAACAAAGTAAGATTGGTTTGCAAAGGCTATGCACAAGTGGAAGGAATTGATTTCGACAAAACATTTGCACCAGTTTCCAGAATGGAAGCCATCTGAATGTTTCTCGCCTATGCATGTTCAAGAAAAATCAAATTCTACCAAATGGATGTTAAGTCAGCATTTCTGAATGGAGAATTAGAAGAAGAAGTTTACATCAAACAACCTGAAGGTTTTCTACTATCACAAAAAGAAGACTATGTCTGTAGGTTAAAGAAGGCTCTATATGGTCTCAATCAGGCTCCCAGAGCATGGTATGCTCATCTTGATGGATATCTACGTCAACAAGGGTTCAAGAAAGGTACTATTGATAGCAATCTTTATGTACAAATAGATAAAGATAATTTAACAATTGTTGAGGTGTATGTGGATGATATAATATTTGGTAGCAATGATGATCGACTAAGTAAGAAATTTTCTACAAATATGCAAAGTGAGTTTGATATGTCTTTACTTGTTGAGCTAACATACTTCTTAGGGCTTCAAATATCTCTGCAAGAGAAAGGAATATTTATATGTCAAGCCAAGTACATCAAGGAAATGCTCAAGAAATTCAAAATGGAAGATTGCAAACCCTTCCTTAATCCAATGGTAACAAGTTGCAAATTGAGCATAGACGACTCATCTAAGGATGTGGATCAGAAGTTGTACAGATCTATGATTGGTAGTCTTCTATATGTAACAGCCTCTCAGCCAGATGTTATGCAAACAGTTGGAAAAGTAGCAATATTCCAAGCAGCACCAAAAGAATCACATATTATTGCCATTAAATAATTCTTCGATATCTAAAGGGCACAGAAGAATATGGCTTGTGGTATCCCAAGGGTAACAATCTCATTATTCAAGCCTTTACAGATGCAGATTGGGTAGGAAGCATTGATGATCGTAAGAGTACTAGTGGAGCAGCATTCTATCTAGGTGGTTGTCTCGTATCATGGTTGAGAAAAAAGAAAACTTCAATCTCGTTATCTACAACGGAAGTAGAATACATTGTAGCAGCATCATGTTGTACTCAAGTCCTTTGGATGAAACAAACTTTGCATGATCTTCAAGTACAATTCAGTGAGCCTATTCCCATATTCTGTGACAACAATAGTGCCATCAGCATCTCTAAGAATCCTGTCATGCATTCAAAAACAAAACACATTCCAATCAAATATCATTTTGTTAGAGAAAAAGTCGCTGAAAAGAATATCAAACTTGAGTATGTTTGTACAAAATAACAAATTGCTGATATCTTCACTAAACCTTTACCTCGTGAAGCATTTGACTATCTTCGTCAAAAGCTTGGGATTCTCCCAAGTTCTCATTAGATTTTCCTTTTTCAAGAATATAAAGCGGGAGTGGAAGTGTGTACAGGTCTGCAGGACGATTGTGTGTCAGTGGGAGTGGAAGTGTGTACAATTCCGCAGGATGGTTGTGTTTCAGGGGGAGTTACCCTTTGCCATTGATGTCAAAGGGGGAGAGAATGTTGTAGGAAGAGGTGTCATGATCGCAGGGGGAGTACTTGTGTTGCCATCAATGCCAAAGGGGGAGATTGTTGATCAGTGGTTGTCATTGATGTTAACCCAAGCAGCACAAGGGACTAAACTAATATTGCATAGGAATTTTGACCTAACAAATTAATATATTATGGGTCAATAATGCTTTTTATGGTTTCTACTTGTCGATATGTTTCCGTTGATATATGGCATGCCATGTAATTCTTCACGGTTTGAGAGATATTCATGTTTGAAGTTTGTACCCCCAGTTAGTGGGCTAAAACCCCATGAGGTTGGGGCATGGGTCATTGAAAATTCATAATCAATTTTTTTATGCTCCTAAAATCCCTCCCACGTTCACTTGTTGAAGCCCCTCTCAACTTAAGAATTCATATATATTGTGATCTTCATTTCCTCCTTAGGCAAGGGATTCGGCCACGTGAAACAGGTCATCATGGAAGTTTTGCTGTAAATTTGTTTCTACGAATGCACAGAAGCTGAAATTTTTATGAGGCGAAGCCAAAAATTATGAGGAAGCTGCAGTAAAAATTTCAGATCAGGTTGCACAATATGTTTGGAGATATGATCTGTGGAAGTAAGGGTTTTTGCAGGCTCCTGAAATTCATCTCAGAGAAGTGACCTTGGTAAAATCGTCATAACTCTCTCTCCGAGTATCGGATTGGAATTCCGTAAAAAGTGATGGATAGTTAACAGCCTATAATTTTTGTTTTATCAATTTCAGAAACAAATGAATAAAAAATGACATGTGGCACACCGTACAAGTGCGCTCTTATGAAACAGTCCATAATTAGGGCATTGTGAGAGATTGGATATAACTCTCTCTTCAAGAATCAAAATTGGGTCAGACCTAGGACATTGGAAATATGACTCAGAGGAATAATACAGGACCAAAAATCAGATATTGAGGATCTGAAATGACAAAGATACACCAGATTCAATATCGAGCTCCTAGAAGGCAAGAAAAAGCTAGATCATGTGTTGTCAAGGGTTGCAAAAAACCAGACTTTCTATGGAAGAAAAGCAAAGCAAGGTGTAGCAGAGGGTAGCATGACAAGAGCAGCAACAAAGGTGCATAACAACAAAAATAATTTCATCATATGAAGTCTTCAAGTGGACGACACTGCATACAATCATTATAAAGGTATCATTGTACTTAGTCATTGTAAATTCATTATTGTACAAATTGTACTAGTATCTATCTTCCAAGGGTTGAAGAGGCAGTGTTGGGAGGTCTAGGATCATCATTAGGTGGTTGTGTCAAAGTTGGGGTTATGGTCTAGTATATCTTCTTCTTCTACATCATTCTATATCATTGTAAAGTGGACCATTTTCCCTGGTACGGGAGTCCATTCTTCTTTTATTCTTCTATTGGGTGGTAGGGTGGTGCTAGGGTGAGTTGTAGCTCATTGGGTGTTGGGGCATATGTTTAGTTTACTACTGAAGAATCTCAGGCATTGGAGCGTCCATCCGGTGGGAGCTGGAGAAGAATGATTTTCTAGATTCTAGGAAGTTGGAGCTTTATTTTCAATTGGAGTTGAATATTAAAGAATTATTAGAAAAGCATTAGGTGGTTTTTGTCCCAAAGTGGGTTTCCACCTTAAAAAATATGTGCATTTATGTTCCTCTTGTTTACTGCTATCATTTTACAAACACTGATAATAATTGAAGATTAACTAATGCTCTAATTGAAAGGAATAATGATTCACCCCCCCCCCCCTCAGTATTTCCAACAAAATCCACCCTATAAATTTCCCCGGGTCCGATTTGAGGCCTGTTGACGTCAGGGTGAGTGTGACCCGAAATTTCTTTCAAATCCACTTTATAATGCTCCCCGGGTCTGGATTTACTGACTGTGCGAGGAACCAATGAAGACTCACTCCAATCCGTTGATGCCGCGTGAATGTTGACTAGGTGTTTGGGACCACCGATTCTGTGGGACCGCTGATTGCTGCCGTGGCTGTGGGGACCAGAGCGACTATTTTTGGGCCGTCGATCTTCAGACCATATCAACGGAGGAGATGTTTTGATAAATGCGTTGTACCTTAGTTTATCCCCTGAGCTTCTTTTGAGTGCGATCACCATCCAATGAGCTGGCCTCAAATTAGACAGCTCACATCAATATTACACTGAGCCCACAATCAACTTTTAATGTGTGATGAGGGCGGTGTTTCCAAACCGCTCAAGGCCATGTGTCAGCCTGTGGCATTGATCGCGACCAAATGGGGAAAACAACTTTCCTTTCAAAGGCGGTGCGATGAAAACTGCTCCAGTTTTTGTACAGTGATTGACCATGTGGACCACCGGGGCGATTGATCTGTGGGCCGTCGATCTGCAGATTAGATCGATGGTGGAGAGCGATTTAAGCTTGGCACTGGTGGAAACCTTTTCATACCCTGCAAAAAACACAAAAAATTAATAAAAACAAAGGTTTCATGGTTTCGGGGGTGGAATATATATTTATAATATGGCTTGGCGCCCGTCTACGGGGCCATGGTATATATGGAATGCAATATGATCGAGGGCTATAATATACAGGGCTAATCGGCATCGGAGGTGGGCTGATGCGATGGTGTGATCAGGGAAAGGACGATGCGATTAAATGTAGACCGTCGATATGCAGATCAGATCGACGGTGGGAGATGCATCGGGAGATCGCAATCGGCGGGCACCAGGCACGGGCTTTAAACCTTTGTATTTTTCCGATGCGATGGAGGAAGGTTGATGCAATGGTGCAATCGGGTCATCGCAATCGGAGGTTTCAATGGGGCGCAATCGGAAGAAACCTTGAAGAATTTTTTGATGCGATTAGTGCTGCGAGGGGTTAGCGCCTGGTTTGTAGGGCGTGGGCATGTGGGGGAAGTAGTTTATGATTTTGGCCTAAGGGGGCTTAAACCCTTACACAAAAATATGTATTTTTTATGATTTTCTCTGGTTTTCAAAGGGTTTTGAGGGTTTCGATAAGGCAAAGAAAAAGTCTTAAACCTTATCAAAGGGGTTTTGATGGAGTGGAAAGGGGAAAAATATGAAAATGAAGGATTTTTATGGGGAATAAAGGGGTAAAAATGAGGTTATTTTTGGAAGTGGAAGGAGGGGGAAAATGGCCTTTGGAGCAGTATTTTCACTTATGGAAACAACAGAATTTCTGAGTATAAAAAGGAATAGCAATGAAGATTTGGACAGAGGCATGAGGCCTTCAATAGTCTTCAAGAGATAACATTTTTTTAGCAATAAAACTTGTTTATTGAAGGCTCCAAAAATGATTTAGCCAGCATTTGATAGAAATTTTTTTATAGCTGGCTAACAACTTCTAAAACAGAAATTTAAAAGCATCCAAGTCAGGATTGGACAGTCTAACTTGTTGCTGATCTATGGCATAAAACAACAAACTGCACATAGACATTATTTTGTAGAAAATGAAATCAAAATGGAAGGCTTAAGGTCTGAAAGTTCAAGCACTTCCTTCATCTTTTTTCAGCTCTGTTTTTATTTCTGTTTGAGTTGTTCTTTGCTTGTTCTCTGGTTCAGATTTTGAGCCGATTAGAACCAGTTTTTACCTCTGTTTTTTACTTGAAATTTGAAACAGATTGGAGTCATTCTTCTCTTTGAGAACTAAGTTTCGGATTTTGAGCATGTTTGAACCTTTAATTTCTAACCCAATCTACCTACTGATAAGCCAAGATTAAGTTGTTTGGAAAATCGAATTCACTAACCTATCAGCAGTCAATTTAAAACTAATTAGCCATGATTAGGCTGTATGGCTAACTAGAAGTGTGTTTCAGTAGTGGAATTTGAGCTTGTACACTTTCAGATTTTTCTTCTCTTTTTTGGTATGGGGCTGTACCTTTATTGTTTTTACAATCAGCCCTCTTTTCTTTCTTTTACTGTTTTTGTATTTTTATTTTTCTAACTTTGAATGCAACGTTCAGATTATGATATTTACAATGAAAAAATAAAATTCTTTGAAACTCATGATTCTTGGCAGAAGTAATGCTTTAGCATCCTGTCATTGACAGGACCTCCATACAGATCTTCTCCATTCAATTCTTTCAAGCAAATTGCATTGTGACCCCTCTCAGCATGAACAATATAGGGGCCTTTCCACAAGTTCTCAAACTTGCCATGTTTTCCCTTCTTTTCTCTCCTTGAATCCCATTTAAGAACAACATTTCCAACCTGGAAATTTTTTTCTGTAGTCCTCTTATCAAATAGTTTCTTTAAATTTTCTTGGACTAACTACGTCTTTTCATAGACTTCTTCTCTGGTCTGCTATAAATGGATGGTTTGATTGATTCTCCTCTGCATATCATTCTCTTCAACCTACACTTCTTGAAGGAGCTTCATGACTGGAACTCCTAATGAGTTGGGAAAAACCGCATCCATGCCATAGACTAGCTGATAGGGGGACATATTTATTGACTTCTTTGTAGCTAACCTATCAGCCCATAAGGCATGAACCAACCTACTGTGCCATGATTTTTGATTCTGTTCCAACATCTTTTTGATGATATTGATGAGGCTCTTGTTGGAAGATTCAACTAATCCATTTCCTTGGGGATAGTACGCAGTAGAATTTACCAAGGTTATGTGGTATTTGTAACAAAAATCAACCATCTTCTTAGATTTAAAAGCAGCAACATTATCTGTTGTGATTTTTCTAGGACAACCAAATCTGGATAGGATATTTGTTTCAAGGAACTTGATAATGACAAAGTCATTAGCATTTATGGAGGGTATAGCTTCTATCCACTTGGTAAAGAAGTTAGTGGCCGTGAGGATCCACTTATGTTGAGCTGAGGAAGATGGGTGAATTTCTCCAATGAAGTCTAAACCCCATTGTTGAAAAGGTGCCTCAACTCTGATAGGATGTAATGGTAAAGGAAGGAGCTTTCTTTTGCCATAAAAAATTTGACTCTTATGGCAAGACATGACCAACCTCTGAGTATCTAGGAAAAGGGTAGGCCAGTAGTGACCAGATCTAAAAATTTTGTTTGTTGTGGCCTTCCAGTAGAGGTGTCCTCCACATTCTCCGTCATGCAACTCATGTATGATTTTCCCTGCATCATCTTCAAATAAAAATTTAAGCGAAATTCCAACAGCATTTTTCCAATATAATACCCCATCTAAGATGCAATAACTCAAAGCTTTTTGTTTCAAAAATATAGCTTTAGTTTTAGAAAAAGGAGGGGCATTCAAATATAAAAGCACATAAATAATGTCAGCATACCAAGGAGAATTCAGAAAAAAAAATTCAATGAAAGGTGCAGTAGATTCTTCTATTTCTTCCAACACATCTACCATATTCATGTCTAGTGCTTGGAAGTTATACTCGGCCATAAGTTTTGCTAATCCTTTCCCTTTAACTATTTTGGTGGGCCTGATTTCTAAGTCATATTCAAGAATAGTTGCAATCCATTTTCCCCTTTTACCCTCAGGGTCTTGACTTAGAATGCCCTTGACAATAGTATGTGGTACAAAAGAAATTATGTGAGAGTGTAAAATATAGACTCTAAAGTCCTTTAAAGCTTTCACTAATGCTAAGGCTTGCTTCTCCATGATGTTATATTTGAGAGGAGAATCTCTTAAGGCCCTACTAAAGAAGGATATTGGTTGTTCTTTCCCCAAGTCATTCTTTTGAAGTAACACTACAGCTATTGTATGCTTAGATGCAAAAGAAAAGATATAAAAGTCTTTGGTAAAATCTGGACTAATCAAGACTGGTGTTTGAGTAAGAGCTTGTTTGACCAGTTCGAATGATTGTTTAGTTGGTAAAGTCCATTTTACACCTACATCTTTCTTGAGCATGTTTTTAATGTTTTTTAATAGCTCAACAAGGTCGGGGATAAATCTCCTCAAAAAATTTATCTTTCCAATGAAATATTGCGACTCTTTGAGGCTTCTTGGATGGCTGATTTGTAATATGCCATCTATCCTTGTAGGGTATATTTTGATTCCCTCTTATGAAATTATATGGCCAAGAATTTTACCTTCTTGGAGACCAAAGAGTGTCTTCTTGGGATTCAATGACAAGCCAAATTTCCTACACTTCTCAAAAACTTTTCTTAAGTGAATCAAATGTTCTTCATCAATTTTTGAGAAAACGGTTATGTCATCTAGGTAAATGATTATGAAATAGACAATATATTCAGAGAAGGCTATGTCCATGGCCCTTTGGAAGGTGGCCCCTGCATTCATCAATCCGAAAGGCATTTTGACATACATAAAGGTGCTCCAAGGTGTGGTAAAAGCAGTTTTGATTTTATCACTTGGGAGCACTAACACCTCGTTGTAACCTGAGAACCCATCTAAGAGGGATATAATTTTTGACCCAAATACCCTTTGAAGTATATGGTCCATCTTGGGTAAGGGTTAGTTGTCTTTTATAGAGGCTCCATTTATATTTCTGAAGTCAATACAGAGCCTGATTTCCCCTGTTTTCTTTCTAATAGAAACTAAGTTTGATACCCATTCTGAATATAATTGGTACTATGATCCAGCATCATGCATCTTTTCAATTTTTGCTTTGACTAAAGGTAGTAAAACAGGGTTTATTCTCCTTAGCTTTTGTTTGAAAGGATTTTTATTTTATTTAAGAGGGATTTTGTGCTGAATGATGCTGGTATCATATGATTTCGGGTCTTTGTATGCCCAAGAAAAAACATCTTTAAACTCTTTGAACAACTCTATATATTGCAATTTTATGTGAGCTGGGAGAGTGCTGGATAGTTTCATCATCTTGGGTTCTGCTAGGCTGCCTATGTTATGTTCTTCTACATTTTTTTCCACAGGCTCCATTCTTGGTTCTTTGGCTACATCGTTAAAATCGAAAAGGTGTTCTAAAGGTGTGAGACCTCTTGGAATTGTACCGTTCTTGCATTGTAAAACTTCCAAGTCTTCTTGGTCTATGTTGTCAATCATTTCTGCTTCAAAAGGATTCTCATAATGATTTGTATCAGCAGAATATGTCATTTCAACTTCTGGGATTTGTTCAATATACAAACAGTTTTCTTTATGGCTCGTTTCTGATATTGGTATGTCAAAATCGTTTTTTGATTTTGAGAAATCATCTACGTGCTTGTCAGAATCAAACACTTGCCAGTGATCTTTGTTATCAGGCACAACAGGCCTGTGTTTTACCTTAACGCTAAGTTTTTCATTTATCTTAGGTATTTGGCAATTACTGGCATTGAAAGCGAGTTCATTTGCTAGATGATTTAGTGCTCTAGGAATGAAAACAATTTCATACTTTTCAAAGGTTTTCACTAAATCAAGGGCAGCATTCCGATATTCCCTAAGCCTTTGATTTCTAACTGATTATTCTCCTTTTATTTGTCTTATGATAAGTTCAGAATCTCCTAAGATTGATATTTTTTGGGCTTCTAATTGTTTAAGCAATTGTAAGCCTAGTAGAAGTGCTTCATACTCAGCGATATTATTAGTGCATGGGAAATCTAATTTATATGAAAAACTCTGATTCGTATTTTGAATCCAAACACCTGCCCCTGCACTTTTTTTATTACAGGATCCATCAAATTTTATTGTCCAAAGTATATTTGCCTCATTTTCATTTTCTTTTTGCTGTTGATTGCCAATGTTTTGTATCTGATTTGAGGGAAGTTCTAATTGTTCTGGTAAACTGGTTGGGTCTATGTTTTCCTTTTCTTATTGAGTAATTTCATCTTCGTTGTACAAGATAAAGGAATCTAAACTTGATTGAATAGAATAGATTGGAGAGTTGTTTGGTTTTTCTATGTTGCTCACCATGTACTTTATGTGAGATTCCATGTATAGTCTTCTGTTTTGGTTAAAAACAGGGATGGTGGCATAGGACATGTCCATTTGAAGGCTTCCCTGAGTTTGGCTCCCCATGATCTTGATAAGAGCATGCCATACTTAGGGGGAATGTCAGCTACAACTATGTCCATCACTAGACTCTTAGCAGGGATTTGAGCTAAGTTAACACATAAATCTTTGATTAAACCCAAACATTTGACTCTACTTGAGTCAAAGGAATACAAATCTTTGTATGGCTTAGTAATTTCTAAGCCTAAGCTTTCCATTACTACCTTGGGCATTAGATTGTGTGAAGCCCCAGAATCTAGCAAGGCATTGTGTAAAATTTTCTCATGTATGTTCAAACTAACATAGAATGGAGGGACAACCCCTTCTTGGTATTTCCATTCAACTTCTGGACCAAACAATAAATCAGGCTTGTCATTTGTCATGTTTAAGGTGTCAGTATCACTTCCTAGGTTCAAAGCTTTTAAAACTTGGTTTTTGTACACTTCTTGGGTTACTAGTTCAGCTAGGGAGATGGTAATTTTTATCTTGGCAATGTCTCCCTCAAGGCTGAAAGGAACAATTTACTTGTTCATATTTACATCTGTTTTTTCAATTGAATTATTTTCAGTAGTTTTGATTTGCTAAAATTTGTTTGGACTGGTAATTGGGATAGTTTTGTTAGGACCACTAGCTGAAATGATAGGGGTACTCTGTCCAACATTTGGCTGGCTGTTTTTCTCTTTGTTTAAATCTAGTTTTTTAGCCAAAGCGATGGGTTTGTCTGTTCTCTTCTTAGGCTGACTTTCTGTGTTTTTCTTGACAACAGTGCTAGTGTTCTTATCTTTTGAATGGTCTACATTCCCTTTACTCCTAAGATCGTATTGTTTGTGTACCTCCATGATTGAATTTTCAAACCCCAATATATAATCATCAGAATCTTCATAGGTGTTTTTATTTTGATCAGAGAAGAAACCTTGTTCTTCCTCAGTGAGGAAAACATAATCCCCACTGTCTGATCCAATCAAGTTTACATGAGCTTCTCCCAAACTTTCCATCTCCCTATATTCCTCATATTGATCCACATAGTTTTGTTGGAAGGGAGGTCTAACCTGTTGGTCACTTTCTTTTTTCTTATCTTGATTGTTTTCTCTTCTATAATTCTGATTTCTATTTCTATTTTGGTTATTTTGAGGTTTTCTTGGTGGCACTCTATCATTTAGATTGATATTTTCAAGCATTCTCTCCATCACCTTCACTAGGTTGTCTATTTTAGTGTCAGAAGTTGAAGTTGAGGGTGTAATGTCATCTTTATAAGTTACCCTCTTCTCTAATCTCAACCTATTTCTTTTCTCAATTATGTATGCTTCTACGCTCACAGCTCCTTTCTACATGTCTTCTAAGGTTAAGTAATCTCTCTCCCTTAACTGATAAGCCATTTCAGCATCAAAGCCTTCCGGATACCTTACTAAGGCCATGCCTTGAGGAGGTTTCATGTGAGGTGGAAGAGCATTGTAAACGCTATTGAACCTAGTGGAGTAGTCATGAACACTCTCCCCTTGATTTCTCTTGAGGATACTATACTCTGCTAGTATTTGGAGAGGGTTCTTTTTAAGTTCCCATTTCTTGATGAATGTTTGATGCAAAGCAGCGAGATCATTTATGCTGTTAGGAGGTAGGTTCTTAAACCATTTCGTTACATCTCCTCCTAAACTTTCGGTGAAGATCCTCATCCTCACAGTTTCTTCTTCTATCTCCATGTAATCAAATGCATCTTCCATCCTATCTACATGATGTTGAGCTATTGTAGACTATTTTCCAGTGAAAAGAGGGATTTTGGATTGGTAATCATTTGGTAAGGGAAGTAGAGGTTGTGGTAACACTAATGGGGCATACCATGTTGCCATGGCTGGAAATAAGGGTGGATTTACAAGAGGTGGATTTACAGGAGTGAAAGTGGGCTGAACAGGAGTGTTTTGCAAAATGGTAGTATGGATTGGAGTGGAAGAAACACTTGGGCCAGCAAACTGATTTAGAGCAGACTTGTTTTGGAAAAGGCTAAAGTGATGAAGAAGTTGGGAATCAGGAGGAGTGGAAGGTGAGGCTTCTTTACTGAAGCTTTGTTGCAAATCTGCAATGTCAAGATCAGCTTGGTTTAAATCACCTTGAGATTTAGTTCTAAAGATGTTCTTTGTATGATGTAAATCAAAGTGTGAATCCTCTAAAACAACAAGGTTTTCAGGGAAAGATTTTTTTCTTAAGAGGCTCCTATTAGCAGTTGTTTCTCCAGATTTAGAAATCTTCCACAGACTTCTCTCTATATTGTCAACTATTAAAGAAGGATTTGGGTCTAGATGGGATCTAATGTTGATCCTATGTGAAGCCAGACTGTTTTTCAAAAATGAGAGAGGTTAAAGTTTTTAAGGACTATTTTTGGGAGTTTTACCTCTCACGATGTCTTATCTAGTATGGGACTAGGCTCCTAAACTCCTTCAAGGATAGTTAACATGGTCCTAAAAGATATTTTGGGACCTAGATGAGTAATAGGCCTACTAGGGCTAATGGAGTCGCCAGGTGGAAACTATTTAGCTTCTATGAAGGTAAAATATTGAATGGTTCCACCACCATGTTTATTATGAAGCCAAACTGAAATGTTTTTAGGTTTTTTCTGATTTATTTCGGTCTTATAGGTTATGAGAGTGTCGTAAATGTGATTTAACACTTAGATAAGGTGTTTAAACAGACAGAATTCACTCTTATGGCTTGGTAACTGATTTCTTCAAGGTTTGATAAGGTCTTACGGGAATCCTAAGGGTCACTTAGTTTGTCACTGATTCAATTAAGTCCTATCATGATTACCATTTTTCTTAGGTAGTTCTTGAAGAAGGCTACTTATGTTATACTGGACAGGGAATGTTTTGTTTTTAAGGATTTTACTCAAGGTCCCACCGTGATCGCCATTATGTTGGTGTCCCGTGTTTTGATAGTTTGGCAAATCAAAAGACAAGGCAAAATCAAAACCAATATTTAGAGTTACATGATCTAGTCCTCCTGCTCTTAGAGAGGGATCTCTCAATTTTTTTTTTTTTTGCAAAGGTTTATCTTGTGTGCTTCGAGTATTAGTTTTAGGCTAGTTATTAAGTGCATATGTTTGTTTGTTTGTTTGGTTGAATTGATACAGCAGAACCTAAAAGGTCTATGAAAGATAGATAGAAAGGGGAAATATTAGTTTCATTGGGCAATGCAGTCAAAAAGAGGTTAAGAAAAACTTATACATGGATATGGGATATAAAAGGGAAAATTTAACTTGGCCGCAGGATCCTTTGGTTTTGAAATGAGATGGACATTAATGACTTGGAAAGAGAAGTTCAATTCTCAACAAAGGGAATTTGAAAGCACAACTTGAACAATAAAGAGCTATTTGATAGATAGGGCTAACCATGAATTCTACAAATCTCACTTTAAGCAAATAATGACTTCAAAACAACTTTTAAAATGAAATCTAAGATTTGGGGAACACCCTATTTCCTCAAAGATTTTATTTCAAATGACTTAGAAAACATAAAGATTCACTGATAATCACAGTCATAGAAGAGGGAACACCTAAATACCTCTATGATCACAACTATAAAGACCTTTAAGCCAACTGTTCAAGCAAGGACAAGGGGCATGATCAGAACAGACCTCCTTGGCTCACTGTAAACAAATATACTTCAAAGGGAGACTTCAATAACAACCTTTAAGTGGCAGTAGACAAGCAGGGAAAACCATAAATCATGTTGAAACCAACTATCCGAACTATTAGAGAAATAAACAAGCATGAAGATTAAAGAAAGATATTAAAGACTCTAAAATACTTCAGCAGAAGAAAACATAAAACAGTGAAGGATAAATAGGTCTAAGGTGCTTCCAAGAGTCCTTTCTTAGCCTAAAAATTTCATCCTATTGTAGTAATAATTTATGGAACAAAATGAAAATAGGGGAAAACATTAAACAGTTCAGAATACTTCACCAACAGCCAAGCTCATGGACCCAATGATTGAGCCTTCTCAAGAAAAAGCATGCAACAACATCATCAGGGCTTCCAAGACTTCAATTTCTTCTTCAACTTCAACAGACTATGTATTATTTCAGAGAGTTTCAGTATTACAACTAGTGATCAACTAGCCAACCAACCAACGTTTTCAATGGATTCCTAAACAAGTTTTTATAGAGGAATGAGGAGGTGGAAAGAGAGAAAAGATCTACTGAGTTCAATTAATACAGTTAATGCTTCTCGGCCTTTGAGGGACTCAAGGGAGAAGTTTATAGATATTTTGTTGTATTAATTAGTTTGCATTAAGTATTTAAGCTTGCTGGAAGCTTATGTTGACTTTAAGGTTCTGTGTCATCTTTTGAAATAACTCTGCTGATAGTTTATATTAGCTTCTTTGATTCGAAATAACTATTCAGCCGTAAGGGGCAGATATGCTCTGTTCTGGTCATTATTCGGCCTTTGTTGAATGTTGTGAAGACACAGGTGGCAATCTGGTAGCTGAGAGGAATCAATTCACCTCTGATGTGGCAGTGGAGGCATCTTATGTCTGATAAATTTTCTTGATTTTCCTTTAACCGTGTTTAATTCAATAGATTAGGCTTTTGATAACCAACCTTATCCGTAATCCATTTAAACTGTATAATCAATGTTTAATCCTTCATTTCTGTTGTGTTTGGGTCTTCGACACTGATACTCTTCGTTTAATTTAATTCTCTATGTCTTGTTGATGTGAAGATATGTACAAGGTTCATATGGCATCGATGCCCATGAGTCATCGATGAAACGTGAAATTGAACCCCGTATATGGCTTTGCTTTTGATGAATGAAATTCTGGAGGATCGTCATCCTCGGCTTTCGTTTTCTTTTAAAACATTTGAAAAAACCCATTAAATTCTGCACAATGCAAAAAAAATTAATAAATCCTGCATATTTTGTGAAAAAATTCTTTGGAGGTTTTGGGTAGGAGCGTGGCCATTGGATGGTAGCATCCAACGGTGGAGATTTGCTGTAGAGATGAAAGGAAAGTGGTGAGAGATTTTTAAGTTAGAACCGTTGATCTATGATTGACCAAGAAGATCAACGGTGGAGATTTAGAAGTGAATTAATAATGCGAAGGGTTCACACTATTGTGAAAATAGGAGAAAATGTGAATAAATAAGGTTAAAAAACCCTTTGGCAAAGGAAAATTAAAAGGAATTGAACTTGGGGTTTCGGGATGATCGTGGGCAGTCGGATGAGATCAGGCCACGAGATCAATGACGGAGATTGCATGTTGAAAACCCTTTCGAGAGGCAGAGGGCAATGATACGAAGTAAGATTAAATCCGGGCACGCGTAAAACGTAATAGAAATGGGAAAATTTGTTTCGGAGGTGAAACCACGGGTTTCGCACGGAGAAGAGGCGGATAGGCGGTTTTCACTTTTGGAACGCGATATGCGTCAGGAGGTGACACATGGCATTAAAATACCTCCCATTTTGCGTGATTTTGGGAAATTAACATTCACGCTTAAAGTTGCGCTAAAACACACACCAACCGTCAGATCAAGGGTCTCAAATCAGACGATTGGGGAGTGAGCGCGATACAGACCAGATGCGCGGGCGATAATAAGTAGGGCGGTTCTATTATGGATCATTTGATCAGGGGATCGATTGTGGAGATTAGGTCTAGAGGGAGGAAGGATGAATAAGGGTTGTTGATCTTCAGAGATTAACGGCCAGGATTTGGCCAAAAACATAAGGAAGCGGGACGCATAAATCTTAACCAAATTCAGGAAATGCAACCTGGACCATCCGATCTAGACACGTGGATGACCCAGATGCAATCGGAGCTATCGGCATCAGCAGGGAAAAAATTTGAATGGCACCAATGTGATTTATCGTGGGCCGTCGATCTCCAGATCAGATCGACGGTAGGGAATGGATCGGGGGATGTCAATCGGAAGCGGGGGAATGTTTAACGTGCCTAATGAAAAATGCTGATGCGATTTTGCGCAGACCATCGGATTGGCCCAATGATCAATGACAGAGAAAAGCTCCGACCATTGAACGAGCGGGGACCATTATATTATATAAAAAAACCCAAATTAACGAAAATAAAAAGGTTTTATGGCATGGGGCGGGTTATATAAAAAGGCTTGGCACCCGTTTGCGGGGCCGTTGGGTTATATGAAATGCAATAGGCCCAGGGCTTATATGTATACAGGCCAATTGCATCGAAACTTCAGAGCTGGTCTTTCAATCTACCCATTTTAATTCTCCAATGTGATTAGTGCCTCGGGACTTTAACTCTTGGTCCCGGGCGTAGGTTTATATAGAGGGGTAGAGATTTATTCAGCGGGGCTCAATCGCATCGGAACTTTGATGCGGGACTTTTCAATCTACCCATTTTACATTAAAAAAAATCGCTTTGGCAAGGTTAGACCAAAACTTAAGGAAAGTGGGTTTTTGGATTTACAAAGGAAATTTTCATCGGAGATGAGTTTATACAATGCTTTAGCACTGGATTGCGGGCCCTAGGGTTTATTAAAGGAATCAAAGGACCAGAGTGTTATATACAAAGGGCCAATCCGCATCGGACTGTCAAATAACAAAAATACTTGCATTTGATGGAAAATTTCGATTGCGATAAGTGCTTTATGAGTCTAGCGCCTGGTTCTAGGGTGCGGGCACATGTGGGGATGTGGTTTAGGTTTTAGCCCAAAGGGGCTTAAACACGCAGTCAAAAAACTTATTTTTTTATGATTTTTTCAATGTTTTTTGATGGATTTGGGGGTTTCGATAAGGTCTAAAAATGAGTTTTAGACTTTGTAAAAGGGATTTTCATGAAGGGAAGAAGGGAAAATATTAAAAATAGAGGAATTTCATGGGGAGGAAAGGGGATAAAATGAAGGTTAATTTTTGAGCGGAGGAGGGGGAAAAATGGGATTTTGCAGCAGTCCTTTCCCTATGAAAATGGCAGATTTTCAAAATTAAAAGGGACACAGCAGTGATGATTAACCAAAGGATAGAATATCTTCAGAAGACTCCAAGCACCAACAATTTTGGCAATAAAATTGTTTCTTGAAGGCTGTCCTAGATGATTTAGCCACCACTTGATATGAAAATTTTTTATAGGTGGCTAACAGATGCAACAGTATAAAAACAAAATACCAGAGTAGCAGTGAGCTAATAACCTTGAGATGTGTTTAGAAATACCTCAGCAGCAATTTTATGTACAACAGCAATAAGTAAGATCAATTCTACTGACAAAGGATGGGGAAAAGCGGTGATTTAGGCCATAAAATGAGTGTATTCAGCAATCCGCGTAAAAATAAGGGAAATGGTTGTAGGATATTTTTAGCTTAGGTCACCTACGACTCCCATACCAAATTTCGGGTCAAACAAATGATCCTAGATATATTAAACAGTTCCTCCAATCCCGACTGTTATCACCAAAATAGGACCCTGATAAGCTACTGATCAGACTACCTTAGTGTAACTATTTCAAACCAATATTCTGGTTGAAGCTTAGCCTCCTCAACCTGAGAGGGCTCTCTCAAGGGTTAATTATTTTGAATAAAGATGTAAATAGATGGCTAAATCTATGGTTTATGATTTTTTAGGTTTGTTGGTTGAAAGATGAAGACAAGCTAACATTGGGATATGGAGTCAGTGATAGGGATAAATATAACAAATAGCTCTTCTTATAAAACTGAGGCTTTTATATACTTCAATGAAAGAGTAACACATTTAGAAAATTCTCAATAACTTGAGGTTAAAAGGAATTCAGAGCATGTGGTTCATGAATTCTGAGTAATGGTACATCAAGGTATTTAAAAGGAAAGTAAAAAGAGATTCATCAAAGCTT
This sequence comes from Pinus albicaulis, assembly GCA_034641835.2. Lineage (NCBI taxonomy): Eukaryota > Viridiplantae > Streptophyta > Pinopsida > Pinales > Pinaceae > Pinus > Pinus albicaulis. The sequence continues at coordinate 79,577,667 of CM076576.1, forward strand.
AACACTTAAAGGAATTTATAGCATGAATGACCATGAACTCTGAGTAGTAAGTATTAAAAAATAGAAGAAAACCATCTACAAATAGGACCCAAGAACACAATTCACCATAGTTCAATACTTAAAGGAAGTAAGAGCATGTTCTCCATGAATTCTTAGTAATAAGCCTTAAGACTATGAAAGTAAAAACATATTGAAGATAAGAGATAAAAATCACTGAAGTACACTAAGAATATCAGGTCCACAAAAGTTAATATGCTTCTGTATATATGAATTTCCCAAAAGCAATTACAAAAGTAGACTTTTCATAAAACATTTTCCAACCCCTAATACATCGAAGTTTCTGCTACTTATAGGAATTTAGCCTTTACATCTAGTCTGCCAAGTGGCTAGACCATTTAAATTTCAAGTGACACTTAAATCTAACTACTAACTAGATTTTAGAGACTAGGACTGACACCTTTTCGAAATAAGAGTAAGAGTCCTACTAGGACTTAAACTCCTAATTATTACATTCAACCAAATTGATCCAAATCTTCCTCGAAAGGAATACAATTTTTTTACCATGCTGACCATTAATAAAATATTAATACCATGACTTCCTTCATGAAGTAACTTTTCCCATTATTTTGGAAATATCAGTTTGATGATCTGGCACATATATGACTAGTGTCTTCAAACTCTTCCTTTAACTAAAAGTCTCCACTTGGAAAATCTGATACTATTTTTCATCATCTGATACTCTTTGACATCTTGGTGAGGAACATCTTTAAACATGTTTTACCTTCCTTCCCCTTTCCATCATTTATCATGAAAATTAAATTTGCTGTCAAACTTTGTTTTGAGCTACGAAAATAGCTTAATTTAGTAGCACACACAAAAAGGTAATATGTGATATTCCTATGTTGTTTTTAACGTTGAGAAGATGTTTAAAGATAAAAAATAACTAAACATGACCTTAAAAACTCTTCATTCCCATCATTTTAGGTCTCTCAAAACCAAAAATAAATCTTCAGAAATTCGGCAGCAAAAAATGGGCTTCAAGCCTGACACTTGTTGCGGAATTGCCTAATACTTTTGAGATTTTGACAAAATTTGAATTTTTGGCCTAGAAAAGGCCCATTGCTGTGTGATATGATAATATGAAGCATGATAAGGAAAATTTGGTTTAAAATACCTCTTACCCTCCTTAAAAAACAGCCTTTTCACCTTCAACCACTTCATCAACCAATAAAAATAACTCTGTTTTTCCTGAAAAAGAAGGTTGCACTCCCGAGCTCCTATCTCTTGATCCCTGACAGATGTTACAAAAATGGAGGAATTTTTTGTAGATAAGAATGTTTATAATAAAAACCTCTCTCATGTTTTTGAAAACCAGCTTCAGTTGTTCGGAATCTGTATTATAAAAGCATGTATAAAACAGGAAAAATTCAGAATAGTAAAAATAAAAATAGGTCCCAACGGAAACTTGGAATATCCAAATTGGTAGCACCTTGGAGAAAATTGAAAGAGTTTTTTGTTCCTTGATCCGTGCTTAGAAAAAACCTCCATATTTTTTAAACTCATCTTCATTTGCCTGAAAACGCCTTTTTGAACAAACAAGTCAAACAATCCAAGAAACACAAAAATCCCTTTGTAGCTCCTGGTAGAAAAACGTGTAACCTGTCTGGATGAAAGCTTGTGTGAAGCTAAGGTCATCCATAATCATTTAAAACTCCATAGGCTCCTATCCAAACACATAGCCTCCTTTTCATACTTTCCTCTTCGTGGCAATTTGATTTTATAACCCAAACTGCCCTCTTACAAATGTGACAATTGTAAAAAACAATTTGGACAGAAAGTTGTTATAGTAGAGGAGGCTGGCATGAAAATGGATTTATATGGGAGATGTAAATGATAGCAAGGTTCTTTGGTAGCAGATTGAAAAAGCGTGAAACAAAGTATGAGGAATGAGGGATGACTTTGAAAAGAAAAATGGGATGGATTTCAAATGGTGGCTGATGCTAAAACATGCATAGTTTTCAAATGATGACTCTACTCTGACAGCATGACCTCGAAAACTTCAAAGGTTAACCACTCATAATTACGCAGAAAACCGTGTCAGTTTTGCTACGTAATTACTAGGTGTTTCTGCAGCAAAATCTGTTAATTTTGCACTAAAATCGCTGCGGACTCAGAGGATTTCCGACAGATGGACAAATTTGAGAATTTAGGTTAACTTCAAGGTATCTACTCAAAACCTATTCTTTTGATGTGGCTTGGGTTTATTTCTAACATACGAAAAAAAAAAACTTAAAGCTTAAGTTCATCATAAAATTTATCATTTCATGATGCCTTGCAACCTAACCAATTTGAAGGAAAAATTTGACACATTTCATGTTGAAATTTTGAGAATTTTTGGGTGATAACAGTGGCTCCACATGGGATAGTGTGCCCCCGTGGTACACTAAGAACATGTAGTTCCAGTGCCATCCATTTTCTTGGAAATAAAAACACTTAAATTTTGCCAAATATTTTTCAAACTCTTATGGCCTTCACCTCAGGCTCAAGCTTGATGATCACTGTATAAGAAACCAATCTATACCTACTGAAAAGATGCTTAGTCAAATTTGAGCTTATTCACACACTCCTACCTACCCTGTCAACTGAAATCTCCATCTGTAACTTAAGGAAAATGAAACTTCCGGTGAAGCCAGTCATTGATCTGATCTGACACTTGAATTTCTTGACTGTGCTTGAACCAAAAATAAACATGATACTAAAACAACTGAGGCAACATGAGATGTAACTGATCTTCAAGATGAAAATATAACTGGAAATCTGAACAGTAAATATTTTCCATGTAGTCAGCTATAGGGTCAAAGAAGACATGATTAGTTTCATGATTCTCATAACATTCTAGTTGTTCAAACTGATCTTCAAAAACAGTGTATTCTTCCTCAATCTCAAAAGAGAAAGGAAGAAACACCATGTATTTGTGTTCTGCCATAGAAAGATTTTGAAAAGAATGATTATGATCATGAAGACTATATGATTGAATTTGACCTTGTAAACCTTCAATGTCTTTCTCAATGTTCTTAGCAACTTCATCCAAAAATTTATTCTTATCTTTTGTCTTGCACTCAAATGATTTTAGATAAGAAGACAAGGACAAAGAAAAATTTTCATCTATTTATTCATTAATATGATCATCATTCCATTGTTTGAAACCTTGAATCAAAGGAGAGTTTTCCACCAACTCTGTTTTGTCTATCCATTCCTCCAAAAACATAAGCCAAAAGTCTGCAAATGACTTAATAGATCTGACAAGAAAATTTTCAATCCACTGTTTACCTTTCCCTTGAAATGAATCATAGAACAACATAATGCAAACATCTTCATGTTTGACTCTAAGAAGCTCGGTAAAATCACAGAAATCTGATATATGCTTCAAATTTAAACTCAGATCTTCTCCATTGAATTTTGGACCATTCCCTAAAAAATATGTATCCTTCGGAAAATGATTTGGGAAACCATGAATTCCTAAAAAAATAATGCATGCATACCTTGAAATAAGAATGGTAGCATCTGAGTTCCTCATAACTCCAGTGAAATCGCCATGAATATATGAATTTTGAATTCTTCAACAATGGAGTCACCAAGGTAGTTTTGCAGCCTCGAAAATATTTCTAAGCTCCTGCTACCTTCAAGAGTCCAGCTTCTTGATTTCGGGAATGAGTAATCTTTAGACTCCTGGCAGATGCACCAAAATGTTATCACCAAAATAGGATCCTGATAAGCTGCTGATCAGACTACCTCAGTGTAACTATTTCAAACCAATCTTTTGGCTGAGGCTTAGCCTCCTCAGCCTGAGAGGGCTCTCTCAAGGGTTAATGTTTTTAAATAAAGATGTAAATAGATGGCTAACACTATGGTTTATAATTTTGTAGGTTTTTTGTTTGAAAGATGAAGACAAGCTACCATTGGGCTATGGATTCAATGATAGGGATAAAGATAACAAATAACTCTTCTTATAAAACTGAGGCTTGTATATACTTCAATGAGAGAGTAACACATTTAGAAAAGTCTGAGTAATGATACATCAAGGTATTGAAAAGGAAAGTAAAAAGAGATTCATCAAAGCTTAACACTTAAAGGAAGTCAGAGCATGAATGACCATGAATTCTGAGTAATAATTATTAAAACATTGAAGAAAACCATCTACAGATAGGACCCAAGAACACAGTTCACCAAAGTTCAACACTTAAAGGAAGTTAGAGAATGTTCTCCATCAATTCCGAGTAATAAGCCTTAAGAATATGGAAGTAAAAACATATTGAAGATAAGATATAAAACTCACTGAAGTACACTAAGAATCTCAGGTCCAGAAAAGTTAGTCTACTTCTGTGTTTATCAGTTTCCCCAAAGAAATTACAAAAGTAGACTTTTCATAAACATTTTCCAAACCCTAATACATCAAAGTTTCTGCTACTTATAGGCATTTTGCCTTTAAATCTAGTCTTCCAAGTGGCTAGACCATTTAACTTTCAACTGACACTTAAATCTAACTACTAACTAGATTTTAGAGACTAGCACTAATGCCTTTTCTAAATAAGAGTAAGAGTCCTACTAGGACTTAAAGTCCTAATTATTACATTTAACAAAATTTATCCAAATCTTCATCGAAAGGAATCCAGTATCTTTACCATGCTGACCATAAATAAAATATTAATACCATGACTCCCTTCGTGAAGTAACTTTTCCCATTATTTAGGAAATATCAGTTTGATGATCTGACACATGTATGACTAGTGTCTTCAAACTCTTCCTTTAACTAAAAGTCTCCACTTGGAAAATATGATACTCTTTTTCATCATCCGATACTCTTTGACACCCTCGTGAGGAAAAAATTTAAACATGTTTTACCTTCCTTCCCCTTTCCATCATTTATCATGAAAATTCAATTTGCTGTCAAACTCTGTTTTGAGCTACGAAAATAGCTTAATTTAGTAGCGCACACAAAAAGGTAATATGTGATATTCCTTTGCTATTTTTAACCTTTGGAAGATGTTTAATGATAAAAAATAACTAAACATGACCTTAAAAACGCTTCATTCCCATCATTTTAGGTCTCTCAAAACCAAAAAGAAATCTTTAGAAATTTCGCAGCAAAAACTGGGCTTCAAACCTGACACTTGCTGCAGAATTGCCTAATACTTTTGAGATTTTGACAAAATTTGAATTTTTGGCCTAGAAAAGGTCCTTTACTATGTGAGATGATAATATGAAGCCTGATAAGGAAAATTTGGTTAAAAATACCTCTTACCGTCCTCAAGAAACAACCTTTTCACCTTCAACCACTTCATCAACCAATAAAAATAACTCTGTTTTTCTTGAAAAAGAAGGTTTCACTCCTGAGCTCCTATCTCTTGATACCTGATAGATGTTACAAAAATGGAGGAGGTTTTTGTAGATAAGAATTTTTTTAAAACAAACCTCTCTCATTATTTTGAAAACCAGCTTCAGTTGTCCGGAATCTGCATTATAAAAGAGTGTATAAAACAGGAAAAATTCAGAATGTTGAAAATAGGTCCCAAAGGAAACTTCGAATCTCCAAATTGGTAGCTCCTAGGAGAAAATTGAAAGAGGTTTTTTTTCTTTGATCTGTGCTTAGAGAAAACCTCTTTAATATTTTTTAATCTCATCTTCATTTCCCTGAAAAATCCTTTTGAAACAAAAAGCTCAAACAGTCCAAGAAACACAAAAATCCCTTTGTAGCTCCTGGTAGAAAAACATGTAACCTGTCTGGATGAAAGCTTGTGTGAAGCTAAGGTCGTCCATAATCAGTTAAAAATCCATAGGCTCCTATCCAAACACATAGCCTCCTTTTAATACTTTCCTCTTCATGTCAATTTCCTTTTATAACCCAAACTACCCTCTTAAAAATGTGACACCTATAAAAAACAATTTGGACAACAAACTATTATAGTAGAGGAGGCTGGCATGAAAATGGATTTATATGAAAGATGTAAATGATAGCAGGGTGCTTTGGTAGTAGATTGAAAAAGCGGGAAACAAAGTATGAGGAATGAGGGATGAATTTGAAAACAAAAATGGGATGGATTTCAAATGGTGGTTGTTGCTAAAACGTTCATAATTTTCAAATGATGACTCTACTGTGATAGCATGACCTTGAAACCTTCAAAGGTTAACCACTCATCATTATGCAAAAAACCGTGTCAATTATGCTACCAAATTACTAGGTGTTACCGCAGCAAAATCTATTAATTTTTCACTAAAATCACTGCAGAATCAGAGGATTTTTGACAGATGGACAGATTTGAGACTTTAGGTTAACTTCAAGGTATCTACTCGAAACCTATTCTTTTGATGTGGCTTGGGATTATTTCTAACATTCTAAGACATAAATTAAAACCTAATTTCATCATAAAATTTATCATTTCATGATGCCTTGCAACCTAACCAATTTAAAGGAAAACTTTGACACATTTCATGTTGAAATTTTGAGAATTTTTGGGTGATAACACCGACTAGGCTTAAAAACCCTGATTCCCCATGACTTGAAGTATGCATAGTTTTACTAAATCATGGATAACATAATTTCTGAAGGTGAAATTCATAATAGAGTGTGAGCAATAGGAAATCTATTCTATGCCATGGCCTATGCAATATACAAGAGAAATATAGGAATTTACATGAATACAAGCCTCAAATAGGTGCTGTAATAGTAGATTGAACCAGAAATGCTTATCATCGTAAATTTCAGGAGGTTGAAGGTATTTTTATTACATTCCAGATCTAGAATAGATATTCATACAAGATGATAGATATATTTCATATCTGTATACCAAAGGGACTTTATAATACACTCCCCTTGGGGATCTCAGCAAATGACCAACAACAGTGAGTAGATCTGAGATCTAAGTCATAGTTCTGCAACAGTATTCAGAATTTCTGCAGTAAATAAATCAGTAAGTAATCAGATCGGAAGGTAACATGGATTGGTTGGCCAATCCATGGATCACCATAGTGAAAGGAAGGATCCTCTCCACTAGATATCTCTCCTCCAGGAGAATTCCAAAACCCCTGCAACTCTGCTCTTGAAGATTTACGCAATCCGGGAGAGAAACTACGCAGTTGATGATAGTATACACTTTGGCCTGATGCCAAGATCTGAAAATGAAGCTCAAGCTGATACTACACTCTTCCAGGAGGATAAAAGACTCACTCACTGAGAAGAGATGATAGTATGATCTAGATCTGAGTAGATCTAGATTCCACTTGCTGCAGCTCACTTAGAAAATGAAACCCTCACTGGATTTACGCTACGAAAGAGAGATGGAGCTTGGCCATATGCCAAATAGTGGAAAATAAAGAAAAAGTCTCCTCCAAGAGCTGCTCAAGGAAGGAGGTGGGATTCCCGAACAGGAAGACCCAACAAGGGATGTCTGATCAGACAATACCTTCACAAAATAATAATCTTCAACTAACATCTCTAGCTACCTTCTCCTTCCTTTTATAAGATGAGGGCTTTCCCAAACCCTAAACCACCTTGAATCACTTAACCCCTTTCATATGAGGTCCTCCTTCTAGAACTGTGCTGATCATATAGGGGGTTCAATGCACCTAGACTGTGTTGTGATTTGGTCCTGTTGACCCAGTCAAATAGCTCAATCATGTTTCACATGCAAGTGGATTTTATGTAAATGGCTCAGATATAGCTTTTTTTACATTCAACATTTATTTCTTCACTGATCAAAGGAGTTTTACATGTCCTCCATTATTCATTTATTCATAAAAGGAAAATAAAACAAAATTTAAATATTCCTACTAGCTTGGGCTAATTAGGAATATTACAGTCCTCCCCTCCAAAAGTGTTGCTTTCCCTCAAGCAACTGACAAGGTGAGTGCTGCAAAATATACCCTCGTTCTTTGGGGGTCTCCATGCTATCATCCAAATGAAATGAATCACCTCCCAGCTCAGTAATTTATAGAAAGATTCCTCTCCAATATTAGTGAGAGGCATATCCCAGCTCATATGGCTTGCCTCCTGAAGAAACAAATGTGTGATTGTGGCAGCCAATATCATTTCTCATGCTCCCTTTAGAGCATGCACTACAAAAAATATGGGGATTCTCTCCCCCAAGGGACACATCCAGCCAATGTGTCTCTCTCCCACACGTGCTCCTCTTAAGAATATGAACAATAGCAGCATAAGGAGCCAAAATGAGAATCATGTTGGCTGCTCTATGTAGAAAATGTGAAGGACAATGGTCCCTCATGTGTAGCCAATGTATCTTGACTCTTAGCTACAACAAAGGCTGAAAAAATGTGTGGTCTCTCAACTACTTGCTTGCTGCCCCAATCTCCTCATAATTTTTGAGGAAGTGAATGATGGATGAGGCAATGTGAGTATGTCCTCCAAAACAAAATTCCTCCCCAAATCCTCCTAGGGAGTGGTCATCAACAATGCTCATGGCCTCAAGTAGACCATGCATACTCAAAGAAAGAATGCTCCTTATTGGAGCAACATCTTGCACATATATGGTTAAGGGATGGATAAATACATTAGATAAATCAAAATAATCAATACCCTTACCATAAGTTTTGCTCATGCAAAGGTAGCAGCTCATAAACGAGTTCACTTCCATCCTTGTAAATAAGAGAGGTGACTATATTAACTCTTCCAAATATTTATGTGCATAGACACCTCACACGCCAAATGTGTAAGTGGGAAGGCTGTTATCCTTCCCTTGCTTTTCCTACCACAGCACAGAAACTGAAATGAGAGTGGGTGTGGATGATGTTGAGAGAATTCTTCTCTCCTCCTTGAGCCTACCCAAGGCTCTCAACGCTGTATCAAGACCTTCCAAGGTCTCCACTCTTCTAAAATCAATGATTGGTGCCTCAACAAGTGAATCACTCACCCTCCTTTGCTGATCCAGTGGTCTCCTTGGTGCAATGTCTCCCTACAATGAGACATCCTCAACAAGAGATTACTGAATATATAAATGGAAAAAATTTTCCATGCTTCCACTATACAATCCAATCACCTTCTTAGGTGCATCAACCTTCTGCAATGGATAGGAATGAGGTTGGTTGTCTTTCCTATCTCCTCCTTGTGTCTCCATGGTTCTACACCTTCTCATTGATGACACATGTAGATCATGAAATGTGCCTTGATCTCCATACATGAGAACTTGGGGATTTTCTCGCCATGCCACAAGAATCCCTCTTGTTGGAGCAAAAGCTCCTCCTCCCTCTGCTTGAGGTGCTAGATCAAGTCTAGATTTGACAGTGTTGTTGCCCTTTATCCCCGCAACAAAATTGGGCAACCTCCCAATGATAGGATCCACCTTTGAATAAGAGATCTCTCTATTCTTTTTTTCAAAGGTGTGGGAGGAAAATCTTGCCTCTAACAAGGCATGATGCAGGTTTTCAGCCTCTTCCATGGGCCTCTGAATTGGATTTGCATTTTTATGCAGGGGCTTTTATTTGAGTCTTCTAATTTGACTTCACCATAGGTGTCCCATGAACTCTCTTATCAAAAATTTTCACTAATGCCTTAGTGAAACTTATGTAAGATGAAGTATTTACATTTCTAAAGGTAAGTAACTCAAGTTTCCACCAAGCATAGGCCTTACGTTTCAAATGTAGTGCTGCAACTCTATTGGCTTCTTCTTCAGGGCCTTGGTGTAGCTGCAGGAAGGTGTCTAGCTCTTCCACCCATTCTTTGGCTGATATTGTAGGTGATCCTTCAAAGGTAGATAGAGTAAATATATCACTCTTCTTTCTTCTCTTCACCTTGGCCTTGCAATACTCTGAAAAACAGAACTGATTTCTGCGTTTTAGGGCTTGAGACTCATCTTCTTTCAAGAAATCACTAAGATTTTTCCTCCTAGTCATTTCTTATTTCTCTCCCATCTTCCTCATGGCAGATCCGAGCTTCCGACTACGCTGTACATCACAGTGTGTGGCGGCATGCTCACACTCACTGTTTGAAAATCTAGAGTTTGATGCATCTTCAAACTTATTTGGAGATTCTCTATACATCTCCTTCCTGATATTATTGAGATCTTCACTGATGTTCTTTTCAGATCTAGGAAGAAGCTTTGAGAGCCTCTCCTCCTTCCTTCCTCCAAAACATGGAGTCTTTCTCCTGCTTCTTTCTTTGTCTCCTTGATGGGAATAGGAAGTGTAGGGGCCTTCCTCTTCTATCTGCTCATCCTCCATGGGGAGGTCCTTCATGGATATGAAACATGATGAGGAAAAGCTCATCTTCTCTAGCTTTCTAATATCTGATTTCTGGAGCTCACTGCATCTTTGTTCTCTTTGAAACCCTTTAGGAGTTTCCTTGCATCTTTCTTCCTCCATATGTTCAAGATCTTCTTCGATGCCTTTCATAGTTTGAAAGAGAAGTAAGGAGATCTATTCTTCATTCATTCTAGCCATCCTGATCTCTAATTATTCTCTTTATGCTTCTTATATTTTGATCTCACAAGCTGATCCAAAGATCATGCTTTGATACCACTGTAATATTCCAAATCTGGACTGCTCAGCCAGATAGGCCTGAAAAACGCATTTTTTCAGGGATGTGTCCTTGACAAGCCAACACCATCCCTTGGATCCATTATATCAGAGTATATAAGACCGAAATACAAGAGGAGGCTCAAAATAAATCACTCTATGTGGGTTAAACAGATCTCCCACACCTAGTTGTCTTAAGAAAATTCCCCAATGAAGGGCTGCAGCAGTATAAAAACACAACACTGGAGTAGTAGCAAGCTAAAAACCTTGATATGTGTTTATAAACACCTCAAAAGAAATTTTATGTATATCAGCAACAAGTAAGATCAATTATATTGAAAAAATATGGGGAAAAGCGGTGATTTAGGCCCTAAAATGAGTGTATTTTGTAATCCGCGTAAAAATAAGGGAAATAGTTGTAGTATATTTTATCTTAGGTAACTTAGGAATCCCATACCAAATTTCAGGTCAAAAAAATGATCCTAGGTATATTAAACAGTTCCTCCAATCCCGACTAGGCTTAAAAACCCTGATTCCCCATGACTTCAAGTATGCAGAATTTTACTGAAGCATGGATAGCATAATTTATGAAGGTGAAAATCATAATAGAGTGTGAGAAATAGTAAATCTAGTCTATTCCATGGCCTATGCAATATACAAGAGAAATATATGCATTTACATGAATACGAGACTCAAATAGGTGCTGCAACAGTAGATTGAACCAGAAAAGATTATCAGCGTAAATTTCAAGAGGTTGAAGGTATTTTTTATTAAATTCCAGATCTAGAACCTATCTTCATACAAAATGATAGATCTATTGCAGATCTGTATACAAAAGGGACTTTATAATACACTCACCTTGGGGATCTCAGCAAATGACCAACAACAACGAGTAGATCTGAGATCTAAGTCACAGTTCTGCAGCAGTCTTAATAATTTATGTAGTAAATACATCAATAAATAAATCATATATGAAGGTAACATGGATTGGTTGGCCAATCCATGGATCACCACAATGAAAGGAAGGATCCTTTCCACTAGAGATCTCTCCTCCAGGAGAATTCCAAAACCCCTGCAAATCTGCTCTTCAAGATTTACGCAAATAAGGGAGAGAAGTTGTGCAGTTGATGATAGTATACACTTTGTCCTGATTCCAAGATCTGAAACTAAAGCTCAAGCTAATACTACACTCTTCCAAGAGGATAAAAGACTCATTCACGAGAAGAGATGATAGTATTATCTAGATCTAAGTAGATCTAGATTCCACTTCCTGCAGCTCACTTAGACAATGAAACCCTCACTGGATTTACACTGCCAAAGAGAGATGGAGCTTGGCCATATGCCAGATAGTGGAAAATAAAGCACAAGTCTCCTCCAAGTACTGCTCAAGGAAGGAGGTGGGATTCCTAAACAGGAAGACCCAACAAGGGATGTCTGAGCAGACAATACCTTCAGAAAATAATAATCTTCAAAAACCATCTCTAGCTGCCTTCTCCTTCCTTTTATAAAATGAGGGCTTTCTCAAACCCTGAACCTCCTTGAATCACTTAATCCCTTTCATATGAGGTCCTCCTTCTAGAACTACACTGATCATATAGGGGGTTCAATGCACCTGGACAATGTTGTGATTTGGTCCTGTTGACCCAGTCAAATAGCTCAATCCTATTTCACATGCTAATGGATTTTATGTGCATGGCTCATATATAGATTTTTTTACATTGAGCATTGATTTATTCACTGATCCAAGGAGTTTTACATGTCCTCCATTAGTCATTTATTCATAAATGGAAAATAAAACAAACTTCAAATATTCCTATTATCTTGGGCTAATTATGAATATTACATTTTCTCTTCATGGATGATCTCTGTGTGTGCATCTTTCTCACCTTGCTCTTGACTGCCCCTTTGAGAGTCATTTTCACTATCTCTTATGCCACCATCACTATCAAGACCCTTAGGATTGTCATCCTCTGTTTTTGCAATGCTAGAGGTGTCTTTATTATCACTTGGTACATCTTCATCTCCATGAATGTCCTCTTCTTCATCTTTTGACCCACTGTGTTCACTGTCAAACTTAGCTATTGTATCACTATTTTCACTCTCAGTGGGGTCACTATCATAGTAAATCTCATTAGTCTCTCTTGTACTTTTATGGTCGCTTTCTTCCTCACTAGGTGAGTTTTCTTCACTTTTCTGCCCACTATCTTCTCTGTCTTGCCTATCGTCTTCACCTTCAATATCAACCTCTGTTTCATAACTTGTATCATTTTCATTTTTTCTATTCTCACTTCCCTTGTATTTATAATTTTTCCCTTCACTATCATGTATATCGTCTGCTTGGCTGGCTTTTTCTTCACTGTCTGGTTCATTACCCTCATTATTGGGCTCATTGTCTTCATTGTTTTGCCCATTGAAATCACTTTCAAACTCTGTTTCTTGGCTACTCTTGCCATATTTGTCACTGTCTTATTTGTCTACTTCACTGCCTTCCTCCTCTCCATTGTCTTTTGTATTTTCAGTGTCATCTTCTTCTTTGTTTAATTCTTCTCCTTGACTGTCATTAGGCTCACTATTTTGGTATTTTTCTAGCTCACTGTTTTCCTCTTAATAAGCTGCCTCTGTCCCTGTATCCTTGGATTCATATTCTTCATCATTTGACCCACTGTTTTGGTCTTTTTCTCATCATTGGGCTCACTACTTTCATCTCTATTTTCTTCTTCATCAACAATTTCTTCTTGTTCACTGCCTTTATCACTTTATTTTTTCTCTCCTTCACTACTTTCTTCATTTTCATCTTCCTCTCCTTCACTGCTTTCTTCATTTTCATCTTCCTCTCCTTCACTGAGAGAAGAGGAACATGGTTGTGCAACCAACTTGAAAACTTGGTTTCAATAATGGGTGATAGTGGCTTAGGTCCAGATGCATTCGTTTGAACCAGCTTACTCCTATGCAAGGTATTCCAGTGGCCATAGAGATGGAATTGGTGGTCAGCTCAAACTTCACCACAACTAGGCGTACTTGGTGGTTATGAAGGTTTAGGGAAAAGAGCTTGGATATTTTGTACTTTTTCATAGAACTGATAGCATCCTAATTCTTGAAAACAAGAAAATATAGTAGGAGAGTTCATTAGTTCTTCAGTGCTTATAGGTTCAAACCTATTTGGCTTCCCACCCTTCCTCTGCTGCTCTTTAGGCGATTGGTTTGTCTCACCACTGTCAACATTCTCTTCTTCATACATTTTGTCCTTCACCCCTGCCTCAAGACCTTTAAAAATAATTGACACTGCTTGTGGAATGCTGTGAAAACTATGGATGAGATGGTGAGGTTGCAATGATGTAAAGGTTCAGCAATGTGGAGAACACATATTTTATTTAGGGTTTTACTTCCTTCTCTAAGTTCAACCTTCAATTTTATTTATAATCCTACCCTTAGAAAAATAGGAACATGTGGTAAAATCTCAAATACCTCTCAAAATATCTCCACAGATGAAGAAACAGGCTCAAAACATATGATGGGCAAGACAGGCGCCTCCTGCACGAATGGTCAGGCATCTCCAGAACAAATAGGACCCAAAGGAAACTTTGAATCTCCAAATTGGTAGCACTTGGGAGAAAATTGAAAGAGGTTTTTTTTCCTTGATCTGTGCTTAGAGAAAATCTCCTTAATATTTTTAAAGCTTATCTTCATTTCCTTGAAAACTCCTTTTGAAACAAACAGCTCAAACAGTTCAAGAAACACAAAAATCCCTTTGTAGCTCTTGGTAGAAAAACATGTAACCTGTCTGGATGAAAGCTTGTGTAAAGCTAAGGTCGTCCATAATTAGTTAAAACTCCATAGGCTCCTATCCAAACACATAGCCTCCTTTTTATACTTTCCTCTTCATGGCAATTTTCTTTTATAACCCAAACTACCCTCTTAAAAATGTGACAGCTGTAAAAAAAAATTTGGACAGCAAGCTATTATAGTAGAGGAGGCTCGCATGAAAATGGATTTATATGGGAGATGTAAATGACAGCAAGGTGCTTTGGTCGTAGACTGAAAAAGCGGGAAACAAAGTATGAGGAATGAGGGATGACTTTGAAAAGAAAAATGGGATGGATTTCAAATGGTGGCTGATGCTAAAACGTGCATAATTTTCAAATGATGACTCTACTGTGATAGCATGACCTTGAAACCTTCAAAGGTTAACCACTCATCATTATGCAAAAAACCATGTCAATTTTGCTATGGAATTACTAGGTGTTACCGCAACAAAATCTGTTAATTTTTCACTAAAATCGCTGCGAACTCAGAGGATTTCTGACAGATGGAGAGATTTGAGACTTTAGGTTAACTTCAAGGTATCTACTCAAAACCCATTCTTTTGATGTGTCTTGGGATTATTTCTAAAATCCTAAGACAAATCTTAAAACCTAATTTCATCATAAAATTTATCATTTCATGATGCCTTGCAACCTAACCAATTTAAAGGACAAATTTGACACATTTCATGTTGAAATTTTGAGAATTTTTGGGTGATAACACCGACTAGGCTTAAAAACCTTGATTCCCCATGACTTGAAGTATGCAAAATTTTACTGAATCATGGATAGCATAATTTCTAAAGGTGAAAGTCATAATAGAATGTGAGCAATAGCAAATCTAGTCTATGAAATGGCCTATGCAATATACAAGAGAAATACAGGAATTTACATGAATACAAGCCTCAAATAGGTGCTACAACATTAGATTGAACCAGAAAAGCTTATCAGCATAAATTTTAGGAGGTTGAAGGTATTTTTATTACATTCCAGATGTAGAATAGATCTTCATACAAAATTATAGATCTATTGCAAATCTGTATACAAAAGGGACTTTATAATATGCTCCCCTTGGGGATCTCAGCAAATGACCAACAACAATGAGTAGATTTGAGATCTAATTCATAGTTCTGTAGCAGTATTCAGAATTTCTGCAGTAAATACATCAGTAAGTAAATAAGACTGGAAGGTAACATGGATTGGTTGGCCAATCCATGGATCACCATAGTGAAAGGAAGGATCCTTTCCACTAGAGATCGCTCCTCCAGGAGAATTCCAAAACCCCTGCAACTCTGCTCTTGAAGATTTACGTAGATCACAGAGAGAAACTGTGATATTGATGATAGTATACACTTTGGCTTGATGCCAAGATCTGAAACTGAACCTCAAGCTGATACTACACTCTTCCAGGAGGATAAAAGACTCACTCACTCAGAAGAGATGATAGTATGATCTAGATCTGAGTAGATCTAGATTCCACTTGTTACAGCTCACTTAGAAAATGAAACCCTCACTATATTTAAACTACCAAATAGAGATGGAGCTTGTCCATATGCCAGATAGTGGAAAATAAAGCACAAGTCTCATCCAATAGCTGCTCAAGGAAGGAGGTGGGATTCCCGAACAGGAAGACCCTACAAGGGATGTCTGATCAGACAATACCTTCAAAAAATAATAATCTTCAACAACCATCTCTAGCTACCTTCTCCTTCCTTTTATAAGATGAGGGCTTTCCCAAACCCTAAACCACCTTGAATCACTTAACCCCTTTCATATGAGGTCCTCCTTCTAGAACTGTGCTGATCATATAGGGGGTTCAATGCACCTAGACTGTGTTGTGATTTGGTCCTGTTGACCCAGTCAAATAGCTCAATCTTGCTTCACATGCAAGTGGATTTTATGTAAATGGCTTAGATATAGCTTTATTTACATTGAGCATTGATTTATTCACTAATCAAAGGAGTTTTACATGTCCTCCATTAGTCATCTATTCCTAAACGGAAAATAAAACAAAATTTAAATATTCCTACTAGCTTGGGCTAATTAGGAATATTACATTCCTCCCCTACAAAAGTGTTTCTTGCCCTCAAGCAACTGACAAGGTGAGTGCTACAAAATCTCCCCTTATTCTTTGGGGGTCTCCATATTATCATCCAAATGAAATGAATCACCTCGCAGCTCTGTAATTCATAGAAATATTCCTCTCCAATATCAGTGAGAGGCATATCCCATCTCATATGGCTTGCCTCCTGAAGAAACAAACATGTGATTGTGGTAGCCAATATCATCTCTCATGCTCCCTTTAGAGCATGCACTACAAAAAATATGGGGATTCTCCCCCCCAAGGGACACATCCAGCCAATGTGTCTCTCTCCCACACATGCTCCTCTTAAGAATAGGAACAATATCAGCATAAGGAGCCAAAATGAGAATCATGTTGGCTGCCCTATGTAGAAAATGTGAAGGACAATGGTCCCTCATGTGTAACCAATGCATCTTGACTCTGAGCTACAACAAAGACTGAAAAAATGTGCGGTCTCTCAACTACTTGCTTGCTGCCCCAATCTCCTCATAATTTTGGAGGAAGTGAACGATGGATGAGGCAATGTGAGTATGTCCTCCAAAACAAAATTCCTCCCCAAGTCCTCCTAGGGGGTGGTCATCAACAATGCTCATGGCCTCAAGTAGACCATGCATCCTCAAAGAAAGAATGCTCCTTATTGGACCTGTTAGTCATCAGTATTTTTCACCTGTTGATGATGACTATGTGTTAAAGCCAAGTATTCTAGCAGCTGATCTCAAAATCTGTCAAATTTGTCAGCTAGAAACACCCATAAATTTTTTTTCCCTGCTACCTTTTCAATCAGCCCATGACGAAATAAAACCTCATTGTCAAGTCCTATCTAGCCTCAGCCATACTAGATTGTCTATCAGCTCCAAAGAGAACAATCCAAATCTATCCAAGAAGTCTCCCCTAAGTTAGGTAGTGGCGCTTTAGGAATTTCTCCCCTGAAAAACTATCCTAAAGCCAAAGAACCTCTATCTATTATCGACCAGTCCTAACAGACCTTCCTTTTCTGCAAATAAAGTTTGGTTACACCTTAAGTCGTGCCACTAACAAGCCTTGAAGTCTCAGCAATACATATGCCACAGGTCAAGATGATATTAGGTAAATGTACAGTGTTTCAATGTCTTTGTCAAAGAGCAGAAGTATACTAGTGTTCCAGAAGACAGTATTAAACTCAACATGAGAAGACCACTGCTTCTCATGTAGTTTTGAGCCTGGGATGCTATGCTGGGCAGAGAGTTATATCATTAAGCTCCTGCAATCATAGTCAAAGGTTAGTGAATTATAAATGACAAGAAATTCTTTGCAGATACTAGCCAAATTGCTTGTGATGTCTAAAGAGGCACAAAGGTATTTGAAAAGCAGAATTACATGTCTCAGAGAAATGCCCATCATGAATTATTATCAATTTGTCATCTTCATTTGCTTAACCATGCATAGGCAGGGAAAGGAAAGATAACACTGTTTAAAAGCTGATGAAATGGCATCACTAAGAAAACCTCCTCCATACATGAGCAGAGGGTTGAAATACTGAGAAAACCTCCTTCATTTTACAAGCAGAGGGTTAGGCACTGCGATAAAGGCCTCCTTCATCTAATAAGCTGAGGGCCAGGGACATAGATTGATTTTAGGGTTTTCACTGACTGAAAGGCAAATTTTAAGAGCAGTGGGAGACAATTGAAAGCTTCTGAATAGAAAATAGTGTTAAAAGAAGGGGCAAAGCAGTGGTGCTTTTCAAGGTTTTTACATGAGTTTCACTGTTAAAACACAAAATTGAAATACAGTGTGAAGCTAATGGGGTGATTATCAATGAAGAAATATTGTTAATCAAATGGCCAAGGAAGTAAAACAATATTGGTCTCAAACTGACTTCTGCTATCAAATAAAAATAAAACCACTAACAACGTGTTCATAAAACATTCTTCACTTGGTTAAAACAGGGGTTGAAAAGAACCCAGGCATTTGTCAAAAAATAGGCCTCCTTCATAACAAGTAGAAGGCTCACCATTGTGTAAAGGTAAAGAGCATTCGTTTTCAGTATGGCTTAGATTTCAAAGTGACTGCTGTGAAAATGGTAAAATGAATGAGAATTTCATTATTCTTGTAGAATTCCTTCACAAAAGAACAAAGGGACAGTTTCCCAATTTTACATTTTAAACTTCAGCTCACCATCCCCTGCTATATCTCCGTAAAATTTGAAGACTGGATTACTTTTTCAATCTAAGGTTATTCATTTGCCTTGATGGTGGAGACTATTTGTAGAAAATTTTTTCACTTACAGTTTCGAATGAGGTTATTCACCCACAGTCAAAAGAAAGGCTCAAAGAGCACCTAACAATTCAATCAACTTCACAGTGGGCATGATCATCATCAAAACACCAAGGGCAGAAACTGTCAAAATAACTTTGAAAGGGGTTTATCTCCTTACAGGAATAGCAAAGACTGCTTCACAAATCATTAGGACAACATTAAAAGAAATGAAGCATGATGTTGTCATAAACAAGAGACCTTTTATACATATGAAGATGCCTGGCTATTGTAGATGATTGCAGGGAAGGTCTTTAATGGATTTTATTTTTGATAAACACTTCTTTGTCAAACCTAGGTGATACAACTAAGGTTCCCACAATCAAAGAAAAATTTCATTCAAAAGGCGCATCTACAGTCAGTATATGTTTTGAGCAGGGTTTTGCTCTTAAAAATGGATATGAACAAAGGAAACAAGTTTCCTCCCTTAATAGGAAAACAATGAAAAAAGAGTTTAGCCTTGAGATGATTTTAGGGGAGAGTCATATCTATGAAAAATTTCAAGAAACCCCCACAGCCATTTATTATCAACAGCGGTTGGATATGGGCCTCTTTGGCATTTTGAAAGTCAGTTAAGTTTCGTTATAACAAAGGCCTTTCAAAAGGTTTTCAAAACCCTCACGAAACAAAGTTCAAAGGATAATTGGATTTTTCGACTTTAAGAGGATAGGATACCATTGCAAACCCATTTGCAAGTTTCAAAAGCATTCACAAACGCCCTCTTAGCCGCCCATTGGAGAAAAGAAGGATTTCAAGCCAAATTTCAGAGTTTTTGGAGGTTTGAAGCTGTGCAGCGCACCTAGAAAAGTGCGCGGTGCATTCAGGCGAAGTTTTACACAGGCTTTACACTACTACGCGGTGCGCCTGTAGTGCCGGTCATCACCGCCCAAAGGCCGGCCCAACACCCCTTTTGATGCACGATGCTCTTCCTTTTGAACGTGCCGCGCCTGTTGAACGATCAAAACGCCTTCAAAAGCATCTCTGAAGCTGCTCAAATCATCAAGCAAAGGCCACAAACCATCCTCAAGGTATTTTTATTTTCCTCCTTGATGCTTTCGAATTTATAAAAGGCGATTGATGCCATGATTGACAAGACTAAAACAGTGATAGGCCATAACACTAATTGCAAGGAAAAAACACAGTGGTAGAGGGTTTTCAAGTTGCTGAAGATGTCCTAGCGGTGGTGAAAAAAAAATTAATCCCTATTGGAAAATATAAGGTCAAAAAAATGTTTGTAAAAGGAAAGCAATGATCTTAAGGTCAAAACATTGTTTAAAGGGTGAGGATTTTGGTCCAAAATTAAAAGGTGGTGTTGCTATAAATGCCAAGAGAGAGAGATTGATTAGAGGGCAGTATGTTTGAGCAAACTAAAAGTGTTTTCTTGCTATGATTGTTACACATTTTTACAGTTTTGGGTGGATGTTTTAACCATCTAAAAAGACCCTAACTGCCTTCAAAAAATAATGGTGTCCTAGCAGTGGTGAAAACAATGTTCGTGAAGGGAAAATAGTGATCCTAAGGTAAAAACAGTGTTTGTAAAGTGAGGTAGTAGTCCTAAGGTGAACACAGTTTTTATAAGGTGGAAGTTTGATTATTATAAAATGCCTCCTCTATGTTATGAAATAGCAAATTAGTGCTGCCTCCATTGTCCATAAAGCAAAGTGTGGTGAAAGATCTTTTAACTCAATTTGAAGGTGTTTGGCTTAGCTTTGTATAGAAACCAGTGAACAACAGAAGAAGCACTGTTTGACGAAGGGAGTTTTTGTTTTTGTCTAAATACAAGGTTTTTTTGCTTCTGTCAAAACACAAGGAGATCTCTGTTCTACAAAAATCCACCATCACCTCTTTTTCAAATTACCTTGCCCAAAAATAGTAATCATTTGACTGTGTGATTTTTATTTGACAACTATTTGTTGATTGGCATAAAAAAGGGACAAAAAAATGATTTGTAAGGAGCAGAAAGTTGGTGTTAAAGAACCATTTCACACAGCATTTGAAGCAGTTTGCATTGGTCAAATAGTGACTAACAAAGAGGACAGAGGTGTGTGCTTGAGAAAAACATTCCAAAGGCCATTTGAGACAGCTTGGTATTGCAAAGAACATTCAAAACAAGATGCCTCCCAGGCAAGACAATAGGAGTGGCCTTCACAAGAGATTTGATCTTGTTTCCACTGAAGAAGTGAATGCCCATCCATCGGTCTTGTTTAACTTCCATGAGGTTGGGTGTCTATATTTTTGTCAAAGAGTGAAAAAGGTGAAGAGATATTCCCCTTTGACACACCTTTGTGTTTTGAGGTTTCAAGAGAAGCATTTTCAGCTGGCAGGCCTAGATTTCAAATTCTCTCCAAGGTCCATCTCCAAGGCCACCAAAATCCCTTATATAGGGGAGAAGTGGTTTAATCAAAGCCACCTGGACTTAGAAGAATACAAGCCCTTTCTGAAACCTGAGCATAGAGATTCATGTCCATCCATTTTCCCCTTCTCATATCTATTGACTAGTTACGCCCCCCTCATGAAGATCATCATGAAATTCTTCACTTGTGAGGGAAGATTCTCCCGAGTCTATGTCTATCATATCCTATTGTGTTGGCAATATGATTCAGAGTGTTGTCCTTGATGGCAACCCACTTGATGAAGATGATGGAAACCTAATTAATGAAGTTGTTCTTGATGCTTGATGAGTTTATTAATGATGTAAATCTGATGTTCTAAAAGTAACTCAGAAGTAACAGAAGAAAGGAATTTTAGGAAGTACCAAATAAATGATAAATAAGGTATGTCACTATGCATACGTGGATTTGTTAAGACAAAGTAGTGTATGTACGCGGAAAAGTAAGTGCTAAGTCGCGTATGCTCAATTGCGCTCTAAAAGAATAAAACCAGGGGTTACTACCATGGTATTGACCCATTGTATTGAGCGCTGGATTGTATATATGATCCCGTCCAGGAAAACCATGGGAAGTTGTATGGTTTTGGCTCATGGTATTGTCAAAGGCTAGATCTATTTAAGGAGAAGAAATTCATTGTGCAAGTGTGTGCAAGGGTCTGGGGTCTGAATGAATACTTCACTCTGAAGTATGTCTGAATGGAAAGGGTAGCAGTTTGATGATAGATCTGAATCTGTGATGCACCTATGAAGAAAATGATGAAGAAGGGAATCTAGATCTGAAATGTATTTGTATCTTCTATATCTTTTTATGGAATATTTAGATCTGAGATGAGGCGAACATCTGTCTGAAGTGAAGGGTAAAATCTGAACTGAATATCTGATCTGAAGAAGTATGCTGCCCTATAATGTCTGAAGATCTATACGCAAGTTTGAAACAGAGGAAGCACATGTATACACGGTTCGTCTTCAGAGAAAGCGTGTATGGGTTGTGAAATTAGATCTATAATATGTGCAGATGTATACGCGGGTTTATATGCATGAAAGTGCGTATATACGCGGGACCAGAGAAAGGAAAGCACATATGAAAAACTAGGGTTTGCTGAAGTATGAAGTATGGAATGTCTGATTTGTTCTGTTGTGTTACTGCTATCTGTCAATGAGTTATAAGTATCAGTTTTATGTATGATTGAGCTTAAATGTGTGGAGTGGGTCCAGTCTGAAAATATGATGAAAAGTGGCCTGCAAGTTGTGCTCTATTGAAGCTATTGGATCCAGTGTGAAAATTGATGAAACGTGGTCCATAGAGGTGTTGAGGGTTGTAGCCTTTAGTTAGGGGGTTATAGCTCCCTTCCAGGTGAGGCTGGTAAATGAGAGCAGGGGGTTGTAGCTCCCTTCCAGGAGAGGCTGGTAAACGAGAGCAGGGGTTCGGAGCTCCCTTCCAGGAGAGGCTGGTAAATGAGCGCAGGTGGGTGCCTGCGTACTGGTATGAGTCTGCGTCAGTACATTGTTGTAAGATGTTTTCTTTATAATAAAATATTTAAGGCTGAGACAACGGCAGCGGTGGTTTTCTCCCGACTTGGGTTTCCACCTAAAATCCTGGTGTTCATGTGTGACGCTTATGTGTGACGGTTTATTCTGTTATTACTGCACATGCTTACTGTTAACTAAACATCAGATGAATGAATGTTGCAAAGAACTAAGCTAAGAATTATCTGCATAATTAGATCTCTGTTCATACGCAATTTTTATGAAGGATATCCGCGTATATACGCTAGTTGGCCTCAGCAAAGTAGCGTATTGAGTAAGTCCTAAATACTGATTCACCCCCCCCTCTCAGTATTTTTCCCAACAATTGGTATCAGAGCAGGTCCTTCTGCAGAAGCTTGATCGCTTGAAGGAGATCCATCGCAATGGGAAGTCATGAAGGGATAATGTCTATAAGGCCACCTCTATTCAATGGAAATAATCTGTTATTCTGGAAGATACGAACAAAAGCATATCTGCAAAGTCTTGGTGCAGACGTATGGGCAATCGTGGAAGGAGGTTATCAGTATCCGGCAAGTATTCCTACTGATGCAGCAGAAAGGAAGAAATATGAAATCAATGCCAAAGTCGTCAATGTCTTATTAGGAAGCATGTATGAACCAGAATTTGCTAAAGTGATGCAGCTAAATTCAGCAAAAGAAATATGGGACAAAATCATTCTGAGCTATGAAGGAGATACAAAGGTAAAAAGTGCAAAACTCCAAACTCTCCGAATTGAATATGAAAATTTAAGGATGCATAGTGATGAGAGTATTGCCAGTTTCTTTTTATGTCTAGATGATATTGTAAATCGTATGAGAAGTTTGGGTGAAACCATAACTGATACTACTCTGGTGGAAAAAGTCTTAAGATATTTGACTTCAAAATTTGAGTCAAAAGTATCAGCTATTGAAGAAAGGCAAGATCTGCAAACTCTTACTATTGTTCAACTACATGGTATTCTGACTGCTTATGAAATGAGACAAGGAGGTCCCTCTCAAATCAAAGAAGATGCTTTTAAGGCGTGTGCAAAAGGAAAAGAAAAGGAAGTTGTCAAGGAATCAAGTTATATATCAGAAGAAGAAGAAGAAAATTTTGTAAGGAGACTCCAACCAGGTACTGGAAGATTCAAAGGTAAGCTACCCTTCAAGTGTTTTACTTGTGGGAGAGTTGGTCATTATGCTGCTAAATGTCCTTATGAAGATAATCATGAAAAAGGGAAACAATTTGAAAAGAGAAAGAGTCATTATACAAATGAAGAGAATGATGAGGATGAAGAATATTCTGACCAAGATCTACAAGTGCTCATGGAAAAGAAGCAAAAGAAGAAGGCTACTCAAGGAAAGGAGATACCTCAGAAAACATGTGCAGCAGAAAATGAAGAAGATGAAACAGGTATTGATTGTTGTTCTTGTGATTCACTTTCTTGTGCATGCAATGGTGAAGATAGTGAAAGTAACAGTATAAGTCTAGAAGCAAATCTCAAAATCAATGATGAAAGTAATGATTGGAATCAATTTCATAAGAGAGAATCTATCTACAAAGATATGATCTCTAGAATGAATGAACATAAAGAAATACTGAATGGACAGATTGACAAGTATCAAAAGTTGTATGTTTATGCAACCAGTCGAAGTGAAAGACTTGAAGCAGAAATCATCTCTCTCAAAGAAGATCTGGAAAAATCAAATAAGACGAATGAAGAACCCATACCAATTGAAAAGGAAGGACTTGAAGCAGAAATCATCTCTCTCAAAGAAGATCTGGAAAAATCAAATAAGAAGAATGAAGAACTGCTACAAACTTGTGAAGATCAAGAAAATTGGTCGAAGGAAGAAATCTTAAAATTAAATGATCAAGTAGAAGAAGGAAAAAGGGTCGAAGAAAGCATGAAGACGCAATGCCAAAAATTGGAGGTTGAGGTAAAAATTCTCAAAGGTAAATTGGAAGAAAAGGATAAACTCTTGAGGTTTCATGATAGTACTAAGATTCTGGACAATATTCTTAGTAATCAAAGGTCTCCTGCTATTAAAATTGGTCTTGGTTTTCATGAAACTGTCAAAGGAGAATCTAGTTCGCAAGAAAGTGCTAAAGATTCAAAAGATGTCAAAATAAAACCTGAAGTGTTGAAAGAAACTAAAGGTCAACCTACAATCATGAATTCTCAAAAGAAAATCATTCAATAATGTTGAATGCTTTAAATGTCATAATTATGGACATGTTGCAGCAAATTGCAGAAGCAGATCATTTCAGTCACAATCAAACAGATTCTACACAGAAAGGTACTCTGGTTTCTTCAAGGGATATTGTTTTTCGTGCAGCAAGTATGGTCATAAAGCAGCTGATTGCAATATAAGGAAGAATAGAATAACACATTATGATCCTTATGCTTACTTTTCTGGTCACATAAGATGCTATACTTGTAACAAGTATGGACATGTAGAAAAAGAATGCAGGATGAATAGATCTGAGAAATTGGAAAACTTCCAGCACACAATAAGAATGTTCAAGAAAAGTTGGAAAAAGAAGGAGGACGGGTCAGAAACTTAGGGAATATTGACTCTACTGCAGTCATCCGCTTCTAAAGCTTACTTCTCTTAATGACTGCAGGAGTGATGTGAGATACATTATAGGGATTAGTAATGTATCGTCATAGGGGGAGCGATGTATGGTGATTCCCATGATGGTTTTGGTTATTCTGGTTATGTTTATTTCTGACAGTGCATCTGATGTGAAGAAGACAGGTACAGGTGGTACATATTCAGGGGGAGATGAAGGAATGTGAAATTTTTAATATTTCACTTTCCATACGCGGGTTCTATGAAACAAAGTCGTGTATACACGCGAGTTACAGTGGACACAGTCGCGTATGCACTTATGATAAGGAAATTTCTATAACAGCTGAAGATCAGGAGCTTAGGTTTAGGGGGAGCATCAGTCTGACTAATAATGATTGTATTATTGGCACCGTATCTGCTTATTTCTCAGTTCTAAATAATGATGACATGATACATGGTTTCTTATGATGAGATTATGGATGAGCCCTGTTTGCTTTTTGCTGAAGAGTTTTCTTTGTTTTCACACATGGATGAGATGGAAGTTTTATGATTCAGAGATAAGGACAGATCATGCAGAGATTGTTGCTAATAACTAGCTGTTGAAAGATTTTCAGGTTGCACAAGCTAAGGAGGAGCCTTGGTCACATGGAAAGGATGCTTGGATGCACATTTTCAGGGGGAGCATTAGCCTTGCTGAGTATAATGCATTGTTGGCATTATGATGATTCTGAAATAAGATCTCTCTCTCTTGAGGTCTTTCTGGTACTGGTCATAAAAATTCATATTTTTAATTTGATGAAAAGGTCATGTTGAGACCTATGATGTAAAATTGTAATATTCAGTCATGTAAGGACTTGATCAAATATGTAAACCCACTTGGTTGGGTACTTGAGTCAAAATGTGTAAACCCTCTTGGTTGGGTAGTTGAGTCAAATTATGTAAACCCACTTGGTTGGGTATTTGAGTCTCATATGTAAATCCACTTGGTTGGATCTTTGATGTAAGTATGAGTCCTTGGTGATAGGAAGGTCATAGAGTCATGTAATTCATTGAAAAATATGTTTGAACATTCAGCATGAACTCAGGGGGAGCATGGTAACTTCAGTACACATCAGATCTACAACGCTCTTCTTTCTACATGAGGAGAAAAACCTTGTGTTGGTTTTTGATCTGCCCTTTGCCCTTGATGTCAAAGGGGGAGAGTGACATGGTGTTTGAATAAGGGAATAATATCATTATGCTTAATGTATCTATCTGTTGTGGTGATCAAACACCATCGTGGTTGCCATCAAGTCCAAAGGGGGAGATTGTTGGCAATATGATTCAGAGTGTTGTCCTTGATGGCAACCCACTTGATGAAGATGATGGAAACCTACTTAATGAAGTTGTTCTTGATGCTTGATGAGTTTATTAATGATGTAAATCTGATGTTCTACAAGTAGCTTAGAAGTAAAAGAAGAAAGGAATTTTAGGAAGTACCAAAGAAATGATAAATAAGGTATGTCACTATGCATACGCGGATTTGTTAAGGCGAAGTAACGTATGTACGCGGAAAAGTACATTCTAAGTCGTGTATGCTCAATTGCGCTCTAAAAGAATAAAAACAGGGGTTACTACCATGGTATTGACCCATTGTATTGAGCGCTGGATTGTCTATATGATCCCGTCCAAGAAAACCATGGGAAGTCGTATGGTTTTGGCTCATGGTATTGTCAAAGGCTAGATCTATTTAAGGAGAAGAAATTCATTGTGCAAGTGTGTGCAAGGGTCTGGGGTCTGAATGAATACTTCACTCTGAAGTATGTCTGAATGGAAAGGGTAACAGTTTGATGATAGATCTGAATCTGTGATGCACCTATGAAGAAAATGATGAAGAAGGGAATCTAGATCTGAAATGTATTTGTATCTTCTAGATCTGTTTATGGAATACTTAGATCTGAGATGAGGTGAACATCTGTCTGAAGTGAAGGGTAAAATCTGAACTGAATATCTGATCTGAAGAAGTATGCTTCCCTATAATGTCTGAAGATCTATACGCAAGTTTGAAACAGAGGAAGCACGTGTATACGCGGGTCATCTTCAGAGAAAGCGCATATGGGTTGTGAAATTAGATCTGTAATATGTGCAGATGTATACATGGGTTTATATGCATGAAAGCGCGTATATACGCGGGACCAGAGAAAGGAAAGCGCGTATGAAAAACTAGGGTTTGCTGAAGTATGAAGTATGGAATGTATGATTTGTTCTGTTGTGTTACTGCTATCTTTCAATGAGTTACAAGTATCAGTTTGATGTATGATTCAGCTTAAATTTGTGGAGTGGGTCCAGTCTGAAAATATGATGAAAAGTGGCCTGCAAGTTGTGCTCTATTGAAGCTATTGGATCCAGTGTGAAAATTGATGAAACGTGGTCCATAGAGGTGCTGAGGTTTGTAGCCTTCAGTCAGGGGGTTGTAGCTCCCTTCCAGGTGAGGCTGGTAAACGAGAGCAGGGGGTTGTAGCTCCCTTCTAGGAGAGGCTGGTAAACGAGGAAGCGAGGGTTGTAGCTCCTTCCGGGAGAGGCTGGTAAATGAGCACGGGTGGGTGCCTGCGTGCGGTATGAGTACTGGCTAGTACATTGTTGTAAGATGTTTTCTTTATAATAAAAGCTTGAAGGTGAGACAACGACACCGGTGGTTTTTCTCCCGACTTGGGTTTTCCACCTAAAATCCGGGTGTTCATGTGTGATGCTTATGTGTGATGGTTTATTCTGTTATTACGTTTGCACATGCTTACTATTAACTAAACATCGAGATGAATGAATGTTGCAAAGAACTAAGCTAAGAATTATCTGCATAATTAATTTTCTTGTTCATACGCGAGTTTATGAATGATATACGCATATATATGTAGTTGGCCTCGATGAAGTAGCGTATGGGTTTTAGTGAATGAAAAAGTAAAAAGTTTTGAGCAAGTCCTAAATACTGATTCACCCCCCTCTCGGTATTTTCCCAAGCAGTTGCTCATGCATTTCACGAGGGCCAAATTGCTAAATATATCTTTCTTTCTACATAGAAGTATTGAGAAAATGGTCTCCACTGTTCAGAAAAAGCCTCCTTCTCAGCAGACGGCCTGCCTCTTCCATCACTCCCTCATCAAGGTCATCATTCTTCATCAGCTTGAGAAGAAGGAGGTCTCTTGGGAAACTTTCATCACACATCCGAATTTCGCCATTGTCCCTTCATTTCATACATCTCCTTCACCTTCTACTCACCATCCTTTGCCTTCTTCTAGCAAACCTATTCCCAAGACGCTCAACTTTACCATAGAACAAACAAAAAAGAGCATGATGAGGAAGAAGAGCATGGGCAAGAAGAGGAAAGTGATGATGAGCGACGAAGCATTATGAAACGGAAGCGGCCAAGGATGATGAGGAAGATGATGATGAGCAATGGCATGATGAAACGAGCTGACAAGGGGATGATGAGAAGCAGCACTATGAAATAGGGTAGCAAGGGGATGATGAGGAAGATGATGATGAGCAACATCACGGTGAGACGAGCTGTGAAAGGGGGAGAAGAACACAATGAGGCAGAATAGAAAGGGGAAGAAGGACATGATGATGAGCAACATCACAGTGAGGCAGAACAACAGACTCCTGAGCATGATGAAAAAGGACATGATGATGAAGGGTAGCTGATAAAGATGTGCATCACAGTGAGGGTGAGCAGTCTCATGAAGATGATGAGAAACATAATGATGAACATGTGTAGCACAGTGAAGAGAGGCAGCCACATGTTGATGAACAGCAGCCTCATGAAAAGGAACAACAGCATGATAAAAAGGTGCAACACAGTGAGGAGGACAACCCTAAAACAGAAATGCACAAGGACAGTGAAGGAATCCATGAATAAATGCAAGACAGTGGCAATAATGATGAGAAAAGTGACAAGGGTAAAGAGCCAATGGAGCATGTGCTAGCTGCCTCTCCTAGGCAAGGGGCCATGCTCTCTTCTTCGACAGTGGCCAAGCCCTGGGCATCAAAGAAAAGGGTGCCTAGAGTTGTAACTCCAAATGTGACTAGGGCCCTCCAAAGCAAGGGAAAATTTCCCAAGAAGCCCATTGTCGAATTTCCCAAGAGGAGGAAGACTAAAAGGGCCACACAAAGAAAAGGAAAGGAGAAGGAAGAAAGCAGTCACGTAAAGGAAAGGGAATTCGACATCGTTCAAATCCAAAGTGATGATAGTGACAATGAAGCATGGATCCTAGAAAATATCTTGATTAATAGAGAAAACCAAATTGATTCTTTGAGGATTGATCTTGATAGGGCTAGAAACATCAATCACTTTTTGCAAATTCAAAACAAACAGATGAGTGTCCATATGGTTGTATATGAGACACGGGCCATAAAATACAAAAAGGAGCCCTCCAAAGCACAAGTGAGATTGGAAGAACTCATGGGTGAGTTTGATGAGAGCAAAGGTGAAGATCAGCCCAAGTGAAAGAGGCCGAGAACCATGGGGCTCAAAAATTCCCTTAAGAAACAAAAGGAAGAATAAGATGCCCTTCTCCAATCTACCCCTCTCACTACATTGTTCGAACAAGAGATAGAGAAAAATCGGGAAGCATGGCTTGAAGAGTTAATGATCAGTTGGAGAATAAACTGGAGAAGGAAAATAGGGACTTGGACCTTCAACAGAGGATGACCGGGCATTATAAAAAGCTCAATCAGTTTCCCCGACGGAAATTGAAGGCCGCTCAGGAAAAACTCAAGGAGGCTAAAGGGAAGCGCCCGACACCAAAATTGGGGAAAGACACGTCAAGGCTCCAAATTTTGGCCTCAGATTCACAACATGTTTCTGAAAACCCTTGAGGGTCATGCTCGCCAAATTTGGGCGAAATTCGACAAATTTTGGTTTTTTGTCATTTTTGGGTTTTTGGCTAAAACTCATGGGCATCGCCATTTCACTTTGGGGCATCCTCAAAGGATGAAAATGGTATCATTGGATGCCATAATTTTAGGGGCACAAACTCAGTGATTTTTAGATCAATTTAAGATCATTTTCTCCCCCAAAATGGCAAAAAACACTCGTTTTTTCTACACTCTACCCCGTTTATCAGCAAGGCCTATTTTTTGGGTTTTTACACACAGGTCTATTTTTTGAGGACTTCCAGTGGTCAGTTTTGAGAACACTAAACATTTCCATAATTTGGACACTCAGATCTGTCCAACGAGCTATCATGGGCCTCATTTTGACATCAGGAAGGCCTCCAAAAGTTTCCGGCAAGTTAGGGGACCTTTTCCTTATGTATTTTTGAGTATTTTTGTAAAAATTGAACCTTTCAAAAGTGACTTTTCTTCATGTGCGTTTAGCTATTTTTGTACATGAAAAGTTGTGAAAAGTCAATATATTTCCCTTTTTAGAATTTTTGAGATATTTTATTAGATATTTTGTGCCTTGGGATTTGCAAAGCCTCAAGGACAAAATCAGATATTTTGGATAGGCCAATGAGATTGCAAGTTGAACTAAGAGGTTTTCCTCACTTTGGCCTATATATTCCAAAGGATTTCATTGTAAACAAGGCTGAACTTGATGAATAGAAGAAATATATGGTTATATAAGCTTTGGAAGAAAAACTTGTCTCATGCTTTTGGATAGTTTCTTGGATGTTCTTGGATGATGAAAGAGGATTGTTTTTGGATTCCATGACTTGGTAGAATGGTATAGTATCTCTCTCTCTATTTTTTTTCCTAGTTTTCATTCATAATTCCATGTTCTTTCTTTCTATAAGACAATAGAGAATAAATTTGAGACATGCCCTTGGAGGCACCTCAAATTTCCTATTTCTTTATAGCTTCCATGTTTTCTTCATTCTTAGTCATATTAAAGAATCCTTGATTGCTCTTTAATAACTGAAGAATATTGTTTTCTTGTTTTATTTGTGGTTTTATGCATGCTAAGTACGATTTATGGTATTCCCTGCTTACTCATGGCTAGCCATTTCTCCACCTATGAAACTTCTCTTTGATTGAATAGATTGTCATTTGTTGAACCAAGGAGGTCTTGTTTTGATCTTGCCCTTTGCCTAAAACTATGAAATCTTGTTTTCAAAGTGCCCAATAGCTTGAAGTACTATGTTTAGGCGTTCCTACATAGTCATTTGAGTTGTTTTTTTGTCTTAAATGTATTTCCCCAAAGTCTGATTGCCATTTCCTAAGGTTAGAGAGTCATATATCTCTATGCATGGCTTGAATGTTTATTTCTATGCATTGATTAGTTTATAGTTACATTTATCATGATTAATGGTTAGCCCTACCATGTTTATGTCAGCTATTAAACTATTTATGCTTGAAATCCTTTGTTATTCACAAATTTAATGTCCTCTCACTCCATTTTGCCCAAAGATCCATTTTACCTCGAATCAAATCGGGCCTTCAACAACCTTGTATCACCATCTGAAAGCTTTCTTGACCTTTTCGACCACATAGCCCAGTTGATCTAACATCTTTTTGTGTATCTTATATCTTTGATTGGTTCATCCCTCACAACCTAAAAAAACCAAAACCAAAAACCCACTTCATAACCAGCCTAAAATCAAGAACACAATAAGCAAACACACAGATATCCCTTACACAAATAGAGAGAGCCCTCTCTGAGTCCAGGAAGGCTAGGTCCTTGGGCTCCAAATATTGGTTTGATGTTACACTGTCATTTGGCTTTCCAATCAGCCAAATCATTGGACCCTAACATAATGGTGATCACGGTGGGACTAACTGAGTACATAACAGTCTAGAAAACTCTTGTAGATTCATTAATCTTTAAAATTTAAACAGGCAAGCAGTCCATAGAATCATTTAGAGTAAACTATTTTTGTTCTCACCACCCCAGAAAAGTGACGAAACAGGTTTATAACTCTCTAATAAACCATAGGCTGGACATAAAACTCAAAAAACCCCAAAACATTCTCAGATTGGCTTTTCCCTTGTTACTGGTGGTGGACCATAGCTATATATTTACAAAAAAAACCAAGTTCCACCTGGTGACTCCACTAGCCTGTAGTAGACCTAAAAACTCCATAAAAACCAAAAAATTCATAAACCATACCTTTCTATTAACTCATCCTTTCCAAAACTTAAAACTTATGGTGCAAACTCTAATCAGTGACAAACTAAGTATAACTTAGCGATTCAGAAGACTTCACCTAAACATAGGAGATAAGAAGAAATATTCTTGCCAAAAAGAACCATTAGCTTGTCCATACAGCCTAGAAAACTGTTGAAACAAAGTGAATTACTCTTCTTTGCAAGTTTTCATCTCAAATTTTGCTATAAATTTTTTTCCCGAAAGCATCTTTGAAAGTGTTGGTGGTGGACCATAGTTCTCATAGAAATCCACCTGGCGACTCCACTAGTCCATCTTTTTGTTTTGACCATCCTTCACATTCATAAAACCCTAGAGAGGCCATCCATCCGAAACAATCACAAATACCATCCTCTCTAAACTCTAGATTCGAAATCTAGCTTCACGAAGAATCAACACCAGATCTCATCCAGACCCAAATCCCCCTATCGTAGTAGATGACCCAGAGAAGATTATGTGGCAAGCTTTTGAAATTGGAAATTTAGCTACCGATAGGTCCATCCATAAAGCAAGATCAGTACCTAAACACCTCACATCCTTGCAGGATTCCCCCTTTGACTTAAAATCCGCAAAAACACTTTTTAGAATCAAGTCACAAAGTAAGGTAAACTTTGACGATCTTGAGCCCCTAGATCTACCACAGAGTCCTAGTAGAGAAGCCTCGCCTACTACACCTCCAGACTTTCAACTTCTCTATCACTTTGGCTCCTTCCACCCTAGATCTGCTCAAAATCAGATTACTAGCCCAAGTACATCTGCCACACCCATCCAAACCACTACTGTTCAAACCACCTCAGCTCATCCTACAAGCCCTCATTTTGTACATCATCCATTAGCTCCCGCCATGGCAGCTTGGTATGCACCCTTTGTGTTGCCACAACCTTTGGCCCCTTTAAAAAATGAATATCAATCCAAAATCCCGCACTTTACCGGATTTGAGACTACCACAGCTCAACAACATGTAGATAGGATTAGCGATGCCTTTGAATACATGGAAATAGAAGACAAGACCATCAGAATGAGGATGTTTGCCCAAAGCCTGGGCGGAGAACCCAAAAAATGGTTTAAGAGCTTAACTCCAAACAACATCCACAATCTCCCAGAACTCTACCAAACCTTCATAAACAAGTGGGAAATCCGAAAGAACCCCATTCAAATCCTGTCAGAGTATAACAATCTAAAACAGTAAAATGGGGAAAGTGTCCAAGGATACTGCACTAGGTTCAACAGTGTCTATAACGCCCTCCCACCTCACTTCAAACCTCCACTTGGCTCAGCCTTGGCAAATTTCCCCGAAGGCTTTGACCCATACATGACTTATCAACTAAGAGACAAGGACCCCCCTACCTTAGAGGAAATGAAAAGAGTGGCTAAAAATGTAGAAGCCAACTTAGCTGAAAAGAGAGCTAGGATAAGAGCAGAAAGGAAAGTCACATACCGGGATGAGGTCTCCACTTCAACCCCTCCCTTAGATCCTAGAATAGATGAATTGGTTAGGTCTATGGCCAAAATGTGGGAAAAGATAAGTGAAAAGACACCTCTTAGGGACAACCAGGCAAACCCTCCAAATAGAAACCGGAACCAAAACTTTAGGAGAGAATAGCCTCAAAACAAACCAAGCGAAACTGACCAACAAGTTAGGCCACCTTTTAATGAAAATTGTGTTGATGAGGATGAGAGGGCTATGGAACCCATTGATAAAAATCATTTGAACCTTATAGGTTATGATAACGAGGGTGAGGTTTACCTCACAGAAGAAGAACAAGCTTTCTTCTCTCTGAATCAAAATGAAACCAACTATGAAGATCCCAAAGATCCTGCTATAGATTTTCAAAATGCCATAATAGAAGCTCACAGGAAGTATGACCTTAGAAGCAGAAAAAACCAAGACAAATCAAAGAAAGGTAGCTCGGACACTGCTTAAATCCTTGATACCATCCTTAAAAAAGCAGTGGACAGCAACAAAATCATGGTCAAGAAAACTGACCAAAACAAACATAAAGTTGTTCAAGAAAGTCTTGGCTCAGATTCTCCTAGTACCTCCACAAAGATTCCCGAGGTGGTTGTGTCAAACAAAATCCCGAAACAGAGTTAGAAAACTACAACATAGAGAAAGTCATGGTTGAAAAAACTGAAGCCAACCTGTATAAACTACAAACACCTTTCAGTTTTGAGGGAGAAATCGCCAAAATAAAGATTACCATGCCCCTCACTGAATTTATCGCCCAAGGCTCTTATAAGTCTCAAGTGTTAAAGGTCATAAATATAGGAAATGATGCAAACACCCTTAATCTGGCTGATGACACTCCTGAAGTATTGTTTGGTCCAAAAATAGAAGGAAAATTCCAAGAAGGAACCACTCTTCCCTTTTACATCAGTCTGAATATCCATGACCAAATCCTACACAATGCCATGCTAGATTCTGGGGCCTCCCATAATCTCATGCCGAAGGTTGTGATGGAAAGACTAGGCCTAGAAATCACAAGACCATATGAAGACTTATATTCATTCGATTCGAGTAGAGTCAAATGTCTAGGCTTAATCAAAGATCTTTGTTTTAGTTTGGCCCAAGTACCTGCAAAACATCTGATTATGGACATAGTGGTAGCAGACATCCCTCCCAAGTATGGAATGATTTTATCCAGATCTTGGGGAGCTAAGATTCAAGGAAATATTCAACTTGATATGTCCTATGCCACTATTCCTGTGTTTGACCAAACTAGAATACTCTACCGAGAATCACACATGAAATATATGATCAGCAGCCAGGAGAGGCCAGATAACATCCTGATGTACTCCTTGCATTCTGATTTGAACTCTTTCATTTTACACACTGATGAGGACATTGAAGAACAGTAAGAAGGCTTTGAAACAAACTTAGACACACCACATCAGCTACCCCAAGTTCTCTATGATGAACTAGACACTCAAAATTATCATAATCATGAGCAGCTATGTCTTGAGGAAAGAGAGTGTGTTCCTTTTGAAACAGGGATAGAGCAAGAAGCACAAACCATTATGTATTATCAAGAAAATTTCTCAAACCTTAGGCAAACATCAGCAGTAACATTAGGGAAATTTTTCAGAACAGAGGCATTAGAAGACTTACATATCACAAACCTCTTTGGAACTCAGGGGCAGGGAAGCTTAATGTTCTTGCCATACCTTAAGGATTTACCATCACATAACTCTACAATTTCAAATGAAACCTTGACTGTAGCCATACCAGCTCAAAATCCAGAAAAAATGCCTGATAAACTTCTTATGAGAGGAGATGATGACTACAGTCCAAATAGACCTGAGTTACTTGAACTGGCTAACATTCTGTCACTCCACCAAAGACTTAGAACTGCTAGAATTGGAAATCTTATTCAAAATACTACTTCATACAGAGAAAACAGTGAGAAACACTATGCCACTACCATCACTCCAAAAAACAACTTCGACAAAAGAAAATACAAAAATCTGAACCAAACAGTAATAATCAAAGATAAAGTAGCTGGTCATAGGATCTGTTCTCATTTTAGAAGCACTAATACACACCCTTGTGACAGAAAGTTTATCCTTCCTACCCAAGGCCATGATATACCAATGATAAGTGCTTTTAATCATATGTCTTTGCAAGATTATGTTTCAGGTTATAGCCAAATGATTCCTTTGCAAAGAAGACAACTCAAAGAATTTTTCCAGTATGCTGGAAGTACTTCCAGTTTCAAACCCAGAATTTCAAAACCACCGGATATCAAAAATATGCTCCTAAAAGCCATGTTTCCAGTTCTGAATTTCTGCATTTTGATGTACCTTGATGATGTCATCATATACTTCAAAAATGACAAATAATATCTACATTATTTGAAAAATATGTATAGCAAAGGAAGGAGTGGAAATCAGAGGTATAAAGAGGCACAGCGGGAAGATACGGGGTTGTTCAGAGATTCATGCATGAATCCTTATGTCATTCTTGAAAGAGAAAATTTTCCAAATTTTTCTTTTCAAGAGCTGAGTGGACCAAGAGTGGTAGGATATCCTTATGAGGATAAGATGCTTAAGTTTTGCCATTTCCAAGATTTCTGAGTCAAAACTTTTTCAATCATTGTATATACCATTGTTTGAAAAAAAGATCAAAAACAGAAAGTTCAAAAACAATAGAAAAATAGAAAAAGAGGACAGTTTGAGAAATAGAAAGAAGGCCCCATGTTCAAAAAATAGTCATTCGGAAAGCGTGCAAGTCTAAATGCCACAGCTAGTGCTCAAATGTCTTGTTCAATTATCTAGCCTGATCATAGCTGAACATGTTTTAAATTTATTCGCTGATAAGTTAGTGAGTGGAAAAGATGGTCAACATTGTGTAAGCTTGACTTATCAAAAAGAGTAGATTAGGAAAAGATATTGGTTCCACATGCTCAAAACAAAACCAAAGAGGAAAACATAGATGAAAACAAATTGTGTATCCTAGCTGTTAGTGTCAGTCTTTGTAGCCTTCCTCTAGTGATCAAACATGCTCTTACAAGGTGATTTTAAGGTGTCAAGGTCAAATTTTGTCATTTCAGTGAGTCTTCAAGAAAAATTTGGTCACTAAGTATTAGTTCTAGGGTTTTCTTTCACTCCTTTTAGAGTTGTCCAAATGTCGATTCATGTCACCATTCAGCTGAGTGTACCATCATTCAGAGGGTTGTCATCATCATGTCAAGTTCCATTGGGTCATTTTACACCTTGTTCATGCTTCAGTTGTGCCTAGGTAAGGTTCATTTCCCTCTCCTAGGGTTTTGAAGGTAATTTCTCTTGGAGGGTCAAATCATCAGCAAAAATTGTATCCTGGTGTTCATACACCTTTCCTTATTCATAATGTACCTTATTAAACACTTCACATCACTAAGATCCCCCAAATTCCTCATTTTCGTACAAACCCTAGTTTCTTGCTACAACTTGGCAATTTTCTAGGCTAGGCCTGTGTTTTTCCCTTTTGGACCCCTTCCCCTCACTCAATCTCTGAAATTCCACTTTACCCTACTTCCTAACATCCCTCCCTACTTCCCAAAATTTTCTCAAGAATTTAAAAGCCCCTTATCCCCTTCATTTCGCTTCATTTCAACAAATCCCTTGTTCCACACATCGCGCTAGGTTTTACTTCTATGATTTGTATGAGCCATAAAAGATGAATTTGGGAAAAATGAGAGATTTTTTTGTCCAAAATAGGCCAAGGAAGAAAAATCTCCGTTACTTTTTACACAGGTGTCATGGTTTTAGAGAAATGTAAAAAATACAGTTGCCTTAGGAGAATTGATGCACCTTTGAAGTGACCTTGGAAAAATCAAGATTTTAACTAGCTTGGTTAGCCAAATGACTTACGTGATGAGTTAAATGCTAACTAGACACAACGAGCTTTCAAATGAGCTATCATGAGCTCAATTTTTAGTTGAGGAAGACCTTCAAAAGTTGACTGCAACAGCACTCTGCCTTGAGGCAGCCTCATTTTGCTCATTTTGACCAGTCTTGGGAGATTTCATTTTTGACAAGGCAAATGAACTCAAAATTGCAAAATTCCAGTTGGTTTGGAAAGTAGACTCAATAATATTTCCAACAAGCTATCCTGCACCCAATTTGGAAATTGGGAATGCCTCCAAAATTCTCCTGAAAAAGGGCGCGACGCGTTGGGTTTGTGGCGTGACGTGTTGGGTTGTGGCGCGACGCATAGGGCAGGAAAACAAATTCATTTCCATTTCTTCCAAATATTAAAATTTTCTCGGTCCCTCTTTGTTCAAGTAACCTCTCCACTACCAATGAACATGGTCTTGTGATATTTATGAGGATTTAAATACAAAAAATTCAAACCCTATATTGCTTGTTCAAAGGATTGTTTCCTTAGGGTGTAAAAATTGGTTTGGTGCCTATCACTCCTACTTCTCCACCTTATTTTTCCCTCATCACTGATAATTTTGTTACATCAAGCCCATTTCCATATTCCCTTATATCTCTAAAGAACTCATTCCCTATCCAAATTCCCATTGTCCCATCCTAATTATAAATTTTCCCAAATCCCAATGATATCCCAAAAAACCTAGTCGCTGTCCCTAAACTCTTCAATTGACAGATTTTACTTGGAAATATTCCCTCATCTCCCCTACCCTCTCCCTCCATATTCCCTTAATTTTTATCACATATTTGGCACCAAAACCAAAGACACCAAACTTCTCATTCTCATCCAAGGCAACATAGACTTTGGAAATCATAGAGACCGATATATCGTATGACCGAGACAGTGATTCTACAACCGAAATTGCATGCACCAAGGAGACCAAAAGCTGTTGGAGAAGGCCAAAAATGAAAATAACATGTTAAGGCACATGAAGAATCATTATTGGGCGAGAAATCATGTTTGCAAGGCACGAATCAAGATCCTGAAGGCAAAGTTAAAGAGGGCATTAAAGAGTCGCAAAAGGAATGATAGAATTTAAATTTTGGCCGAAGCTTCCTTGGCCCAGCATAGTGCATGATGGAGGACACTTAGCCCAAATTTCAAGAAATTTGGGACACATTTTGTCAATTTTGATTTTTTTGGCCTAAACACAGATTTTCTTGCCCGACGCGTCGCGCCACTTTGTACGCGCTTATGATTGGAAGCTCCTCTTGGGTAAAACTTTGTATTTTTGGATTTTTCATGAAAATTTATGCATGCCTACCCATTACCCAAATATTTTGACAAGTTTTGGGTTGCCGGAAGGGTCAAAAACACCCTAAAATTGACCTTTCTGCCCCTTTTTGGACACACAGGAAGCAGTATTGGGAAAAATCATTTTTGGAGGGGAAAATGGCAACCAAATTCAGAAAGTCCACTAGGGTTGGAAAGTAGATAGGTAGAGCTTTCCAACGATTTATTCTGTGCTCAATTTGGACACCGGGAAGGCCTTCAAAATCTTCTCCAAAGTGGCATGACGCATAGAGATTTCAAGCGCGGCGCATTGGGGATTTTGGCTCCTTTTTCACTCAGTAACTTTGTTTTTCGCCCAGTTTTGGCCAGTTTGACTTTCTTATCTCCAAATGTAAAAATATTGATAAAATTTGATGTAATTTCATGGTTTTTGATGTAATTTTGAAAATTTTTACTCATGTAAGTAGATTCATTCATCAAAAGGTGAATTGTAACTGAATGAATCAGTTTCCTATCTTATAGAGGCAAGCTGTTCCACTGCCTATTTTCCAGTTCTTAGTTTAGATCTTGTTGAAACAGCTCCTAAACTAGTGAGCTACACCCCTAGAGGCATGGGGATGAGTTATGCTTGTCTATATCTTCTATTTTTTCTTTCATTTTCATGGTTGGACACTTGGGATTTCTTGGAACTTCATTGTACATTTCATCTCTACATTTTGGCAAAGGAATAGACCACGGATTGCAGCACTCTCTGGGATCCATGTGGCTCTATGTTTTGATAGTGTGTTTCTCTCTGTGATTGAAAGTTTATTGATGTTTCATGTGTATCATTATCCTTCTTATTTCTTCTGAAGTTAAACAAACAAGTAGTAAAGGTGGAATTCATTAGATTTGCAGTGCTCTACCTTGAGTTTTGTTTAATTTTCCATGTTTTCGACTGCTTGAAGAGGAATTCTGAAAGCCTCTTGCCCTCTTCAACTCCTCACTAGTCTGAGCTATCCATTTCATTCAAATTGAGGCATCAAAACAATTGCTTTCCTTTCCCCATTCAGATCTCCGCAAAAACTAGGCCTCATTCCCCAGACCCAAAATCCGCCTTTCCCTTTGATAAAAAAAACACCCTTAAAATCAAATCAAACTCTTTTACATATATACCTAGCCTAAAATCAGCCTTTATTCAAGTCATATCAAGCCTCACTGATAATTTTTTGCTGAGATTGACCAAGAGAGAGCCCTCTCCCGATCTGGTGGGGCTAGCTACGAAGTTAAGTGTGGTTTGATGTTACCCTAGAGTCTACCTTCCTCAGCCTGAGGTAGATTTAGGCCATAACATAGTGGAGACTCCACTGGGGAAGAAAAAAGTTTGTTCTTTGCTTTATGAATTATAGACGGAGCCTGAAGTTAGCCAGGTAGCCTTCTAAATGCTCTTGCTTTGCATTAGCAAAAGTAGATAAACGCTGCTTCAATCAATCTCCGGTCTAGTTTATGAACTGAACATCTGGTTTCCTCAGTAAGATCTAATCAAGTTCAGATCTGATTGTTGATGGTGGACAACAATCAGACACTGCAAGGCTGAAATCATTCACCTAGCGATTCTAAATCAGTTTCGAGATCAGATCCAAGGACTCCACTGGAGGATTAACCTGATTAGCAGAAACATGAAAGGACAATATGGAAAGATCAGGTATTTAAGTTGGAATTTCATCCTAGACATTTTGTTTTTTGTCATAAATTATTTCTTCTATTTTCCTGAGAATGTCAAGAAGGCTTTGCAAAGTATATTGTATTTGAGAAAAGATCCTCAGCCTGCATTTGATTCCTTCCCTTTGAAGATTGTAAATACCAAATATTTGCATGCCTTTGAGCTTGATCAAGACCTTTCTTCCGAATCTTGTGATGACCATCTTCAAACTGATGAACCTCAAGAGACCAAGACTGATTCTGCAGCATTTGTACATACCCCTATACCTTGTAAAATTCTATATCGATACAAGCCTCTGATTTTACCTCCTATATCTCATGCTTTCCCTAAAAATCATTACCTATATCTACCAAGATTTGACGGTTAATGCGACAACATCACTGCTGAGAGACATGTTCTGAATTTTGAGTCTTTTCTTGACCTTTTTGAAGTTGATGAAGAGGATGTCAGTATTAGGCTTTTCGCTCTTTCTTTGCAAGGCAAAGTTAAGAGTTGGTTCAAAACCCTGCCTGATGCGAGCATCTCAGATTTCCAGCAGTTCGTCAAAGTTTTCCTCGATAGGTGGGTGATCAGACAGAACCCTTTCTTGATTATAGAAGAGTATAACCAGCTGAAAATACTTCCAGGGGAGATAGTACAATAGTTTTCTACCATATTTAACCAAGTTTATTATTCGATGCCAGTTAATATAAGACCTCCTCCTGGATCTGCTCTCTTGCACTACCCGGGTGCCTTTGATCTAGAAATGGAGTTTCAGCTAAGAGAAAGGAATCTTGCAACACTTGAAGAGATGCAGAACAATGCAGTAGATGTAGAGGCTCATTTGCGGATCCGAAGGGTAAAGTTGAAGGAAGAAGAGATGAAAAACATAGATCCGGAGAAATCGACATCTCTAGAGGTAAAGCTTGACATTTTGGTAAGTGCAGTGGAAGAGATGATGCAGAGGATCATCACAAGGAATGAGTATAATGTTCAAGCCCATGGCTCACTGATTGAAGAAGAACAAGTTGCTGATCCAAAAAATTTTGTTTCTTATCCCAGTTGTCATAGATCTGATAATGATT
This sequence comes from Pinus albicaulis, assembly GCA_034641835.2. Lineage (NCBI taxonomy): Eukaryota > Viridiplantae > Streptophyta > Pinopsida > Pinales > Pinaceae > Pinus > Pinus albicaulis. The sequence goes on from CM076576.1 coordinate 79,619,372, forward strand.
GTTTTGTAGATGATCTTGGAGAAGAGAGATCTATTGATATGACATGTATTCTTGATGATGTGTTTTATACTGATGATTTTCCTTAGTTTGATCAGTATGATGATGATTATGTTCTCCAAACAGAAGCTAATATTGTAGACAAATCAGTAGCTAGTTTGTGGAAGAAGGAATTTCACTTTCAGTAGCTTGAATACAATGTTCATCCATCACATATCAGCTATGGAAATGACGAGGAAAGTGAAGAAAATTTTGAAGTAAGTGAAGGATCTTTGCCTTTTTGTTTTGACTCGTTTCAGTTCATCAGAGACAACTTTCATGCAATCTGAAATCAACTATCGACAAGTCTTGATCTGGACCATCTTGAGGGCAATGAAAACCTTGTTCAAGACTTCTCATATCCAGATTTGCAGCCCCCGAATGCCATTGATTTTCAAGTTGTAGATGAAGACTTGCAAGCTAGCACATATGATCAAATGATACAAGATGACTTCGTACCATTTTTTTTTGAATCATTTCAGTTTTTAAAGGGTAAATTGCATAGTAAATCTTCAAATGAGAACCTTATAGAAAATCATGTAATCTCATCAGAAACAATAGAAAATGGGTTGCAGCAGTCTTTTCAAATTTTTCACGATCCAATAGCTGATGTGTTGGATGATTTCTGCAGTCAAAGCCTTTCTCCATTGACTATATGTAAGCTTGAAACATGTACTGATACAAACTCAATCTGGCAGCCGGTCTCTTTGTCATTTTCAGTAGGAGCCTCGTCACAAAGATCAGATGAAAGTTTGCATTCATGGTATGAGGAAAAGAAAAGTAATCCATTGGATGAGCTAAGTCCTAGTGTGCATGAACTTCAAGATCCTTATGCAGTGTTTTTGGAGGCGGATAGAGAATCTGTAGTATTCAACGGATCTGTTCATGAGTTTTCATGGGAGTTTCCTTTCATTAGTTCTCTCTTGTTGTTCATAAGCAAGCACTTGTGGATAATTCAAATAGTAGCTAGGATGCTTACATGGTTGCATTGGTTGTTCCATTTCACTTGATCTGGCAGTGAAATAGAATAGTTAGAGTAGGTTTTGATGAATAAGCTTCATATTGAGCATATTTTCTAGTTTGTCGATTGTGTTTAAGTATCGAGTTAGTTTTGAGTTGAGTGAGAGTTAATTTTTGTCGTCAAGTCATCAGTTTTCAGTCATGCATTTCAGCTTGAGTTTTTGACTACACTGCCCAATGGATGAAGGCACTCTCTGCTTTCCAAAGATCTGTAGTTCTTGGCACCTCCAAGGAGCTACCATCCCCATTGGAGCCAATGTTAGTGTCAGTATTTGTAGCCTTCTTCCAGTGATCAAACATGCTCTTACAAGGTGATTTTAAGGTGTCAAGGTCAAATTTTGTCATTTCAGTGAGTCTTCAAGCAAAATTTGGTCACTAAGTATTAGGTCTAGGGTTTTCTTTCACTCCTTTCAGAGTTTTCCAAATGTTGGTTCATGTCACCATTCAGCTGAGTGTACCATCATTCAGAGGGTTTTCATCATCATGTCACGTTCCAATGGGTCATTTTACACCTTGTTCATGCTTCAGTTGTGCCTAGGTAAGGTTCATTTCCCTCTCCTAGGGTTTTGAAGGTAATTTCTCTTGGAGGGTCAAATCATTAGCAAAAATTGTATCTTGATGTTCATACACCTTTACTTATCCATAATGTACCTTATTAAACACTTCCCATCACTGAGATCCCCCAAATTCCTCATTTTCGCACAAACCCTAGTTTCTTGCTACAACTTGGCAATTTTCTATGCTAGGCCTGTGTTTTTCCCTTTTGGACCCCTTAACCTCACTCAATATATGAAATTACACTTTCCCCTGCTTCCTAACATCCCTCCCTACTTCTAAAAATTTTCTCAAGAATTTATAAGCCCCTTATCCCCTTCATTTCGCTTCATTTCGACAAATCCCTTGTTCTACACATCGGGCTAGGTTTTACTTCTATGATGTCTCTGAGCCATAAAGGATGAATTTCGGAAAACTGAGAGAGGTTTTTTTCCACTATAGGCCAAGGAAAAAAACCTCCTTCACTCTTTACACAGATGTCATGGTTTTAGATAAATGTAAAAACTACAGTTGCCTCATGAGAATTGATGCACCTCTAAAGTGACCTTGGGAAAATTAGGGTTTCTCCTAGCTTGGTTGGCCAAATGACTTGCTTCATGAGTCAAATGCTAACTAGACACAAATATCTTTCCAATGAGCTATCCTGAGCTCCATTTGGATTCGCGGAAGACCTTCAAAAGTTGACTGCAACAACACTCTACCTTGAGGCAGCCTTATTTTGCTCATTTTGACCAGTCTTGGGAGATTTGATTTTTGACAAGGAAAATGAACCCCAAATTGAAAAATTCCAGTTTGGTTGGAAATTATACTCAATAATATTTCCAACGAGCTATCGCATGCCCAATTTGGACACCAGGAAGGCCTCCAAAAGTCTCCTGCAAAAGGGCGCGATGCGTTGGGTTTGTGGCACGACGCGTTGGGTTGTGGCGCGACGCATAGGGCCAGAAAACAAATTCATTGCCATTTCTTCCAAATCTTTAAATTTTCTTGGTCCCTCTTTGTTCAAGTAACCTCTCCACTGCCAATGAACATGGTCTTGTGATATTTATGAGGATTTAAATACAAAAAATTCAAACCCTATATTGCTTGTTCAAAGGATTGTTTCCTTAGGGTTTATAAATTGGTTTGGTGCCTATCACTCCTTGTTACACCATTTTTTTGGTCATCTAATTCATTATCATTAGATGAACCCAAGTACACCATGTAAGACCAATTTTACTCTAAGTAAAATTGCTTTCACCATATAAAATAACATTTATCTCTATTTCCTGGTCATATTTAACCCAAAACAAGGAAATTAATTAAATAAATCATTATTTATTTAAATATTTCCTAGGAATAAGTTATTCAAATCATTATTTAAATAATATTCCTTGTTAAATTTGACTAAATCATTTTTTATAATTAAATAAATCATTATTTATTTAATTATATTCCCATCATGTCCCTAAAATAATAAATAAATCATTTATTTATTTATTGTTTATAAATAAAGGAATTGACCCAAGTCAAAAGACCTTTTCCCTCCAACAAATATAATAAAATATTCCTAAAGGGTGACTCTAGAATTTGATTAATAATATTTTATTCATGCACCGAGTTCTAGAACACCCCAATATTTTGTTATAAATAGAAGGGTTTTTCCCATTCATTAGTCACCTCCATTGCATTAGATCACACTAGATCTACTCTTGGTCACCATTTTCCATTTTTGCCTTGTGAGCTCCCATTGAGTTCTATGTTTGTCTGGGTTTTCTACCACAATAAGAGAGAGGAATTTGAGATCTAAAACACTGAGGACTTTCAAGAACCCATCCCATTGAGGAGAACCAGAAAACACCTTTCTTGTTTTCCTCTCAGGTGCCCCATTCTTTAATATAATATAAAACATTCTTTTAAATACATTGTTCTTGTCTTGTCTATTGGATGCATGGAGCCATATTGTATTTTATTTGCTTAACGTATTTTATGCTTAGATCTGGATTTGTGCAGTATTATTTGGATCATCTAATTGCAGATTTAAAGATGTTTGGCAGCCATAATCGATGTTAGGGCTATTTTTTATGCATAGCTAAAGTGATCTTTTACGACGAAAGAATCATACTAACAATTGGCGACTCCGTTGGGTTTTCTTTTGCGACCGTTGTCGTTTTATATATTCCTGCATATCTAGCTATTTTAGACCCTAGGGTTTCTCTCCAGTTTTCTATTTTTCCTATTTTTATGGTGCCTTTCACCTCTAAAACCCTCAAACATTCAAATTTTTAACTTCCGTGTGTTTCTGGCCCTATTGCGCAGGTGACAGACATCAGTCGTCGCTGATACGACAATTTTTCTGAAATCTACCGCCGAGAGTGCCGGAAGTGCAGGTTGCACTTTTTGGCCCAAAAAATGCGTCTTGGAGCTTCAGGTCACAGAAAACAGCCCAAAAACTGCGACCTAAGCGAAAAACAAGTCAAAAACTGCGACCTGGACTTTTTTCAGGAATTTTTCTAAAATTTTTCTCAGTTTTGTCTGAACCTTTGTCAGGGTTGTCTGACCTCTGTCTTCACCCGTTTAGACCTATTCTTGCTCCTTTGTACTCAAATAAGTGGGACTCTAGCCCCCTAGGGCTCTAGTACCCTCCAATTTTTGTGGGAGAGTCTTTGCTATTTCAGAAGTCTGAATTTTCAGAGTTTCAGCCTTATTTTTCTCAGATCTGATACCTCCTTTTCAGATCCCTTTAGATCAGCTCTTCTCCCTCTCAAATCACCTCATATAGTTTTTTTTGGGTTCCTTTCTAGGGCCGCCTCCTTGTCCCTTCTAGTTTTTGCTGATCTCCTCCTTTTTAGCAGCAACCTTGCCTCTGCCTCTTTGCTATTATCTGCACCTCTTTTCAGCAGATTTCTCCTTTAGATCCCCGTCCCTCCTGACCTTCGATCTATTGGCCTCTTTTTAGCATGCTTTGATTAAATTTTTCCCTCTTATAGACTATTTTTGAGAGGCCCACCTCCTTGGGTTAGATTGATGCATTGTTAGCTGTTAATTTTCTGTTCCTTCAATCTTATTTACTGCAGATTTATTTTTCAGTTACGCAGCACACTTTTTTTTACTCTCAAAACGTCTGTGTTTAAACAATTAAAATTAACGCACACCACACACTGACCATAAGCGAAGAAGAGCCTGGTTAACACCGCCTGGCAAAGACTTTAAAATCAATTGACATTGCACCTCTCTGCCCATGTTTTGACATTGACCTCACTTGATCTTGTACCGCTCTGCCTTTTCCGGTTTTTCTTCTTCCCGTCATCATTGTGCCTCCAAGGCGTTTATCCCGGAGACTTTTTAGCCTTCACCCTCACTTTCCGGTTGGTCAACTTGCTCCTTCCCGTCGTCGTCGAGTTAGTCCTCCCCCGAGTCCGCCCTCTCACTCATCTTCTAATTCTTTGGTTTCTCCCCCTACTTCTGGTTCTCCCCCTGTTACCTTCACCATGACTGGTCCAGGGCCTAACACTAGTGGCAACCCCAGCCCTAATGCTGGGACTGTTACTAGCGGAACCACCACAGGAACTACCTCGACTGCTCCCTTGCTCCCCTTCATGGCAGGCCTCAGTCTCCCTGATTTCAATAAGTTGATCAATGATCCTATCCACCACGATGTTAGTTGGCATACTATGCCAACCAAGCTCCCCTCCGACATTCCCAAGTTTGAAGGCCTTGTTGGAGAAGATCCCTCCAACCATATTCGATCTTTCCACATGTGGTGTTCATCCCATTCCATTATTGATGATTCCATCTGTCTTAGATTATTCCAACACACCCTTACAGGCGAAGCTTCTAAGTGGTATGTTGATCAGCCCACTTCCTCTCATACCACCTTTGCGACTCTTGCCAGGGAATTTTTATCTTACTTCCAGCTTCCCCTTCGTTATGACACTGGTATCAAACTTTTGACTTCTTTCCGTCAATCTTCTGCGACCCGCCTATCCGATCATGTCCAGGAATGGCGGAGAAGAAAGAGCCTATGTCAATCTCCTACCTTTGAAGACCATGTCTACATGGACTGGTTCCTTAGATCTCTCTTGCCACCTATCACGAAATATCTCGCATCGCATTTTCCTCAAACCGAAGAAGCCCCCCTCCAAATGGCATTAAAATATGACCTGATCTACGCTCAGATGGGTTATGTTTATACTGTTCTACCTGACCTCCCCAGACCCAGTAATGCCCATGCACCGGGGGCACCTACTTCCGCCGACAATATCTTCAGAGCTATCTCCAATCCATCCGCTCAACCTCCCATGAGCTATGGTTTTTCTGGTGGAGGGGGCACCACTTCCTACACTCCTCCCCCTCCTAGTCGTGCGCATCTAGGATCCGGCATGCCTCCTCGTTCTGCCCAACCCCTTATTTACCACATTGTTACCCAACCTCATTATCATCCACAGCCTAGTGCTCCAACTCCTATAGCATTAGCACCCCCGCCTCCCTTGTATTCTCAACCCCCACAACCGCAGCCACCACCCCCTCAGGGGCAGGTGTATGCACAACAGAGCGCAACCAATCCTTTCCCGCAACAAAGCTTCGTGGCTACCCAACCACCTCACGGACTGGTACCCACTCAACCTCCTACATCTGGTACCTCTGATTACCAGATCCTCATGATGAACTCTAACCAACCTATAACCACCGACCTCAACCTTCACACTCAGTCCCGTCTGTACCCCCAACCTCCTGCTCCATCTGTCCCCGAGTTACCTTATTCAGGTTCTACAAAGCCTCTTTTGACAACTTATGGTCCCTTGCATATCCCTCTGCCCACAGCTGAGGTTCATACCAAGATTCCTAAGGGACCATTATGTCGAAATGATGCTTCTGACCGAGCTGCCCATTCGTTTAGCATAGTAGATGAGCTGGCCCAATCTTCTATTGCCATTTCAATGCTGGAACTCCTCCAGTCGTGCCCCTCCCAAAGAAAATCTCTACTATCTACCCTGGGTGCTGCAGATCAAGCAGATGACCAATTGATTGGTTTTGATGCCCATCAGTTGGAGTCTCCTCCTCTTCCTGCTTCCGTAGCTTTCCAAATCTCAGTCAAAATCCAGAATGCTAACATTTCTCGGTGCATCATTGACGAGGGGGCATCCACCTGTGTGATGTCCGCTTCGGTTTGGAAACAACTCGGATCTTCTGAGTTAGCCCCTTCCACGATCACTCTTCAAGCATGGGATGGCCATGCCTCCTAGCCCATTAGCCTTTTCCGTAATTGTCCCATCACTCTTGCAGGAAAAATTGTTTTCGTTAACGTTGAAGTCATCGATGCCCCTCTTGATTATAACATTCTTTTGGGGCGTAGTTACACCTATGCCATGTCTTCCGTCCCATCCGCAGTCCACCACAAGATGTTCTTCCCTCACAATGGAAAGATAGTCACCATCAACCAGTTGACGTATCATGAGCCAAAATCCCAGACCTCCCCTGAGTCAACCCTCTCTTCTATAACCAATAAACAAACTGTTGATTCCTTGACCAGTGTTTCCACCAGCATCTACAAAGACTCCTCCTTGCTTGGAACCTTCCTTGGTCTTCCTCATCCTCCTGTCTCTGATCCCAGCTTAGTGAATGTTTGCATGCTGCAATCGTCTCTGGCTGACCTTAAACAGCCTGCTTCGGCTAGTCAGCAACCTCAACCAGCTCCTAGCCCTTTGCCCCCGTTAGCCACCCTTCTTCCTTCTGAATATTATTTTATAGACACTCCTCCTGGGTCGATTTCACCCAAAATCAACCCCCTTGGTAGCATTCCTCCTGGCCATTTCCACGCTGGTCAGATCCATTTCCTTGCTCCCCCTCCCGGAGCTTATTCGGTCCCTACCTTAGCCACCCTATCCCTCCCCAACTTGACCCTGGGCATACCCGTCTAGTACCTAGATCCCCCAGCTGCTACCCTGCCTGGTCACCCCAAGCCTTACCTTGCTTTGACCCCAGTACAACCGGTCCCCATGACTTCTCCCGCTGCAACAGTGCCTCAGTCACCTCAACAGGAACCACCTCCTATTGCGACCGCTTCAGGTAAGAAGGGCAAAGCTCGCAGGGGGGCACCAAAAGACAAGGTTGCCCCGACAAACTCGGCCCCTTCTCATCCTCCAAAGCATACCATCCAGTGTTATTTGTGTGATTTTGTCGGTCACGCCGCCCATACCTGTCCTGAATTGCCTCATCTCAAGCCCATGGTTAATGTCGTGTTCCCTGAGTCCACGGTTCCGGAAGCCTTTGTTCCTTCCGCGACCGTGGCCAAGAACCCCAAGACTATTCACACCAACCACCCCTGTGCTTTCTATGATCTCCATGGCCATTACACCCACCTTTTCCCCGCCTCAAGGACTTCCATACCTCTCTAGCCGCGGTCTGCCAACTCGAGGCCAAGCGCAACGAGTCCACGTCTCCCCTATTTGCGCGTTGTGCTTCAGTAGAACTACTAGACATGATGGCTCCCATTGACATTCCCCCTCCCAATGACGAGATGCCAGAGCCTTCGTCCACCATCTTCTACCTATCCTCATCCATGAGACCCTCGGGGAACATTCCCTCTGAATCCTCCCCTGTTGTTTCGCTTGATCTTCCTTTAGCGATCACTCTGGGCTCAACATCAGTAGATCCTTTATCTGCTTACTCTTCTGTCGCCCCTTGTGACGATCTGCATGTGAACCTCTCTTCTCATGATGATGAGTTAGGTAGCTTCACCACGTCCAGTGGTATTTCTTCCACTAGTCACCCCATCTCCTATCACGATGATGACATTACGGAAGAAATCATCTCCCCTGATTTTCTCTATTCCCCCTTACATCAAAACCATGCATTCGAACCACATACACCTTGTGGCCATTACATTGCAACCCAATGTTTGGTTAAGGGGGAACCCATATTTGAGAGACCAGGAGAAGTAATTCTCCACACCTATCCTAGTGTATTTGGTCATGTCAACTCTTGTACCATTATCCTTCCACATTTAGAAGAACCTCTAGAGTCCCATACAACTTCAGATCACTCTTGGGATGATACCCCTTATCGTTCCTTCATTTTACATCAACAACCCAATCTCTTAGACATTGTGGTTGACCAACCTATGGGTTTTCTAGGAGAGCATCAGTTCATTATCTCCAAATCCTCTCTTTGGGATAGTGACACCAAGTACGCCAACCTAAAAACTTAAAGGCCATTTGATTCATATATGCAGTCCTAACAAGAGATTGGTAATCCTCCATTTCCTTTCTCAAACTGCATAACCATAACGAAAAAAAATAGGCACACCATATCCTTAAAATGCGTTTAGATTCCCCTTTTTCTAAATACATTTTGGCATGACCACAACACGCTTGGGGGCACCTATGCCCCTCAACCATAACCCTCCTAAAAATCGAATTTCTTCACTTACAACACTTGTACTTGGGGCACCACTTTGCCTCCTTACTTGTCTTTGTTTGTGTTGATTTTCGTCATGAGATACCCTATTGTACTCATTTTTTTATGGTCCCCCATTGGACCTTTACTGTGTGGCAACACCATCGAGTCGCCCTTGTGTAGAGCATTCGAGTTGAGTCATCATCGCATTCATGGAGTCTATCTCGAGTCCCTTTGTATCCTATGTTAGGGTCCCGTGATTTGGCTGATTGGCAAGCCAAATGACAGTGTAACATCAAACCAAGCTTTGGATCCCAAGGACCTAGCCTTCCTGGACTCAGAGAGGGCTCTCTCTATATGTGTAAGGGATATCTGTGTGTTTATTTATTGTGTTCTGATTTTAGGCTAGTTATGAAGTAAGTTTTTTATTTTGGTTTTTTAGGTTGTGAGGGATGAAAATGATCAAAGATATAAAATAGGTAACAAGATGTTAGATTAACTGAGCTATGGGGTCAAAAGGTCAAGAGAGCTATTAAATGACGATACAAGGCTGTTGAAGGGCCTATTTGTTTCAAGGTAGAAAGGATCTTTGGGCAAAATGGAGTAAATGGACATCAAGTTAGTGAACAACAAAGAGTTTCAAGCATAAATAGTTTAATAGAAGACATAAACATGGTAGGGAAAACCATTAATCATGCAAAATGTAACTATAGGCTAATCAATACATAGAAACAAACAATCAAGCCATGCATAAAGGAGTATAACTCTTTAACTTCGGGAAATGGCTATCAGACTTTGGGGAAAACACATAAGACAGACTAACAACTCAAAATACTATGCCGGAAAACCTAAACATAGTCTTTAAGTTATTGGGCACTTTGACAAACAAGCTTTCATAGTTTTAGACAAAGGGCTAGATCAAAACTAGGCCTCCTTGGTTCAACAAGATGATAATCTAATTAATCAAAGAGAAATTTCATGGATGGAGCTATGGCTGGCCATTGGTAAGTAGGGCGTACCGTAAGTCATACTTATCTAGCATAAAACCATTAATGAAATAAGCAACAATATCCTCAAGTTACTAAAGAGCAGTTAAGAATTCTTTAGTATGACTAAGGAGGAAGAAAACATGAAAGCTATGAAGAAACAGGAAACTTGAGGTGCCTCCAAGGGCAGGTCTCAAATTTGTTCTCTACTGATCGATAGCAAGCAACAAACATGTATTCATGAATGAAAACTAGAAGACAACAACATAGAAAGAGACACTATACCATTCTACCAAGTCATGGAATCCATCAACAATCCTTCTTCATTCATCCAAGAACATCCAAGAGTCAATCCAAAACCATAACACAAGTATTTGCTTCAAAGCTCATATGACCAATATATTTCTTCTCTTCTCAAGTTCAGTCTTCTTTACAAATGAGAGCTTGTGGAATAAATAGGCTCAAGTGAGGAAAACCTCATGGTTCAACTTGCATCCTCATTGGCCTAATCAAAATATCTAGTTTTGTCCTTGAGGCTTTGCAAAGCCCAAGGCACAAAAATATCTCATAAAATATCTAGAAAATGCTAAAAAAGGAAAAATAATTGACTTTGCATCATTTTCCAAGTGCAAAAATAGCTAAACGCACATTTGGAAAAAGTAGTTTTTAGAGGTTCAAAAATTACAAAAATACTTCAAATTTTCATCAGCAAAAGGTCCCCCGACTTGCCAGAAACATTTGGCAGCCTTCCCGGTGTCGAAACGAGGCTCATGATAGCTCATTGGAAAGCTCTGAGTGTCTAATTTCTGGCGCAAATGAAATTTCCCCAATATGATGCCTGGAAGTCCTCAAAATAAGTAGCTATGTGTAAAAAACCAGAAAATTGCAGTCTGCTGATAGACCAGGCAGAGTGTGCAAAAAGAGAGCCTTTTTCGCCGTTTTGAGGGGCCAAATGACCTCCAAATGTTATGAAACTCGCTGAGGGCATGCTCATGAAATTATGGCATCCAATGATATCATTCTCCTCCCTTAATGAATCCTCAAAATGAAATGGCGATTCTATGATTTTTTTATCAAAAACTCAAAAATGCCAAAAAACCAAAAGTTGTCAAAATGGGCCCAAAATTGGTGTGCATGAACCTCAAGGGTCCTCGGCAACATGCTCCGAAACTAAAGCCAAAATTTCGATTGCTGATGTGCCCTTCTTCTTTTTCCGTGCTAGGTGCTTCCCCTTTGCTTCCTTCAGTTTCTCTTGAGTGGCCTTTAGCTTGCGCCGGGCAAACTGATTTAGCTTTTGATAGTGTTGTGTCATCTTCCTTTGCAGCTCCAAGTCTCTCTTTTCCTTCTCAAGCTTCATCTCGAAATGTTTATTGGCTCTTTCTAGCCATGCCTCCTTATTTCTTTCAATTTCTTGCTCAAGTAGTGCAGTGAGGGGAGTGGATTGAAGATGGGCTTGTTCTTCTTCCTTTTGCTTTTCAAGGGCTCTTCTAAGCCCTACGGTTCTAGGCCTTTTCCGCCTAGGCTGGTCTTCTTCTTCATCCTTGTCAAAATCACCTATGAGCTCCTCTATTATTTCTTGTGCTTTGGCATCCTCATTCTTGTTTTTAATTGCTCGTGTCTCATAAACAGCCATATGGACACTCATTTGTCTATTTTGGATCTCCAAGAAATGATTGAAGTTCTTTACCCGATGAAGGTCATTCTCCAATGCTTCAATTTGGCCCTCTCGATGGATTAGAAGGTTTTCCAGAATGCGGGCTTCATTATTGCTGTCATCACTTTGGATTGAGATGATAGCCAATGCACCTCCATGTTCTTGACTTTCTCCTATCTTGTCTTTCCCTTTTCCCTTGAAGGCTAATCTTGCACTCTTCCTCCTTGGCAAGTTAGTGAGAGGTTTCTTGGGCGACTTTCTTTTGCTCTGGATAGTTCTTGTTACTTTTGGAGTGACCACCTTGAACATTTTTTTCTTTGCTGTTTTGGGCTTAGTCTTCTTGGGAGAGGAAAGCATGATTGCTTTGCCCTTGTCACTTTGTTTGTCACCTTCTGGAAAAAACCTTTCCTCTTCAAGCTGCTGTGCAACTTGAGGAGGTTGTAGTGTATCATGAGAGGACTGCTGTATGTCATATGGAGACTGTTGCTACCCACCTTCATCATGCTTCTCAAACTGTTGCCCCTGTTTACTTTGTGGTTCAACCTGCTGCCCCTGATCATCAAAATCAAGCTGTTGTTGTGTTTCAACTCCATGCTCACTTAGTGGCTCAAGCTGCTGCTCACCTCCATCACTATCAAGCTGTTGTCCTTCATCACTTTCTTCATGCTTGTCCTCCTCTTTTTATACTTGCTCATGCCCCTCGTCTTCTTGCTGTCTTGATTGTTCTATGGTGATCCTGAGCCTTCTAGGAGTAGGCCTGCTAGAGGAAGGTAAAGGGCGATAAATAGGCGGGGTGGGAGATGTATGGACCGGAGGGACAGTGGAGAAATCCGGGTGACTGATAAAAATATCCCAAGAAACCCCCTTCTTCTCCAGCTGATGAAGAATGACTATTTTAATCAGAGAATGATGGAAAAGAGAAGCTATTTGCTGAGATGGAGGCTTCTTCTGGACTAAGGATGCCATTTTCTCGATGCTCTTGCACAAAAATTAAGGGAGATTGAGCTGCCTAGTTCTAGTGAAATGCATCAATAGTCGAACATGGTAGGCATAAACTCGGGTAAATCTCCCTTCACAAGTAAAATACTTCATTATGATCTTCATAAGAGGAGCATAGCTGGCAAGAAGATGAGAGAAAGGAAAAATAGCAGTGCATGTTTCTCTATGCTCGGGCTTGATGAAAGGCTTGTAGTCATCCAAGTCTAGATAGGCCTGCTTGAACCATTTCTTGCCAAGATATGGGATTTTAGTGGCTTTAGATACCGATCTCGGGGAAAACTTCAAATCAAGGCCTGCTACTTGGAAATTTTTGCCTTGGAACCTCAAGGCGCATAAGTGTGTCAAGGGCAAGAAACGTTTGACCTCCTGTACTCTCTGGCAGAAATCCAAACAACCCACCTCATGAAAATTGAAGAGGATGGATGGATGTGCATTGACTTCCTCAGTAGAAATTGGCTCATATCTCTTGTGTAATCCACCTCTGTTGTCTTTCCTGGGTGGCATCTTAGGCTAAAATGTGCTCTTGAAGCACCAAACTGCCTCACTGTCTTTAAAATACCTTCTTTAAGTCAAATTCTGTCAATCCACTGTTTCGATAAGGAAACAGTGTTTCTGTGGATGTTTGTGCAAAATGCTCCCTTTCAATATAAAACCTCTGCTTCTTTAAAATGTGGCCTTCCCAACCTTTGATATTTAATTCAACCAGCAAACCCTTTGAGAAGAAAAAACATAGTGAAAGGAAGATAGGCAGTCAAGTGAATATGTTGTGTATAGTGACAAGGTCACCCTGCTCTATGATGTTTGGAGGTCAACAATATATTCTTGTATCTTTGACCAAGGTAAACTTCTCAACTTCACAATCCTGCCCTTGTCTTAGTATGATAATCAACCAACAAAGCTCACACCATATACATAGTCACCTTTAGTGCAGACACACAGTCAATTTCACTGTTTATAAAACAAAGGTGACAGATCTTGGAAATGTTTCAAAGGTTTTAACAAAAGCCTGTAGGAGTTTTATCTTTCAAATAATCAAGGCTCCTTTTCAATATAAAACTCCTGTCCTTCTATAAAATTTCCTTTTCAACCTCTGACTATCAACTTAACAAATGAGCTTGAAGAACAAAAAGACAGTCAATCAGTATACACAGTCAACAATAGTCTTTTCCTATGTATGTGGTAAGGGTAACCTGCCCTTTGATGCTTTGATGATATAAGATACTCTTGTCTTTTTTAGAGGAAGGTGAAAACACAGTTTTGAGTTCAAGACCCTTTTCCTTGTAGGCACTTCATTAGCATATCCAACACTATAGCACAGTTTTAAACAACGGATATCCACACAGCAAAAAACACTGTTTATATATATGGTGACAGAGTTTAAAAATGTTTTTGTACTGTGGTAACAAAAACCTGTAGTAGTTAAATGTCGAGAAGCTCCCCTTTGATCAAAACATTAACCCCTCATATGCAGCTCACTAATATATGTTTATCCATATAAACACAGTCAATCAAGAGGCAAAACATAGTCCAAGGTTACTTGTGCTTAAAGGACAGAGTCTATTGCATTCAATTGATCATCAAATTTACTCCAACAACACACTGCTTTCTTCATACTCCACTGCATCCTTGCACTAATCTGATCTACACACCTCTTAACTGTTCATGGCAGATTTCTTCATAGTTTCAAACAGCACATATGCTTGACAGTTTCAACCTTGTTTCACCATGGTAGTGGGGGCGATTTCATGGTTCTTTAAAAAATACAGCTTGCAAGCATTTGATGTTTCATTGGTCAACAGGAAAACATCATTTCGTTTTCACACCAAAGCCTGAAACCCTGGCCTTCTAACCCTTCATACCACTTAACATTTTCTTATAAAAAAAACAAAGAGGGGCACATAAAAAATACCTCTACAGATCGTGGCATGCCTTTTGGAGAGCTGTGGTAGCCTTTAGGAGCGATTTGGAGGCGTGTTGGAGGCTGAAATTATGCGCGGCACTCTTAGGAAGAAGAACGTCGCGCAGGTTCTTAGTTGTTGGGTCGGCGTCGGGCGCTTGTGACCCGCGGCTACAGGAGTGCCGCGTGCGGCTACAGGAGCGCTGCGCGCCTTTGTAGCGTAGTGTAAAATCTTCGCCCAAGAGCTTCGCGCGCTTCTACAGGAGTGCCGCGCGGTGTAACAACTCTCAAAACTTTGCAAAGTGATTTGAAAACTACGTTTGACCGCTTGCAAACTGCAAAGGGAGGTTCGACCTTGCTTGGGGACTTGAAATGAGTTTCCCACTTTGATTTTCTTTTTTGAAAAGTGAAAATCCCGACGGTCACTTGTCATTTGATTTGGAGAGTGGGTTTATTTGAAAAGTTCAAAGATGTATTTGTTTTCAAATCAAAACTTTGAACCTTGCTTTTCAAACTCACCTATTACCTTTATATGGTTTATCTGTTGTAGCAATGTGTGGAGAGACCTCCTCTTCGACAGTGGCATATTCACATTACCTTTACCTAGTCCTAGGACTCAAAACACATATCATGATCATTCTTGCATTCTTATAATCCTCTGTATTTATTTAGGATGCCTTTATGCTGAATAGGAAGCCTAACTGCTACTTCAGAATCTTTGATACCTCTGGCCTTTGAAAGACATACCTGTATTTGTCATTTTGCAAGGGGATGATCTATCCTTTCAACTTGGTTCAGAGCTTATGCCTCCATGTGTCTCCTCTACTTTCCCCAACTGCAAGTGTCAAGACTCAGTTGCACATATTCAGAGTTTGTAATCTTCTGTCAATTAAGTAGGGTGTTTCTCTAACCCTTTCTTTTGCTTCAAAAAGTACCAAATTGGTGTTCCCTGACCTTTAAATAATGAAGACCTATATTTGTCTCAAGATTTCACTAGGACCTGAAAAAATATGTCAAACCTCCTTTTTACATATCATGAACAATTGTTTTCAGTGGTAATGCCTCTTGAGGAGATCAAACCAGATTTTCTGTGTCAACTTTGATAACCACATTTGAAAAGCACCTTTTTATAGGGAGTTGCTTTCATGTGGAAATGATGACATGCCTGATTAGCCTTGCATGCTGTTCCAGGGTTTTAAAACTCAGGCCATAACCTGTTTATATCTTTGTGTTGAGGAGACAAATATATGAGATGTGGAATGGCTGCTAGAATGACTCATAGACACCAAGGGTTTTATTAGCCATTTTCCTCCTAATGGAACCCTAACAGCTAGAGAAACAACCCATGCTGTTCCAGAAGTCAATAACCTTGCTGCATCTGAAGAATGTACTTGTTTTTGTGGTGGAGTGTGGATTGCAACGCCGAGACTTGCACTGGCTCTTTGAATGACATCAAGATGGTTTATTTCTGGGGCTGTATACTACTTGCATCATTTTTATCTATGTATATCTAGAAACCATAGACTATATTCCACAACCCAACAGAAACATAAGAATACACAGAGGTCTTTTTCACTAAAGTGCCTTCTTTCCCAGCACGGATTTGAGCCACTCATACTAGCACCCCTACAGAGATGCTTTGTTACAAATAGCTTTGATTAATGGAGTCTCTTCTTGTAGTGCCATGATGATGATGCCTGAAACTTCAATTGATCTTCTTTCTTTGGATATAAGACCTAAAAACTCTGCTTTTTCTTGATTTGAACATTTCTGATCTTAGCTCTTCTTTTGATCATCACTTTCCCTTAGAAACTTTTAGTTACTGTTTCACCGTTTATTAAAAACAAATTTGTCTTACAGTCAGTTTGAATTTCTTCAAGTCAACATTGGCCATTGCCCTCTACTTGTAGATGAAGGAGGCGCCTTAACCCTCTGCTTATAGATGAAGGAGGTTCTTGGCCATGACAAATTACAAGTCTGTTTGACAGTATTGTCTTTCTTCTACTGTGTTATCATGCTGAATGAAGCTGCAAGATCTTGATGAGCAGCTCTTTGTCCTGTAATTTGCATCTTAGGCTCATGTTCACATTGAGAAGCAGTTGTCTTCTCATGTGGAGCCAATAATTTTCTTCTGAGAAGCTGACATGTTTCCTGCGCTTGTAAAATCCATAAACAGTGTAAAACACCTAAAATCAGCTTGAGACCGTGGTCTATGCATTGCTGAGACTTAGGGGCATGTAAGTGGCGCGACTTAGAGCTGTGACTAACTTCATTAGCAGAGTGGGAGGTCTGTTATTATTGGTCTGTAGCAGATGGAGGTTTTTTGGCCTTTTGATGGTTGCCAAGGGTAAAATGCCTTAAAGTGCCACTTCCTAGCTTAGGGGAGGTTTTTTGAACCGACTTGGATTGTCCTTTTAGAGCTGATGGGGAGACTTAGTACGGCTGAGGTTAGGCAGGATTTGATAATGGGATTTCAACTTGTCATGGGCGAACTGAAAAGTAAGGAGAGAAAAAAAATTATGGGTGTTTTCCCAGCTGGAAATTTTGACAAATTTTAAGATCGGCTGTTGGAAAACTGGGCTGTTAGAACTAGTCATCACTAACAAGTAAAAAATACTGATGACTAACAGTGGCTCCATTTGGGGAGGGCAGCTCCTTTTCAGGAGGTGTCCAGAATTTCAGATCTTTGGCTTATGAAGACCAATGCCTTACCCATTGGCGCCAAATTTCACTTTTCTTTGACGCTACTTTTGAAAGAGACAACATGATTAGCATCGATGATATTTCTACCTACCCCACTATCTTTCCTAACCTTTTTTCTTCCTTTTTTGGCGCATTTGAACTAGCAGCCTTTTGACAATGCATATTTTTCTTATTGCAAAATGAACCTATCTAATTCTACGCTTATATCTGTCGGGAGTTCAGATTAAACTGATGAACTCCTTCATTACTCTACCTAAACTAGATCCACTGTCAAGATTAAACCGTTTGACAAGATTTTGTTCTCTAATCTAAAACATGAAATTAAAAATGATCAAACCAGGATTAAACAATCTGATTTTTCATGTATTTGCGGCATGACAGGACAAACTGCACACAAATATTATTTTGCAAAAAAAAAAAAAAAAAAAAGGAAAACTAGAAAAGCGGGGCTAAGATGTACAATGCATTTTTCATCCCTCGCTTCTCTCTTTGGTTCTGTTTTAGGCATGTGGAACCAGAATCTCTCCTAATCTACTCTCTGTGATAAGTCAATCTTACACAATGTTGACCATATTTTTTACTCACTAACTTATCAGCAAATAAATTTAAACATGCTCAACTATGATTAGGCTAGATAGTTGAACAAGACATTGAAGTGCTAGTAGCGGCATTTGGACTTGCGCGCTTTCCGAAGGACTATTTTTTGGAACATGGGGCTTTTTTTCTATCTTCACTCGCCCTCTTTTCTATTTTTTTAATGTTTTTTTTTTTTTTTTACTTTTCTGTTTATCTATTTTTCAAACAGTGGTATATACAATGAATGAAAGTGTTTCAAACTCAGAAATCTTGGAAATGATGAAATTTAAGCATCTTACCCTCGTAAGGATATCCTCTCACCCTTGGCCCACTCAATTCTTGAAAAGAGAAATTTGGAAAGTTTTCTCTCTCTAACATGACATAGGGATTCATGCAAGAATCTCTGAACAAACCGGTATCTTCCCGCTGTACTTCTTTGAATATCTGATTTCCACTCCTTTCCTTACTATACATCTTCCTCAAGTAATGCATATACTCTTGGTCATTCTTGAAATAGATAATGACATCATCGAGGTATGAAAAAATGCAGAAATTTAGAACTAGGAACATGGCTTTCGTGAACAGATTTCTGATATCCTGTGGTTTTGCAATTTTGATTCTGAGACTAGATCTACCTCCCGCAAACTGAAAAAAATCTTTAAGCTATCTACTTTGCAAGGGAATCTTTTGATTATAACCTGAAATATCATCTTGCGAAAACACATGATTAAAAGCACTTTTAATTGGTATATCATGGTCTTGGGTAGAAAAAACAAAATTTATGTTATAGGGATATGCAGTAGTATTTCTAAAATCGAAACAGACCCTATGACCAGCTGTTTTATCCCTAATTATTATAGTTTGGTTCAGATTGTTATGTTTTCTCTTTTCAAAGTTATTCTTTGAGGGAAAGGTAGTGGCACAGTATTTTCCCTTGTTTTCCCTGTATGAATTGGTATTCTGCATGAGATTTCTGATTCTAGCATTTCTAAGTTTTTCATGAAAAGACAGAATATGAGCCAATTTTAGTAACTCAGGTATGCTTGGACTGCAACTATCATCCTTGCTCATAAGAAGTTTATCAGGCATTTTTGTTAGATTTTCGGCTGCTGGGGCTACGGTCAAAGTTTCATTTGCAGTAGAAGAGCCATATGATGGTAAATCCTTGAGGTATGGTAGAAACATTAAATTCCCTTGCTCCCGGGTTCCAAACAGTTTTATGATGTGTAAGTCTTCTAAAGCCTTCACCCAGAAAAAATTTCCGCAGGTTACTACTGGTGTTTGACTAGGGCTAGAGAAATTCGCTTGATAGTACATAAGGGTTTGCGCTTCTTGCTCTAATCCTACCTCAGAAGGGACATACTTACTTTCTTCAAGACACAGCTGTTCATGATCATGGTAGTTTTGAGTGTCTATCTCATCATAGAGAACCAGGGGCAGCTGATGTGGTGGATCTAAGCTTGTTTCAGTCTCTTCTGACTCTTCTTCTAAGTCTTCGTCAGTATGCAAAATGAAAGAGTTCAGGTCAGAATGCAAGGAATACATTGGAATATTATCTGGCTTTTCTTGACTACTGATCATGTACTTCATGTGTGACTCTCGGTAGAGTATTCTTGTTTGGTCAAACACCGGAATAGTGGCAAAGGACATATCCAGTTGAATATTCCCTTGGAGTTTGGCTCCCCAAGATCTGGATAGAAGCATCCCGTATTTGGGTGGGATGTCTACCACTACTGTGTCCATGATTAGATGTTTCGCGGGTATTTGGGCCAAACTGAAGAAAAGGTCTTTGATCAAACCCAGACATTTGACTCTACTTGAGTCAAATGAGTACAAATCTTTGTATGTTCTTGTGATTTCCAGGCCTAGCCTTTCCATTACAACCTTCGGCATAAGATTATGCGAGGCGCCAGAGTCCAGCATGGCATTGTGAAGGGTTTGATCGTGGATGTTTAGGCTAATGTAAAATGGAAGAGTAGTTCCCTCTTGGAATTTCCCCTCTATTTTCGGACCAAACAATACTTCAGGAGTGTCATCAGCTAGATTAACAGTGTTAGCATCATTCCCTAGATTTAGGACTTTTAACACTTGGGATTTATAAGAGCTTTGGTCGATGAGCTCGGTAAGAGGCATGGTGATTTTGATCTTGGCGATTTCGCCCTCAAAGCTAAACGGCAACTGAAGTTTGGACATGTTTGTTTCAGCTTTTTTGGCCACGACCTTCTCTATGTTCAGAGTTTGTTGGCTTTGTTTCGGGATTTTGTTTTCCACAGTCGCTTTGGGAACTTTTGTGGAAGTACTAGGAGCATCTAAGTTAGGACTAGTTTGGTTAACTTTAGTTTTGTTTTGGTCATTCTTCTCAACCACGATTTTTCTACTGTTTACTGCTTTCCTAAGGATGGTATCAGGGGTTTTAGCAGTATCTGAGTTACCTTTCTTGGAACTATCTTGATTTCTTTTGCTCCTAAGGTCATACTGTCGGTGAGCTTCTATTATGGCATTCTGAAAATCTATGGTAGGGTCGTCGGGATCTTCATAGTTGGCCTCATCCTGATTAGGAGAAAAGAACGCTTGTTCTTCTTCTGTGAGGTACACCTCACTCTCATTATCAGACCCTATGAGGTTCAAATGACTTTCATCAATGGGTTTTATATCCCTATCTTCTTCTTCCACATAATTTTCATTAAATGGTGGCCTAATTTGTTGGTCATTTTCCCTTGGTCTGTTTTGAGGCTGCTCCCTCCTAAAATTTTGGTTTCAGTTTCTGTTTGGAGGGTTTGGCTGGTTGTCCCTAACAGAAGCCTTTTCATTTATCCTTTCCCACATTTTGGCCATGGTTTTGACTATGTCATCTATTCTAGGATCTAGGGAAGGAGATGAAGTGGAGACCTCATCTTTATATGTGACCTTTCTTTCTGATCTAGTCCTAGCTCTTTTTTCTGCTAAGTTGGCATCTGCTTTTATGGCTATTTGTTGCATTTCCTCTAAGGTAGGGGGATCCTTGTCTCTCAGATGATATGTCATGTCCAGATCAAAACCCTCGGGGAATTTTTCCAAGGCTAAACCAAGTGGGGGTTTGAAATGAGGTGGGAGGGAGTTATACACACTATTGAACATAGTGCAGTAAGCCTGGACACTTTCCCCATTTTCCCGTTTTAGGTTGTTATATTCTGACAGGATTTGAATAGGGTTATTTCGGACTTCCCACCTATTTCTGAAGGCTTGACAGAGTTCTGGGATGTTGTGGATGGTGGTTGGAGGCAAGCTTTTGAACCATGTTTTGGGTTCTCCACCCAGGCTTTGGACGAATATTCTCATTCTGACGGTTTCGTCTTGTACCTCCAGGTATTCAAAAGCGTCACTAATCTTACTTATGTGCTGTTGAGGTGCGGTGGTGTCTTCTCCGGTAAAGTGTGGGATTTTGTCTTGATATTTATTTGGGAGAGGAGCCAAAGGTAGTGGCAACACCAAAGGTGCGTACCAGGCTGCCATGACAGGAGCTAATGGATGATGTACAAGATGAGGGTTTGTGGGATGGTTTGAGGTGGTTTGAATAGTAGTGGTTTGGATAGGTGTGGCAGATGTACTTGGACTAGTGACCTGGTTTTGAGTAGATCTGGGATGATAGGAGCCAAATTGATAAAGAAGCTGAAGATCAGGAGGTGTGGTAGGTGAAGCTTCTCTACTAAGGTTCTGTGGCAGATCTAGGGGCTCAAGGTAGTCAAAGTCTATCTTAATTTGTGACTTGCTTCTAAAAAGAGCTTTTTCTGTTTCTAAGCCCAAAGGGGAATCCTGCAAGGTAGTAAGATGTTCATGTACTGATTGTGTTTTACGGATGGACCTATCGGTAACTAGACTGTCAGTTTCGGAAACTCGCCACATAATCTTCTCTGGATCGTCTACTATGATAGGGGGATTTGGGTTAGGATGAGATCTGGTGTAGATTCTTTGTGAATCCAGATTTCGGGTCAAGAGTTTAGAGAGGATGGTATTTATGAATGTTTTGGATGGATGGTATCTCTAAAGTTATAATAATGTGAAGGATGGTCAAAACCAAAAGGATGGACTAGTGGAGTCGCCAGGTGGGTTTTTATGAAAACTATGGTCCACCACCAAACTGTCAAAGCTGCTTATGGGAAAAAATTTATCGCAAACTTTGAGATGGAAAAATTTCAAAGAAGAGTGATTCGCTTGGTTCCTACAGTTTGCTAAGCTGCATGGACAAGCTAATGGTTCTCTTGGCAAGAAGATTTCTGCTTATCTCTTATGTTTAGGTGAGGTTTCTCTGAATCGCTAAGCTATACTTACATTGTCACTGATTACAGAGTTTCCCCCTGAGCTTGAGTTTTGGAGGATGAGTGAGCAAAAAGGTATGGTTTATGAACTTTTGGTTTGAATGGAGTTTTAGGCCTACTGGAGGCTAGTGGAGTCGCCAGGTGGAACTTGGTTGTTTTGAAGCTATGGTCCACCACCAGTAACTAAGGAAAAAGCCAATATGGGAATATTTTGGGGTTTTTCTGAGTTTTTATATGCAGCCTATGGTTTATCTAAAGTATTCTAAACTTGTTTCGACACTTTTCTAGGGTGGTGAAAAAGGGAGTTTACTCTAAATGATTCTAAAGGCTAATGATTTAAGTTAAAAGTTGAAGGACTAAAGGGTCTATAAAATTTTGCTAGACTTTCATGTACTCAATAAGTCCCACCGTGATCGCCATTATGTTAGGGTGGCGATGAGGTGGCTAAATCGGATGGTATTCTAAAATTTAGCAAGGAAGTAAGGCCTACTGGAGGCTAGTGGAGTCACCTGGTGGATTTTTAGTTGTTTTGAGATATGTGTATGGTCCACCACCAATATTGAAAAACACCAATCTAGAGATATTTTGGGGTTTTCTAAGTTTCCTATATGTAGCCCTGAGGTTTGGAAGAGTTTCCTATAACTAAATCAACATTTTGCTAAGATGGTGAAGGAGCTATTTTCCACTCTTCAGAAAATACCTAAGTTTTATAATTTTGACTGAGATTTTGAGATATTCTAAGGGATACCAAGGATTTTTTGACTCAAAGTCCCACCGTGATCGCCATTATGTTAGTGAGCGGTGGGATAAGTCAATCAGATAGTATTCTTAAAGGTCTCTTAAGGTCTAGGGAATCTAAGTTTGTTTAATACTCAGAGTCCCACCGTGATCGCCATTATGTTAGTGAGCGGTGGGATAAGTCAATCAGATAGTATTCTTAAAGGTCTCTTAAGGTCTAGGTAATCTAAGTTTGTTTAATACTCAGAGTCCCACCGTGATCGCCATTATGTTAGGGTCCCGTGATTTGGCTGATTGGCAAGCTAAATGACAGTGTAACATCAAACCAAGCTTTGGAGCCCAAGGACCTAGCCTTCCTAGACTTAGAGAGGGCTCTCTCTATATGTGTAAGGGATATCTGTGTGTTTGTTTATTGTGTTCTGATTTTAGGCTAGTTATGAAGTAACTTTTTTATTTTGGTTTTTTAGGTTGTGAGGGATGAAAATGATCAAAGATATAAAATAGGTAACAAGATGTTAGATTAACTGGGCTATGGGGTCAAAAGGTCAAGAGAGATATTAAATGATGATACAAGGCTATTGAAGGGCCTATTTGTTTCAAGGTAGAAAGAATATTTGGGCAAAATGGAGTAAATGGACATCAAGTTAGTGAACAACAAAGATTTTCAAGCATAACTAGTTTAATAGAAGACATAAACATGGTAGGGAAAACCATTAATCATGCAAAATGTAACTATAGGCTAATCAATACATAGAAACAAACATGCAAGCCATGCATAGAGGAGTATAACTCTCTAACTTCAGGAAATGGCTATCAGACTTTGGGGAAAACACATAAGACAGATTAACAACTCAAAATACTATGCCGGAATGCCTAAACACAATATTTAAGTTATTGGGCACTTTGACAAACAAGCTTTCATAGTTTTAGACAAAGGGCTAGATCGAAACTAGGCCTCCTTGGTTCAACAAGATGATAATCTAATTAATCAAAGAGAAATTTCATGGATGGAGCTATGGCTGGCCATTGGTAAGCAGGGCATACCGTAAGTCATACTTAGCTAGCATAAAACCATTAATGAAATAAGCAACAATATCCTCAAGTTACTAAAGAGCAGTTAAGAATTCTTTAGTATGACTAAGGAGGAAGAAAACATGAAAGCTATGAAGAAACAAGAAACTTGAGGTGCCTCCAAGGGCAGGTCTCAAATTTGTTCTCTACTGATCTATAGCAAGCAACAAACATGTATTCATGAATGAAAACTAGAAGACAACAACATAGAAAGAGACACTATACCATTCTACCAAGTCATGGAATCCATCAACAATCCTTCTTCATTCATCCAAGAACATCCAAGAGTCAATCCAAAAGCATAACACAAGTATTTCCTTCAAAGCTCATATGACCAATATATTGGTTCTCTTCTCAAGTTTAGCCTTGTTTACAATGAAAGCCTTGTGGAATAAATAGGCTCAAGTGAGGAAAACCTCATGGTTCAACTTCCTCTCCTATTGGCCTAATCAAAATATCTAAACTTGTCCTTGAGGCTTTGCAAAGCCCAAGGCACAAAAATATCTCATAAAATATCTAGAAAATGCTAAAAAAGGAAAAATAATTGACTTTGCATCATTTTCCATGTGCAAAAATAGCTAAACGCACATTTGGAAAAATCAGATTTTAGAGGTTCAAAAATTACAAAAATACTTCAAATTTTCATCAGCAAAAGGTTCCCCGATTTTCTGAAAACATTTGGCATCCTTCCTGATGTTGAAACGAGGCTCATGATAGCTCGTTGGAAAGCTCTGAGTGTCTACTTTCTGTTGCAACTGAAATTTCTCCAATCTGATGCCTGGAAGTCCTCCAAATCTGAACCTGTGTGTAAAAAACCAGAAAATAACAGTCTGCTGATAGACCAGGCAGAGTGTGCAAAATGAGAGCCTTTTTCGCCGTTTTGAGGGGGAAAATGATCTCCAAATGTTCTGAAAATCGCTGAGGGTGTGCTCATGAAATTATGGCATCCAATGATATCATTTTCCTCCTTTGATGAATCCTCAAAATTAAATGGCGAATTTATGAGTTTTTGATCAAAAACTCAAAAATGCCAAAAAACCAAAAGTTGTCAAATTGGGCCCAAAATTGGTGTGCATGACCCTCAAGGGTCCTTGGCAACATGCTTTGAAACTGAAGCCAAAATGTCGAGTGCTGATGTGCCCTTCTTCTTTTTCCGTGCTGGGCACTTCCCCTTTGCTTCCTTCAGTTTCTCTTGAGTGGCCTTTAGCTTGCGCCGGGCAAACTGATTTAGCTTTTGATAGTGTTGTGTCATCTTCCTTTGCAGCTCCAAGTCTCTGTTTTCCTTCTCAAGCTTCATCTCCAAATGTTTATTGGCTATTTCTAGCCATGCCTCCTTATTGCTTTCAATTTCTTGGTCAAGTAGTGCAGTGAGGGGAGTGGATTGAAGATGGGCTTGTTCTTCTTCCTTTTGCTTTTCAAGGGCTCTTCTAAGCCCTATGGTTCTAGGCCTTTTCCGCCTAGGTTGGTCTTCTTCTTCATCCTCGTCAAAATCACCTATGAACTCATCTATTCTTGCTTGTGCTTTGGCAGCCTCATTCTTGTTTTTAACTGCTCGTGTCTCATAAACAGCCATATGGACACTCATTTGTATATTTTGGATCTCCAAGAAATGATTGAAGTTCTTTGCCCGATGAAGGTCATTCTCCAATGCTTCAATTTGGCCCTCTCGATGGATTAGAAGGTTTTCCAGAATGCGGGCTTCATTATCGTTGTCATCACTTTGGATTGGGATGATAGCCAATGCACCTCCATGTTCTTGACTTTCTCCTATCTTGCCTTTCCCTTTGCCCTTGAAGGCTAATCTTGCACTCTTCCTCCTTGGCAAGTTAGTGAGAGGTTTCTTGGGCGACTTTCTTTTGCTCTGGATAGTTCTTGTTACTTTTGGAGTGACCACCTTGAGCATTTGCTTCTTTGCTGTTTTGGGCTTAGTCTTCTTGGGAGAGGAAAGCATGATTGCTTTGCCCTTGTCACTTTGTTTGTCACCTTCTGGAAAAAACCTTTCCTCTTGAAGCTACTGTGCAACTTGAGGAGGTTGTAGTGTATCATGAGAGGACTGTTGTATGTCATATGGAGACTGTTGCTGCCCACCTTCATCATGCTGCTCAAACTGCTACCCCTTTTCACTTTGTGGTTCAACCTGCTGCCCCTGATCATCAAAATCAAGCTGTTGCTGTGTTTCAACTCCATGCTCACTTAGTGGCTCAAGCTGCTGCTCACCTCCATCACTATCAAGCTGTTGTCCTTCATCACTTTCTTCATGCTTGTCCTCCTCTTTTTCTACTTGCTCATGCCCCTCCTCTTCTTGCTGTCCTGATTTTTCTATGGTGATCCTGAGCCTTCTAGGAGTAGGCCTGCTAGAGGAAGGTAAAGGGTGATGAATAGGCGGGGTGGGAGATGTATGGATCAGAGGGACAGTGGAGAAATCCGGGTGACTGATAAAAATATCCGAAGAAACACCCTTCTTCTCCAGCTGATGAAGAATGATGATTTTAATCAGAGAATTATGGAAAAGAGAAGATATTTGCTGAGATGGAGGCTTCTTTTGGACTAAGGATGCCATTTTCTCGATGCTCTTGCACAAAAAGTAAGGGAGATTGAGTTGCCTAGTTCTAGTGAAATGCATCAATAGTCGGACATGGTAGGCATAAACTCGGGTAAATCTCCCTTCACAAGTAAAATACTTCATTATGATCTTCATAAGAGTAGCATAGCTGGCAAGAAGATGAGAGAAAGGAAAAATAGCAGTGCATGTTTCTCTGTGCTCGGGCTTGATGAAAGGCTTGTAGTCATCCAAGTCTAGATAGGCCTGCTTGAACCATTTCTCGCCAAGATATGGGATTTTAGTGGCTTTAGATACCGATCTTGGGGAAAAATTGAAATCAAGGCCTGCTACTTGGAAATGTTTGCCTTGGAACCTCAAGGCGCATAAGTGTGTCAAGGGTGAGAAACTTTTGACCTCCTGTACTCTCTAGCAGAAATCCAAACAACCCACCTCATGAAAATTGAAGAGGATGGATGGATGTGCATTGACTTCCTCAGTATAAATTGGCTCATATCTCTTGTGTAATCCACTTCTTTTGTCTTGCTTGGGCGGCATCTTGGGCTAAAATGTGCTCTTGAAGCACCAAACTACCTCACTGTCTTTAAAATACCTTCTTTAAGTCAAATTCTGTCAATCCACTATTTTGATAAGGAAACAGTGTTTCTGTGGATGTTTGTGCAAAATTCTCCCTTTCAATATAAAACCTCTACTTCTTTAAAATGTGGCCTTCCCAACCTTTGATATGTAATTCAACCAGCAAACCCTTTGAGAAGAAAAAACATAGTAAAAGGAAGATAGGCAGTCAAGTGAATATGTTGTGTATAGTGACAAGGTCACCCTGCTCTGTGATGTTTGGAGGTCAACAATATATTCTTGTATCTTTGACCAAGGTAAACTTCTCAACTTCACAATCCTGCCCTTGTCTTAGTATGCTAATCAACCAACAAAGCTCACACCATATACATAGTCACCTTTAGTCCAGACACACAGTCAATTTCACTGTTTATAGAACAAAGGTGACAGATCTTGGAAATGTTTCAAAGGTTTTAACAAAAGCCTGTAGGAGTTTTATCTTTCAAATAATAAAGGCTCCTTTTCAATATAAACTCCTGTCCTTCTAGAAAATTTCCTTTTCAACCTCTGACTATCAACTTAACAAATGAGCTTGAAGAAAAAAAAGACAGTCAATCAGTATACACAGTCAACAATAGTCTTTTCCTGTGTATGTGGTAAGGGTAACTTGCCCTTTGATGCTTTGATGATATAAGATACTCTTGTCTTTTTTAGAGGAAGGTGAAAACACAGTTTTGAGTTCAAGACCCTTTTCCTTGTAGGCACTTCATCAGCATATCCAACACTATACCACAGTTTTAAACAACGGATATCCACACAGCAAAAAACACTGTTTATATATATGGTGACAGAGTTTAAAAATGTTTTTGTACTGTGGTAACAAAAACCTGTAGCAATTAAATGTCCAGAAGCTCCCCTTTGATCAAAACATTAACCCCTCATATGCAGCTCACCAATATATGTTTATCCATATAAACACAATCAATCAAGAGGCAAAACATAGTCCAAGGTTACTTGTGCTTAAAGGACAGAGTTTATTGCATTCAATTGATCATCAACTTTACTCCAACAACACACTTCTTTCTTCATACTCCACTGCATCCTTGCACTAATATGATCTACACACCTCTTAAATGTTCATGGCAGATTTCTTCATAGTTTCAAACAACGCATATGCTTGACAATTTCAACCTTGTTTCACCATGGTAGTGGGGGCTATTTCACGGTTCTTTAAAAAATATAGCTTGCAAGCATTTGATGTTTCATCGGTCAATAGGAAAACATCATTTCGTTTTCACACCAAAGCCTGAAACCGTGGCCTTCTAACCCTTCATACCACTTAAAATTTTCTTAAAAAAAAAAACTAAGAGGGGCACATAAAAAATACCTCTACAAATCATGGCATGCCTTTTGGAGAGCTGTGGTAGCCTTTAGGAGTGATTTGGAGGCGTGTTGGAGGCTGAAATTATGCGCGGCACTCTTAGGAAGAAGAACGCCGCACAGGTTCTTAGTTGTTGGGTTGACGTCGGGCGCTTGTGACTGGCAGCTACAGGAGTGCCGTGCGCCTTTGTAGCGCAGTGTAAAATCTTCGCCTAGGAGCGCCGCGCGCTTCTACAGGAGTGCCGTGCGGTGTAACAACTCTCAAAACTTTGCAAAGTGATTTGAAAACTACGTTTAACCGCTTGAAAACTGCAAAGGGAGGTTCGACCTTGCTTGGGGACTTGAAATGAGTTTGCCACTTTGATTTTCTCTTTTGAAAAAGAAAAAATCCTGACGGTCACTTGTCATTTGATTTGGAGAGTGGGTTTATTTGAAAAGTTCGAAGATGTATTTGTTTTCAAATCAAAACTTCGAACCTTGCTTTTCGAACTCACCTATTACCTTTATACGGTTTATCTGTTGTAGAAATGTGTGGAGAGACCTCCTCTTCGACAGTGGCATATTCACATTACCTTTACCTAGTGCTAGGACTCAAAACACATATCATGATCATTCTTGCATTCTTATAATCCTCTGTATTTATTTAGGATGCCTTTATGCTGAATAGGAATCCTAACTGCTACTTCAGAATCTTTGATACCTCTGGCCTTTGAAAGACATACCTGTCTTTGTCATTTTGCAAGGGGATGATCTGTCCTTTCAACTTGGTTAAGAGCTTATGCCTCCATGTGTCTCCTCTGATTTCCCCAACTGTAAGTGTCAAGACTCAGTTGCACATATTCAGAGTTTGTAATCTTCTGTCAATTAAGTAGGGTGCTTCTCTAACCCTTTCTTCTGCTTGAAAAAGTACCAAATTGGTGTTTCCTGACCTTTAAATAATGAAGACCTATATTTGTCTCAAGATTTCACCAGGACCTGAAAAAATATGTCAAACATCCTTTTTACATATCATGAACAATTGTTTTCAGTGGTAATGCCTCTTGAGGAGATCAAACCAGATTTTCTGTGTCAACTTTGATAACCACATTTGAAAAGCACGTTTTTATAGGGAGTTTCTTTCATGTGGAAATGATGACATGCCTAATTAGCCTTGCATGCTGTTCCAGGGTTTTAAAACTCAGGCCATAACCTGTTTATATCTTTGTGTTGAGGAGACAAATATATGAGATGTGGAATGGCTGCTAGAATGACTCATAGACACCAAGGCTTTTATTAGCCATTTTCCTCCTAATGGAGCCCTAACAGCTAGAGAAACAACCCATGTTGTTCCAGAAGTCAATAACCCTGCTGCATCTAAATAATGTACTTGTTTTTGTGGTGGAGTGTGGATTGCAATGTCGAGACTTGCACTGGCTCTTTGAATGACATCAAGATTGTTTATTTCTGGGGTTGTATACTACTTGCATCATTTTTCTCTATGTATATCTAGAAACCATAGACTATATTCCACAACCCAACAGAAACATAAGAATACACAGAGGTATTTTTCACTGAAGTGCCTTCTTTCCCAACACTGATTTGAGCCACTCATACTAGCACCCCTGCAGAGATGCTTTGTTACAAATAGCTTTGATTAATGGAGTCTCTTCTTGTAGTGCCATGATGATGATGCCTGAAACTTCAATTGATCTTCTTTCTTTGGATATAAGACCTAAAAACTCTGCATTTTCTTGATTTGAACATTTCTAATCTTAGCTCTACTTTTGATCATCACTTTCTCTTAGAAATTTTTAGTTACTGTTTCACCGTTTACTAAAAACAAATATGTCTTACAGTCAGTTTGCATTTATTCAAGTCAACATTGGCCATCACCCTCTACTTGTAGATGAAGGAGGCGCCTTAACCCTCTTCTTATAGATGAAGGAGGTTCTTGGCCATGACAAATTACAAGTCTGTTTGACAGTATTGTCTTTCTTCTAATGTGTTATCGTGCTAAATGAAGCTGTAAGATCTTGATGAGTAGCTCTTTGTCCTGCAATTTGCATCTTAGGCTCATGTTCACATTGAGAAGCAATTGTCTTCTCATGTGGAGCCAAGAATTTTCTTCTGAGAAGCTGACATGTTTCCTGCGCTTGTAAAATCCATAAATAGTGTAAAACGCCTAAAATCAGCTTGAGACTGTGGTCTATGCATTGCTGAGACTTAGGGGCGTGTAAGTGGCGCGACTTAGAGCTGTGACTAACTTCATTAGCAGAGTGGGAGGTCTATTATGATTGGTCTATAGCAGATGGAGGTTTTTTGGCCTTTTGATGGTTGCCAAGGGTAAAATGCCTTAAAGCGCCACTTCCTAGCTTAGGGGAGGTTTTTTGAACCGACTTGGATTGTCCTTTTAGAGGTGATAGGAAGACTTAGTACGGCTGAGGTTAGGTAGGATTTGATAATGGGATTTCAACTTGTCATGGGCAAACTGAAAAGTAAGGAGAGCAAAAATTTTTATGGGTGTTTTCCCAGCTGGAAATTTTGACAAATTTTAATATCGGGTGTTGGAAAACTGGGCTGTTAGAACTAGTCATCACTAACAAGTAAAAAATACTGATGACTAACATCCCGTTATAGTCCTCCATCCTTCATTGCTTGGTCCCTATCTCGTGTTGCACATTATGGCCTTCAGTACCATTGTCCCCTATCCCTCATGATATTGTGTCAGTCGCTGCCAAGCCATTCATGCCATTTATTCTCTAACAAGGGAAGTCGTCCAACCGCTCCTCCGTATCCCTCATACCATCATCATTATCAATATCTACTTGTTCGTCACTTTACTATTTTCCCTCGTGCCTTAGTTGGGGTTCCCTTATTGCCTCACCTGTGGCAGACATACTTCTGTCGACATCAGCTCATTTAGTCCAGAAGTTACGTCTAGGGGGCAGTGTACCTTGGTTTGAACTCTTCTCAGCATGATCGTGATATATACACTTGATGGTCTAGTGATGCAACAGCAGCTATTGATGATTCCCGGGTGTGTGTGAGATTTCTCAACCCTCATGAGGGGGTGGCCCTGCAGGTAGCCCCCCACATGCCCGGATGACTTTTTTATTTCCACCCTTGATGCAGCTCCTCTCATTTGATGATATTGGCCTCAACCGTTTGCAGCGCCTCTTCGATTTGCATATATCAGTTAGATGTTGTGAGCCCTTACCCGTGTGTAGGGGGCATTTGGGTATATTTGTATCTCATGTACTAAAATCTTCTTGTATAAGTCCTGACGGTTATTCCAGGCATCGCATGTGTGTGGGATTCATCATTTTATTTATCTGGCTCATGTTTAGACCAGCATATGCTTCATCCTTGCATTCCGTGGTTTTCCGGGCACCTTATTCTTTGTACTATTGTATCGGCGGGCATAGTTATGCCTCCCCTGTCACCTTTCATACTGGTACTACTTCATCACCTAGAGACTTTTTGCACCTGTAAGTATTGTCTCCTCCGGGTCTAGTCCTTTAGCACATTAGACTACCTTACATTCCTCTCTCTCACTTCCCTCTTGACGCCTAGTGATTGAGTTCTTACAATGTACTTCAGTCATACGATTTGCTCCTAACACTCGTACGTTGGGGGGAAATCTGTTACACCATTTTTTTGGTCATCTAATTCATTATCATTAGATGAACCCAAGTACACCATGTAATACCAATTTTACTCTAAGTAAAATTGCTTTCACCATATAAAATAACATTTATCTATATTTCCTGGTCATATTTAACCCAAAACAAGGAAATTAATTAAATAAATCATTATTTATTTAAATATTTCCTAGGAATAAGTTATTCAAATCATTATTTAAATAATATTCCTAGTTAAATTTGACTAAATCATTTTTTATAATTAAATAAATCATTATTTATTTAATTATATTCCCATCATGTCCCTAAAATAATAAATAAATCATTTATCTATTTATTGTTTATAAATAAAGGAATTGACCCAAGTCAAAAGACCTTTTCCCTCCAACAAATATAATAAAATATTCCTAAAGGGTGATTCTAGAATTTGATTAATACTATTTTATTCATGCACCGAGTTCTAGAACACCCCAATATTTTGTTATAAATAGAAGGGTTTTCCCCATTCATTAGTCACCTTCATTGCATTAGATCACACTGGATGTACTCTTGGTCACCATTTTCCATTTTTGCCTTGTGCGCTCCCATTGAGTTCTATGTTTGTCTAGGCTTTCTACCACAATAAGAGAGAGGAATTTTAGATCTGAAATGCTGAGGAATTTCAAGAACCCATCCCATTAAGGAGAACCGGAAAACACCTTTCTTTTTTTCCTCTCAGGTGCCCCATTCTTTAATATAATATAAAACATTATTTTAAATACATTGTTCTTGTCTTGTCTATTGGATGCATGGAGCCATATTGTATTTTATCTACTTAACGTCTTTTATGCTTGGATATGGATTTGTGCAGTATTATTTGGATCATCTAATTGCAGATTTAAAGATTTTTGGCAGCCATAATCGATGTTAGGGCTATTTGTTATGCATAGCTAAAGTGATCTTTTACGACGAAAGAATCATACTAACACTCCTACTTCTCCACCTTGTTTTTCCCTCATCACTGATAATTTTGTTACAGTAAGCCCATTTCCCTATTCCCTTATATCCCTTAAGCACTCATTCCCTATCCCAATTCCCATTGTCCCATCCTAATTATAAATTTTCCCAAATCCCAATGATATCCCAAAAAACCTAGTCACTGTCCCTAAACTCTTCAATTGACACATTTTACTTTGAAATATTCCATCATCTCCCCTACCCTCTCCCTCCATAGTCCCTTACTTGTTATCACATATTTGGCACCAAAACCAAAGACACCAAACTTCTCATTTTCATCCAAGGCAACATAGAATTTGGAAATCATGGAGACTGATATATCGTATGACCGAGACAGTGATTCTACAACTGAAATTGCATGCACCAAGGAGACCAAAAGCTATTGGAGAAGGTCGACAAGGAAAATAACATGTTAAGGCACATGAAGAATCATTATTGGGCGAGAAATCATGTTTTCAAGGCACGAATCAAGATCCTGAAGGCAAAGTTAAAGAGGGCATTAAAGCGTCGCAAAAGGCATGATAGACTTTAAATTTTGGTTGAAGCTTCCTTGGCCCAGCATAGTGCATGATGGAGGACACTCAGCCCAAATTTCAAGAAATTTGGGACACATTTTTTCAATTTTGATTTTTTTGGCCTAAACACAGATTTTCCTGCCCGACGCGTCATGCCACTTGGCGCGCGCTTATGATTGGGAGCTCCTCTTGGGTAAAAATTTGTATTTTTCGATTTCTCATGAAAATTTATGCATGCCTACCCATTACCTAGATATTTTGACAAGTTTTGGGTTGCCGGAAGGGTCAAAAACACCCTAAAATTGACCTTTCTGCCCCTTTTTGGACACACAGGAAGCAGTGTTGGGAAAAATAATTTTTGGAGGGGAAAATGGCAACAAAATTCAGAACTTCTACTTGGGTTGGAAAGTAGATAGGTAGAGATTTCCAACGAGCTATTCTGCGCTCAATTTGGACACCGGGAAGGCCCTCAAAATATGCTCCAAAGTGGCACGATGCATAGAGATTTCAGGCGCAGCGCATTGGGGATTTTGTCTCATTTTTCACTCAGTAACTCTGTTTTTCGCCCAGTTTTGGCCAATTTGACTTTCTTATCTCCAAATTTAAAACTATTGATGTAATTTGATGTAATTTCATGGCTTTTGATGTAATTTTGACAAATTTTTACTCATGTAAGTAGATTCATTCATCAAATGGTGAATTGTAACTAAATGAATCAGTTTCCTATCTTATAGAGGCAAGCTGTTCCACTGCCTATTTTCTAGTTCTTAGTTTAGATATTGTTGAAAGAGCTCCTAAAATAGTGATCTCGACCCCTAGAGGCATTGGGATGAGTTATGCTAGTCTATATCTTCTAGTTTTTAGTCATTTTCATGGTTGGACACTTGTGATTGCTTGGAACTTCATTGTACATTTCATCTCTGCATTTTGGCAAAGGAATAGACCAGGGTTTGCAACACTCTTTGGGATCCATGTGGCTCTATGTTTTGATGGTGTGTTTCTCTCTCTGATTGTAAGTTTACTGATGTTTCATGTGTATCATTATCCTTCTTATTTCTTCTTAAGTTAAACAAACAAGTAATAAAGGTGGAATTCATTAGATTTGCAGTGCTCCACCTTGAGTTTTTTTTAATTTTCCATGTTTTCGACTGCTTGAAGAGGATTCCTGAAAGCCTCTTTACCTCTTCAACTCCTCACCGGTCTGAGCTATCCATTTCATTCAAATTGAAGCATCAAAACAATTTCTTTCCTTGCCCCATTCATATCTCTGCAAAAACTAGGCCTCATTCCCCAGACCCAAAATCTGCCTTTCCCTTTGATCCAACAAACACCCTTAAAATCAAATCAAACTCTTTTACATATATACCTAGCCTAAAATCAGCCTTTATTCAAGTCATCTCAAGCCTCACTGATCATTTTTTGCTGAGATTGACCATGAGAGAGCCCTCTCCCGATCTGGTAGGGCTAGCTACTAGGTTAAGCATGGTTTGATGTTTCCCTAGACTCTGCCTTCCTTAGCCTGAGGTAGATTTAGGCCATAACACTAGCCTTGTGTTTCTTGATTTCATTTTATGCAAAATAATATTTGTGTGCATCTTGTCTTTCACGCCAGAAGTGCATGACAAATCAGACTGTCTAATCCTGATTTGGTCATTTTTCAATTTCATGTTTTAGATTAGAGAATAAAATCTTGTCAAACAGTTTAACCTTGACAATTGATCTAGCATAGGTAGAGAAGTGAACGAGTTCATCAGATTAATCTGAGCTCCCGGCGGATATAAGTGTAAAATTAGATAGTGTCATTTTTCAAAAATACTATGTCAAAGGGTTGCTAGTCCAAATGCACCCAAAAGAAGAAAAAATGTTAAGAAATATAGTGGGGTAGGTAGAAATATCATTAATGCTAATCATGCTGTCAATTTTCAGAAATAGAATTAAGGAAGAAAGAAGTTTACGCCAATGGATAAAGGAAATGGTCTTCAAAGAACCGAGATCTGAAATTCTGGACACCTCCTGAAAAGGAGCTACCCTCCCCAAATGGAGCCACTGTTAGTCATCAGTATTTTTCACCTGTTGATGATGACTATGTGTTAAAGCCAAGTTTTCTAGCAGCTGATCTCAAAATTTGTCAAATTTTCCAGCTGGAAAACACCCATAAACATTTTTTCCCTCCTACATTTTCAATCAACCCATGATGAGATAAAACCTCATTGTCAAGTCCTATCTATCCTCAAACATACTAGCTTGTCCATCAGCTCCAAAGAGAACAATCCAAATCTGTCCAAGAAGTCTCCCCTAAGTTAGGTAGTGGCGCTTTAGGCATTTATCCATTGGCAAACTATCCTAAAGCCAAAGAACCTCTATCTATTATCAACCAATCCTAACAGACCTTCCTTTTCTGCAAATAAAGT
Organism: Pinus albicaulis; assembly: GCA_034641835.2. Lineage (NCBI taxonomy): Eukaryota > Viridiplantae > Streptophyta > Pinopsida > Pinales > Pinaceae > Pinus > Pinus albicaulis. Next base: position 79,655,316 of record CM076576.1, read on the forward strand.
TTGGTTACACCCTTAAGTCGTGCCACTAACAAGCCTTGAAGTCTCAGCAATACATATGCCATAGGTCAAGCTGATATTACGTAAATGTATAGTGTTTCAATGTCTTTGTCAAAGAGAAGAAGTATACTAGTGTTCCAGAAGACAGTATTAAACTCAAAATGAGAAGACAACTGATTCTCATGTAGTTTCGAGCCCGAGATGCAAATACTGGACATAGAGTTATCTCATTAAGCTCCTGCAATCACAATCAAAGGTTAGTGAATTATAAATGATAAGAAATGCTTTGCAGATACTGGCCAAATTACTTGTGATGTCTAAAGAGGCACAAAGGTATTTGAAAAGCAGAATTACATGTCTCAGAGAAATGCCCATCATGACTTATTATCAATTTTTCGTCTTCATTTGCTTAAGCATGAATAGGCAGTGAAAGGAAAGATAACACTGTTTAAAAGCTGATGAAATGGCATCACTGAGAAAACCTCCTCCATACATGAGCAGAGGGTTGAAAGACTGAGAAAACCTCCTTCATTTTACAAGCAGAGGTTTTGGCACTGTGATAAAGGCCTCCTTCATCTAATAAGCTGAGGGCCAGGGACAAAGATTGATTTTAGGGTTTTCACTGACTGAAAGGAAAATTTTAAGAGCAGTGGGAGACAATTGAAAGCTTCTGAATAGAAAACAGTGTTAAAAGCATAGGCAAAGAAATGGTGCTTTTCAAGGTGTTTACATGAGTTTCACTATTAAAACACATAATTGAAATATAGTGTGAAGCTAATGGGGTGATTATCAATGAAGAAATATTGTTAATAAAATGGCCAAGGAAGTAAAACAATCTTGGTCTCAAACTGACTTCTGCTATCAAATACAAAGAAAACCACTAACAGTGTGTTCATAGAACATTCTTCACTTAGTTAAAACAGGGGTTGAAAAGAACCCAGGCATTTGTCAAAAAATAGGCCTCCTTCATAACAAGTAGAAGGCTCACCATTGTGTAAAGGTGAAGAGCATTCATTTTTAGTATGTCTTAGATTTCAAAGTGACTGCTGTCAAAATGGTAAAATGAATGAGAAATTCATTATTCTTGCAGACTTCCTTCACAAAAGAACAAAGGGACATTTTCCCAATTTTACATTTTAAACTTCAGCTCACCATCCCATGCTATATCTCCGTAAAATTTGAAGACTGGATTACTTTTTCAATCTAAGGTTATTCATTTGCCTTGATGGTGGAGACTATTTGTAGCAAAGTTTTTCACTTACAGTTTCAAATGAAGTTATTCACCCACAGTCAAAAGAAAGGCTCAAAGAGCATCTAATAGTTCAATCAAATTCACAGTGGACATGATCATCATCAAAACACCAAGGAAAGAAATTGTCAAAATAAGTTTGAAAGTGGTTTATCTCCTTACAAGAATAGCAAAGACTGCTTCAAAAATCATTAGGACAACATTCAAAGAAATGAAGCATGATGTTGTCACAAACAAGAGACTTTTTATACATATGAAGATGCCTGGCTGTTGCAGATGATTGTAGGGAAGGTCTTTAAAGGTTTTTATTTTTGATAAAAAATTCTTTGTCAAACCCAGGTGATACAACTAAGGTTCCCAAAATCAAATAAAAATGTCATTGAAAAGGCGCATCTACAGTCAGTATATGTTTTGAGCAGGTTTTTCCTCTTAAAAATGGATATGAACAAAGGAAACAAGTTTTATCCCTTAATAGGCAAACAATGAAAAAAGAGTTTAGCCTTGAGATGATTTTAGGGGAGAGTCATATCTATGAAAAATTTCAAGCAACCCCCACAGCCATTTATTATCAACAGCAGTTGGATATGGGCCTCTTTGGCATTTTGAAAGTCAATTAAGTTTTGTTATAACAAAGGCCTTTCAAAAGGTTTTCAAAACCCTCACGAAACAAAGTTCAAAGGATAATTGGGTTTTTCGACTTTAAGAGGATAGGAGACCATTTCAAACCCAATTGCAAGTTTCAAAAGCATTCACAAATGCCCTCTTAGCCACCCATTGGAGAAAAGAAGGATTTCAAGCCAAATTGCAGATTTTTTGGAGGTTTGAAGCTACGCGGCGTGCCTGGAAAAGCGCGTGGCGTGTTCAGGAAAATTTTTACACAGGCTTTACACTACTGCACGGCTCACGGCGCACCTATAGCACTGGTCATCACCACCCGAAGGCCGACCCGACACCCCTTTTTCTGCGTGACGCTCTTCCTTTTGAACGTGTCGTGCCTGTTGAACGATCAAAATGCCTTCAAAAGCATCTCTGAAGCTCCTCAACTCATCAAGCAAAGGCCGCAAACCATCCTCAAGGTATTTTTATTTCCCTCCTTGATGCTTTTGAACTTTTAAAGGGAAATTGATGCCATGATTGACAAGACTAAAACAGTGATAAGCCATAACACTAATTGCAAGGAAAAAACACAGTGGTAGAGGGTTTTCAAGTTGCTGAAGATGTCCTAGCAGTGGTGAAAACAAAATTAATCCCTATTGGAAAATCTAAGGTCAAAAAAATGTTTGTAAAAGGAAAGCAGTGATCTTAAGGTCAAAACAATGTTTAAAGGGTGAGGATTTTGGTCCAAAATTAAAAGGTGTTATTGCTATAAATGCCAAGAGAGAGAGATTGATTAGAGGGAAATATGTTTGAGCAAACTCAAAGTGTTTTGTTGTTATGATTGTTACACATTTTTACAGTGTTGGGTGGATGTTTTAACCATCTAAAAAGACCCTAACTACCTTAAAAAAAAATTGGTGTCCTGACAGTGGTGAAAATAGTGTTCGTGAAGGGAAAATAGTGATCCTAAGGTAAAAACAGTGTTTGTAAAGTGAGGCAGTAGTCCTAAGGTGAACACAGTTTTTATAAGGTGGAAGTTTGATCATTATAAAATACCTCCTCTGTGTTATGAAATAGCAATCTAGTGCTGCCTCCATTGTCCCATAAAGTAGAGTGTGGTGAAAGATATTTTAACTCAATTCGAAGGTGTTTGGCTTACCTTTGTATAGAAACCAGTGAACAGCAGAAGAAGCACTGTTTGAGGAAGGGAGTTTTTGTTTTTTTCTAAATACAAGTCTGTTTTGCTTCTGTCAAAACACAAGGAGATCTCTGTTCTACCAAAATCCACCATCACCTCTTTTTCAAATTACCTTGCCCAAGAATAGTAATCATTTGAATGTGTGCTTTTTATTTGATAACTATTTGTTGATTGGCATAAAAAAGGGACAAAACAGTGATTTGTAAGGAGAAAAAAGTTGGTGTTAAAGAACCATTTCACATAGCATTTGAAGCAATTTGCCTGGGTAAAAAAGTGACTAACAAAGAGGACAGAGGTGTGTGCTTGAGAAAAACATTCCAAAGGCCATTTGAGACAACTTGGTGTTGCAAAGAATATTCAAAACAAGATGCCTCCCAGGCAAGACAGTAGGAGTGGCCTTCACAAGAGATTTGAGCTTGTTTCCACTAAAGAAGTGAATTCCCATCCATCGGTCTTGTCTAACTTCCATGAGGTTGGGTGTCTAGATTTTTGTCAAAGAGTGCAAGAGGTGAAGAGCTATTCCCCTTTGACACACCTTTGTGCTTTGAGGTTTCAAGAGAAACATTTTCAGCTGGCAGGCCTAGATTTCAAATTCTCTCTAAATTCCATCTCCGAGGCAACCAAAATCCCTTATATAGGGGAGAAGTGGTTTAAACAAATCCACCTAGACTCAGAAGAATACAAGCCCTTTCTAAAGCCTGAGCATAGAGATTCATTTCCATCCATTTTCCCCTTCTAATATCTATTGACTAGTTACGCCCCCCTCATGAAGATAATCATGAAATACTTCACTTGCGAGGGAAGATTCTCCCGAGTCTATGCCTATCATATCCGATTGCTCATGCATTTCACGAGGGCAAAATTGCTAAATATCCCTTTCTTCCTACATAGAAGTATTGAGCAAATAGCCTCCACTGCTCAGAAAAAGCCTCCTTCTCAGTAGATAGCCTGCCTCTTCCATCACTCCCTCATCAAAATTAGCATTCTTCATCAGCTTGAGTAGAAGGAAGTCGCTTGGGATACTTTCATCACACATCCGGATTTCGCCACTGTCCCTTCATTTCATACATCTCCTTCACCTTCTACTCACCATCCTTCACCTTCTTCTAGAAAACCTATTACCAAGAAGCTCAAGTTTACCATAGAACAAGCAAAAGAGCATGATGAGGAAGAAGAGCATGGGCAAGAAGAGGAAAGTGATGATGAGCAGCAGCATGATGAAACATGGCAGCAAGGGGATGATGAGGAAGATGATGACGAGCAACAACATGATGAAACAGGGCAGCAAGGGGATGATGAGGAAGATGATGATGAGCAACATCACGATGAAACAGGGCAGCAAGGGGGAGAAGAACACAGTGAGGCAGAACAAAAAGGGGAAGAATCCTGAGCATGATGAAAAAGGACATGACGATGAAGGGCAGCATGATAAATATGTGTAGCACAGTGAGGGTGAGCAGTCTCATGAAGATGATGAGCAACATGATGATGAACAGGTGCAGCACAGTGAAGAGAGGCAGCCACATGTTGATGAACAACAGCCTCATGAAAAGGAACAGAAGCATGATAAAAAGGTGCAACATAGTGAGGAGGACAACCCTAAAACAAAAATGCATAAGGACAGTGAAGGCATCCATGAAGAAATGCAAAACAGTGGCAAGAATGATGAGCAAAGTGACAAGGGTAAAGAGCCAATGGAGCATGTGCTAGCTGCCTCTCCTAGGCAAGGGGCCATGCTCTCTTCTCTGACAGTGGCCAAGCCCTGGACATCAAAGAAAAGGGTGCCTAGAGTTGTAACTACAAATGTGACTAGGGCCCTTCGAAGCAAGGGAAAATTACTCAAGAAGCCCATTGTCGAATTACCCAAGAGGAGGAAGACTAAAAGGGTTACCTAAAGCAAAGGAAAGGAGAAGGAAGAAAGCAGTCATGTAAAGGAAAGGGAATTCGACATCATTCAAATCCAAATTGATGATAGTGACAAAGAAGCCTGGATCCTAGAAAATCTCTTGATCAATAGAGAAAACCAAATTGATGCTTTGAGGACTGATCTTGATAGGGCTAGAAACTTCAATCACTTTTTGAAAATTCAAAACAAATAGATGAGTGTCCATATGATTGTATATGAGACATGGGCCATCAAATGCAAAAGGGAGGCCTCCAAATCACAAGTGAGATTGGAAGAATTCATGGGTGAGTTCGATGAGAGTGAAGGCGAAGATCAGCCTAGGTGAAAGAGGCCAAGAACCATGGGGCTCAAAAGGCCCTTGAGAAACAAAAGGAAGAAGAAGATGCCCTTCTCCAATCTACCCCTCTCACTACATTGTTAGAACAAGAGATAGAGAACAATCAGGAAGAATAGCTGGAGAGAGTTAATGATCACATGGAGAAGAAACTGGAGAAGGCAAATAGAGACTTGGACCTTCAATAGAGGATGACTGGGCATTATAAAAAGCTCAATCAGTTTTCCTGACGGAAATTGAAGGCCGCTCAGGAAAAACTCAAGGAGGCTAAAGGGAAGCGTCTGACACCAAAATTGGGGAAAGAAACCTCAAGGCTCCAAATTTTGGCCTCATCTTCACAAAAATTTTCTGAAAACCCTTGAGGGTCATGCTCTCCAAATTTGGGCGAAATTCGACAAATTTTGGTTTTTTGTCATTTTTGGGTTTTTGGCTAAAACTCATGGGCATCGCCATTTCAGTTTGGGGCATCCTCAAAGGATGAAAATGGTATCATTGGATGCCATAATTTTAGGGGAATATACTCAGCGATTTTTAGATCAATTGAAGATCATTTTCTCACCCAAAATGGCGAAAAACACTCACTTTTTCTACACTCTGCCCCGTTTATCAGCAAGGCCTATTTTTTGGGTTTTTACACACAGGTCTATTTTTGGAGGACTTCTAGTGGTCATTTTGGATAAAACTAAACATTTTCAGAAAGTATACACTTATATCTTTCCAACGAGCCATCATGGGCCTCGTTTTGACATCGGGAAGGCCTCCAAAATTTGCCGGCAAGTTAGGGGACCTTTTGCTGATGTATTTTTTGAGTATTTTTGTAAAAATTGAACCTTTTAAAAGTGACTTTTCTTCATGTGCGTTTAGCTATTTTTGTATATGATAAGTTGTGAAAAGTCAATATATTTCCCTTTTTTAGCGTTTTTGAGATATTTTATTAGATATTTTGTGCCTTGGGCTTTGCAAATCCTCAAGGACAAAATCAGATATTTTTGGATAGGCCAATGAGATTTCAAGTTGAACTAAGAGGTTTTCCTCACTTTGGCCTATATATTCCGAAGGCTTTCATTGTAAACAAGGCTGAACTTGATGAATAGAAGCAATATATGGTCATATAATCTTTGGAAGAAAAACTTGTATCATGCTTTTGGATAGTTTCTTGGATGTTCTTGGATGATGAAAGAGGATTGTTGTTGGATTCCATGACTTGGTAGAATGGTATAATGTATCTCTCTATGTTTTGTTTCCCAGTTTTCATTCATAATTCCATGTTCTTGCTTGCTATAAGACAGTAGAGAATAAATTTGAGACATGCCCTTGGAGGCACCTCAAATTTCCTGTTTCTTTATAGCTTCCATGTTTTCTTCATTCTTAGTCATATTAAAGAATCCTTGATTGCTTTTTAATAACTGAAGAATATTGTTTTCTTGTTTTATTTGTGGTTTTATGCACGCTAAGTACAATTTACGGTATGCCCTTCTTACTCATGGCTAGCCATAGCTCCACCTATGAAACTTCTCTTTGATTGATTATATTGTCATTTTTTGAACCAAGGAGGTATTGTTCTGATCTTGCCCTTTGCCTAAAACTATGCAATCTTGTTTTCAAAGAGCCCAATAGCTTGAAGTACTATGTTTAGGCGTTCCTACATAGTGATTTGAGTTTTTTTTTTGTCTTAAATGTATTTCCCCAAAGTATGATAGTCATTTCCTAAAGTTAGAGAGTCATATATCTCTATGCATGGCTTGAATGTTCATTTCTATACATTGATCAGTTTATAGTTACATTTCTCATGATTAATGGTTAGCCGTACCATGTTTATGTCAGCTATTAAACTATTTATGCTTGAAATCCTTTGTTATTCACAAATTTAATGTCCATCTCACTCCATTTTTCCCAAATATCCATTTTACCTTGAATCAAATCGGCCCTTTAGCAACCTCGTATCACCATCTAAAAGCTTTCTTGACCTTTTCGACCCCATAGCCCAGTTGATATGACATATTTTTACCTATCTTATATCTTTGATCGGTTCATCCCTCACAACCTAAAAAAACCAAAACCAAAAACCCACTTCATAACTAGCCTAAAATCAAGAACACAATAAGCAAACACACAGATATCCCTTACACAAATAGAGAGAGCCCTCTCTGAGTCCAGGAAGGCTAGGTCTGTGGGCTCCAAAGATTGGTTTGATGTTACACTGTCATTTGGCTTGCCAATTAGCCGAATCACTGGACCCTAACAGGAGCAACATCCTGCACATATATGGTTAAGGGATGCATACATACATTATATAAATCAAAATAATCAATACCCTTACCATAAGTTTTTCTCATTCAAAGGGAGCAGCTCATAGATGAGTCTGCTTCCATCCTTGTAGAGAAGAGAGGTGACTGTATTAACTCTTCCAAAGAGTTATGTGCATAGATATCTCCCATGCCAAATGTGTAAGTGGGAAGGCTGCTATCCTTCCCTTGCTTCTCCTGTCATAGCGCAGAAACTGAAATGAGAGTGGGTGTGGATGATGTTGAGAGAATGCTTCTCTCCTCCTTGAGCCTACCCAAGGCTCTCAGCGCTGTATCAAGACCTTCCAAGGCCTCCAATCTTCTGAAATCAATGATTGGTGCCTCAACATGTGAATCACTCATCCTCCTTTGCTGATCCAGTGGTCTCCTTGGTGCAATGTCTCCCTGCAATGAGACATCCTCAACAAGAGATGACTGAATATATGAATGGAAAAAACTTTCCATGCTTCCACTGTGCAATCCAATCACCTTATTAGGTGCATCAACCTTCTGCAATGGATAGGAATGAGGTTGGTTGTCTTTCCTATCTCCTCCTTGTGTCTCCATGGTTCTACACCTTCTCATTGATGACACATGTAGATCATGAAATGTGCCTTGATCTCCATACATGAGATCTTGGGGATCTTCTTGCCATGCCATAAGAATCCCTCTTGTTGGAGCAAAATATCCTCCTCCCTCTGCTTGAGGTGCTAGATCAAGTCTAGATTTGACAGCGTTGTTGCCCTTTATCCCCGCAACAAAATTGGGCAACCTCCCAATGATAGGATCCACCTTTGAAGAAGAGATCTCTCTGTTCTTTTGTTCAAATGGGTGGGAGGAAAATATTGACTCTAAAAAGGCATGATGCAAGTTTTTAGCCTCTTCCATGGGCCTCTGAATTGGATTTTCATTTTTATGCAGGGGCTTTTATTTGAGTCTTCTAATTTGACTTCACCATAGGTGTCCCATGAACTCTCTTATCAAAATTTTTCACCAATGCCTTAGTGAAACTTATGTAAGATGAAGTATTTACATTTCTAAAGGGAAGTAACTCAAGTTTCCACCAAGCATAGGCCTTACCTTTCAAGTGTAGTGCTGCAACTCTATTGGCTTCTTCTTCAAGGCCTTGGTGTAGCTGTAGGAAGGTGTCTAGCTCTTCCACCCATTCTTTGGCTGATATTGTTGGTGATCCTTCAAAGGTAGATAGAGTAAATATATCACTCTTCTTTCTTCTCTTCACCTTGGCCTTGAAATACTCTGAAAAACAGAACTGATTTCTGCATTTTAGGGCTTGAGACTCATCTTCTTTCAAGAAATCACTCAGATTTTTCCTCCTAGTCATTTCTTATTTCTCTCCCATCTTCCTTATGGTAGATCCGAGCTTCTGACCACGTTGTAAATCACAGTGTGTGGCGGCATGCTCACACTCACTGTGTGAAAATCTAGAGTTTGATGCATCTTCAAACTTATTTGGAGATTCTCTATACATCTCCCTCCTGATCTTATTGAGATCTTCACTGATGTTCTTTTCAGATCTAGGAAGAAGATTTGAGAGCCTCTCCTCCTCCCTTCCTCCAAAACATGGAGTCTTTCTCCTACTTCTTTCTTTGTCTCCTTGATGGGAATAGGAAGTGCAGGGGCCTTCCTGTTCTATCTGCTCATCCTCCATGGGGAGGTCCTTCATGGATCTGAAACATGATGAGGAAAATATCATCTTCTCCAGCTTTCTAATATCTATGTAATGGATCTCACTGCATATTTATTCTCTTTGAAACCCTCTAGGAGTTTCCTTGCATCTTTCTTCCTCCATATGTTCAAGATCTTCTTTGATGTCTTTCATAGTTTGAAAGAGAAGTAAGGAGATCTCTTCTTCCATAATTCTAACCATCCTGATCTCTGCTTCTTCTCTTTATGCTTCTTATAGTTTTATCTCACAGGCTGAGCCAAATATCATGCTATGATACCACTGTAATATTCCAAATCTGGACTGCTCAGCAAGATAGGTCTGAAAAATGCATTTTTTCAGGGATGTGTGCTTGACTAGCCAATACCATCCCTTGCATCCCTTATATCAGAGTATATAAGACTTAAATCCAAGAGGATTCTAAAAATAAATCACTCTAGGTTTGTTAAATAGATCTCCCACACCTAGTTGTCTTCAGAAAATTCCCCAATGAAGGGCTGCAACAGTATAAAAACACAATACTGGAGTAGAAGTGAGATAATAACCTTGAGATGTGTTTAGAAAAACCTCAAAATAAATTTTATGTATAGCAGCAAGAAGTAAGATCAATTCTATTGACAAAGGATGGGGAAAAGCGGTGATTTAGGCCCTAAAATGACTGTATTCAGTAATCTGCATAAAAATAAGGGAAATGGCTGTAGGATATTTTATCTTAGGTAACGTAGGACTTCCATTCCAAATTTCAGGTCAAAAAAATGATCCTAGCTATATTAAACAGTTCCTCTAATCCTGACTAGGCTTAAAAACCCTGATTCCCCATGACTTCAAGTATGCAGAATTTTACTGAAGCATGGATAGCGTAATTTATAAAGGTAAAATTCATAATAGAGTGTGATAAATAGGAAATGTAGTCTATTCCATGGCCTATGCAATATATAAGAGAAATATAAGCATTTACATGAATACAAGCCTCAAATAGTTGCTGCAACAGTAGATTGAACCAAAGAAGCTTATTAGCGTAAATTTCAGGAGGTTGAAGGTATTTTTTATTAAATTATAGATGTAGAATATATATTCATACAAAATGATAGATATATTATAGATCTGTATACAAAAGGAACTTTATAATACACTCCCCTTGGGGATCTCAGCAAATGACCAACAACAACGAGTAGATATGAGATCTAAGTCACAGTTCTGCAGCAGTATTCAGAATTTTTGTAGTAAATACATCAATAAATAAATCATATCTAAAGGCAACATGGATTGGTTGGCCAGTCCATGGATCACCAAAATGAAAGGAAAGATCCTTTCCACTAGAGATCTCTCCTCCAGGAGAATTCCAAAAACCCTACAACTCTGCTCTTCAAGATTTATGCAAATAAGGGAGATAAAATGCACAGTTGATGATAGTATACAATTTGGCTTGATGCCAAGATCTGAAATTAAAGCTCAAGTTGATACTACACTTTTCTAGGAGGATAAAAGACTCACTCACTGAGAAGAGATGATAGTATGATCTAGATCTGAGCAGATCTAGATTCCACTTGCTGCAACTCAGTTAGACAATGAAACCCTCACTGGATTTACGCTGCCAAAGAGAGATGGAGCTTGGCCATATGCCAGATAGTGGAAAATAAAGCACAAGTTTCCTACAAGTGCTGCTCAAGGAAAGAGGTGGGATTCCTGAATAGGAAGACCCAACAAGGGATGTTTGAGCAGACAATACCTTCAGAAAATAATAATCTTCAACAACCATCTCTAGCTGCCTTCTCCTTCCTTTTATAAGATGAGGGATTGCTCAAACCCTAAACCACATTGAATCACTTAATCCCTTTCATATGAGGTCCTCCTTCTAGAACTACGCTGATCATATAGGGGGTTCAATGCACCTGGACAATGTTGTGATTTGGTCCTATTGACGCAGTCAAATAGCTCAATCCTATTTCATATGAAAGTGGATTTTATGTACATGGATCATATATGGCTTTGTTTACATTGAGCATTGATTTATTCACTGATCCAAGGAGTTTTACATGTCCTCCATTAGTCATTTATTCATAAACGGAAAATAAAACAAAATTTAAATATTCCTATTATCTTGGGCTAATTAGGAATATTACATTTTCTCTTCATGGATGATCTTTGTGTGTGCATCTTTCTCACCTTGCTCTTGACTGCCCCTTTGAGAGTCATTTTCACTATCTCTTATTCCACCATCACTGTTATGACCCTTAGTAGTGTCATCCTTTGTTTTTGAAATGCTAGAGGTGTCTTTATTATCGCTTGGTACATCTTCATCTCCATGACTGTCCTCTTCTTCAACTTTTGACCCATTGTGTTCACTATCAAACTCAGATTTTGTATCACTATTTTCACTCTCAGCGGGGTCACTGTCATAGTAAATCTCATTAGTCCCTATTTTACTTTGATGGTCACTTTCTTCCTCACTAGGTGAGTTTTCTTCACTTTTCTACCCACTGTCTTCTCTGTCTTGCCTATGGTCTTCACCTTCAATATCAACCTCTGTTTCATAAATTGTATCATTTTCATTTTTTCTATTCTCACTTCCCTTGTATTTAGAAATTTTCCCTTCACTATCTTCTATATCGTCCGCTTGGCTGGCTTTTTCTTCACTGTCTGGTTCATTACCCTCATTATTGGGCTCACTGTCTTCGTTGTTTTTCCCATTGAAATCACTTTCAAACTCTGTTTCTTGGCTTCTCTTGCCATATTTGTCACTATCTTCTTTGTCTACTTCACTTCCTTCATATGCCTCCTCTCCACTGTCTTTTGTATTGTCAGTGTCATCTTCTTCTTTGTTTACTTTGTCTCCTTGACTTTCATTAGGCTCACTATTTTGGCTATTTTTCTAGCTCACTTTTTTCCTCTTAATAAGCTGCCTCTATCCCTATATCCTTGGAATCATCTTCTTCATCATTTGAACCACTGTTTTGGCCTTTTTTCTCATCATTGGGCTCACTACTTTCATCTCTGTTTTCTTCTTCATCAACACTTTCTTCTTTTTCACTGCCTTTATCACTTTCTTTTTTCTCTCCTTCACTACTTTCTTCATTTTCATCTTCCTCTCCTTCACTGCTTTCTGCATTTTCATCTTCCTCTCCTTCACTAAGAGAAGAGGAACATGGTTGTGCAACCAGCTTCAAAACTTGGTTTCGAGAATGGGTGATAGTGGCTTAGGTCCAGATGCATTTGTTTGAAACAATTTTCTCCTATGCAGGGTATTCCAGTGGCCATAGAGATGGAATTGGTGGTCAACTCAAACTTCACCCCAGCTAGGTGTACTTGGTGGTTATGAAGGTTTAGGGAAAAGAGCTTGGATCTTTTACACTTTTTCACAGAACTGATAGCATCCTAATTCTTGAAAAAAAAAAAATATAGTAGGAGAGGTCATCAGTTCTTTAGTGCTTATAGGTTCAAACCTATTTGGCTTCCCACCCTTCCTCTGCTGCTCTTTAGGTCATTGGTTTGTCTCACCACTGTCAACATTCTCTTCTTCAGACATTTTTTCCTTCACCCTTGCATCAAGACATTTAAAAATAATTGACACTACTTGTGGAATGATGTGAAAACTATGGATGAGATGGTGAGGTTGCAATGATGTCAAGGTTCAGTAGTGTGGAGAACAAATATTTTATTTAGGGTTTTACTTCCTTCTATAAGTTCAACCTTCAATTTTCTTTATAATCATATCCCTAGAAAAATAGGAACATGTGGTAAAATCTCAAATACCTCTCAAAGTATCTCCACAGATGAAGAAATAGGCTCAAAACATATGATGGGCAAGACAAGCACCTCCTGCACAAATGGTCAGGCAGCTCCTGAACGAATAGGTCCCAAAGGAAACTTTGAATCTCCAAATTGGTAGCACTTGGGAGAAAATTGAAAGAGATTTTTGTTCTTTGATTTGTGCTTAGAGAAAACCTCCTTAATATTTTTTATGCTCATCTTCATTTCCCTGAAAACTCCTTTTGAAACAAACAACTCAAACAGTCCAAGAAACACAAAAATCCATTTGTAGCTCCTGGTAGAAAAACATGTAACCTGTCTAGATGAAATCTTGTGTGAAGATAAGGTCATCCATAATTAGTTAAAACTCCATAGGCTCCTATCCAAACACATAGCCTCCTTTTTATACTTTCCTCTTCATGGCAATTTTATTTTATAACCCAAATTGCCCTCTTAAAAATGTGACAGCTGTAAAAAACAATTTGGACAGCAAGCTATTATAGTAGAGGAGGCTCACATGAAAATGGATTTATATGGGAGATGTAAATGATAGCAGGGTGCTTTGGTAGTAGATTGAAAAAGAAGGAAACAAATTATGAGGAATGAGGGATGACTTTGAAAAGAAAAATGGGATGGATTTAAAATGGTGGCTGATGCTAAAATATGCATAATTTTCAAATGATGACTCTACTATGATAGCATGACCTTGAAACCTTCAAAGGTTAACCACTCATCATTATGCAAAAAACCATGTCAATTTTGCTACGGAATTACTAGGTGTTACCACAGCAAAATCTGTTAATTTTTCACTAAAATCACTGTGGACTCAGAGGATTTCTAACAGATGGACAACTTTGAGACTTTATGTTAACTTCAAGGTATCTACTCAAAACCTATTCTTTTGATGTGGCTTGGGATTATTTCTAACATCCTAAGACATAACTTAAAACCTAATTTCATCATAAAATTTATCATTTCATGATGCCTTGCAACCTAACCAATTTAAAGGAAAAATTTGACACATTTGATGTTGAAATTTTGGGAATTTTTGGCTGATAACACCGACTACGATTAAAAACCATGATTCCCCATGACTTGAAGTATGCAGAATTTTACTGAATCATGGATAGCATAATTTCTGAAGGTGAATGTCATAATAGAGTGTGAGAAACAGGAAATATATTATATGCCATGGCCTATGCAATATACAAGAGAAATACAGGAATTTACATGAATACAAGCCTCAAACAGGTGCTGCAACAGTAGATTGAACCAGAAAAGCTTATCAGCGTAAATTTCAAGAGGTTGAAGGTATTTTTATTACATTCCATATCTAGAATATATTTTCATACAAAATTATAGATCTATTGCAGATCTATATACAAAAGGGACTTTATAATACGCTCCCCTTGGGGATCTAAGCAAATGACCAACAACAGTGAGTAGATCTGAGATCTAAGTCGTAGTTCTGTAGCAGTATTCAGAATTTATGCATTAAATACATCAGTAAGTAAATCAGATCAAAAGGTAACATGGATTGGTTTTCCAATCCATGGATCACCATAGTGAAAGGAAGGATCCTTTCCACTAGAGATCTCTCCTCCAAGAGAATTCCAAAACCCCTGCAACTCTGCTCTTGAAGATTTACGCAGATCAGGGAGAGAAACTGTGTATTTGATGATAGTATACACTTTGGCTTGATGGCAAGATCTGAAACTGAAGCTCAAGATGATACTACACTCTTCCAGGAGGATAAAAGCCTCACTCATTGAGAAGAGATGATAGTACGATCTAGATCTAAGTAGATCTAGATTCCACTTGCTGCAACTCACTTAGACAATGAAACCCTCACTAGATTTACACTACCAAAGAGAGATGGATCTTGGCCATATGCCATATAGTGGAAAAGAAAGCACAAGTATCCTCCAAGGGTTGTTCAAGGAAGGAGGTGGGATTCCCGAATAGGAAGACCCAACAAGGGATGTTTGATCAGACAATACCTTCAAAAAATAATAATCTTCAACAACCATCTCTAGCTACCTTCTCCTTCCTTTTATAATATGAGGGATTTCCCAAACCCTAAACCACCTTGAATCACTTAACCCCTTTCATATGAGGTCCTCCTTCTAGAACTGTGTTGATCATATAGGGGGTTCAATGCACCTAGACTGTGTTGTGATTTGGTCCTGTTGACCTAGTCAAATAGCTAAATCTTGTTTCACATGCAAGTGGATTTTATGTAAATGGCTCAGATATAGCTTTGTTTACATTGAGCATTGATTTATTCACTAATCAAAGGAGTTTTACATGTCCTCCATTAGTCATTTATTCATAAACGAAAAATAAAACAAAATTTAAATATTCCTACTAGCTTGGGATAATTAGGAATATTACAGTCCTCCCCTCCAAAAGTGTTGCTTTCCCTCAAGCAACTGACAAGGTGAGTGCTGCAAAATCTCCCCTCATTCTTTGGGGGTCTCCATGCTAACATCCAAATGAAATGAATCACCTCCCAGCTCAGTAATTCATAAAAATATTCCTCTTCAATATCAGTGAGAGACATATCCCAGCTCATATGGCTTGCCTCATAAAGAAAAAAATTTGTGATTGTGGCAGCCAATATCATCTCTCATGCTCCCTTTAGAGCATGCACTGCAAAAAATATGGGGATTCTCTCCCCCAAGGGACACATCCAGCCAATGTGTCTCTCTCCCACACATGCTCCTCTTAAGAATAGGAACAATAGTAGCATAAGGAGCCAAAATGAGAATCATGTTGGCTGCCCTATGTAGAAAATGTGAAGGACAATTGTCCCTCATGTGTAACCAATGCAGCTTGACTCTTAGCTACAATAGAGACTAAAAAAATGTGTGGTCTCTCAACTATTTTCTTGCTTCCCTAATCTCCTCATAATTTTGGAGGAAGTGAATGATGGATGAGGCAATGTGAGTATGTTCTCCAAAACAAAATTCCTCCCCAAGTCCTCCTAGTGAGTGGTCATCAACAATGCTCATGGCCTCAAGTACACCATGCATCCTCAAAGAAAGAATGCTCTTTATTGGAGCAACATCCTGCACATATATGGTTAAGGGATGCATACATACATTAGATAAATCAAAATAATCAATACCCTTACCATAATTTTTGCTCATGCAAAGGGAGTAGCTCATAGATGAGTCTGCTTCGATCGTTGTAGAGAAGAGAGGTGATTGTATTAACTCTTCCAAAGAGTTATGTGCATAGATAGCTTCCATGCCAAATGTGTAAGTGGGAAGGTTGCTATCCTTCCGTTGCTTCTCCTGCCACAACGCAGAAACTGAAATGAGAGTGGGTGTGGATGATGTTGAGAGAATGCTTCTCTCCTCCTTGAGCCTACCCAAGGCTCTCGGCGCTGTATCAAGACCTTCCAAGGTCTCCACTCTTCTGAAATCAATGATTGGTGCCTCAAAAAGTGAATCACTCATCCTCCTTTGCTGATCCAGTGGTCTCCTTGGTGCAATGTCTCCCTGCAAAGAGACATCCTCAACAAGAGATGACTGAATATATGAATGGAAAAAACTTTCCATGCTTCCACTGCGCAATCCAATCACCTTCTTAGGTGCATCAACCTTATGCAATGGATAGGAATGAGGTTTGTTGTATTTTCTATCTCCTCCTTATGTCTCCATGGTACTACACCTTCTCATTGATGACACATGTAGATCATAAAATGTGCCTTGATCTCCATACATGAGATCTTGGGGATTTTCTTGCCATGCCACAAGAATCACTCTTATTGGAGCAAAAGCTCCTCCTTCCTCTGCTTGAGATGCTAGATCAAGTCTAGATTTGACAGCTTTGTTGCCCTTTATCCCCGCAGCAAAATTTGGCAACCTCCCAATGATAGGATCCAACTTTGAAGAAGAGATCTCTCTATTCTTTTGTTCAAAGGTGTGGGAGGGAAATCTTGCCTCTAAAAAGGCATGATGCAGGTTTTCAGCATCTTCCATGGGCCTCTGAAATGAATTTTCATTTTTATGCAGGGGCTTTTATTTGAGTCTTCTCATTTGACTTCACCATAGGTGTCCCATGAACTCTCTTATCAAAAATTTTCACTAATGCCTTAGTGAAACTTATGCAAGATGAAGTATTTACATTTCTGAAGGGAAGTAACTCAAGTTTGCACCAAGCATAGGCCTTACATTTCAAGTGTAGTGCTGCAACTCTGATGGATTCTTCTTCAGGGCCTTGGTGCAGCTGCAGGAAGGTGTCTAGCTCTTCCACCCAATCTTTGGCTAATATTCTAGGTGATCCTTCAAATCTATATAGAGTAAATCTATCACTCATATTTCTTCTCTTCACCTTGGCCTTGCAATACTATGAAAAACAAAACTGATTTCTGATTTTTAGGGCCTGAGACTCATCTTCTTTCAAGAAATCACTAAGATTTTTCCTCCTAGTCATTTCTTATTTCTCTCCAACTTCCTCATGGTAGATATGAGCTTCTAATTGCGCTGTACATCACAGTGTGTAGCTACATGCTCACACTCATTATGTGAAAATCTAGAGTTTGATGCATCTTTAAACTTATTTGGAGATTCTCTATACATCTCCCTCCTGATCTTCTTGAGATCTTCACTGCTATTCTTTTCAGATCTAGGAAGAAGCTTTGAGAGTCTCTCCTCCTTCTTTCCTCCAAAACATGGAGTCTTTCTCTTGCTTCTTTCTTTGTCTCCTTGATGGGAATATGAAGTGCAGGAGCCTTCCTCTTCTATCTTCTCATCCTCCTTGGGAAGGTCCTTCATGGATATGAAACATGATGAGGCAAAGCTCATCTTCTCCAGCTTTCTAATATCTGATTTCTAGAGCTCACTGCATCTTTCTTCTCTTTGAAACCCTTTAGGAGTTTCCTTGCATCTTTCTTCCTCCATATGTTCAAGATATTCTTCGATGCCTTTCATAGTTTGAAAGAGAAGTAAGGAGATCTCTTCTTCCATCATTCTAGCCACCCTGATCTCTGCTTCTTCTCTTTATTCTTCTTATAGTTTTATCTCACAGGATGAGCCAAAGATCATGCTTTGATACCACTGTAATATTCCAAATCTCGACTGCTCAGCAAGACAGACCTGAAAAACGCATTTTTCAGGGATGTGTACTTGAAAAGCCAATACCATCCCTTGGATCCTTTATATCAGAGTATATAAGACCGAAATCCAAGAGGATTCTCAAAATAAATCACTCTAGGTGGGTTAAATAGATCTCCCACACCTAGTTGTCTTTAGAAAATTGCCCAATGAAGGGCTACAGCAGTATAAAGACACAATAATAGAGTATCAGCAAGATAATAACCTTGATATGTGTTTAGAAACACCTCAAAAGAAATTTAATGTACAACAGCAAGAAGTAAGATCAATTCTATTGACAAAGGATGGGGAAAAGCGGTGATTTAGGCCATAAAATGAGTGTATTCAGTATTCCGCATAAAAATAAGGGAAATGGTTGTAGGATATTTTATCTTAGGTAATGTAGGACTCCCATACCAAATTTCAGGTCAAAAAAATGATCGTAGCTATATTAAACAGTTCCTCCAATCCCGACTAGGCTTAAAAACCCTGATTCCCCATGACTTCAAGTATGCAGAATTTTACTGAAGCATGGATAGCGTAATTTCTGAAGGTGAAAGTCATAATAGAGTGTGATAAATACTAAATCTAGTATATTTCATGGCCTATGCAATATACAAGAGAAATACAGGAATTTACGTGAATACAAGCCTCAAATAGGTGCTACAAGAGTAGATTGAACCAGAAAAGCTTATCAGCATAAATTTTGGGAGGTTGAAGGTCTTTATTATTACATTCTAGATCTAGAACAGATATTCATACAAAATAATAGATCTATTGCAGATATGTATACAAAAGGGACTTTATAATACACTCCCCTTCGGGCTCTCAGCAAATGACCAACAACATCGAGTAGATCTGAGATCTAAGTCATAGTTCTGCAGCAGTATTCAGAATTTCTGTAGTAAATACATCAATAAATAAATCATATCTAAAGGTAACATGGATTGGTTGGCCAATCCATCGATCACCACAATGAAAGGAAGGATCCTTTCCACTAGAGATCTCTCCTCCAGGAGAATTCCAAAACCCTTGCAACTCTGCTCTTCAAGATTTACGTAAATAAGGGAGAGAAACTGCGCAGTTGATGATAGTATACACTTTGGCCTAATGCCAAGATCTAAAACTGAAGCTCAAGATGATACTACACTCTTTCAGGAGGATATCACTCACTAAGAAGAGATGATAGTATTATCTAGATCTGAGTAGATCTAGATTCCACTTGTTGCAGCTCACTTAGACAATGAAACCCTCACTTGATTTACACTGCCAAAGAGAGATGGAGCTTGGCCATATGCCACATAGTGGAAGAGAAAGCACAAGTCTCTTCCAAGTGCTGCTCAAGGAAGGAGGTGGGATTCCTGAATAGGAAAACCCAACAAGGGATGTCTGAGCAGACAATACCTTCAGAAAATAATAATCTTCAACAACCATCTCTAGCTGCCTTCTCCTTCCTTTTATAAGATGAGGGATTTCTCAAACCCTAAACCACATTGAATCACTTAATCCCTTTCATATGAGGTCCTCCTTCTAGAACTGCGCTGATCATATAGGGGGTTCAATGCACCTGGACAATGTTGTGATTTGGTCCTGTTGACCCAGTCAAATAGCTCAATCCTGTTTCACATGCAAGTGGATTTTATGTACATGGCTCATATATAGCTTTGTTTACATTGAGCATTGATTTATTCACTGATCCAAGGAGTTTTAAATGTCCTCCATTAGTCATTTATTCATAAACAAAAAATAAAACAAAATTTAAATATTCCTATTACCTTGGGCTAATTAGGAATATTACATTTTCTCTTCATGGATGATCTCTGTGTGTGCATATTTCTCACCTTGCTCTTGACTTCCCCTTTGAGAGTCATTTTCACTATCTCTTATGCCACCATCACAGTTAAGACCCTTAGAACTGTCGTCCTATATTTTTGCAATGCTAGAGGTGTCTTTATTATCGCTTGATACATCTTCATCTCCATGATTGTCCTCTTCTTCATCTTTTGACCCACTGTGTTCACTATCAAACTCAGCTTTTGTATCACTGTTTTCACTCTTAGTGGGGTCACTTTCATAGTAAATCTCATTAGTCCCTCTTGTACTTTGATGGTCACTTTCTTCCTCACTAGGTGAGTTTTCTTCACTTTTCTTCCCATTGTCTTCTTTGTCTTGCCTATGGTCTTCACCTTCAATATCAACCTCTGTTTCATAACTTGTATCATTTTAATTTTTTCTGTTCTCACTGCCCTTGCATTTAGAAATTTTCCCTTGACTATCATGTATACCGTTCGCTTGGATGGCTTTTTCTTCACTGTCTGGTTCATTACCCTCATTATTGGGTTCACTGTCTTCATTGTTTTGCCCATTGAAATCAGTTTCAAACTCTATTTCTTGGCTGCTCTTGCCATATTTGTCACTATATTCTTTGTCTACTTCACTGCCTTCATATGCCTCCTCTCCACTCTCTTTTTTATTTTCAGTGTCATCTTCTTCTTTGTTTACTTCTTCTCCTTGACTGTCATTAGGCTCACTATTTTGGTATTTTTCTAGCTCACTTTTTTCCTCTTAATAAGCTGCCTCTGTGCCTGTATCCTTGGAGTCATATTCTTCATCATTTGACCCACTGTTTTGGTCTTTTTTCTCATGATTGGGCTCACTAATTTCATCTCTGTTTTCTTCTTCATCAACACTTTCTTCTTTTTCACTACCTTTATCACTTTCTTTTTTATCTCCTTCACTACTTTCTTCATTTTCATCTTCCTCTCCTTCACTGCTTTCTTCATTTTCATCTTCCTCTCCTTCACTGAGAGAAGAGGAACATGGTTATGCAACCAACTTGAAGAATTGGTTTCAAGAATGGGTTTTAGTGGCTTAGGTCCAGATGCATTTGTTTGAACCAACTTGCTCTTATGTAAGGTATTCCAGTGTCCATAGAGATGGAATTGGTGGTCAGCTCAAACTTCACCCCAGCTAGGTGTACTTGGTGGTTATGAATGTTTAGGGAAAAGGGCTTGGATATTTTGTACTTTTTCACAGAACTAATAGCATCCTAATTATTGAAAACAAGAAAATATAGTAGGAGAGGTCATCAGTTCTTCAGTGCTTATAGGTTCAAACCTATTTGGCTTCCCACCCTTCCTCTGCTGCTCTTTAGGCCATTGGTTTGTCTCACCACTGTCAACATTCTCTTCTTGAGACATTTTTTCCTTCACCCCAACCTCAAGACCTTTAAAAATAATTGACACTGCTTGTGGAATGATGTGAAAACTATGGATGAGATGGTGAGATTGCAATGATGTGAAGGTTCAGCAGTGTGGAGAAAAAATATTTTATTTAGGGTTTTACTTCCTTCTCTAAGTTCAACCTTCAATTTTCTTTATAATCCTACCCTTAGGAAAATAGGAACATGTGGTAAAATCTCAAATACCTCTCAAAATATATCCATAGATGAAGAAACAGGCTCAAAACATATGATGGGCAAGACAGGCGCCTCCTGCACGAATGGTCGTGCATCTCCTGAATGGACAGGAGCGCAGCACAGGTGCCTCTTGCACGCATTGTCAGGCAGTCCTAAACGTGGTCAGGCCACCTCCTGCACACAGCCATGTGCCTCCTGGGCGGCCCTGAACATGTTTGGGTCACCTCCTGCAAAGAGTCGTGTACCTCCTGGGCAACCCTGAACGTGTTTGGGTCACCTCCTGCATGCAGTCGTGTGCCTCCTGGGCGGCCCTGAATGTGGTAGGTCACCTCTTGAACGCTGGTCGGGAAAGTGTTGAACGAGTGGTCGTGTCTTCCCGGGTGGTCCATGATGTGTAGGAGCACAGCATGGGTCAGCCGAGTACGTCTTGAACACGTTGTCAGGTGCCTTGGGCAAAGGTGACACACAACTATTTCTACAGGTGCATGATGCCTTTGTACAAGAGCATAGCGTCGAATAGAAATTAGCACTGGGAGATGATACAAAAGCACAAAAAAACTGCACATGAGCGTAGCACGATAATTCCTTCACCCAAAAACTTGTCCAAAAACCCTGTTTTGAGTGCTTGGAGTTTTTTCCCTCACTTTTGCATATGGAAATGATTTGAATGATAATTCTATCTCTTATACCCCTTTGAAGAGATTTTTTAAAGAAAAAACCTACTTTACTAAGGTTACTTTCGGCCTTTTTTCCTTTTGCTAATATTCTTTTTGTCTTTTGCAGGTGGTGTTATAAGGAGCAGTGCTTATTGACCCTCTCATTTCTTTTGGAGTTTTAGCACTTTTTCCAAAAACTCTTGGTAAACTAGTGATTCTGCTTGTTTTCTCCATTTTTACATGTTGAACCTATGCATCTCTCTTTGACTACTTGATGGATGTTGAATTTATTTAAGAGTTCTGTGTCCTTCATATTGATACCCCTTTCAATCTTATTTCAACTTTTATAGGCCTGCTTTCAAATGTCCTTTGAAAACCTCTTGACCCTTTGATGGAGTTTTATGACCCTTTTTATCATTCCTGGAAAAATTTGGTTTTACTTCATGGTGTTGATGCATCTCTGTATTTGTGATTTCTTGCATAGATCTCTCACTGGGCAGTCACCTTTTGTGCTAAATAGCTGCAACTCCACTGATACTCTTTTTAAATTTGGCCTTTGATGTAGTGAAATGATGATGTATTAACAAACCTTATATATTATTTCCTAACATCATCTTCTAACCTCTGTCTGTAGTCACCAAGGAGGCTTTTCACTCTGGCTTCTTGTTTATTTGAATCTTTGATTTGTGCATAGTTGTGCTCCTGTGCCACTGTCTTCAGGATCTTCTGCATCGGCTCTTTGTGGGCAGCACTTTTACAACAATTTGCAATGAGACCATGATCCTCTTTGTGAAATTTTAGGCCTGTTGTATCTCTTCTTCTGTGTAATGTCATTTATGATTTTAGGCTTCTCTCTTTGCATCTGTTCTGCTGTTGATAACTATAATAGAGCATTCTTGCATAAATGCTTTATCATAGGTAGATTGTTCTTTTTTCGGCTCTGATGCTTGATCAAGGAGATACCTTTGGAGGCCTTTGATTTCTTTGGAAAATGATAAGTTCACCTTTGTCTTCACTTGACTTCAGCTTTGAATATCTGTAGAAACAGTAAATTTAGAACCATTACAATGGATAACCTAGGAGACCCTATATGACTTATTGGAATGTCCTTTGAATAGGTCTTTGACTAAAAAGCTTGAATCAGGGTTTGGAAGTGAAGACAGAGTTTTGACACAAATTTATGCATTGCCATCCTAGAAAACTAAAAAATTTTGATTTTTCTAAAGGGCTTTAGAAAGGGAGTTTTGAAATCACCATTACTTGAGGCACTTGGTGAGTAGAAGAAAAAGCTTAGGTTACTTGGCGAACCAAGGTGTGAAAATAGAGCGCTTAGGAAAATAGAGACAAAGTGTTATAGGAAGAGGTGGCATACATAGTGAGAGTGAGGGACATCAGTCCATGATTTGGTATTCAGGGTGTGATAGGATGGCCATGTCTTGACAGAGTAGCAGGATAGTGAAAAATTTATCCTAAGGATAATGAAGGCAGTGAGATTTCTAGAACTCACAATACTTCTATGAATTTTGTTTCTAGAAATATTGGACAAATATTTAGTCAACTAAACAAGTAAAAATTACTGATGTCTAATAGTGGCTCCACTTGGGGAGGGTAGCTCCTTTTCAGGAGGTGTTTAGAATTTCAGATCTCTTGGTTTATGAAGACCAGTGCCTCATCCACTGGGTGGATTTTCTTCCTTTCTTTTGTTGTTTCTTCCCTGAAGTAGTGATTTTGATAGTTTGAAAGAATGATTAGCTTAACTCCAATTCTACCTACCCAACCTACTTTCCTAAAATTTTCTCTTCCTTGGGTGCACTTGAATTGGAAAACCCATTGACATATTTTCTTTTTGAAAGCAAAGAAATAAACTGTCTACTTCTACACTTATTTCTTCCAAGAGTTCAGATTATGCTAGTTAACTCTTCTTATTCTCTACCTAGTATATTTGAATGTCAAGGTTAAGCAGTATGACAGACTTCATTCTCTAAGCTATTTGACAAGAAATTTAAAGCATGAATTGAACCAGGATTAGAAAGTCTGATCGATCATGAGTCGTGGCATCAAAACAAACTGCACACAAAATTTATTTTCATAAGCAAACAAAACTAGAAGGTGTGAGGACTATGTTTCATCATTTACTAAGCATCCCTATCCTTCTCTTTGGTTCAGATTTAAGCATGTGGAACCAGTATCTTTCATTCCTAATCTATTTTCTTCGACAAGTCAAACTTCAATGATTTGACCAACATTCTTTCACTAACTTATCAACAATAAATTTAAAACATGTTCAGCCATGATTAGGCTAGATGACTGAACAAGACATTCTTTTGCACCAGTAGTGGCATTTAGGTTTGCACACTTTCAGTATCACTATTTCTTTTTTGGGTATCAAGTTGTACCTTGTTTTGAGTCTGCCCTCTTTTCTATTTTTTTCCATATTTTTTGTGTTTTTCTCTTTGTGGCCCTTTCTTCACACAATGGTATGTACAATGAGTGAAAATTTAAAACTAAGGATCTTTAGAGTAATGGTGTTTGAGCATCTTGTCTTCAAAATGATCTCTTAAATTTTTTTGTCCATTCAGCTCTTGTAAATAGAAAACATAGTTACCTCTATTTGACAACATGGTATAAGGATTATCCAACGAGTTTTCAAAAAATACGTGTTCTCCTTAGTGTTTCTTCTTTGACCCTTGCTTCCCAAATTTATTTTTTCAAACATCTTCCTTAAGTAGGCAAGGTATTCTCTATTATATTTAAAACAAATGATGAAGTCATCCATGTATACCATAGTGAAGAAATTTAAAATTGAAGGCATACTTCCTCGAAAGGTGTCTCCAGCACTCTCTAGCCCAGGAAGTATTTGGTTAAACTTGCAATTGTCCCAAGGAAACTTGAAATATACTTTGAGCTGATTGATCTGGAGTGGTAACATTTGATGGTAACCTGAAAAACTATCATGCAATGAGATTTGGTTAGAAACTCCTACCCTTTGTAAAGTATGCAATTTTTTGGTAAAAAGGTATTTGTTCTTTTGGAAGGGTTGACCTTGGTATTTAAAGTCTAATTACAACCTATGCCCCTTTGCATTCTTTCTAAGTGAACTCAAGTGCTCAAGGTTTCCATGATTCTTTTTGAAAGGAGGGCTTTTTAAAACAATGTCTGTGTTACAAGGTTTTAGACTAGCCTGCCTACATACATAAGCATTCTGATTTTTTTTGCACAGTCGTGTATTTCTTTGTTTTGTGTGTAGTGATAAAAATTTAGACAAATTAATCATTATCAGGCTTCTTGAGTTTTCCCATGCTATCTTCCTCTATATCAGCTTTAGCAAATATTTCCTTGGGATCTATAGCAATATTTGTGGGAATTGACAGTTTTTCTGAAAGGGAAAAATTCTTGGATGATGAAGTATCTAGGTAAGGCAAAAACATAAGACTATCTTTCTCTAGATTCCCAAAGATTTTTGTTTTGTGAGGGTATTTCATTTCTTTTGGATTAGAAAAAGGAGGAAGTTGTGTTTTTGTGGTTTTTCCTTCCTTTTAGAAATCTAATTTATGTTCTAAACTAATTTTTGTTTCTGACATTTCATTTTTAATTTACAGAAAATCAAGTTCAATTTTATCATCGCATGGTGTTTCAGGGTCATGGTAGTTTTGACTATCGAACTCATCATATAGGGATTGATCTGATTGTTGTAGTGTGCCTAGACCTTCGCTATCTTCATGTACTTGTTCATCAAGGTTATTTTCATTATAAAAGATGAATGAGTCCAAGTCTGAATGAATGGAATAGATAGGGGTGTTTTTGGGTCTATCTAGGCTACTTACCATATACTTCATATGAGATTCCTGGTAGAGTATCCTTGTTTGGTTAAAAATCGAGATGCTAGCATAAGACATGTCAAGTTGGAGTTTTCCCAGAAGCTTGGCTCCCCAAGATCGAGACAAAAGCATGCCATACTTGGGGGGAATTTCAGCCACTACTATGTCCATGACTAGGATCTTAGCAGGGATTTGTGTCAGATTGACACATAAACCTTTGAATAGGCCCAAGCACTTAACCCTACTCGAATCGAAAGAATACAGATCTTTGTAGAGCCTCGCTATTTCTAGGCCTAATCTCTCCATCACTACTTTTGGCATGAGGTTGTGAGAGGCACCAGAGTCTAGCATGGCATTATGTAGGATTTTTCCATGTATGTTTAGGCTAACATAGAATGGGAGAATGGCTCCTTATTGGTATTTTCTATCTTCTTTGGGTCCAAACAAGAGCTTTGGTTTGTCATCTATCAAATTCAGAGTATTGGTATCATTTCCTATGTTTAGAACTTTTAGAATTTGAAATTTGTACATATCCTAAGCTACGAGTTCAGTGAGAGGTATGGTTATTTTTATTTTAGTAATATCTCCTTCAAAACTGAAACATACTTGAGTTTTGAACATATTTACATCAGCTTTACCAGCCATAAATTTTTCCACATTTTTAATTTTCTGATTCTGATTCAGGGGTTTGGTCAACAGAGTTTTCTCAGGACTACTAGTAGAGGTACTAGGATAGCTTGTGTTATCACTTGTGTTGGGAACCTGTGATTTGGCCGATTGGAAAACCAAATGACAAGGAAACATTCAAACCAAGCTTTAGATCCCTAGGATCTAGCCCTCCTAGTCTCAAAGAGGGATCTCTTAATATGTTTGTAGGTACATAGCTTGATGCTTTTAAGAGGTTGATTTTAGGCTAGTTATGAAATGGAAATTTGTTTATTTGTTGGTTGGACATAGATGATCTAGGCAGCATAGACAGACTGGGGAATTCTAGAAGCCATTGGGCAATGGAGTCAAGTGGTATTCATAGCATGTTTGATTGATGAATTTGGGGTACCAAAGGGCAAATCTAACTTGGTCAATGGATCTGTTGGGTTTTGCAGGTGGGATGAAATGAACATCAAGGAATTAGAATGGAAAGTAAAAATAAGGGAAATTAAGGATCCTTAATTATATATACTTCTCAACAAAGGGACTTAAAACATAATCTGAACATAAAGATGCATTTGATAGACAGGGCTAACCATGAATTCCAAAATCCACACTTTGGCAAATGATAATTTCAAGACAGACTTTTCCAATGAAATACAGAAGGTAAGGAATACTCTATTTCTTCTAAATATTTCATTAGCAAGGATTTAGAAAACATATAAGATTCACAAATAACTGCATTCATAGAAGAGGGAACGCCTAAACATCTAAGACTACAATTATAAAGGCCTTCAAAACAATTATCTTAGCAAGAATAGAGGGTATGATCAAAACAGACTTCTCTGGCAGACTACAGACAATGGTACTTTGAAAGGAGACTTTGGTAACAATTTTCAAGTGGAAACAGGCAAGCAGGGAAAACCATAAATCATTCTTGAGGCCAACTGTGTGAACTATTTCATAAATAAACAAGATTAAGGGTTCAAGAGAGCGATTAATACTACTCAATAATACCTCAGTAGATGAAAACATAAAGACAGTGAAGAGAAAACAGCTCTAAGGTGCTTCTAGGAGACATTTCTTAGCCTAAAATTTTTACTCTATTGTAAGTATAGAATGATGGAAAAAAATGGAAAACAGGAAATAACAATTACTATTAGAGAGTAATTCACCACAACCAGCCTCAGCGATCCAATGATCTAGCCTCATTCATCAATAAACAAGCCAAGACATCCACAAACTTCAATACATCAATTTATTTTCACTTCTGTCAGTCTATGTATTACTTCAAAAAGTTCACCAAATGCCAACAACCAACCCCTTACAATGAGAGTTCGAACAGGATTTATAGGTGAATGGGGAGGAGAGGTGATAGAGATGGTCTTAACGGTTAATTAAAACAGAGGAGAAAAGAATTTGAATGCCCATTCCGTGTCTTAAATATTACATTAATTTCTTGCCCATTCTAGTAGTTTTTGTAGACTTTGATGCCTAATTGTCAGGCTGGTAATAACTCCAAAGAGTGTCTTTGTGGGGAAGTCTTCTAGCTGCTGCAGTCCTATATTTTCTTCTGGTACAGGTAAAGTGGACAATATGGGTTTTGAGACCACCCATACATTTACAATAACTTCCTTAACAGTTAAAGAGGTTTTGTCAGCATAATAACTGTTAGGGTGTCTTTAGTCCCGGGAGGAGTAAATAGCTTCACTGATGTGTCATTCGAAGCTCTCCTTTGCTGATTTTCTCGTCTTTGTCATTTAACACTAATTTGGCTTTAACTGTTTTTTTATCTTTGATCTGTGAGTTAAGCCTTTGATTTTATTGCTTTATGCTTAACCTTTAAACTTTAATATCCATCTTTAATCTCTGATTGGTCTTCACTGTTTTTCATTTAACTTTATTGTTTTGCTAATAGGTGCTTTCTTCATGTTGTAGGGTTTTTTGTGTAACCAATTCCCATGATGCATTGATTTAAAACTTGGAAATTCGACCCTTTATGTCCCTTTTTTCTTTTATTTTTTGGTCGTTGAGGATCGTCTTCCTCAGCCCTGCAACCAGATTTTTGCTGTGGGACGGCTTTTATAGCTTAATCGCCATGAAAACCTACAAAAAACACCAAACATACTATATAAAACATTCATATGTGGTTAAGCTGCTTCAAAGGGTTTCGACGGAGGTGGAGGAACTGTGCGGAGGCAAAAATGTATGCGAGAGGAGGTTCCATGGATGAAACCTATGAAAACAGGATTAAAATGTAATGAATGGTGCATAATCAGGAATGGTAGTTTTGGAGAATAACAGAGGTGGTATTCGCACAGAGGGAGAGTGGTAAGCGGTAATAGGTGCAATGGACACGATATGGTTGAGAGGATGGCACGTGTACCCCTCAAAACATCCTATTTCATGCAGAGGTTGCACGTTGGGGAGATTTTGGTGGGATGGGCGCGAAGATATGCGAGGACCATTGGATCTCGGGGGTCCAGATTAACGGTGAGGAATGAGTGTGATATGACAGAGTTGATCGGTCTAATGAGTGGTGGGATCGGAGGCGTGATGCCATAGCAGGGGGACTAGGGGTACGGGCCAGTTTCTTGGCTTGTGCCTCCACAGTAAATCTCATCTGTGGATCTGAGATCTCCCGCAGTCAAGTTGGTCAACTGCGGGGGCACTCATAGTGTTAACCCGTGCACTGAAAGTGCCCGCAGGTGGAGCAAAGGACTAGTGGTGACCGTTGGTTATTGTGGATTCAACGACCAGGATTAAATCAGAGAGGGTACTCGGGGGAAAGGCGGGAGGATAGGAGAAACAAAAAACACCCAACGGTCGTTAGATCAGATGTGATCAACAGCGAAGATTAACTCGGAAAATCGGCCATCGACGAAAGAAAGTCTAAATGGGAAAAGGGAATAGGGAAGAGCGAAGCCCGATTTCCAATGGGCTTAGCGCTCGATCACAACAGCTGGGTCATATGGCAGAAAAAGGGGCTAAGGGCTTACGCGGAAAGTGCTTAAGGCCTGTTGTGTTAAAAGAGTGTTTTAAGGCCAAAATGAAGGTTTTTTGAGCCTGAAGAAGGGTTCTGATAGGGGGAAAAGGAGGTTTTTAAAACCAATAAAGAGGATTTATAGGGTTTTAAAGGGATTCTGGATGAAATGAGGGATAAATGAGGGATTTTTCAAAGTGATAATGATGGAAAATGAGTCTGAAAACATTTTTTCTTTGAGACAACAGGACTTCTTTGAGGATTTTGAGTGAAGAGATCAAAGAGGTGGATTTTCGAAGGATAAGGGGCATGGCAAGACTTCAAGAACTCACATATTTGCTAAAATTTGTTTCTTGAAGGCTAAAAAGATCTATTTTATCCATATTTGAATATGTCAAAATTATGGATGGCTAACAGTGGCTCCACTTTGGGAGGATAGCTGTCTTTTTAGGTGTCCAGAACCTTATTTTATCAATCTATGGCTTTCAGCAGACTAGTGCCTTATCCATTGGGTAGCAATCATTTTCTTTCTTGGGCTGATCTCTTCTCTGGGACT
This sequence comes from Pinus albicaulis, assembly GCA_034641835.2. Classification (NCBI taxonomy): domain Eukaryota; kingdom Viridiplantae; phylum Streptophyta; class Pinopsida; order Pinales; family Pinaceae; genus Pinus; species Pinus albicaulis. The sequence goes on from CM076576.1 coordinate 79,685,497, forward strand.
TGATAATATTTCAGCAATCTGCAGCATATGACATTCTTCAAAGCAGCATCACTACCTACCCAATCCTACTTGTCCTGGCATTGTTCTTCTCTTGAGTGCACTTGGACTGGCATCTCTTTTACATATTATTTTGAAAACAGAAAGATAAAACTATCTAATGCTACCCTTATTTCTTCCAAGAGTCTAGATTAAATAGTTGGACTCAAAAACTTCTCTACCTAATCTACTATCTGTCAAGATTAAGCTGTTTGACAGATCTGCATTCTCTACATTCTAAAACAGAAATTTAAGCATAGACAAACCAGGATTAAACAATCTGATTTGTTGTAGTGTCTATGGCATAAGAAACTAGCTGCACATAGACTTTTATTTGCAGAAAAGTAAAACAAAATAGTGAAGGCTTAAGATCTGAAAATAAAAGACATCCTTCCCTTCTTTTTCAGCTCTGATTTTGATCTTTCTAAGCTGTCCTCTTCTTCTTTTCCTGGTTCAATTTTTTAGCATATTAGAACCAGCCTGTCTTTCTTTCTTTGGCTCAAGTTTTTATCATGTTAGAGCCATATTTTATTGTGATTATTGGTTCATATTTTGAGCATGTTTGAACCATTTTTCTTCTATCCTAATCTATTCTACTGATAAGCCAAGATTAAATAGTTTGGAAAATATTCTTCACTAAACTATCAACAGTAAATTGAAATCTATATAGTCTTGATTAGGCTGTATGACTAAATAGCAGTGTTTTCTTTTAGTAGTGGAATTTAAGATTGCACACTTTTATATTCTTCTTTTCTTTTTTAGTATGGGGCTGTACCTTTATTCTTTTAATCTACCCTCTTTTCTCATTTTCTATTTTTTTGTGTTTTTTTTCAATTCTTCTTTCAAAGAAAAAAACAAAAAACTAACTAAATGCTCATAGGCCGAGCTTATTTGATTTCCTATCTAACCTAATCTAACCTAGAAAATTTACATATTTAGCTAATGAACTCCCTTTTCCAATATAGCCAATCAAGTAAATGGTTCCATGATTGGTCTTCGCTCATCTCCTTGAGCATGCTAGACAAACAGGGCCACTCCCATTTCCCTTGTTCTTTAGCAGCAATGCTAAAACATCTTCTTGCTTTTGGTAATACACTGTCTCTAACAACCTTTATCCCTTCTTCAAATATCTTCAAGAAATGAGAATAGGGATCTTGAAACAATGCCTGGTTATGAATATTTGGAAGATAGGTTTCGACCAGGCTTACTTTTTTCTCCACTAGATCAAGTTTAAGATTATTTTGACAAAGAACTTCTTCCTCATCTTCATTATCATCTGAACTGGATGACTCATCATATATTGCAGTGTTGTTCTCTTGTAGTCCTGGTATGCTCTGATTTAGTGGACTGTACTCTGTGAAGATATCATCATATTTTTGAGTAGGGGTATCCTTTATTACCTCAACCCTTTCAGGAGAAGGCTCCTTATCTTCAGCTTGCTCAAGAAATTCCTCTTTCTTCTTAACCTCATCATCACAACTGATAGATTTATGACTCCCAATTATGTGAAAGATATTTCTGATGGATTGGATTGGTTGATTGTTGCTTTCAAGATGATGATATTCAATTTCATGACACCAATCAACTGATGGTTTCCCTTCATGATTAGCTTCTGCTTGAAGCTCATCATCATCATTAGACTGATAAAAAATTGGAAAATCATTAGTATAAACAATCTCACCAATCAAGCATATTGGGTTATCAGTTTGTTTTTATTTAAGCTGATCTACAAGTTCATTTTCTGGTTGAAGAAAACAAGGTTCAGTAGGTAGATGAGCAGAATTATTTTGTTCAAATGAAGTTTTGAGGGTTGGTTGTTTGTTTAATATTTGATCAATCTCTTCTTCTGTCAAAAGAGGAGGAATTTTTATTTTTCTTTGGACAGAAGTACAACAATCCTCTTTCTCTTGTGTTGACTGATTTTGAGGCTAGATATCTTCTTGAGCCTCTCCTAGTGAATCTTTACTCGTGTTTGCAGGAAGACCTTGAGGACTTTCTTCTTTTTACTGGTCTTTCTCGCTCTCAAACAACTCTTCTTGATCTCTGTGATAGTCAATTTGAGGCTCATGTTTTGTTTCTATTATATTGTCACGATGCCACTCTCCTTTTAAAATCTGAAATGAGTTATAACATATAGGGAGAGTCCCTATATGTGTTGGTTTTTCTTCTATTTCAGGTTATGTGTTTCCTAGGAGGCTTATTGTTTCCTGAAAGCACTACTCACTTTTTACATTTGCATTCTGGTCATAAATTTCTCTTAACAGTGCAATACAAGATAAAGGTAGGCTGTCAGGACTTTCTTGACAACCTTATTCATTGTTTTCTCTATAAAATTTCTCATCATACATATTTTCTTGTTGTATATGTCTTGTAGTGGTTGAGTTTGTGTTTGATAAGGAAAAAGCATATCTTGCTTTGGATAATCAACATCTGTATCAACCTCATGCCTTTCTAGTTTCTTATCAAGTATGTACACTATTTTTCCAATTAGGTCCAATAATTTTTTTAGTTTAGCTTCTCTATCTATACTTGATTCCATGTTTGTTATTTATAAAGAGGTCACTGCATCTTTTCAACCAGTTCAGAGTCTTCTTCCAGTGGATTTATTAGGTCTTTTAAGAGTTGTGGAGTCGCTAGGTGGAATATTTTGAACTTTTCTGTCCACCATCAGCATGACTGGGATTCCTTAATGCCTTCCCAAGGGAGTTTACAAGGACTGAAGAAATATTAGGCCTACTGGAGGCCAGTGGAGTTGCCAGGTGTAAATGTTTAGCTCTTTTGGAGGTAAAATATTATGTGGTCCACCACCAATGTTTATTACAAAACCAATATGAAATGTTTTGGGTTTTCTGAGTTTTTTGTGGTTATTTAAGGACTTAGTGAGTCTACAAGAGCTTGCTAGGCTATTATGTACTCAGAAGTCCCACCGTGATGGCCAAAATGTTGGGGGTCATGTGATTTGGCTGATTGGCAAACCAAATGACAAGGCAACATTCAAACCAAGCTTTAGAGCCTTAGGATATAGCCCTCTTAGTATCAAAGAGGGATCTCTCAATATGTTTGTAAGGATATAGCTTGATGCTTTTAAGAGGTTGATTTTAGACTGGTTATGAAGTGCGAATTTTTTTTTTTTGTTGGTTGGACATAAATGATCTAGGCAGAATAGACAGAGTGGGAATTCTATAAGCCATTGGGCAATGGAGTCAAGTGGTAGTCATAGCAGGTTTGATTGATGAATTTGGAGTACCAAAGGGCAAATCTAACTTGGTCAATGGATATTTTGGGTTTTGCAAGTGGGATGAAATGAAAATCAAGGACTTAGAATGAAAAGTAAAACTAAGGGCAATTAAGGATCCTTAATTATCTATACTTCTCAACAAAGGGACTTAAAACATAATCTGAACATAAAGATGCATTTGATAGACAGGGCTAACCATGAATTCCATAAACCACACTTCGGAAGATGATAATTTCAAGACAGACTTTTCCGATGAAATATAGAAGGCAAGAAACGCTCTATTTCTTCTAAATGTTTCACTAGCAAGGATTTAGAAAACATATAAGATTCACAAATAACTACATTCATAGAAGAGGGAACACCTAAAATCTAAGACTGCAATTATAAAGTTCTTCAAAACAATTATCTCAGCAAGAACAGAGGGTATGATCAAAACAGACCTCTCTAGCAGACTACAGAAAATGGTACTTTGAAAGGAGACTTTGGTAACAGTTTTCAAGTGGCAACAATCGAAGAGGGAAAACCATAAATCGTTCTTGAGGCCAACTTTATGAACTATTTCAGAAACAAAAAAGCTTAATGGTTCAAGAGAGCAATTAAGACTACTCAATAATACCTCAGCAGATGAAAACATAAAGATAGTGAAGAGAAAATAGGTCTAAGGTGCTTCTAGGAGACATTTCTTAGCCTAAACGTTTTACTCTATTGTAAGTATAGAATGATGGAAAAAAATGGAAAACAAGAAATAAAAATTACTATTAGAGAGTACTTCACCACAACCAGGCTCAGGGATCCAATGATCTAGCCTCCTTCATCAATAAACAAGCCAAGACATCCACAAACTTCAATGCATCAATTTCTTTTCACTTCTGCCTGTTTATGTATTACTTCAAAGAGTTCACCAAATTCCAACAACCAACCCCTTACAATGAGAGTTCGAATAGGATTTATAGGTGAATGGGGAGGAGAGGTGACAGAGATGGTCTTAATGGTTAATTAAAACAGAGGAGAAAAGCATTCAAATTTCCATTCTGTGTCATAAATATTACATTAATTTCTTGCCCATTCTAGTAGTTTTTGTAGACTTTGAGGCCTAATTGTGAGGCTAGTAATAACTCCAATGAGTGTCTTTGTGGGGAAGTCTTCTAGCTGCTGCAGTCCTGTCTTTTCTTCTTGTACAAGTAAAGTGGACATTATGGGTTTTGAGACCACCCATACCTTTACAATAACTGCCTTAACAGTTTAAAGAGGTTTTGTCATCATAATAACTATCAAGGTGTCTTTAGTCCTGAGAGGAGTAAATAGCTTCACTGATGTGTCATTCGAAGCTCTCCTTTGTTGATTTTCCCATATTTGTCATTTAACATTGATTTGGCTTTAACTGTGTTTTTATCTTTGATCTGCAAGTTAAGCCTTTGATTTTCTTGCTTTATGCTTAACCTTTAAACTTTAATCTCCATCTTTAATCTCTGATTGGTCTTCACTGTTCTTCATTTAACTTTATTGTTTTGCCGATAGGTGCTTTCTTCATGTTGGAGGCTTTGCTGTGTAACCAATGCCCATGACACATTGATTTCAAACTTGGAAATTCGACCCTTTATGTCCCTTTTTGCTTTTATTTTTTGGCCGTTGAGGATCGTCATCCTCGGCCCTGCAACCGGATTTCTGTTGTGGGACAGATTTTATTACTTAACCGCCATGAAAACCTGCAACAAACATCAAACATACTATATAAAACTTGCGTATGTGGTTAAGTTTCTTCAGAGGGTTTTGGCGGAGGTCGAGGAGCTATGCGAAGGTGAAAATGCATGCAAGAGGAGGTCCCATGGACGAAACCTGTGAAAACGGGATTAAAATGTGTTGAATGACACATAATCAGGAATGGCGGTTTTGGAGAAAACCAGAGGTGGTATTCGCACGGAGGGAGATTTGTAAGCGGTAATAGGCGCAAAGGACATGATACAGTCAAGAGGATGGAACATTTCCCCCTCAAAACCGCTTATTTCGCATGGAAGTTGCACGTTGGGGAGATTTTGGTGGGATGGGCATGAAGATATGCGAGGACCATTGGATCTGTGGGGTCTAGATTAACGGTGAGGAATGAGTGTGATACGATAGAGTTGATCGGTCGGAGGAGTGGTGGGACTGGAGGCGTGACATCATAGCTGGGGGACTGGGGGTATGGGCCAGTTTCTTGGTCTGTGCCTCCGCAGTAAAACTCATCCATAGATATAATATCTCTCGCAGTCAAGCTGGTTAACTGTGGGGGCACTCATAGTGTTAACCCATGCGATGAAAGTGCCCGCGGGTGGAGCGAAGGACTAGCGGTGACTATTGGTTCTTGTGGATTCAATGACCAGGATTAAATCAGAGAGGGTACTCGGGGGAAATACGAGAGGATAGGAGAAACGAAAAATTCTCAACGGCCGTTAGATCAGATGTGATCAACGACAGAGATTAACTCAGTGAATCGGTCGTCGGTGGAAGAAACTCAAAATGGGAAAAGGGAATAGGGAAGAGCAAAGCTCGATTGCCAATGGGCTTAGTGCTTGGTCATAGCGGCTGGGTCATATGGCAGAAAAAGGGGCTAAGGGCTTATGCAGAAATTTCTTAAGGCCTGTTGTGTTAAAAGAGTGTTGTAAGGCCAAAATGAAGGTTTTTTGAGCCTAAAGAAGGGTTCCAATAGGGGGAAAAAGAGGTTTTTAAAACCAATAAAGAGGATTTATAGGGTTTTAAAGGGATTATGGATGAAATGAGGGATAAATGAGGGATTTTTCAAACGGAGAATGATGGAAAATGAGTCTGTAAACAGTCCTTACTTGAGACAGCAGGAATTATTTGAGGATTTTGAGTGAAGAGATCAAAGAGGTGGACTTTTGAAGGATAAGGGGCATGGAAAGACTTCAAGAACTCACAAATTTGCTAAAATTTGTTTCTTGAAGGCTAAAAAGATATGTTTTATCCATATTTGAATATGTCAAAATTATGGATGGCTTACAACTTGGTTGGCTAGTTTTTTCTTTGATAGGATCATTTTTCTTAGCCATGGTGTTGTTATTGTCTGTGTTCTTTTAAGAATGTTTTCACGAGTCTTCTTAATAGCAGTTTCTGAGTTTTTTTTCTTGGATTTGTCTTGGTTTTTCTTACTCCTAATATCATATTTCCTATGGACTTCCATTATGGCATTTTCTAATCCAAATTCATTGTCTTCGGAATCTTCATAGGTTGTTTCATCTTGGTTTGAGGAGAAAAAAACTTGTTCTTCTTTTGTGAGAAAAACGACGGTTGGAATATCAGCAGGTGCTGGATTCCTGCTTTATATTCTTGATTTATTTATTTATGTATTTATTTATTTATTTATTTTTATTTTTATTTATTTCTTTAATTAATTAATTATATTTATTTATTTATTTATACTTTATTTTTTATTTATTTTTATTAAAAAATTTTAACTTATTTATTTATGTTTATATTTATATTTATTTATTTAATTAATTAATTTTATTTATTTATTTTTTATACTTTATTTATTTAAAATAATAATAATAATAATAATAATAATAATAATAATAATAATAATAATAATAATAAAAAAAAAAAAAAAAAAATTTCTATTTTTATTAATTTGTATTTTATTTTTGTTTTTATTTATTTATTTATTTATTTATTTCATTTATGATTTATTATTTATTATTTATTTATTTATATTTATTTATATTTATATTTTATTTTATTTTATTTTGTATTTTTATTTATTTATTTATTGTTCTCTATATTTGGTTTGACTCTTTGTTTGACTATTGAATTGATACGTTGTTAAATTACATGGATAAGAATTAAATGTATTTATTAATTATTAATAATAATTGATTATTATATAAAAAAAAAAAAAATTTACATATATGCACCAAGATTGGTTAAATTATTTACCATTATATTATTGAATTGGTCAATTAGATGTTTAAATATATTAAAGGTTGTAAAAATTTATTAAAATAATAATAATAAATAAAGAAATAGAAATTAATTAATCAAATAAATAAATAAATAATGGAATATTTACTTTTTCTTAGTCAAACTAGCCGTTATCCTAACGGCTAGTTGAGCCATTTCTACATCTATTTATACTTAATGTCTGGATCTGATCTCTCATAGTCCTGATGATGAACCACACTGGTTGGTTCGAAACGCGTCGACCACGTTCTTTTACATGTGATTTTTACCGAAAGAATTTCTACTAAATTATATTATGGATCACAGAAGCCTAGATTCCAAAAAAAAAACTATCATTAAAAAACAAAAAAAATGAAAAAAACCACGTGCAAATAATAAAAATCAAATATCCATAAATTTACTATTTTTTTTTTAAATGAAACAATTTATAAATTTTAAAAATGAAAAACTAAATCAACTAAAAGATTAAAAAAAAATTTAATTAAATTAAAATTTAATAAAATTAATAAATAAATTTTAAATTTTAAAAAATAATTAATCTAAAATATTAAATAAATAAATAAATAAATTAAAAAAAAAACAATTTAAATTTAAAATAAAAAATTTGAATTAAAAAACAAATAATTTTAAATTTTTGAATTTAAAAAAAAAATCAAATAAAAAAATAAAAAAAAATAAAAACGAATTTTTTGATCGTGGTGGCACCGCCAATTGACCTCTCGCCCAACTGGCGGCGGAGGCCGGCCGCTGGGCGGGAGACCGATTCTGGGAATCACCCTCCCGCGGCAGGAGACCGATTCAGGGAATCACCCTCTCACGGCGGGTGGCCAATTCCGGGAATCGCCCTGCCGCAGCGCGGGAGGCCGATTCCGAGAATCGCCCTGCCGTGGTGCGGGAGGCCAATTCCGGGAATCGTTCTGAGGTCGATCTCGGAGTCGCCCGGCTGCGCGCGCGGAGGCCACTCCCCTAATCGCCTCCCGCCTGGCCGGCCTCCGCCGCCACCTACCGGCGAGAGACCGATCGCGCCGCCACCACGATCAAAAAATTCTTTTTTTATTTTTATTTTTTAATATATATATATATATATATATATATATATATATATATATATATATATATATATATGTATGTGTGTGTGTGTGTGTGTTTTTTTTTTAATTCAAAAAATTTATTTTATTTTTTTTGTTTTAATTTAATTTTTATATTTGAAATTTATTTTTTTTTAATTTTTTTTATTTATTTTTTTATTTTTTATTTTTTTGTTTTTAATATTTTTTTTTCTAAATTTTTTTATTAAATTTTGTATTTTTTTTATTTAATTGATTTTTTTTTTCATATATATATATATATATATATATATATATATATATATATATATTTATTATTAAATTTTATGTTTAGTTTTTTCATTTAATTTTTTAAAATTTAGTAAATTTCAATAATATTTTTATTTTTTAACATATTTTATTTTTTATTTTTTTACTTTTAATTTCAATAATATTTTTATTTTTTAACATATTTTATTTTTTATAATATTTTTATTTACTTTTAATAAATTATTCATATCCCTAACTATGATATTTGATAACATATAATTTTTTTTTTCTAAGTTAAGGTATTCTATTAACAGAGGTAGTAATGTACAGCGGGCCGAAGCCTGATCTTTGGCCAGTGTTGTGGCAATCTTAACAAAAAAACCAGTGATAAAGACTGCCCAAAATTGATTTTTAGGTTTTATTTTTTTACTTTTAATTTCAATAATATTTTTATTTTTATTTTAAAGTTTTAAATTTATTAAAATTTAATATATTTCTTTAAATTTAATTTTTTTTTTAAATTTTTTTTTTTTTCTAATTTAATAATTTTTTCTTTTTTAAATTTAATTTCTATATTTTATTTTTTATAATTTCTTTCCTTTTTTAACTTGTTCTTTTTTTTTTTTAATTTGATATTTTTATTTTGTTTTTATTTTTATTTTTTATTTCTATATATTTTGAAATTTTAATCTTTAAATTTTTTTATTTTTTATTTTTTTTCTTAAATTTTAGGTTTTTTTTAATGTTTGAATTAAAATTGTTATTTTGTTTTTATTTTTATTTTTTTTATTCCTATATATTTTTAAATTTTAAGCTTTAAAATGTCTTTATTTTTAAAATTTATTTTTTTCTTAAATTTTAGGTTTTTTTTAATGTTTGAATTTTAAAAATTAAAAAATGTTATTTCTATTTTTAAAAATGTCAAAAATATGACACAATTTTTTTTTTTTTGTTATTCCAGCATTAACTGGTTTTGTTTTGAGGGTGTTTTTTCAATCCTTTTTTCAAGAAACAGTTTTGTTTTTAGCATAATTTTATAAAATGTTGAAATTTGACCTTCAAAAAAAACCAAGTGCGTTCTGGAATACACTTTTTTTGTTTTTGGGGTGTTTTTTCATGTTTTTTGAGTCTTTTTGGGTTAGAGTTCCCATTTTGAGGTCAGGTTACCTATTTCATCGGTAACAGAGTTTTTGACTTAACCTATCAATCAATACATCAAAGAGAGATTTCAAGAGAGAGTTTAGATAACATTAAACAAGTAGGGCTTACCATGAATCATGTTTATAAACTAGCATGTTAATCCAACAATGAAATATACAAGCTTAGGTGGGCCTAAGGAGCAACTAAGAATTATTTCAACTAACCCATAACAAGAAAACATGAAAACAATAACTAACAAGAGGATTGAGGTGCCTCAAACAACATTTGTCATCCTATACTCTTCTGAGCTATTGCAATATAGAAAGATGGAAATATGGAAAACAAGAAAAACATGAACATATGAGAGATACATCACCATTAACTAAAGTTAGGGATCCTACAAGCAAGCCTTCATCACCATGAATCAAGGCAAATCATCCACAAGCTCCACAACACTAAATTGTTCTTCAACTTCCAAAAACCATGTATTGTTCTTAAACAAATAAAGTCCCAACTGTTTACAATGAATCCTCATGCCTTATATAACAAGAAAGGAAAAGGAAAGCCTACTAGGGCATCTAGAATCCTATTGGCCAACAAGAAATATCCTAACTTGTCCTTGAGGCCTTGCAAGGCCTAAGGCACAAAAATATCTAACAAATATATTTTCTGGCCATATATAGCTATTAAATTGAATTTTAGGCTCTGAAAAGCATATGAAAACTTAATAAACAAAAATCCTACCCAGTCACCCGCAGGAGCACAACACACCGTGTGAAAATTGAAAATTAGGCTAGGAGCGCAGCACAGAGACAAGAAAAATAGGTCTTTTTGAAGCAGTGTTTTGGAGGCCTTCCCCATGTTGGAAAAGGCTCTGTGATGGCTTGTTGGAAAGAAAATGAAGTCTAATTTCTGGATATACTTTTATTTATTAAATATGACCTCTGAAAGTTGTCCAAAAAGTGAAAATTTGAAGACAACCAAGAGTGCAGCACATGCTCAGAAAAGTGGGCAGAATGGTGAAAAAATGAGTGTTTTGACCCTTTTGGGGGACCAAAACAACTCCAATTTAGCTGAAAATTGGTGAGAATGCTCCTCTCATGATGGTGAATCCAAAAATTTAAACCTTTCTTCTTGAATATGGCCTATAAAAAAGTGCAACACATGGTGTGTTGGGCTCCTAGCCTCAAAATTTTGAAAAAAACAAAATTTTGTTCAATTTCTCCCAAATTTGGTAGGTAGGTGCCTCATGGGTCCTGGGAGACCTATAGAGAAGCTTGGGAAAAAAAATCAAGGCTATCTTGGTCCTTTTCCTTCTTTAGCGCTTGGACCTCATTTTGGGCAATTTTGAGTTTTTTCCTTGCAACTTGATTCTTCATGCATAGTGCTTAGTCATTCTCCTCTGTAAATCCAAGCTTTTGTTGGCCTTCTCCAGCTTGGCTTAAAGGTGTATGTTATCCCTTTCAAGCCATGATTCCCTATCATGCTCAATTTTGATGGTAAGGAGTTCAGTGAGGGGAAATTATTTTGCTTGGGCTAATTCTTCTTCTTTCTGCTTTGCTAATGCTTTCCTAAGACCCATAGTCCTAGGTCTCCTTCTAGTTTGACCCTCTTCATCACTACTTTCTTCATAGGTGCCCATGAACTCCTCTAACTTTACTTGGGACCTTTGAGGTTCTTTTCGGTGCTTGAGTGCTCTTGCTTCATAAATGGCTTGTTGGCCACTCATTTATTTGCTTTGCATCAAATGGAAGTAAATTACATCTTTAGATCTTTCTAATTCAAGTTCCAAGTCCTTGATCTGTGCATTTCTGTCTTTTAGAAGGGAGTTTGCAATTCTTGTTTCATTTTCCTCATCACTGTCTATTTGAATGAGTTCAAACACTCTTTCCTCCTCTTTCACTTGTTGCTTACCTTTTTCAATCATTTGAGTTGAGGAGGATGGCATGGCCCCTTGCCATTTGGAGGCAGCAAACACATGCCTCTCTCCTATTTGATAGGTAATGGGGAAAGGTAAAACAAGTTTCACTTGGAAACCTTGATCATTAGTGACCTTAGGACTGCTTTTCTCCTCATGGATGATCTATGTGTGTGCATCTTTCTCACCTTCCACTTGACTGCCCTTTTGAGAGGCATTTTCACTATCTCTTATGCCACCATCACTGTCAAGACCTTTAGGACTCTCATCCTTTGTTTTTGCAATGCTAGAGGTGTCTTTATTATCATTTGGTACATCTTCATCTCCATGACTGTCCTCTTTTTCATCTTTTGACCCACTGTGTTCACTATCAAACTCAACTTTTGTATCACTATTTTCACTCTCAGTGTGGTCACTTTCATAGGAAATCTCATTAGTCCCTCTTGTACTTTGATGGTCGCTTTCTTCCTCACTAGGTGAGTTGTCTTCACTTTTCTACCCACTGTCTTCTTTGTCTTGCCTATGGTCTTCACCTTCAATCTCAACCTCAGTTTCATAACTTGTATCATTCTCATTTTTTCAATGCTTACTACCCTTGTCTTTAGAATTTTTCCCTACACTATCATGTATATCATCCTCTTGGCTGGCTTTTTATTCATTGTTTGGTTCATTACCCTCATTATTGGGCTTGTTGTCTTCATTGTTTTTCCCAATGAAATCACTTTCAAACTCTATTTCTTGGCTACTCTTTCCATTTTGTCATTGTATTCTTTGTCTTCTTCACTACCTTCATATGCCTCCTCTCCAATGTCTTTTGTATTTTCAGTGTCATCTTCTTCATTGTTTACTTCTTCTCCTTGATTGCCATTTTTTTTTTACTGTCATTAGGCTCACTATTTTGGTATTTTTCTAGCTCACTATTTTCCTCTTGATAAACTACCTCTGTCCCTGTATCCTTGGAGTCATATTCTTCTTCATTTGACCCACTATTTTGGTATTTTTTATCATCAATGGGCTCACTGCTTTCATCTATGTTTTCTTCTTCATCAACACTTTCTTCTTTGTCACTGCCTTTATCACTTTCTTTTTTCTCTCCTTCACTGCTTTCTTCATTTTCAACTTCCTCTCCTTCACTTCTTTCTTCATTTTCATCTTCCTCTCCTTCACTACTTTCTTCATTTTCATCCTCCTCTCTTGTTAGAAAATTAAATATTACAGAGCAATTAAACACATAAATATGTTGAAAACACAAGCGCACAAAACACATAAAACCAGAGAGACACAGATATATCTGGTTCACCCAGTTTGGGCTACGTCCACCTCGAACAGCTAGTCCTTCCTTACTATTATCTAGCAAAATGAAGAGACACAACCTACAGTAGATCCGTTGTAATATCCTTTGTTCTCTCTCACAGTCTCCCTATCTATTTCTCGCTCTAAGAATACACACACAATCCATAGCTGCAATACAATACCCTCTTAAAAGCGGGGGGTTGCCTTCTAGGGAAAAAAAATGCTAAACTAAACATAACTTCTACCGTCAGATCATCTGCCTAATGAATGGCCCAGATTGACTAGAAATTACTATACTTTTACAAGGCAATTTTACATCTGTTCTTAGCTTTGGGGGCGCTGCCCCCGAAACCCCCCACTAGGGGGGGCTCCATAAAGTCGTAGCCACCCCCCCCTAGACCCCCCAAGCAATGTTTAATTACAGGTGTCGTTTCCATCCCCATTAAGGTACAGGGGTCCAAAACTATGATACAAAATAAACAAGATAATCAGGCTCCACACCCAACAATCTCCCACTTGGAGACTGATTGTAGCAACTCCACCGCTGCTTCATTTGCTGGAAAATGACTCCTATTTGGACTTGGCTGTTTCTCATCTTCATCGTCATCCTTGAAGACCAAGTGAAACTAAGCATTTTCTTAGTTTCTCCCTGGTTACAACTTTTGTTAGCATATCTGCAGGATTCTGGCTAGTGTGTATCTTTTCCAGCTTCAACTCTCCATCTTCCAATACTAACCGTATGAAATGGTACTTGAGCTGTATGTGTTTAGTCCTGGAATGAAATGCTGAGTTCTTTGCAAGATGAATGGCACTTTGGCTATCACTGTATAACGTGCCCATATCATTCTTCTTACCCAATTCATCCATAAACCTTTGTAACCAAATCATTTCTTTACTAGCCTCTGTAGCAGCAACATACTCTGCTTCTGTTGTTGAAAGTGCAACAACACTTTGGATTTTTGAAACCCAACTGACAGTTGTTCCACCTACAGTAAATACATATCCTGTAATGCTCCTCCTGTTATCTCTGTTACCTGCCATATCTGCATCAACATATCCCTGTAGAGCAATGTTTGAACCACCAAATCATAATGCTTTATTTGTGGTACCTCTCAAATATCTAAGAATCCATTTCACTGCCATCCAATGTTATTTTCCTAGATTGTTCATGTATCTGCTTACAACTCCCACTGCATGTGCAATATCAGGCCTTGTGCAGACCATTGCATACATTAAGCTTCCAACTGCTGATGCATATGGAAATTTAGACATATATTCCATTTCTTCATGGGTCTTGGGGCACATCTCCTTACTAAGTTTGAAATGGCTAGCAAAAGGTGTACTAACTAGTTTTGCATTCTGCATATTAAATATTTTCAACACCTTTTGTATGTACTCATTCTGAGACAATGTTAATTTGCGATTTTTCCTATCTCTAGTTATTCTCATACCAAGGATTTTTTTTGCAACTCCCAAATCCTTCATTGCAATTGAATTTGCCAATTTTCTTTTGAGCACATTTATTTCCTGCATGTTAGACCCTGGAACAAGCATGTCATCTACATACAATAACAATATAATATAGCTACCATAATTTTTCCTTTTCAGATAAACACAATGATCAGAGTGACATCTAGTATAACATTGTTCAGACATAAACTTGTCAAATTTTAGATACCACTACCTTGGAGCCTGTTTTAAGCCATACAAGCTCTTCTTTAACCTGCACACTAATTTTTCTTTCCCTTTGACCTCATATCTTTCTGGTTGCTCCATATATATCTCTTCCTCCAAATCTCCATGGAGAAATGTTGTCTTTACATCTAACTGTTCAAGATGTAAATCTTCTGCTCCTACAATACTTAAAATAATTCTGATTGAAGTCATCTTAACAACAGGAGAAAATATTTCATCAAAGTCAATACCTTTCTTTTGTGCAAACCCCTTCACCACAAGTCTAGCTTTGTACCTTCGTTTTCCTCCATCTTCTTCCTTTATCCTGTAAACCCATTTATTCTACAATGTATTTTTACCTGCAGACAACCTGAGTAAGTCCCAAGTCTGGTTATGCATTAAGGAGTCCATCTCTTCTTCCATGGATAGCTCCCACTTCTTC
The DNA here is from genome assembly GCA_034641835.2 of Pinus albicaulis. Lineage (NCBI taxonomy): Eukaryota > Viridiplantae > Streptophyta > Pinopsida > Pinales > Pinaceae > Pinus > Pinus albicaulis. Next base: position 79,700,508 of record CM076576.1, read on the forward strand.
CTGCTTTCAACCTGCATTTCTTCTTCATAACATTCAGGTTCACCAGAATCAGTCAACCATAAATAATATAATGATGGAGAGTATCTTTCAGGGGGTCTACTTATCCTGGTAGATTTTCTAACACCACTTTCAGGTGTTTGAGGTTCCTGTTGTTGTTGTGGTGGTTGTTGTTGTTGTTGATTATTATTATTTTCAGGCACCTTTGATTTTTCTGTGATCTCATCAAGAACTTTGTATTATTTTTTTTCTTTTTCTTGTTTCTTTTCTTGCAATTGATTCTTATACAACACCTTTTCATTGAATATTACATCTCTGCTCCTAATGATTTTGTGATTTTCATAATCATATAAGTGATAACCAAAATCATTAACACCATATCCAATAAAGGTACATTTGTAGAAATTATATAACTGATATGTTATACATCCAAGATTCTCCTGATCACACACTATTTTACTTCATGCACAATACAAAATCTCTTCTAACATTGATCATTAATTGCGGAAATAAAATCAATTGCATGCACACATTAAAACCTTAAAAATTCACACATATGAACACAGTGAATTATGGGAAATATTAAAGCTGAAAACCCCCAACTATCTGTATATTATATTTCATAGATATCATGTAACAATCATCATACAAAGCTCCTCACAAGCTCTCAGTACAATCTCCAATTGCTACACACTAATCAGGTCCGATCTAGCAAATCCCATGCACCAATCTTTGCCGCCTGCTAGCCTGCCTGTAATGCGAAATCATTGCTGAAGAATGGCTCTGAATGAACTCGAATTGGTCCAGCCTTGCTCATGCAATCCTCAATGGCATCTCCAACCACTGTGTGTCTCAAATCATGCAACACTATAGTCACAACTGATAGTCACACTGCTCTTTCACCTACCTCTTCACCAATCTCCACTAAAACTATCCATGCACTGTAGTTAACTTATGTATTCTTCTGTTGATTAATGAGTTAATAATTAGTGAATTAATTAATAATTAATTCACACCACTCTCACTAGTGTATCAATCAGTTAGACTAGATACAACTAGCTCAACTATGTTTAACTGAGTTAAACTGAACACAACTCCACCAACTACCTCAATAACTCCACCAAACTATATCACATGAGTTCTAACTGAAGTCTCCATGCAATAGCTCCAATTAAACCTCAGGAATAGTGTAATTCCTTCTGTCAGCTCCTGTGTCACATCTACACTTAACTGAAGTGCTCCAAGAGAATAAGATAATGTTTATAGTCCAAATATTATTAAGAGCTAATAATATTCAACATATCTATTTTTAGACAAGCAATCTAAAAATAGATTCCGCCCAATATGTCTAAAAATAGAAGTCCATATATTTTTTCCAACTTGACCAACCATCCACAAATAGCATCCTACAATTCATAGAATATGATCGACATGTCTAAAAATAGACATAGTCTAAGAATAGACTTGCGCCAAAAATAGTCTGCGGGCCCACTTAGTGAAGGCGACTTCTTTCCACTAAGCTCATCATCTTGTTGCAATCTCAACACTCCCTCTCAACAAGATAGGGATTATCTGCCACCCCCGATCCTGCCCCTGTGGTATTCAAATTTTCTCCTAGTGAGCGCCTTCGTCAAGATATCGGCATCCTGATCCTTGATGAGAATGTATGAAAGTAACATGATCTTTTGCTGCACACAATATCTGATATGATGATACCAGATGTCAATGTGTTTAGATCTATCATGAAATACTGGATTAACCGAGAGTTTGATGCAACTATGATTATCATAATATATCACAGTAGGATCTAAGTGTGAACCGAACAACCTGACCAGGATCTTCCTCATCCATATAGCCTTGCATGCAGCCAAACTTGCTACCATGTACTCGGCCTCTGCTGAAATGAGTGCCACAGATCTCTGCTTCCTGCTGTACCAAGAAACTGTTGTTGACCCGATACTGAAAATCCCTCCAGATGTGCTCTTTCTGTCCGTTGGGCTCCCTGCCTAATCTGCATCCGTGAAGCCGCACAACTTCACATCATCCGACTGTCTGTACCATAAACCATATCTCGATGTGCCTCTGAGATATCTCAATACATGCTTGCCTGCCTTCCAAAAGAGCTTGGTAGGCTTAACCATAGCTTGTGAAAACTGGTTAATAGCGTAGCATATGTCAGGTCATGTATTGACTAGATACATAAGCGACCCCACCAACTGTCGGTAAACAATGGCATCCACTACCTCTGCCGATGTAACATCCTCTTTCCTCCATCCACCAGGAAGAGGAGTGTCGATAGGCTTGCAGCCATGCATTTTGAACTTCTCCAGTATCTCCCGGGCATACTTTCCTTGAGACACAAACAATCCATCACTGCGCTGCCAAATTTCCAATCCAAAGAAATAATGAAGGAGGCCCAAGTCCTTCATCTCAAACTCTTTTGCAAGATCAGCCTTGCATGAGAGTATCAACTGTTCATCACCAGTCAGTATCAAATCATCTACATAAAGTACAATGATCAGCAACTTACCCTCAACCAATATCTGGTACAGGTTGGGATCCGCCTCACTCTTGGTAAAACCAAGTCCGGTGAAATAACTGTCTATCTGTGTGTACCAAGAAAGAGGTGCTTGTTTCAACCCATACAGTGCTCTTTTGAGCCTGCACACATGCGACTCGCTGCTGAAGATCTCGAAACCTTCAGGCTGCTCTATGTACACCTCCTCATCAATAACTCCATTGAGGAACACAGTCTTCACATCCATTTGATGAATGTGCCACCCCATCTACTCTAAGAGAGCAAGAATCGTTCGTATGGAAGAATATCTTGCGACCGGTGCAAAGGTTTCCTCATAATCGATCCCCTCAATCTGTGAGAAGCCCCAAGAAACAAATCTTGCCTCGTACTTCTCGACGCTCCTGTCAGCTGCTTGCTTCACTTTGTAGATCCATCTTGAACCTACCATTGATTTCCCTTCTGGCCTTGGGACAATCTCCCATGCACTGTTTCTGACAATCGAATCATACTCTTCCACCATGGCATCTACCCATGCAGGGTCCTCCACAGCTTCCTCGAAAGAGGATGGATCTGTCACGATACACTTGCTCATCAAAGCCATGTATCCAGTATATCAGTAAGGTTATTGTCTCTGTCTGTGCTGTGATGTAGGTGCTCCTACAATATTCTCTACATCAAGATTCAAGCTTATGTAGTGCACTTCTGCCCTCTGATGGTTGGCGCTGCATGAGTGGTTTCTTCCACTCCATGAACCTCCTCTTGTATCTGATCCACATCCTGAGGCTCATCCTTAGGAACTAATAGCTCCTCATCTGCATGCAAGTGTGGCTCCCTCTCAAGCAAACACTTCATGGCTTTCTCCTCATGAAATTTGATATCCCGTCACACAACAGTCTTCCGACTGTCTGGAAAATACACACGATAGTTGTGGGGTGTATCAGTGTACCACAAAAATATCCCAACCTCTGTGGTCGGCTCTAGCTTCTTCCTAGCATCCTTCGTCACATGAATGTAAACAGGTGAGCCAAAAATCTTCAAATTAGAAATATCAGGCTTCTTACCAGAAAATGCCTCTTCGGGTGTACTCATGCCAAGTACTCTGTGAGGACAACGGTTTTGCACATAAACCGTAATATTGCATGCCTCAGCCCACAAGTGTATGGGAAGGCCCTGATCATGCAACATTTCCCATGCAACACCCACGATCATTTTTTTCTTTCGCTCAACGACCCCATTCTGCTGTGGGTTATGAGGCACTATGAGCTCTCTTCGAATTCCTTCTACGCTGCAAAATTCCTTGAATTCGCCAGAGATGAATTCACCACCATTGTCGCTCCTAAGAGCCTTCACCTGCTTCCCCGACTCTTTCTCAACCAATGCCTTGAACTCATAGAACTTTGAGTATGTCTCGCTCTTCTTCTACATGAAGAAGATCCAGCACTTACGAGAAAAATCATCAACAAATATCACATAATACCTGTGCTTTGCTGTTGAAGCTACTGAGAAAGGTCCACACACGTCTGTGTGAATTCTCTCAAGGATCGTCATGGCGCGACTATCCTTCTCATGAAAGTTGGATTTCACAAATTTTCCCAAAGTACATCCCTTGCATTGATATGACTGTGCAAGTGTACCTTTAGGAAGCCTGATAGAAATCTGCTACAAAATTTTCAAAGCACCATGGTGAAGATGGCCCAATCTCATGTGCCATAGCTCGCCCTCATCCCGGCTCACCGCTCCTTTTGCCTTGTCTGCCATTGTTGTGCAGCCATCTACTTGCAACTAATAAAGGTTCTTAACTCAAACCCCTATCCTCCAAGTTGCACCAGTTGCCTTACTGCGCAGGAAAGCCTTTCCCCTACTAAAGACAACATCATATCCCTTGTCTTCCAACATGGCCATCGAGATCAGATTCTTCTTCAATCCTGGAACATGCATGACATCCTTCAATATGAAAGGTTTAACAGACTCCCTCTCAAAGGAAATGGTCCCAATACCAGTCACACTATATCTACCATCATCGACCATCTTGATGTGCACTCCAAGATCCTTCTCATCCAGATCACTGAACAAATCTTTGTCTCCAGTCATATGAAAAGACAAACCACTGTCAAGAACCACACTAAACCCATCATACTTGAGACCAAGCATGCAATCAGCAAAATATCCAGCTCAAACTACGAGGCTAAGGTCTCTCCAGCTGCAGATCTAGCAACCTGCTTATTTTTATTCTTCTGTGGACAATTAGTGGCATAATGTCAATGTTGGTGACAGTGAAAGCACTTCACCTTGGACATGTCCTGCTTCTTGCCTTTCGCACTAGATTGAGAAGCATTATTCTTTTTCTTCCCCTTCCTTGATTTGGTAGCCAAAGTGCAATTTTCTTCATCTCCATTCTTTGATGAAGATCTGTCCCTGGTACTCTGCCTTATCTCCTCCTGCACAAGATTCGACCAAAGTCGCTCCCATCCTGGTAGTTGCTCCCGACCATTGACAGAATCCTGATACGAATGCCAACTCTTCGGAATCCCAAGGAGATCCAAGCTCACCAAGTCCTCATCATCTACAGTAACCTCCAAACTTCCCATCTCATCCCTACACTGGACAAACTTCGTGAGGTACTTGGGTATATTGTCGCCTTTCTCCATTTTTATGTTCCTGAGTTTATCCTTGAGCGCCAACTTCCTCTGGTCGCTCTTGCTTTGGAAAAAATCTATCAAAGCTTTCCACATCAAGAATGGAGAAGATTTAGCATGAATGCTATACACTATGTGATCCTTCACACCTTCCAATAGAATCCTTCAACATTTTGTTGTCTTCTTTTGCCATGCGTCAAGTGCGGCAACATCGCTAGAAGAAGGTTTTGGAATTTCTGTATCTATGAACTCCTTCAACCCATTATCATCCAGCACCGCCTCCATCCTATCCTTCCATGAAATATAATTCAAGCTGCCCTCAAGGGCATACTCTAATCACAATCCGTTGAAAGACATCTCAACTTGGACACCAAGAAAACACTGCTGCAAATTCGAATTCCACCAGCACAAAACTCAACCGCTTCAATGCTTTGCAATTGCTCCAATGATCAATATTGCTCTGATACCATGTAGAAATTATATAACTGATATTTTATACATCCAAGATTCTCTTGATCACACACTATTTGACTTCATGCACAATACATAATCTCTTCTACCATTGATCATTAATTGTGGAAATAAAATCAATTGAATGCACACATTAAAACCATAAAAAATCACACATATGAACACAGTAATTTATGGGAAAAATTAAAGCTGAGAAGCCCCAAATATCTGTATATTATATTTCATATTCATACTTTTCCTTTTCGGGTAAGACTAAGAGGTATAAATGAAACTATTCAACTTTCCGGGTAAGACTCCTATATCATGTAACAATCATCATACAAATCTCCTCACAAGCTCTCAGTACAATCTCCAATCACTACACACTAATCAGGTCTGATCTAGCAAATCCCATGCACCGATCTCTGCCACCTGCTATCTTGCCTCTACTGGGCAATCACTACTGAAGAATGGCTCTGAATGAACTTGAATTGGTCCAACATTTCTCACGAAATCCTCATTGGCATCTCCAACCATTGTGTGTTGCAAATCTTGCAACACTATAGTCACAACTGATAGTCACACTGCTCTTTCACCTACCTCCTCACTGGTTTCCACTGAAACTGTCCATGCACTGCAGTTAACTGATGTATTCTTCAGTTGATTAATGAGTTAATAATTAGTGAATTAATTAATAATTAATTCACACCACTCTCACTAGTGTATCAATCAGTTAGACTAGATACAACTAGCTCAACTATGTTTAACTAAGTTAAACTGAATACAACTCCACCAACTACCTCAATAACTCCACCAAACTATGTCACATGAGTTCTAACTGAAGTATCCATGAAATAGCTCCAATTAACCCTCAGGAATAGCGTAATTCCTTCTGTCAGCTCCTGTGCCACATCTGTGCACTTAACTGAAGTGCTCCAAGAGAATAAGATAATGTTTATAGTCCAAATATTATTAAGAGCTAATAATATTCGACATATCTATTTTTAGACTAACAATCTAAAAATAGATTCTGCCCAATATGTCTAAAAATAGAAGTCCATCTATTTTTTCCAACTTGACCAACCATCCAAAAATAGCATTCTGCAACTCATAGAATATGATCGACATGTCTAAAAATAGACATAGTCTAAAAATAGACTTGCGCCAAAAATAGCCTGCGGGCCCACTTAGTGAAGGTGACTTCTTTCCACTAAGCTCATCATCTTGTTGCAATATCAACAACATTTCTTTGATTTTTCCTCAAGCTTTGTTATGTTTTCTTTATTAATATGGACAAAAGCCTCACAGCCAAAAGGCTTTAAAAAAGAGTAGTTTACCCTTTTACCTGTCCATGCTTCCTCTGGAATACCACCATCCAACGAACTTGAAGGCCCTCTGTTTATTAGATAAACAACAGTATCTACAACATCTGCCCAAAATTGTAAAGGGAATCTTGCATGCAATCTCATGCACCTTGCACGCTCCTTGATTGTTCTATTCATTCTTTCTGACACACCAATTTCTTGTGGTGTTCTTGGGACTGTCTTCTCTCTACGAATTCCATGCTCTGAACAGTACCTATCAAACTCTTTGCTGCAATTTTCACCTCCATTGTCTAATCTGAGACACTTCAACTTCTTTCCTGTCTCAATCTCAACCAAAGATTTCCATTTCTTGAAAGTATCAAATACATCAAATTTATTCTGAATACAATAAATCCATGTTTTTCTAGTTGCATCATTAATAAAAGTAACATAATAACGAGAGCCACCAAGAGATGATACCTGAGCAGGTTCCCATACATCTGTATGCACAAGCTCTAATTTTTCACTCTTCTTTTCTTTACCAACTCTTAGAAATATGACTCTTCTTTTTTCCATAAATGCAGTCCTCAAAGAAATCCAAATCAACATTCTTCAAACCCGCAACAAATTTCTTGAGTGAAGAATCTTCATCCCCTTTTCACTCATGTGTCTGAGCCTATGATAACATACTGCTACATCTTCTCCTTTGGAATTTAAAACATTAACAGAGTTAGAAATACCATTGCATAAATACAATGTACCAACCTTTTCACCTTTTTCTATTACCAGGGCTCCTTTGGTGACTTCCAAGTTTTATCCGTGAAAGTTGTCACACAAACTTCACCGCCTAACTGCCCTGTTGAAATCAGATTTTTCTTCAGATCTGGAACATGCCTTACCTCTTTTAGTAGCCATTGGTTTCCATTCTGTTGTTTTACAAAAACTTTACCCATTCCAACAATTTTAGAGGGTTTATCATCACCCAAACGAACTTGTCCAAAATCTCCTTGAACATAGTCATGAAAATATCTCTTATCAGGTGTGGCATGGAATGAAGCCCTTGAATCTACAACCCAAGAATCAGTAACATTTTCAAAATAAAGAATCAAAGCATCTTGTAACACATCACCTGTCACATTTTCTTCGTGATTGTTTTCTTGCTGTGTGTCTCCTTCTTTTCCCTTCCGATATCTACAGTCTTTCTTTAGGTGTCCTTTATTTCCGCATTTCCAGCACACTATCCCTAATCTGCACTTGGATCTACCTTTCCTTGATTTACTACGGTATCCCAAGCTCTTTCCTCTTTCCATTCTTCTTCCCTTAGACTCTTCACTCAAAGCATTACCCGATGTCTCACCGGAGCTTTTCCGTCACATTTCCTCGCTAAGGATAGCACCGAAAACATCATCAAACTTTAAAGTACTAGATCCAGAGATAGAGCTACTAATGGCCATAACTAAACCATTCCAGCTTTCTACCAATGAGCACAGAAATAACAGAGCTCTAACTTCATCATCAAATTTTACCCCTACAGAACTTAACTGACTGGTAACTGTATTAAAATAATTTAAATGGTCTGCAACAGATCCACCTTCCAACATCTTCATATTAAATAAACGTTTCATAAGAAATACCTTGTTTGAGGCCGAGGGTTTTTCATATAGTTTCGCCAACGCCTTAATCAAACCCTCAGTTGTTGTTTCCTTTGAAATATTGAAGGCTACTGACGCCGCGAGGCACAACCATACTGTTTTGAGTGCCTTTCTATTGAGAATCTCCCATTCTGTGTCTGTCATAGATTTCGGCTTCTTTGTTTTTCCGCTCAATGGTAGGTACAGATCTTTTTGATATAGATAATATTCCATCTGTATCTTCCACAGCGGGAAGTTTTAGCTGTTAAATTTCTCAACCCTAAATTTACCATCTTCCGCCATTGCTCCCACTCGAACCAGGAACCCTTATTTCCTACGAGTTTATTAGCCAAATAGACCTTCAGCTTTGATACCAGTTGTTAGAAAATTAAATATTATAGAGCAATGAAACACATAAAATATGCGGAAAACACAAGCACACAAAACACATAAAACCAAAGAGACACAGATATACGTGGTTCACCCAGTTTGGGCTACGTCCACCTCAAATAGCTAGTCCTTCCTTTCTATTATACAACAAAATGAAGAGACACAACCTACAACAGATCTGTTGTAATATCATATGTTCTCTCTCACATTCTCCCTATCTGTTTCTCGCTCTGAGAGTAAACACACAATCCATAGCCCCAATACAACACCCTCATAAAAGCAAGGGGTTGCCTTCTAGGGCAAAAAAACCCTAAACTAAACATAACTTCTACCATTAGATCATCCGCCTAATGAATGGCCCAGATTGACTAGAAATTACTATACTTTTACAAGGAAATTTTGCATCTTTTCTTAGCTTCGAGGTCCCTGCCCCCAAAACCCCCCGCCAGGGGGGGGCTCCATAAAGTCGCAGCCACCCCCCCTGGACCCCCCAGGCAGCATTTAATTACGGGTGGAATTGCGAACCCCATTAAGGTTCAGGGGTAAGACATTGTGATACAAAATAAACAAGATAATCAGGCTCCACACCCAACATCTCTTTCACTTCTTTCTTCTTTGTCATATGAAATGTTCCAAATCTGAAACTCTGTGATGCATAAGCTATATAACAGTCCTGTTATGATGAATAAGCTTAAAATATATGTAAGAAACACATAGAAATAATTTTTATCTACAACAGCAACTGGCATTTTGTTTCATGATCCGAAAAGTGGGGAAAAAGGGTGTATTATGCCCTAAAAAGGTTGTTTTCAGAAATTAGTGGAAAACTAGGCAGGGGAAATGGTTGGATATGATAGATTAGGTCATGAGGGACCTATGCTCCAAATTTAAGCTCAAACTAATGCTTCTAGCTATATTAAACAACTCCTCCTTTCCTGACGAGGCTAGAAAACACTGATTTCCCATGACTTTACTAAACAAAAATTTCTGAATACAGTGAGAGAATAATTCCCATGAGGGATTCCACATAAAATGATAAAATAAGTCTAATATTAATTATATATTAATAAAATGGCAGAGAAATGGAGGTTTAACATCATTTATACAATGAAAAAGACACCTGGCAAAGATTTCTGGCAAAATTCATGAATAACAAATAGTACTGTAGAAAATAATTCAGTTACTACATATTTTTATTAAAAATGGCTGTAAATGACATGAAATATCAGAATAATACAAAGATATGGCCCTAGGCCTCTTATTAGAACTCCCAGAGGGAAATGATCACCTCCTCCTCAAGGATATGCATCAAATCAAAGGGTGCAACTATGTTGCTGTTGCTGTTGCATAAAGGATGCATTTTTCTGAAGAAGATTGTCTTGTGGCTAAAAGTGGATGAATTTCCCCAAGCCAAATACTTAAATTAAGCTCAAATCCTTCTCTCTTGATCCCTTAAGCAAGCTGATCCAAAGAGGATGGAATTCCTACACAGGAATCCCTTGCACTATGCAGTGTAGCAACTCCAGCTAAACAACTTAAGTATGAAATTGGTCTCTAGACCAAAATATCTGAATACATAAATGAGTCTCCTTTGATGTTATGCCTTCCTTTTATCTTTGGTGAGCCTCCTCACCCCGGACCCCACACAATGTTGAGGTGAATTCTTCATGAAGCTTCCTCTTTGAAAACTGCACTGCCCTAGCTTGCTTCCCTCCTTTTGTGGCTGCGCTGTTGACTTTTTCAACTAATCCATCTCTAATGCCTCTTTCAGAATAGGGATATTCAATATAGTTTACATATTTGTGCCTTAGGCTGATCCTTGTTCACATTGAATCGATTTACTTAGGTGATCTCTTCCTCCTCAAGAATGCATGTTGACTTAGTTAAACTTGACTATGTCCTCATCTATTTTGCCCCTGTTCACACTTGTAAGTGTAAAATTCAGCTCCTAAAGTGATCCCCTTCCTTATTAAGGTGTAAATTATTCATATTTTATTATTCATGGGCCTCCTTACCCATTTATTCCTCTTCTAAGTGAAATTAGCAAAATCTGATGTTCCAAATTGCTATGTGCAATTTTGGGAACATTACATCATCTTCCTCTCTTTCAATGCTATCTTCATGTTCTAATTTATTAGGAGAAGGTGAAAGAGGAAGGTTTATTTGAGGAGATGATTCATGTGAAGACGATGAACCAAGGTCAGTGGAGGGTGATGGAGGTGTGCAAGGAGGAAGTTGAGATGATGATGGCAGAATTTGCAGAGGCATAGGCTACGGAGTTGTGAAATCATGATGGGTGATGAAAACCTCCCACGGGATGCCTTGTTGTCCTAGTTGGTTTGAGGCAATCAATTTGATGAGGGAATGATGAAAAAGGCTTGATATTTGTTGGGATGGAGGCCTCTTTTGCATGATGGAAGACATTTTCTCAATACTTTTACAAAGGTAGTAGGGAAAATGTAGCAGCTTGGTTTGGTGAAATGCATGAGGAGTCTTATGTGGTAGGAATAGACTCTGGAGAACCTACCCTCACAAGTGAAGTATTTCATAATGATCTTCATTAGGAGAGCATATTTGTCCACTAGATGAGAGAAGGGGAACATGGTTTCGAAACGATATTGACAACTTTGTTTCAAGAATGGGTGATAGTGGCTTAGGTCTAGATGCATTTATTTGAACCACCTTTCTCCTATGCAAGGTATTCCAGTGGCCATAGAGATGGCATTGGTGGTCAGCTCAAACTTCACCCCAGCTAGGTGTACTCAGTGGTTATGAAGGTTTAGGGAAAATATCTTGGTCAACTAAGGGTGATTGTGGATCTTTTGTACTTTGTCACAGAACTCTTAGGATCCAAATTCTTGAAAACAGGAAACTATAGTAGGAGAGGTCATTATTTCTTCAACGCTTACAGGTTTAAACCTATTTGGCTTCCCACCCTTCCTCTGTTGCTCTTTAGGCCTTTGTTTTGTATCACCACTATCAAAATTCTCTTCTTTAGACATTTTTTCCTTGACCCCTGCCTTAAGATGTTTAGAAAGAATTGACACTGCTTGTGGAATGATGTTAAAAGGGTGGATGATATGGTGAGGTTGCAATCATTTGAAGGTTCAGGAGTGTGGAGAACAAATATTTTCTTTAGGGTTTTACTTCCTTCTCTAAGTTCAACCTTCAATTTTCTTTATAATCCTACCCTTAGAAAAATAGAAACATGTGGAAAAAGCTCAAATACCTCTCAAAATATCTCCACAGATGAAGAAACATGCTCAAAAAATATGATTGGAAAGATGGGTACCTCCTACACAAATGGTCGGGCAACCCCTAAATGGAAAAGATCGTAGCACGGGTGCCCCCTACACGTGCTGTCGTGCAGTCCTGAACGTGGTCGGGTCACCTTCTGCATGTAGCCGTGTGCATCCTGGGCAGCCCTGAACATGTTTGGGTCACCTCCTGCACATAGTCGTGTGCCTCCTAAGCGGCCCTGAACGTGTTTGGGTCACTTCCTACATGTAGTCGTGTGCCTCCTGGGCGGCCCTAAGCATGGTAGGTCACTTCCTGAACGTTGGTTGGGAAAGTGCTGAATGAGTGGTTGTGTGTGCCCGAGCGGTCTTGAACGTGCAGGAGCGCAGCACCGATCAGTCGGATGCCTCCTGAATGCGCTATCGGGTGCCCTGGGCAGAGGCTACACGCAGCTGTTTCTACAGGCACGCATCACCTTTGTATAGGAGAGCACCTCCAAATATAAATTAGCATTGGGAGATGATACAAAAGCATAGTCCAGCTGCACGGGAGCGTAGCGCGATAATTTCTTCGCCCGAAAACTCAGCCAGAAAACCTATTTTCAGTGCTTGGATCTTTTTCCCTCAGTTTTTCATATGAAAATGATTTGAATGATAATTTTGTCTCTTATACCATTTTGAAGATATTTTTTAAAGAAAAAACCTGCTTTACTAAGGTTACTTCTGACCTTTTTTTCCTTTTTCTAATATTCTCTTTTCCTTTTGCAAGTGGTGTTATAAGGAGCAGTGATTTTTGACCCTCTCATTTCTTTTGGATTTTTGACACTTTTTCAAAAAAAAATTGGTAAACTGGTGATTCTGTTTGTTTTCTCCATTTTTACATATTGAACATATGCATCTCTCTTTGACTACTTAATTGATGTTGACTTTATTCAAGAGTTCTGTATCCTTCATACTAATACCCCATTCAATCTTATTTTCAACTTTTAGAGGCTTGCTTTCAAATGTCCTTTGGAAACCTCTTGGCCCTTTGATGGAGTTTTATGACCCTTTTTATCATTCCTGGAAAACTTTGGTATTACTTCGTGGTGTTGACACATATCTGTATTTGTGATTTATTGCATAGATATCTCACTGGGCAGTCACCTATTGTGCTAAATAGCTGCAACTCCATTGATACTCTTTGTAAATTTTGCCTTTGTTGTAGTGAAATGCTGTTGTCTTAACAAACCTTAGAGCTTATTTCCTGACATCATCTTATAATCTCTATCTGCAGTCACCAAAGAGGCTTTTCACTCTAGCTTCTTGTTTATTTGAATCTTTGATTTGTGCATAGTTGTGCTCCTGTGCCACTGTCTTCAGGATCTTATGTATTGGCTCTTTGATGGGTAGCACTTTTACAAAAAAATTCCATGAGACCATGATCCTCTTTGTGAAATTTTAGGCATGTTGTATCTCTTCTGTTGTGTAATGTCATTTATGAGTTTAGGCTTCTCTCTTTGCATATGTTCTACTGTTGATAACTATAATAGAGAATTCCTGCCAAAATGCTTTATCATAGGTAGATTGTTCTTTTGCAGGCTTTGATGCTTGATCAAGGAGATACCTTTGGAGGCCTTTGATGTCTTTGGACAATGATAATTTCACCTTTGTCTTCACTTGACTTCACCTTTGAATATCTGCAGAAACACTAAATTTAGAACCATGACAATGCATAACCTAGGAGACCCTATATGACTTATTGGAATGTCCTTTGAATAGGTCTTTGACTGAAAAGCTTGAATCAGGGTTTGGAGGTGAAGACAGGGTTTTGACACACTTTTATGCATTGTCATCCTAGACAAATAAACAAATTTGATATATCTAAAGGGCTTTAGAAAGGGAGTTTTGAAATCACCACTGCTTGAGGCACTTGGTGAGTAGAAGAAAAATATTGGGTTACTTGGCGAACCAAGGTGTGAAAATAGAGGGCTTAGGCAAACAGAGACAGAGTGTTATAGGCAGAGGTGGAAAACATAGTGAGAGCGAGGGACATCATTCCATGATTTGGTCTTCGGGGAGTGATAGGATGGCCATGTCTTGACAGAGTAGTAGGATAATGAAAAATTTATCCTAAGGATAATGAAGGAAGTGATATTTCTAGAACTCACAAGACTTCAATGAATTTTGTTTCTAAGAAATTACTGATGACTAAAAAACCCGACCCTTTTTATTAATCCGAGCCCTTTTTATTTTTAGCCCCCATGCCATATACCATAACCCCGCCTATTTTCATAACCCCCTCTTTAATGTTTTTTAAGCCCCCCGCATCTTATTCAAAACCCCTCATAAAACTTTCTTTTACCTATTAAAAGGGCACATTCATTGGTTTATTGAACCCCTGGGCCCCACTTTCCATTTAAAACTCGCGCCCCATTCATATTCCGCCATATGTCACCTAGGCTTGCCCTTTCAAACTTTCCCGCTGCTCCCAAAACTTGCGAACACCATTGATCTTATTCCCCAAGATCCAACGGTCGATCGCTCTCATCGCAAATAAAATGGCACGGGGGTTAAACAAACTCCAACCACATGAAATATGATGTATTTTCCTGCCACTTGGCATTTGCTGAGTGGAATTGCATGCCCATTCCCAAAACCGTTACCGCCTCCCCAATTATGCAAAAACCACCTTTCATGCTCCCAAAAATCGCTTTCTCTTCTCCTGCCAAAATTCAAACCGCTTCCTTTGTTTGAACTTCCCACAGATTTCTACCTACAGAACCAAGCCCCGATTCACCATTTTTTCCCATGTAAAAGCTCCAAATCCTGAAAAACCCCCTGTAAACGTAGAAATCCCTCCAAACCCAGGTTTTCAAGCTAATTTCTTGTTTTGTGTGCAGGTTTAATGGCAAAAGCGCATAAAACCCATTCCATAGGTCCAAGAATGTTTAAATCAATGTCTGGGTGATGATCCAGAGATTTATTTCATTTCTAAAGAGACTAGAGGTGTAAAAATAAAGTTTAAACCCAATGAATCATGATCATTGGTGTTATTTAAACCCTCTAGCAGCAGAAGAATGCATCCCTACGTAGAGAACACAGACATACAGAGACATAGTGAAGAAATAAAACAATCAAAGGACTGTGAAGAAGGAGTGAAGATTAAAGGGATAATTATATATCAAGGAAAAATCAGAAAATTAGCCATAAAGCAGAGATTAAGGATGATGAAGACAGAAAACAAAGGTTAAAGGATTAAATGTTAAAATTAAAAGGGTTGATAAAGCAATAATAAATAAAGGCACAATCAAAGAAAAATGACATTGAAACAAAAATTTAAAGGAAAAACTAGAGTTTAGAAGCCTAAATAGGAATTAAAGATAAAATAGAGGCTGATTAGCACAAAAACACAATTCGAAGGATCAAATCCAAACATTTACTTCTTTAGAAGGATATTTTGCCAACTACAGCATGATTTATTTCAATAAAGTATCAAATATTTATTACAAACAGAAAAATATATTCTTTATCTACCCATCAATTATTCTAAAGCTATTGAGAAAAGCGTTAAAGTCAAACATTTCACAAAAATTAAATCAAAAGTTACGTTAGGAGTTATTATTTCGGAGAAACACCTTCATATATTTTTACCTTGGGCCTTGCATGGTCTCAAAGGTCAAGAACTCATTAAATCTGTAATAAATGACCTCTAAACCTTAGCTTAGAACCACCTCCTCATTTTGTAGATAAATACTGCATGTGAGCTTCATTTTTAGTGTTGGTTATTTGGTGGTTATTTGACTTATTTCTATTTTTGAGCTAGTTGAGGACTGCTAGGCTGCATTTGAGAAAGCTCCGAGTTGCAAAAATCTATTGTACATGGAGTAATGTAACTATTTTCATCATCAGTAATACAAGCACATTCACAGGATTCTTGAGCTATGTTAATGGTGAATTTTTCCTTCTTTGTCATTGTTTTTCTTTTGTTTACCATTCTGTCCATATTCTCTGATAAAAGAACAAAAGTTTTAGAGTAGGATATGCTATCTTGGCACCCTATTTTTGTCTGCATTCTTTATCTTAGTGTTTTCTTCTACAAGGTCTGATTGAAAAATTCATAATTTCTCTCCAATTCCATCTAGCTTGTTTTCTTAGAAATTATTTAATAGATTCAAGCCAAAGAAGTCTATGGTAAGCCCTGTCCTTTGGTGTAGCTTGAAATATTGTTTTTAAGGCCTTTCTTTGAATTATACTTAGTAGAGTCTAAACTAGGGAAGTATATGGTATGCCCTATCCTCTGGTCTTCCTCGAAATGTTTCTTTGAAGGTCTTTTGAGTGTTGAGTTAAATAATATAGGTTTAGCTTGCTCTTTAGATGCTCTCATTGTTATCTTAAATGTTTTCTTTATCTGAAAGTAATTCTAGGATTGCTAGATTGTTGTCTTAAAGGTTTTCTTATTAAAATTTGGCCAAAGAAGTCTATGGTATGCCCTGTCCTTTGGTTTGACTCAAACAATTACCTAAAAGGATTTTCTTGTTAAAGTAGAGCTAGACGATTCTTAACTGACTATAGCTTTGCAACCTTCACAACTTATTGTTATTTCATATCACAAGCTAATCTAAGAGATCCACTTGATATAGTTAGCTTGCCCTATGAAAACCCTTGCAGAGTTGATGAATAATTAAATCCTTTTATGGCTCCATAGCCTAATGGATTAATGTTTTCTCATGGGCTATCTGTTCAGCTAAAGCATTCCCTCAATTAGTCACACCATTGATCTGTCAACTTATCAATTAATCAACCAAAAAAAATAAGTCCTTAGAACTTCATAACTAGCCTAATATCGTAAAACAAGAGTACAAAGACATATCATTTGAAAACACATATATAAATACATCCCTCTCTGAATCTAGGAAGGCTAGGTCCTAGGATTCCAAAGTGGTTCTGATGTGGCCCCTACAATGTTTGTTCTTGCTAATATTTCAAATCAGAGGGAGAGAACATAGTGGCGACCGTACTAGGGAATATTGAGTAATAAACAACCTCAAAACTAAGAAAACCTCAAATTAAACTTATATGAATCAAGTGTTAGCCAAGAATGGCTCCTGGTTACTGATGGTGGAAAATAGGTAGCCATAAAACAATTAAAAATCCTCCACCTGGTGACTCCACTGGTTTTCAGTAGGCTTTCTAACTCTAATATTTTTCCATAGACTCCACTGGGAAACTTATTTTATCATAAGAACATCAACAACACCCAGTCAAGAACACTTTGTGGATTAAGTATCTCTTTTACAGATTGGTTTATCCATTGATACTATTATACTTTTCCAACCTTTATAATTTTTTGGGTCCAAAGTTCCAACTTCTAGAAGAATCCATACCAGATCCCATCCTGACCCAAATCCTCCTGCAATAGTTGAAAATCCTGAAAGCATCCTTAGGAAGTCTCTTAGATCCAAAATTTCAGTCGTTAGCAGACCAATCCACAAAGCATGTTCCGTACTTGAAAACCTTAAATAATTGTAGAATATTCTACCTGACTCACCCCTAGAACAAAGTTTGTCTAGGACTAGCTCTCAGAGTTGGATAACATAGATAGTTTTAGATCCATCTACCCTACAACAGAATTATGTTGTACTAACTTCATCTCCCACTGTTCACCTTCATCCATTTAACCATGTACCTCCTTTTGTAAACCCTCCACTTGTTAGCCCTCCACTCTTTCCACAACCTTATATCATGGCAACATGGTATGCTCCCTTAGTCCTTCCTTTACCTTTAGTTGTTCTACCATAGGACTATCAGTCCAATATTCCTCTATATGATCCTAGTAGTTATACTACTACTCAACAACATGTGGACATAATTAATGGCTACTTTGAAAGACAAGAGATAGATGATGAAACTTTTAAACTTAGAATGTTTGCTCAAATCTTAGGGGGAGAGGCAATAAAATGGTTTAAAGGCTTAACCCCTAATAGCATAAATGAAATCCCTGATTTTCATCAACTATTATTAAACAAATGGGAAGTCAAGAAAAATCCTCTTCAAATACTGTCATAGTATGATAAACTTAAGAGAAATGTTGGAGAGAGTGTCCAAGACTAATTCACTAGATTCAATAGTGTATACAATTCACTCCCTACCCACATGAAACCCCCACAAGACCTAGCCCTAGTAAAATTTCTAGATGGATTTGATCTAGACATGTCTTATCAATTGAGAGAAAGAGACTCCCTCACCTTATAAGACATGAAAAGGGGAGCAGTAAGTGTAGAATCCAACCTAAATGCTAAAAGGGATATATTGATAATAGAGAAGAATTTTACTTACAAAGAGGAAACTATGGTCTCCACATCTGATGCTAAAATTGACAGCCTAGTTAGGAAAATGGAAAGGATGATGGAGAGAATAAAAATGAATGAGAGAGCTTATCCTAGAGAAAACCAAACAACTCCTCAAAAGAGAAATCAAAATTAGAACCAAAACCAAAACTTCAGAAGAAATCTCCCTCAAATTAGACAAAGAGGTCTTGATCAACAAATCATTCCTCCTTTCCAACAAAACTATGCTGATGAAGATGAGAGGGTAATAGAAGAAACAGAGGAAGACCACATAAATCTAATGGGAGTAAAAAATGAGGATAATGTTTTCCTCACTGAGGAGGAATAAGGAATATTTGTACCTTATGAGGAAGAAAGCCTGGAATCTGAAGACTACAAACAACGCTTTGAAAATGCCATCATGGAAGTACACATACAATATGACCTCAGAAGCAATAAGAACCAAGACACTACCAAAAGAAAGATCTATGAAATTTCTGCTAGCAATAATCCTGAAAACATTTCTAAAAAGACAGAAGAAAACACTAACATAGTGGATGAAATTTTTGATAAAAATAGAGGTAAAAACAACCAACCTAGTGGCAAACAAATTGGTGACCAAAGTAGCACTAGAAACTCAGCTAATGCTCCTAATAAAAATATGTTAACTGTTGTTCCTAATAAAAACCAGCAAGCTGAAATTGTTGTGAAAACAATGTCTGAAAAGGCTGATTTGAAAATTTCAGAAACTCAGACACCTTTCAGTATAGAGAATGAAATTGCCAGGATTAAAATCTTTATTCCTCTTACTAAATTAATCGCTGTATATAAATCACAACTTTTTAAAGCTTTAAACATAGGAGAAAATGCAAATTCTATTAATTTAAATGATGACAAACCTGAAATTCTGTTTGGATCAGAAGTGGAAGGAAAATTTCAAGAGGGAGGTGTTCCTCCATTTTATGTCAGCTTAAGTATCCATGATAAAACTCCATGCCATGTTAGAATCTGGTGATTCACACAACCTTATGCCAAAAGTAGTGATGGAAAGACTAGGCCTTGAAATAACTATACCTTACAAAGATTTATACTCTTTTGATTCCAACATAGTTAAATGTCTAGGACTAATCAAAGATCTATGTGTCAACTTAGCACAAATACCAGCTAATATCCTAGTAATGGATATTGTAGTGGCTGATATACCTCCTAAATATGGCATGTTCCTTTCAAGATCATGGGGTGCTAAACTCCAAGGTACTCTACAAATAGACATGACCTATGCTACCATCCCTGTCTTTAGTGAACTAAGAAGACTATATAGGGAAACTCATATGAAATACATGGTCAACAAGCAAGTAAAGCCAAATAACTCCCCTCTTTATTCCATCGATACAGACCTTGATTCATTTATTGTTTATAATGATGAAAACCTTAATGAAAAAGTGACAGTAAATGAGAAAGAAAGTATAGAAGAAGTGGAAAAAGAGGTGGAACAGTCAAAATAGTTTTCCCAAACATAACATTATAGAAAACATAGTGGAGATCATGGAAAACAAAGCAACCATCAACAGAGGGTTGACCCTGAAAAACAAATAAAAAACATTCAATATAGAGGAAAACACTAGGAAAAAAACAATGACAAACATAGTGCAGACCCTAAAGAACAACATGGTGAACAACACAGTGGTAGCCACTATAAAAAACATAATGGGGACCATGACCAACTCAATGAAAAATCTGAAATTGAACCTCTTTGGAGTATGAGCTTTGATGGTTCTTGTACAAAAAATTGTTGAGGAGGAGGCATATGGGTGCATAACACAGAGAATAATCATGCATAAGGTCACTCATACAATCTAAACTTTCAATTCACAAATAACATAGCTGAATATGAGGCACTCCTCTTAGGACTACACTTTGTAATATTCAAAATATGGAACAGCTTAGTAAGCCTGCTGAAATAATGCACTTCTGAGAATTCTATGCATAGAAATGAGTTTTCAACTCCTGGATCCCCTAGATCAGCTCATCTAAGATGTAAATCTAGAAGGAGAAAAAAAAAATCAGACTAGGTGGGTTAAACAGATCTACCACAAACTAGTCTAGCTAAAAATCACCCAGAGAGAGGGGCTGCAGCTATATGCAAAAGACTGCTTCAGAAATAACGCAGATCCACTGAAGAAAAATAGGAGGCTGATATGAAGGTTCATAAATCATATATATAACATAAAATTAGATGTTCTTTACAGCCCATACAGTATACAAGAGAAATAATGAGATTATATAGCAAAAATCCTCAGAAATGAGGTGCTACAACCACAAGAAAATACTAACCATGACAACGTTATTTTTAGGAGTTGACATAGCAGTTTATTAATCTTCAAATCTAGAGAATATCTGTACATAAAGATTTATATCTAATACAGATCTGTGTACAGGAAATGCTGATCTATACATTCCCCTTGGGGTTTTGTGCAAAACATGAAGCACTGAGAGTAGATCTGAGATCTAAGCTTGCAGATCTGTAGAATGATTTAGAAATTTATGAATAATGCAATGGTATAGCAGATCAGATCTGAAGCTAACATGGATTGGATGGACAATCCATGGATCACCACAGTGAGAGGAAGAATCCCAACACCGGAGATCTCTCCTCCAAAATGTAGACAAAACATCCTGCAGCTGTAGATCAGAAAATAACGCTGTCCATGGAGAGAAACAACGTTGTAGCCTATGAGAATCATTTGTCCTGATTCGAAGATGTAAATATGAAGCACAATCAGCCAATGAACTCTTCTAGGAGGTTAAAAGACACACTCACTGAGAAGAGACATTAGTATAAGCTAGATCAGAGCAGATCTAGTTTCTTCCACTGCTGCAACTCACAAGGACAACCCAACCATAAACAACATCAGCGCTGTAGGTGTAAGGTGATCTTGACCTAAAAGCCTGATGTGGAAAAGATAGCACAAGTCTCCTCCAAGAGCTGCTCAAGGAAGGAGGTGGGATTCCTGAATAGGAAGACCAAAGAAGGGGTGTCTGAGCAGAAAATACCTTCAAAAAATGATAATCTTCAACAACCCTCTCTTGTTGCTCTCCTCCTCCTTTTATAATATTGGAGTCTTGGCAAAACCCTAAACCACTTCATTAGTGTAGCCCCTTTCACATTTAGAATCTCCTTCTAGAACTATGATGTCCCTCAAGGAGGTTCAATGCATCTAGACTATGCTGTTGAATAGGTCAAAGGTGACCCATTCTTGTGATTTGGACCCATTCACACCTACAATATTTTATTTACATAGCCCAGATATGTCTCTGTTCACATAGCCATTGATTTATTCTTAGTTTTTAGGAGTTTTAGATGTCCTCCTTTACAATTTATTCATCAATCATGAAATGAAAAATAAACAAGACAAAATTAATATTCCTATTAGCTATAAGCTAATTTAGGAATATTAGAGTCTCCCCCTCCCAAATGTTGCTTGTCCTTAAGTGTAATATCCCAAAATGGGAACTGTCATCAAGGGATGACTGGAAAATACATTTTCCAGGAATGGCTACTACAGAAATAAAAATCATAATTTGGATCCCTTATATCTGAGTATCTAAGTCCTAAATACAAGAGAGTATCAAAAATAAATCTTTCTAGGTGGGTTAAACAAATCTCCCACACCTAGTTTCCTTGAAAATATGCCCCAAAGAGGGACTGCAGTAATGGATATGCTGCATCAAATAAGCTCATAGGAAATGTTAGAAACACATAGCCATCAATCAAAGCTACAGCAGCAAACTATACTTCATTTTATGAGCCAAAAGTTGGGGAAACACAACAATTTATGCCCTAGAAAGGTTAATTTCAAATATGAACATAAAAATAAGGGAAAGTGACAGTGGGATATCATAGCTTAGGTCATAAGAGACTTACATATCAAATTTCAGGCCAAAAACATGACTCTATCTATGTTAAACAGTTCCACCACCCCCGATATAGCTTAAAAATGCCCAATCCCCATGATTTGTGGTATGCAGAAATTTTTGAAGCACGGGAAAAATGATTTTTTGAAGGTGATGATTGTGATATAGTATGGAATTCATTAAATCATATCTATAGCATTGTTTATACAATTTTCAATAGGTAAACAGAAGAATTACATGAAGAACCCCTCAAGATTGAGGTGCTGCAACAAAAAGATGGGACTGCAAAGCCTAAAAACGTTATTTTATTGATGCTGCAGCTGATATATATTACACATCATATCTAGAGAATATATTTACACTAAAACATCAATCCAATACATATTTTTGTACTAGATGGGCTCCTTAATACATTCCCCTTGGGGATCTGAGTAAATCATGAACATCAATGAGTAGATATAAAATATAAGTTGCAGTCCTACAGTAATATTCAGGAATTTTTTAGTAAATAGAACCTGATTCAAATCAGATCTGAAATTAACATGGATTGGATGGCCAATCCATGGATCACCATAGTGCAAGGAAAACCCCTCAACACCAGAGATCACTCCTCCAAAACATTCCTCAAAACCCCTGCAACTTCCCTCTTGTAGATAACGGAGTTATGGTAGAGAAACTGCATTGTTTGCTTCAATACTGAATATTCCTGATGCCTAGATCTAAAAATGTAGCTCCAATTATCCAATACACTCTTCTAGCAGGTTAAAAGACACACTCACTGAGAAAAGGCACTAGATTTTCCTAGATCTGAATAGATATAGCTTCCACTACTGTAGCTTACAAAAAAAATCAAACCCTTAACAGGATCTGAACTGTGGTTGGAAGATGAAGCTTTTCCCAAGCTTGATATTGGACAAGATAGAAAAAGTCTCCTCCAAGAGCTACTCAAGAAAGGAGGTAGGATTCTCGACTAGGAACACCCAAGTGCTAAACAGCACTATTCTCAGCTAAAGAGCTAGAGAATGAGGTTTGTCTAAATAGACAATACCTTCAAAAATATCAAATGATAAACCCCTCCCTTGGTGTCATCATCCTTCTTTTATAATGTGGGAGCCTTGCCAAACCCTAAACCACCTTGATGATTTATCCTCATTCACATCAGTGACCTCCAACATGAACTGTGTTGTGCCTTTAGGAGATACATTGCATGTAGACAATGTTGTGGATTTGGTCCTGTTGACCCAGTCAAGTGGCCTAGCCTTATTCACACTTAATTTTTTTTTATGAAAGTAGCTCAGATTTATCTTGTTTCACATTGAGCATTTATTTATTTTGATGTTTAGGAGTCATTATTGGTCCTCCTTTACAATTTTATTCATAAGTATGAAAAACAAAACAAAATTGAATATTCCTATTAGCTTGGGCTAATTAGGAATATTATAGTCCTCCCCCTTAAAAATGTTGCTTGTCCTCAAGAAACTGCAAGGTAGAGCAAAATTTCTCCCCCCCTCTTCTTGTGGCATCATCAATGGATCCCACCATGGCTGAAAATGATAGGCAATGAATATGTCCTCCAATGATTCCCTCCAAGTGTATGATAAAAAAGTGTACATCATGAGAAAATGGAAGGTACAAGTGGTGATATCCTTGTTGCTCAGTGTCCTCCTCAAGGTAGGAGTGATGAAAACATGGGAATTCTTGTTCCCAATGAGTGACTCCCTCACCCATGCAATCATCCAAATTAAATGAATCATTCTAGGTAGCTCTTCAAAGAAAACTTCAACCTCGGATCTATTCAATGTCTTGGGGCTGAATGGAGAGTTTAGATTTGTCCATCCAAGTAGTTTCTCCCTCCATTTATGGTAAGTGTGTGGACATTGCTGATATTGAGCTGGAATATTATGGCCTCCAAGATTGGCCCAAGCTACCCCACAAAATGAATCAACCATGAAGTGCCTCCTCAAATAATGCATGTTCTCCCAATGACTCCTCCTACATGAAGGAAAGAGGTGTGATATGGCAATCATGGTATTCCCATTTTTTCTCCTGAAACATACATCATGTGAAATAGGGAGAATCATACTCCCAATGGGCATATTCATCTTCAAGCCCACTCTCGAAACAAAGCTTCCCATGAGCAAAAACATATCAGCAATATATGGAAGCAAAATAAAATGAAAACAAGTTGCCAAATGACAACCGGAGAGTGAAACATAGTTCCACTCATGGAACTAGCATAGTGCATCCTTTTCCTGCATAAAACCAAACAATAACAAGTGCTTTTCCAGCCACTTGTTTGCTGCCACAATCATTTTACCAGATAGCATCATGAAAGTACAAAGTGGTGTCAATGGTGCACACCAAAAATCATGTGGCTTCCCCCACAAACCACCAATGAGATAGCCAATCTCAGTTCTACAAAAGGCTGCAAGTACATCATTATATAATATGCAAGAAGGAACAACTCTTCTTGATACATCATGCTGCTTAAATAAGGAAAAGAAGTACAATACAAAATGTGAAATTATACCTCCTCCATCATGCACTTGAGATCTTGAGCTGAAATGGCTCAACTAGAATTTCTCCCTCACCTCCAGAGAGTAGGGAAGTGGATGTGACTTCCTCTTCATTACCATCTGGGCTATGCTTCTCTCCATATGCTGAAATATGTCATGCTAGATGCCCTCCCAAGTGAGCTCCTCCACCAACTGGAAATATGCATCAAAGTGCATAGAAGAGAAGTCCTCATGTGCTGCATGTAGCAGCTTCTACTTGAGACTATAAGATCTAGTCAAGAATATCCTGCTATAGGAATAGATGACCACATCATCCACTATGTATCTATCGTCTCCATCCAGGTCATCAAGAATCATGCATGCACCAAGATCCTTGGAGTACTCTACCAAAAGTTGAGACCTCCAATAGGGATCAATCCTCCTAACAGACAGCGCTAGTGATCTAGCATATGAAGCTCTTCATGCTGCTACATGCTACTTTAACATCCATCATGCCAAAGTCATCCTCCAAACTCCTCACCTCCCTGGAATCCAATAATGGTGAGCCAAGAGGCAAGATGTCTCTCACCAATTCTAGATTTGGTGGCCTCCCAGGTGGAATGCCTCCATGTAGTGAGACATCAAAATCTAAAGTGGACTGCATGTTTGAGTGGAATGATTTTTCCCTCTCTTCTCTACGCAGTCCAGTCTCCTTCCTTTGTGTAGAATTATTCTAAAATATATAAGGGTGAATTCTCATCATCCCTTGATGCTGATCCTTCTCCTCTTCTTCCATGTGTGAGAATGCCTCATCCTCAATGAGAGACCCTTGATATCGGTTATCCCTTGAAGAAAAGGACTCAATCTCTTCAAAAATAGAAGAGGCCTCTTCAAGAAATGAGGAACTTTCCCTTGGAAAGCTATATTGCATGTTTTTATCCCCTTTAAAATTATGGAGTGGAGTTGGTTCAATAGCTCTCTCCAACTCATGCAAAGTGTTTGAGTCTTTGCTTTAAAAAAATGATGGTTCACAATGTTCTTTATCAAATCTCCTCATCAATCCTTTAGTGAACTCAACATAATTTTCTACATTTGCATGAAAAAATGAAGTAGAATCATTAAACCACCAATCATGGGCCATACCTTTGAGGTGCAGCGCTTCTACTCTGATGGCTTCCTTCTTTGAAACTTGATGTATCTGAAAATCAGAATCTAGCTCTTCTACCCAAGCTTTTACCGTGCACCGTTCTGATCCATTAAAGTGAGATAGGAAGATTCTACCTCTCTTTCTTCTCATGTGGCTGTTGGATATTGCCTCCTTGAGTTTGCAAAACCCTTGGAAGTCTAAGTGCTCTTTGAATCTCCATGATTGAGATTGATACTCCTAAAGATAGTGACTCAAGGTCTCTTCCCTTGGTGCATCTTCTTCCTCCATCCTTATTGCAGTCAATGTGGGCAATAGACTGCACTATGGATCTGTATGTGTGGCTGAATGCCCACAACCATCATGTGAATAGCTAGGGCTTGTTTCAAACCCTTCCAGAAATCTTCTACACTCCTCACCTTCCATCTCCTTGAGATATCTTTAATACCTTCCAAGGTTTGGAAAAGAAGCAGGGAAACCTCCTCTTCCATCATTCCTGTTGAGATTGCAACAAGATGATGAGCTTAGTGGAAAGGAGTCGCCTTCACTAAGTGGGTCCACAGGCTATTTTTGACGCAAAGTCTATTTTTAGACATATGGATCATGTTCTATGAGTTGCAGGATGCTATTTTTGGATGGTTGGTCAAGTCGGAAAAAATAGATGGACTTCTATTTTTAGACATACTGGGCGGAATCTATTTTTAGATTGCCAGTCTAAAAATAGATATGTCGAATATTATTAGCTCTTAATAATATTTAGACTCTAAAAATTATCTTATTCTCTTGGAGCACTTTAGTTAAGTGCACAGATGTGGCACAGGAGCTGACAGAAGGAATTACGCTATTCCTGAGGGTTAAGTGGAGCTATTGCATGGATACTTCAGTTAGAACTCATGTGACAGAGTTTGGTGGAGTTGATTGAGGAAGTTAGTGGAGTCGTATTCAGTTTAACTAATCTAAACATAGTTGAGCTATTTTTATTCAGTTTAACTAATTGATACAATTAGTGAGAGTGGTGTGAATTAATTATTAGTTAATTCACTAATTATAAACTCATAAATCAACTAAAGAATGCATCAGTTAACTTCAGTGCATGGACAGTTTCAGTGGAGACCAGTGCAAGAATAGGTGAAAGAGCAGGTTAACTATTAGTTGTGACTATACTGTTGCTATTTGCAACACACAGATAGGTGGAGTAGCCCATGAGGATTGCACAGTTCAAGCCAGGTGGTTTATCTATTTAATGAAGCCATCCCATAGCATTAATTACGCAATAGAGGCTGGCTATCAAGTGGAAAAATATTGGAGCATGTGTTTTGCTAGATCTAGCTTGATAGTGTGTAGCAATTGAGGGTGTGCATGAGAGCTTGTGAGGAGCTTTTGTACTATGATTGTTACATGATCTCCATGAAATATAATATACATATAGTTGGGGTTTTCAGCTTTAAGCTTTCCCATTAAATACTGTGTTCATATGTGTGATTGTTTGTGGTTTTAATGTGTGCATGCAATTGATTTTATTTCTGCAATTAATGATCAATGATAGAAGAGATTATGTATTATGCATGAAGCTAAAATAGTGTGTGATTAGGAGAATCTTGGTGAATAATATATCAGTTATTCAAATTTCTACATGGTATCAGAGGGATATTGATCATTGGAGCAATCGCAAAACATTGAAGTAGTTGAGTTTTG
The DNA here is from genome assembly GCA_034641835.2 of Pinus albicaulis. NCBI lineage: Eukaryota > Viridiplantae > Streptophyta > Pinopsida > Pinales > Pinaceae > Pinus > Pinus albicaulis. The sequence continues at coordinate 79,728,227 of CM076576.1, forward strand.
TGCTGGCAGAATTCGAATTTGCAGTAGTGTTTTCTTGGTGTCGAAGTTGAGGTGTCTTTCAACGGATTGCGATTGGAGTATGCCCTTGAGGGCAGCTTGAATTATATTGCATGGAAGGACAGGATGGAGGCAGTGCTGGATGACAATGGGTTGAAGGAGTTCATAGATGCAGAAATTCCAAAACCTGCTTCTAGCGATGCTGCCGCACTTGACACATGGCAAAAGAAGACAAAAAAGTGTCGAAGGATTCTATTGGAAGGTGTGAAGGATCACATAGTATCCAGAATTCATGGTAAGGCTTCCCCATTCTTGATGTGGAAAGCTTTGATAGATTTATTTCAAATCGAGAGTGACCAGAGGAATTTGGCACTCAAGGATAAACTCAGGAACATAAAGATGGAGAAAGGCGACAGTATGCCCAAGTACCTCACGAATTTCATCCAATGCAGGGATGAGCTGGGAAGTGTGGGGGTGACTATTTATGACGAGGAATTGGTGAGATTGGCTCTCCTTGTGCTTCTGAAGAGTTGGAATTCCTATCAGGACTCTGTCAATGGTCGGGAGAAATTGCCAGGATGGGAGCGACTTTGGTTGGATCTTGTGCAAGAGGAGATAAGGCGGAGTACCAGGGACGAATCGTCATCAAATAATTCTGATGAATAGAATTGCGCTTTGGCTGCCAAAGAAAAGAAGGGGAAGAGCAAGAAAGCTTCTCATTCTGGTGCGAAAGGCAAGAAGCAGGACATGTCCAAGGTGAAGTGCTTTCACTGTCACCAACACGGATATTACGCCACTAGTTGTCCTCAGAAGAAGAAAAATAAGCAGGCTGCTGGATCTACAACTGGAGTGGCCTTAGCCTCACAGTTTGAGCTGGATTTTTCGTTGATCGCATGCTTGGTCTCAGGTATGATGGGATCAGTGTGGTTTATTGACAGTGGTGCATCTTTTCACATGATAGGAGATCAAGATTTGTTTACTGATCTGGATGAGAAAGATCTTGGAGTGCACATCGAGATGGGTGATGATGGTAGATACAATGCGACCAGTATCGGTACCATTTCCTTTGAGAGGGAGTCTGGTAAACCCTTTGTATTGAAGTAATTGATGCATGTTCCAGGATTGAAGAATAATCTTATCTCTGTGGCAATGTTAGAAGACAAGGGATATGATGTTGTATTTAACAAAGGAAAGGCTTTCCTGCACAGTAAGGAAACTGGTGAGACCCAGAGGATAGGGGTTCAAGTTAATAACCTTTTATCAATTGCAGGTAGATGGATGCGTAGCAATGGCAGGCAAGGCAGAAGGAGTGGTGAGCCAGGATGATGGTGAGTTGTGGCACCAGAGATTGGGCCACCTTCACCATGGAGCTTTGAAGATACTGCAGCAGAATTCTATTGGGCTTCCTAAAGGCACTCTTTCGCAGTCAGATCAGTGCAACGGGTGTACCTTGGGAAAATTTGTGAGAGCCACCTTTCACGAGAAGGATATTTGTGCCACGACAATCCTTGAGAGAATTCACACAGATGTGTGTGCACCTTTCTCAGTAGCTTCGACAGCAAAGCACAGGTATTATGTGATATTTATTGATGATTTTTCTCGTAAGTGTTGGATCTTCTTCATGCAGAAGAAAATCGAGACATACTCAAAGTTCTGTGAGTTCAAGGCACTAGTTGAGAAAGAATCGGGGAAGCAGGTGAAGAATCTTAGGAGCGACAATGGTGGTGAATTCATCTCTGGCAAATTCAAGGACTTTTGCAGCGTAGAAGGAATTCGAAGAGAGCTCATAGCACCTCATAACCCATAGCAGAACAGGGTTTCTGAGTGGAAGAGCACAATGATCGTGGGTGTTGCACGGGTGATGTTGCATGATCAGGGCCTACCCATACACTTGTGGGCAGAGGCATGCAATACTACAGTATATGTGCAGAACCGTTATCCTCACAGGATACTTGGCATGAGTACACCTGAGGAGGCGTTTTCTGGTAGGAGGCCTGATATTTCCCATTTGAGGATTTTTGGTTCACCTGTTTACATTCATGTGACGAAGTATTCCAGGAAGAATCTAGAGCCAACTGCGAAGGTTGGTTTCTGGGGTACATTGGTACGCCCCACAACTATCGTGTATATTTTCCTGACAGTCGCAAGACTGTTGTGCGACGGGATATAAAATTTCAGCAGGAGAAAGCCATGAAGTGTTCGCTTGAGAGGGAGCCACACTTGCATGCCAATGAGGAGCTATTAGTTCCTAAGGATGAGTCTCAGGATGTGGATCAGCCACAAGATGAGGTTCATGGAGTGGAAGAGACCACTCAGGCAGGGCCAACCATCAAAGGGTGGAAGCACACTACAGAAGCTGAGCGACTGGCTCAAGATGCAGAGAAGGTTGTAGGAGCACCTACATCACAGCGCAGACACGGACAGTCACCTCACCGGTATACTGGATACATGGCTCTTATGAGAAAGTGTATCATGACAGAGCCATCCTCTTTCGAGGAAGCTGTGGAGGACCCCGCATGGGTAGATTCCATGGTGGAAGAGTATGATTCGATTTCAGAAACAGTGCATGGGAGATTGTCCTGAGGCCGGAAGGGAAATCAGTGGTGGGTTCGAGATGAATCTACAAAGTGAAGCAAGCAGCTGACGGGAGTGTAGAGAAGTACAAGGCAAGATTTGTTGCCCGAGGCTTTTCATAGATTGAGGGGATCGATTATGAGGAGACCTTTGCACCTGTCGCAAGGTATTCTTCCATACAGATGATTCTTGCTCTCTTAGCGTAGATTGGGTGGCACATTCATCAGATGGATGTGAAGACTGCGTTCCTCAACGGGGTGATTGAGGAGGAGGTGTACATAGAGCAGCCCGAAGGTTTCGAGATCTTCAGCTTCGAGTCGCATGTGTGTAGGCTCAAGAGAGCGTTGTATGGGTTGAAACAAGCACCTCGTGCTTGGTACACACGGATAGACAGTTATTTCACTGGACTTGGATTCTCTAAGAGTGAGGCGGATCCTAACCTATACCAGATTGTGGTGGAGGGTAAGTTGCTGATCATTGTACTTTATGTAGATGATTTGATTTTGACAGGTGATGAGTTGTTGATACTCTCATGCAAGGATGATCTTGCAAAGGAGTTTGAGATGAAGGACTTGGGCCTCCTTCATTATTTCTTGGGATTGGAAATTTGGCAGTGCAGTGATGGACTGTTTGTTTCTCAGGGTAAGTATGCCCGGGAGATACTGGAGAAGTTCAACATGCATGGCTGCAAGCCTGTTGATACTCCTCTTCCTGGTGGATGGAGGAAGGAGGATGCTACTTCAGCGGAGGTAGTGGATGCCACTGTTTATCGACACGTGGTGGGGTCGCTCATGTATCTTGTCAATACACGACCCGACATATGTTATGCTGTTAACCATCTTTCACAAGCTATGGTTAAGTCCACCAAGCTCTTCTGGAGGGCAGGCAAGCATGTATTGAGATATCTCAGAGGCACATCGTGATATGGATTATGGTGTCAGCATAACAAGGAGGTGAAGCCGTGTGGTCGGTGGATGCAAATTGGGCAGGGAGCCCAATGGACCGAAAGAGCACATCTAGAGGAGTTTTCAGCATTGGGTCGACAGCAGTTTCCTGGTACAGCAGGAAGCAGAGATCCGTGGCACTCAGTTCAGCAGAGGCCGAGTACATGGCAGCAAGTTTGGCTGCATACGAGGCTATATGGATGAGGAAGATCCCTGGTCGGGTCAGGTTAGCCTCCTATACCAATAGGTTTCATCTTTCATGATTGTCTTGATTAAACCATGGAATATGTTCAAACCTTCTTTCTTGAGCAAAGGTGTTCCATATTCTTGAAAAACCAAAAAATCAAAAAAATTAAAAAAATGTAAAGAGGGTATACCCTAAAAGAAAGATCAAAGGGTAAGAAAAATAAAAGTGGTCAAAAAAGAGAAAAAAATGAACCCCAAGAAAAATAGACCAAGGAAAGTGTGCAAATCCAAATGCCACTACTATTTTATTTTTTGTAATAAAGCAATTGTGTGCAGCTTGTCAAACCTTTGCCACAATTCATGAATAAGTCAAACTGTTTAAACTTGGCTTAGTCATATTTCAATTTCATGTTGTAGATTAGAGAATAAATATCTGACCAAACAGTTTAATCTTGGCAGATAAGTAGATAAGTAGAATAAATAAAAGGTGCTCAACAGCTTAATCTGAGCCCTTGGATGTAATAAGGGTAGAATTAGATAGATTTGCCTTGTAAAAAAGAAAAAGGTTGAAAAGGGTTTGCAAGTCCAAATGCACCCTAATAAAGAAGAGAAAAGGGTAGTGTTAAGTAGATAGGGTAGGTAGATGGTGCTGCAAAGTGTTATCTGATGAATGATGCTGCTACGTGTTTTTGATCCTTTACTTTCATCACAAGTACTAAAGCAGGAAATACAAGGGAAAATCTCAGCAAGCAAAAGTCAAACTCATTAACTTCCCTCATCACTATTCCCTCAAAATTTTTACTAATTTCCCCCAAAGTATTAAGGTATTTGGAGATCAAAAGGGCTCAAGGCATTTCCTTGACTTCTGGAGGGACCGGACCCTCGGCCTAATGATCAAAAAGACCTAAGTACTTGAGATGATCCATCAGTATAATCATCCATCTTTAACCTTGTCCTAAGTAAAATCCTATTTTTCTTAGGAAACTCATGCAAAATTCCATAAAAATCCCTCAAGATAACTTGCTATTCTAAGTTTAAGTGTTGGAGATCAGATATTGCAATTTACTTCAAAATTTTTCACTTTCTTGGATGTGCAAAAATGTTTTGAGTTTCCCTATCCCTTTGTCATATTAATGTTTAACTTTATTTACTAAATCCCTAGTCAAATACCCTATCCTAAGTATATAAATCCCTTTTTATAAATAACCCAAAACCCCCCTATTATAAAGTTTAACCAAAGTATTTTATATTCCCGCACATTTAAAATAAAAACCCATTATATGCCCTTTGGTTAAAATTATCAATATGTTATAATCCCGCCCCTATGGTGAATTAGTTATATTAATTAATTTACCATATAAATAAAAAATATATATGCACGAAAACTTTAAACATGCCACATGTATGTTTAAATACAAAAATTTGAATAAAACTTCGGGAAATTGTCATGCCACTGTGGTCTGTCCACGTGGAATTCCACTTAAGCAAACCCCCGTCGCGACTCATTTCATTATACACATGGGATTAATTAGTCATCCAGACTAATTAATAACCTTCTCCGCCTATTAAAAATCTCCCGGGGTGATTAAATTACGCGTTAAAATCTTTTAAAACCCGACGGGCCCACCTTTGAACCCTCCGCATGTTCCCCCATCTTTTCAGCCGTTGGATCACCCCGCCGTAGATCAACGGCCAGTGTTCACCCCGCTGCCCATCCCTTGTCAGCATTTTAACCAGTGGGGGATGGGTGGTTTTTGAATAGTCAACCATCCACGTGGCGATCATCCTGTGGAATCGCTGCCATTCCGATATATACCACCCTCGACCAAAAGCGGTGCGGGGACTTCCCACTTACCGCTTACCACCCGACCTTGCACACGTCACTCCCGTACGTCAATGACGTCATCCCTCGAAAAAATAAAAACCCTTTAGACTCGTAAATAAAGCCATTTTTTCATGTTTTTCCTGTTATTTTCGTTATTCTGAAAACGACAGAGCTCCCGCTGCGATTTTCAAATTTCCACTGCAATTGACCAATTCACTCCAAGATTCCGCTGCGCCCGTGGTCAAGTTCGGTCCTGCCATCATCTGTTACCTGTTAAAGAACTAGTCTCCTTCAAAAAACAGGTATTTATCATTTTCCGCCCCGACTGCAAATAAAACTCAGTGTTCTTTGTTTTTCGCTGAAATAGTGATTAAAAATCATCACTGAGCCTTTTCCAGAGGTTTTAAAACTGTATAGTTGCTCCCTGAACCACCAAATTGAGCCAATTTCCTCCATTTCAGAAATCCCGTCCGGTCTGTAAGGAAAAACAAAAACCTCCATTTTGAATCCACAAGAACCAAAATGGAGGTCCCGACAGCTCTGAATATCGCCCCATTGAATGCTCCTCACCGTGAATTAGACTATTTACCTCTGATAGATGAAGATTTCCAAATTAAAGACCTGCATTTTGATGAAAGTCCCCTATTGAGCTATTGTCGCTGCAGAGACGAATACTCAAAGGGGAAAGATCTTATAGGGTTGTGGGAATCCAATCTCCCAAGGTATCTCATTCCTTCAGTCCTTATTTTCCCAGAAATCATTCACTACTGTCATTCAAACTATGATCCCACACAGAGGGTTGTATTAGCTCCTGATCAAAGTGTTCTGTTTCCCATCACTCCCCAGGCTATCAATGCCATGTTACACTTTGAACCAGACCAAGAATTAGCACCATTGTCCATGGAAGGATTAATTGAGAAAACCAGGCAATTAACCCCAGAAAAGCTAAAATCCATGTGCCAGCATTTCATGTTACCTGAGCATCAGCCAAAAGGGTCTCCCCCCTATGGTTTTTACTATTTCAATACATTGGGAAGGCTCATTGTAAATATAATATCTTTTTTCTTAGGATTCAACACCAGTGAATATGTGGATGAGATAACCTTGGCTTTGCTATCCATTTTTACTCCTGGGGAACCTCCTGAGATTAAATATGACTTTGCTTCCTTCATAGCCAACAAGATCCATGATCAATTCATAAGGCTAGGTACTGAAAAAGTTTTTAAGTACTCCTCCGTTATCTATCATCTTATGATCTATTATCAGTCAGAAAGGTTCCCTTTCCCTGTCCAAAAACTTGATGCCAAGGGAAATCCCAGGTCAGTCATATTTTGGTCTCCCATCATTCATTTTTCCTCTGATTCTCCCTACTCCAACTCAGAATTCATTGATCAGTTTGTATATCCTGCAACAACTTTGTTAACAGGAATTCCTCCCCCAAGACTCAGCAATGAAATTAGAAAGACCTTGCAACTATCAAAGAGTTATAAGGTTGGGGATTGGTATTTGTATCAAAACCATACAGTCATCAGGATTTATGGATGTGAATTACATCCATTCAGGTTACCCAGATATGTACCAATGAGGATTTTTGCCTTAGAATACTTCAGGCAAATGAACAATTCAGATGTGATCCATTTTTGTAATGTAAAGAAGAAAGCTCAGTTAAGGATCAAAAGCCAATTAGGTCCTTTCATCTGCAATTCTAGGGAAGCTGAGAGAGAAGCAGAAAATCTATTAGAGAAAAAGTTCCAGACATCTTTCCATTGGGTTCCTTATGATCCCTTTGGTTTTATTTGTGAAAAGAGATTAAAGAATAAATCATCTCCTTATATACACCACAAGATTCCTGATCTAGAACAGTATGCAAATCAAGATGAATGGGTTGAAGGAACACTTGTTGAGGAAGAAAGTGAAGCAGACAAAATGAATAAAATTATGAAAGATATTGAGAAGAACTTTGACCTAGAAACGTGTGGTCAAATGCAGGTACCCTACATTGGCACATCTTCAGCAGCCACTCTACAGCAAGCATTACAGGAAAGCCATGCATCAGTTGCAACAGAACCCAAGGGTAAAGGAAAGGAACCTGTAATCCAGGTTATTGAAACTTTGGTCATGACGGAAAAACCACAGACTTCCAAAGCACCGGAACAATCACAGGCTTCTCCCACACCATCACAGCATCCACAAGTTCCAGAGTTGCAAACTCGATTAAATGTGGAAATAGGGAAGAAGAGACAGGATCCAGATACCACACCTCCAAAAGGGGCCTCACAGGTACATCAGACTAAAAAACACAAATCTGATCCACCTCCAGATGCAGAAATTATAGATGAAGTATTTGATGATGGAAGGGAAGATAGTCAGCAAACTGGCACAGCAAGTGAAACAAACATAAGCCAAAAAGGGAAAGCTTCAAAAAATCAATTAAGCACTGAAGTATCTTCTTTCAGACCGCCAAATACAGACACTGGAGATATTAAAAGAACCTTCATTAATATTAAAACAAAGAATGATCCATTGAAAATGAAGGTATATGATCAATATATGAAGATGGCTCCCCATAATCAAGAAAGGCTAATGTCAGCGTTTGACCTTTCACAAGGTAAAATGTTGATGAGCCACTTCAAAGCAAAAGTGCCAAAGCCAACTTCAGCAGCAGATTACATCAGAACAAATTTTGAAGTTTTAGCAAAGGATATCCATCCCCTGGACCAAATAGAGCTTCATAGACAAACTGGGGAAATGGTCTATTCTACTCTCACCAACAAGGCCATGGCAGCTATAACGCTGCAGGATTCTTTGAATAACACTACTGCACAATTGAAAATTGAGAAGGCCTCCTCACAGGCCAAAGATAATAGAATAAAGTCTTTAGAAGAGATAATCATTGGTTTGGGTCACAATCCCAAAGACATTAAAGGTATTGAGGCATTAATAAAGAAAAAAGAGGATGATATAGCTGCACTCAGAAAACAGCTAAAACTACCAGCCTTGAGGCACCCTCAGACCCAAGAAGTTATAAAAGGGAATTCACAGGAAGAAATGATGGAATTGCTCCTAAATATGACTGAGCGACTAAATGAAACAGAGAAAGAATTGGAAAAAGCATTGCAGGAACATGAAACTATCAAGCAGACTTCAACAACATGTACTACAACAACAGGGCAGCAGATACAGTCATCTCAAGTGAATACTTCTGGCTTGAGTTCTGAGGACTTAATAAAACAAATGGAGAGTTTGCAACTGAGGGTCACAGAACTCCAAGAAACTAAATTGCATTGTTAGGCCAATCAGCTCATTCAATTTTTGAATTCCAGAACAAAGCAACAGCTTGCATTGTTAGGAATTGATGATAGGACGGGCACAGTTTTGGAAGCAAAGAGAGTTTTCACCAAGAGGACTTTCATGCAAAATTTAGAAAGGAAGTGCACAGACATTTTGGTTGACATCAACATTTTCAGAGAGAAATTTCAAGCTTTGTTGGATAGTGGGTTACCAAGTCCCATGCTCATAGAAGATCAAATAATAGACTTGGAAACCTATGAGAAGAGAATAAAGGCTCAGGCTAAAAATACAGCTGCTTGTTCTACTAGCTCGTCAGAATTGGCATTACCAACCGGGAAAAGTATCTATGATAAAGTGAGGAATTTATTTCATCTGGAACATGAAATAAAGTATCTCTTTCCATATGAGCCCACCTTTTATAAACTTACTGAAGCAGATGAAACTTTAAGAAAGCTCAGAAGAACTATGATACCAGATGATCAATGGTGGAAGGAAATGTTGGAAATTCTATAAAAGTTGTTTTCAGGATGAGAATTTATCTTTACTATCAGGTAAAAGGTAAAAACAGGAAAACAGATGGAAGAGTATCAGGTGAAAAGGTTAAAGAGTATCCGTGAGAATAAAGAGTGTCCAACAAGCCAAAGAAATACTGCAAGGGACAGCACAGAGCCCTATTTCAGCACTTACCTCCAGCACATCCACGGAAAAAGGAACAGCACATCGGCAGTTGCCCATTATTCTATCCACGAGACCATTTGTCTCTTGTTTGTTTGTAAATTATGCTTTAAGTCAGCCTAGGTTATTGGCTAAGATAGTGTAAGATTGTTTAAGATTATTTTGTGTATAAATAAACCCTCAAAGAGAGTATTGAGGGTGGATTCTATTACTTTGCTGTAACATTGAGATTTTCGGAATAAAAGCTTTTGGAGAAATTTACTTGTGGCTTACTGGATGACGATTTGAAGCACTGGACTTGTTGCAGGATTCATGTGTTGGACTACAATTCAATAAGTGTTTCTACCCTTTGTCTGAAATTTTATATTAGTTTATAATACCATCATATCCATTTCTGAATAATTTACATAAAGGATTGAAACATAATTTGCTTAATTGTACTCTGTTTTCAAATGTGATTGTTCTTAATGTTTTCTTCTAAATTAGCTATAAGCATGAATTCTTAAATGCTCCTGCTTTGCTAATTTAAACACCGTTGATTACTATAATAAAGAATTCTTCATTGCTCTTTGTTTGTAGTCATCTCATTTCTTTCTTTTGAACATGGTGAAAGATTCTTAGCTGCCTTTCATCCCTTCAAGATCATCCCATCCACTTTAAATTTTAAGGATTGTTCTCTGTCTAGCTATCTTGCCCTGTAATACCATCTTGTGCCTAGAATAGAAATCCAGTAAAGCCATCCTTTGATTCCATAGCCCAATGGACTGAAAGCCCTCAACCTTGCCCTTAGTTTGTGGATTCCACCATTTTCCCAAAACAAACTCTTGAATCTATAACTAGCCTAAAACCTTCCAAGAACAAATATAAATCATAAAGAGAGAGCCCTCTCTGGATGCAGATTGGCTAGATTCTGCATCTAAAAGGTTGGTTTGTGGTTACCTCGGGTATACTTTCCTCTTACACAACTTCTAGGAAAACCTGAGTGATAACATAGTGGCGACTCCACTGGGGATCTGAATCAATTTTATTGTTCATTTATAAGCTATAGAAAGAGTCTGAAGATCAGCCAGGAAGCCTTTGAAATTGCTTTTGCTCTGCAAATGCAAAAGTAAATAAAAGATGCTTCAGTCTATCTCTGATTTAGCTTACATACTGGACCTTAGTTTCAAAAATTTTCAATCAGATTCTCTAGTTTAAACAGATCTTTGAGAAAATTTTAACCATACATCATTATTTCTTGAAGAATTTGTAGAAGTTGTATTTATTTTTTTCAATTAAAATCAAAAAAATCCAAAAAACACATAGTCTAAGAAAACTGGCTTCAGAAAGGATTCGACATACTAGGTCAAACCCTGACCCCAATCCACCACCAATATTTGAAAATCCAAATCTGATTCCTAGGATTCTTAGAAGACAAGGAAGTCAAGAAAGTTCTGAAAGAGGAAGTCAGGAGAGTACATGAAGTTCTAGACCACTTTCTAGATCTGCATCTTGTCCTGTGAAAATTATATATATTGATGACATTCCTTTTGATGCACGATTTGAAACATCTTTGTTTGTGAATTTTTCTGAAACTGAATTATCTAGATTAGTTCCAGATCCATTGTTCTTTGAAGATTTGCAATACAGATTTGTTTCACATCATCTTGACAGAGAATTGCATAACTCTATTAAGTTTGAGCAAACCTTTGAAGAAAGTTCAAACATCTCTGTAATTACTGAAGCTTCTGCAAGTTCAGTTGTTTTTACCCAAGATTTTCAAACACCTTTTGCACCCCCTACTCCTCCATCTCCTCCTACTAGACCATCTTCTCCTCCTGCTAGACCATCTACTCCTGTTATCCCACTTTATCTTCCAATGGCTAATCGATATGCCCCTTTACAGTTACCATCCAACCCTCCATCTTTACCTCAGGACTACCAGAGTAAGATCACACCTTTCGATGGATCAGGTACTTACACAGCTCAACAACACACCAAAAGGATGACTGATTACTTTGAGTTTTATGATATTGATACTGATAATATCCGAATGAGAATTTTCGTTCAGAGTCTTACTGGAGAAGTTAGAACTTGGTTTAGGGCTCTTACCCCGAACAATATTGCTGATTTAGAAGCTTTGTATAGGGCATTCTTGAACAGATGGGAGAAAAAGAAGGATCCTCTTCAGATCCTTTCAGAATTTGAAAAATTAAGAAGAAGACCAAACGAAACTGTACAAGATTACATCATAAGATTCAATGAATCATATAATGCAGTTCCTCAAAACCTAAGACCCCCACCTAACAACGTGCTGGTTAAATTTCCAGATGGTTTTGACTCTGATATAGCTTATTCCCTTAGGGAAAGAGCTCCTCAAACACTAGAGGAAATGCAAAGCATAGTGGTGAGTGTAGAAGCAAATCTGATAGAAAAACGGGCCAGAGCTAGGGCAGAAAGAAGAATGCCTATGAATGAAGAACCTTCAGCTTTTGAAAAGAAGCTGGATGTAATCATTAAAGGTATGGAAATATTAGGAGACAGAGTGGAAACCATTGAAAGAAAGTCTTCTACCGACAATCAGAATGTTTCAAGAAACCCAAACTTTAGGAGGAATCTGAACCAAAATATTGGAAAGAATGTCCCTGATCAAAACATTAGGCCACCTTTCCAAGAAAACTTTGTTGAAGGTTCAACCTCTGAAGAACCTACAGAAGATGTAGAAATAAACAATGTAGATGATGACAAAGATGAACCAGAAGTCTTCCTATCCCAGGATGATCAAGAGAATCATATCCTTGAAACGTTCCAAACTCATTCAGGTGAGACTTTTGATTTCAAGGAAGGCTATGACACAACAATCTACGAGGTTCATAAACAGTACAACTTGAGAAGTAGAAGGATTGATGTACCAGAGAATAGCAAACAGAAAACCACAAAACAAAATGTCAAAGGTAAACAAAACATTCCCCCTGTACAAAACAGTCCCCAAGTACAAATTTTGTCTAGAATAACTCCCAACCCTTCAAATCCAATAATTGAAGATGTCTCTGACAACCAACCAATCAATAGACAACAATCTACTACATTTCCTCCTGTGGAAAATGCAGAAGAGACAGTAGAAGTTAGTTCGAGAACATCTTCAAAACAAAACTTCATTCATGGAAAAGAAAAAAACATTGAAGACCCAAAAAACAGAGAAGACCCAACTGTGCAAAACACTAAAACTCAAACAGAAAAACCTTTCAATCTAGAGGCTGAAATAGGCAAACTTAAGATAGCTGTTCCTTTATCAGAATTGGCTAAACATGATGTCTATAGGAGTCAGATTACCAAGTCCCTAAACATTAACATTACTGGATTGGCTGATTCAGTAAACATTCTTGATGATCAACCCAAACTTCTTTTTGGCCCTGAGGTTAATGGCAAACCAGAAAGTGGAGGAACTCCTCCATTTTATGTAAGCCTGAATGTTCATGACAAGATACTCCATAATGCAATGCTTGATTCTGGAGCATCTCACAATTTGATGCCAAAAGCAGTAATGGAAAGATTGAATCTAGATATTACCAGACCGTACAAAGATTTGTTTTCATTTGATTCCAGTCAGGTAAAATGTTTAGGCTTGATTAAAGATCTGTGTGTCACTTTGGTCCAATACCCTGCTAAGTCTATTTTAATGGATATAGTAGTTGCTGATATTCCACCTAAATATGGTATGTTATTGTCTAGATCTTGGGGTGCTAAACTTGGAGGATCTATTCAACTAGACATGTCTTATGCAACTATTTCAGTATTTGGTCAGCGTAAAAGATTATATAGAGAAACCTTGATGAAGTACTTAGTGAGTAGCCATGAGAAGCCTGAAAACTTCCCTGTTTATTCTGTACATTCTGATATGGATTCTTTTATTTTATACAATGTTGAGTCAGATCTTCCTACTGAAATAGAAGCTCCAGAAATGGAAATCATAAACAAAACCACTGTTAAAATTGAAGAAATCTCTGAAAACAAAGAAACACAAGATGATCAAGAAATACCTGAAGAAACTAAACAACTAGCTCCTGTCAAGAAACACTTTAAAACAATTGATGAAGATTATGAACATGAAATTCTATGGCATTTAGAGTTTGATGGCTCAGTAAACAGACTAGGGGCAGGAGCTGGGATTTGGTTACATAATGTTGAGAACAATTATGCAGAGGGTCATGCTTATAGGTTGAATTTCAAATTCACTAACAACATGGCAGAGTACGAAGCTATTTTATTAGGACTTAAACATGCCAAGAAATTGGGAGCTATTAGGGTATCAATCATAGGAGACTCCGAGCTGATCATCCAACAGATTAAAGGAGAATGTTCAACAAAAGACATGAGACTGAAACAATACCGAGAGACAGTTGTAGAGATTCTCAACACATTTTTACAAGCCCAACTTGCCAAGATTCCGAGGAAACAAAATTTGCATGCTCACAGTTTAGCAATGTTTGCTAGTACATGCAAGTTACCTCTTGATCCTAATCATCAGTTTTCAGCTGAGATTAGGCACAGGCCTGCAATACCAGACAATCTTTTGAATTGGAAAGTATTTGTGAATAACAATCAAATCAATAATTTTTTGACACTTCAGAATGAGTTTTCTAACTGTAATATAGATGAAGACATAACTATTGATGAATTTGATCAAGAAAAAGAACAAAAAATAGAAATATCAAGAGAAAATGCAATTCATATGCTGCATCCAACCACATTCACTGAAAAAGACATGCAAACTTTGAAACATATGGAATTTGATGAGATCATAGATGATGAAACAGAAATCATCAATTTGAAAGATAATCAATTACCCAAAGGATTAACTCCTTTGGAAGATCTGTTCGACTCAAATGATATTCCATTCACACCTAAAATGGAACCTGTTAAGGCTGATATGGAAGAATGTAACTTAGGAACTCCAGAAAATCCCAAAATGGTCAAATTGTCCAAATCTCTTCCAAAAGATCAAAAGGTTAAATATGTTGAACTATTAAAATAATTCCAGGATGTTTTTGCCTGGAGTTATGAAGACCTCAAATCTTATGATACATCTATCATTCAACACACCATACCTTTAAAACCAGACCAGAAACCTTTTAAACAAAAGCTTAGGAGAATAAATCCTGTTTTATTACCCTCAATTGAAAAGGAAACCAAAAGGATGTTTGAAGCAGGGATTATAGCTCCTATTAGATTCTCAGAATGGGTTTCTAACCTGGTACCAACAAGAAAGAAGACAGGAGAAATTAGATTGTGTGTCGACTTAAGAAATTTGAATAAAGTTTCTTTAAAAGACAACTATCCTCTGCCGAAAATGGACCACATTCTGCAAAGGGTTGTAGGATCTTCGAGAATATCACTACTGGATGGATTTTCAGGGTACAACCAGATTCTGGTTCATCCCGATGATCAGGATAAAACAGCATTTACAACACCATGGGGTACGTTTAAATATGTCAAAATGCCATTTGGGCTCAAGAATGCAGGAGCTACATTTCAAAGAGCAATGGATATTGCTTTTGCTAAAGAGATACATGATTTTCTGGTTATTTACCTAGATGATTTGACTATTTTTTCTAAAACAGATCAAGAACATTTAGATCACCTTAGGCAAGTATTTATAAAGTGCAGAAAATATGGAATTTCTTTGAATCCTAAGAAGTCATTGTTTGGTTTGGAAGAAGGAAAGCTCTTAGGGCATATCATTTCTAAAGATGGCATTAGGATTGATCCAGAAAGAATTCAAGCAATTTTGCAAATACCCCACCCAAGAAACATAAAAGAATTGCAAGCATTTATAGGAAAAATCAACTTCTTGAGAAGATTTATTTCTAGTCTAGTAGAGTTACTTAGATTACTAACTAACATGTTGAGAAAATATTCAAGCATTGACTGGACTGTAGAAGCTAAACAATCATTCGAGGAAATTAAAATGGCTTTGACAAAGACACCAGTTCTGACCAGTCCTAAATTTGATAGAGACTTTATCATTTTTTCATTTGCTTCTGAACATACTGTTGCAGCTGTTTTACTTCAAAAGGATGACCAAGGGTGTGAAAATCCAATAGCATTTTTTAGTAAAGCACTGAGAGATGCATCTCTAAAATACAATATTATGGAAAAACAGGCTTTTGCATTGGTAAAAGCAATCAAAGATTTCAGAGTTTACATTTTATATTCTCATGTGGTAGCATATGTACCTAATTCAGTGGTTAAAGATATTTTGACTCAAGATGGCATAGAAGGTAAACGAGGTAAGTGGATAGCTACCATTTTGGAATATGATATTGAGATCAAGCCAACAAAACTTATAAAGGGCCAAGGTTTAGCACAACTTATGACAGAAACTAATTGCCAAGCCTTAGACCTTAATGAACTGGATAACGAACAGGAGATGGCAACTCCTCAGATCAGTCAAGCTTTCATAGATTCACCCTGGTACACTGATATAATTCATGTTTTATTAAACCTGCAGGCTCCTCCAGGGTTGTCCAGAACCAAAAGAAGATTTTTAAAAATGACATCTTTGAAATATTGTATTTTAGATAGCACTCTATTTTGGAAAAATCATGAAGGAATCTTGTTGAATTGCCTCTTAAAAGATGAAGCTGATAAAATTCTTAATGAATTTCATGCAGGTGATTGTGGAGGACATCTCTACTGGAAATCTACTGCAGACAAGATCTTAAGGGCTGGCTTTTACTGGCCAACTTTATTCTCTGATGTTAAGAAATTTGTAACAACTTGTCATAAATGTCAGATATTTGAGGGTAGAAGAAAGTTGTTACCTCTGCCTTTAAAACCAATTTCCACAGAAAGACCTTTTCAACAATGGGGGTTAGATTTTATTGGAGAAATTCATCCCCCTTCTTCAGAGCAACATAGATGGATTTTAACTGCTACAGACTATTTCACTAAATGGATTGAAGCCATCCCATGTAGACAGTCTAATGATTCTGTGATCATAGGGTTTTTAGAAACAAACATACTCTCAAGATTTGGCTGTCCGGAAAAGATTATAACAGATAATGTTGCTGCATTTAAATCAAAGAAAATGATTAGTTTCTGCCATAAATATCATATTACTCTAGGCCATTCAACAGCCTATTACCCCCAGGGTAATGGACTAGCAGAATCTTCTAATAAAAGCCTTATCAATATTATCAAAAAGTTATTGGAAGAAAACAAAAATAATTGGCACAAGAAATTGACCAATGCATTATGGGCAAACAGACTTACAACTAAGAAATCCATTGGGACTAGTCCATATGAGTTAGTTTATGGCATAGAAGCAAGATTCCCATCATCTTTAGGAATTCCTGTTATGAAATTACTTCAGGAGGCTCAAGTAGAGCCAAATGACATTCAAAGAAGAATTAATCAAACAATTCACCTGCAACAAACTAGGGAAGAGGTATACCAAAGATCACAAGTCTTGCAGGAAAAGCTAAAGAAAATGTTTGATAAAAGGACTAAATCAGAAGATTTTCAACTAGGTGATAAAGTCCTGAGATGGGATTCTAGAAGAGAAGAAAAAGGAAAACATGGAAAGTTTGATTTCTTGTGGAAAGGGCCTTATATCATTCATGCCTTGCAGGGAAACAACACTTACTTTTTGAAGGACTTGGACAATTCAGAAGTTGAAGAAGGACCAGTCAATGGTCGAATGCTCAAGCATTATTTTGATCCCATTTACTAGAGAGTTTTAATGTTTCTAACTTGTACATAATATATTGTTTTCTTGTTTTGTTTTATTAATGCAGTTTGGATTGGATGGTGACTTCTTGAAGTTGAAGCCCGAAGTGAAGGCCCTAAGCTTCAAAGAGTTTTACTATCATATGTAAAATAAAGCTACCAGAAGAAGGAAGATTTCATACTTTCAGTTTAAAGACATTTTGAGGCATCTGACCTGCTGTTCTTGACTTTCCACAAGGAAAAGCCATCCCCAAGTGGAGCCAGTGTTAGACTCCTATACCAATAGGTTTCATTTCATGATTGTCTTGATTAAACCATGGAATATGTTCAAACCTTCTTTCTTGAGCAAAGGTGTTCCATATTCTTGAAAAACCAAAAAATCAAAAAATTTAAAAAAATGTAAAGAGGGTATACCCTAAAAGAAAGATCAAAGGGTAAGAAAAATAAAAGTGGTCAAAAAAGAGAAAGAAATGAACCCCAAGAAAAATAGACCAAGGAAAGTGTGCAAATCCAAATGCCACTACTATTTTATTTTTTGTAATAAAGCAATTATGTGCAGCTTGTCAAACCTTTGCCACAATTCATGAATAAGTCAAACTGTTTAAACTTGGCTTAGTCATATTTCAATTTCATGTTGTAGATTAGAGAATAAATATCTGACCAAACAGTTTAATCTTGGCAGATAAGTAGATAAGTAGAATAAATAAAAGGTGCTCAACAGCTTAATCTGAGCCCTTGGATGTAATAAGGGTAGAATTAGATAGATTTGCCTTGTAAAAAAGAAAAAGGTTGAAAAGGGTTTGCAAGTCCAAATGCACCCTAATAAAGAAGAGAAAAGGGTAGTGTTAAGTAGATAGGGTAGGTAGATGGTGCTGCAAAGTGTTATCTGATGAATGATGCTGCTACGTGTTTTTGATCCTTTACTTTCATCACAAGTACTAAAGCAGGAAATACAAGGGAAAATCTCAGCAAGCAAAAGTCAAACTCATTAACTTCCCTCATCACTGTTCCCTCAAAAGTTTTACTAATTTCCCCCAAAGTATTAAGGTATTTGGAGATCAAAAGGGCTCAAGGCATTTCCTTGACTTCTGGAGGGACCGGACCCTCGGCCTAATGATCAAAAAGACCTAAGTACTTGAGATGATCCATCAGTATAATCATCCATCTTTAACCTTGTCCTAATTAAAATCCTATTTTGCTTAGGAAACTCATGCAAAATTCCATAAAAATCCCTCAAGATAACTTGCTATTCTAAGTTTAAGTGTTGGAGATCAGATATTGCAATTTACTTCAAAAGTTTTCACTTTCTTGGATGTGCAAAAATGTTTTGAGTTTCCCTATCCCTTTGTCATATTAATGTTTAACTTTATTTACTAAATCCCTAGTCAAATACCCTATCCTAAGTATATAAATCCCTTTTTATAAATAACCCAAAAACCCCCCTATTATAAATTTTAACCAAAGTATTTTATATTCCCGCACATTTAAAATAAAAACCCATTATATGCCCTTTGGTTAAAATTATCAATATGTTATAATCCTGCCCCTATGGTGAATTAGTTATATTAATTAATTTACCATATAAATAAAAAATATATGCACGAAAACTTTAAACATGCCACATGTATGTTTAAATACAAAAATTTGAATAAAACTTCGGGAAATTGTCATGCCACTGTGGTCTGTCCACGTGGAATTCCACTTAAGCAAACCCCCGTCGCGACTCCTTTCATTATACACATGGGATTAATTAGTCATGCGGACTAATTAATAACCTTCTCCGCCTATTAAAAATCTCCCGGGGTGATTAAATTACGCGTTAAAATCTTTTAAAACCCGACGGGCCCACCTTTGAACCCTCCGCATGTTCCCCCATCTTTTCAGCCGTCGGATCACCCTGCCGTAGATCAACGGCCAGTTTTCACCCCGCTGCCCATCCCTTGTCAGCATTTTAACCAGCGGGGGATGGGTGGTTTTTGAATAGTCAACCATCCACGTGGCGATCATCCTGTGGAATCGCTGCCATTCCGATATATACCACCCTCGACCAAAAGCGGTGCGGGGACTTCCCGCTTACCGCTTACCACCCGACCTTGCACACGTCACTCCCGTACGTCAATGACGTCATCCCTCGAAAAAATAAAAACCCTTTAGACTCGTAAATAAAGCCATTTTTTCATGTTTTTCCTGTTATTTTCGTTATTCTGAAAACGACAGAGCTCCCGCTGCGATTTTCAAATTTCCACTGCAATTGACCAATTCACTCCAAGATTCCGCTGCGCCCGTGGTCAAGTTCGGTCCTGCCATCATCTGTTACCTGTTAAAGAACTAGTCTCCTTCAAAAAACAGGTATTTATCATTTTCCGCCCCGACTGCAAATAAAACTCAGTGTTCTTTGTTTTTCGCTGAAATAGTGATTAAAAATCATCACTGAGCCTTTTCCAGAGGTTTTAAAACTGTATAGTTGCTCCCTGAACCACCAAATTGAGCCAATTTCCTCCATTTCAGAAATCCCGTCCGGTCTGTAAGGAAAAACAAAAACCTCCATTTTGAATCCACAAGAACCAAAATGGAGGCCCCGACAGCTCTGAATATCGCTCCATTGAATGCTCCCCACCGTGACTTGGACTATTTACCTTTGATAGATGAAGATTTCCAAATTAAAGACCTGCATTTTGATGAAAGTCCCCTATTGAGCTATTGTCGCTGCAGAGACGAATACTCAAAGGGGCAAGATCTTATAGGGTTGTGGGAATCCAATCTCCCAAGGTATCTCATTCCTTCAGTCATTTATTTCCCAGAAATCATCCATTATTGCCATTCAAACTATGATCCTGCACGGAGGGCTGTAATAGCTCCTGATCAAAGTGTTCTATTTCCCATCACTCCCCAAGCTATCAATGCCATGTTACACTTTGAACCAGACCAAGAATTAGCACCATTGTCCATGGAAGGATTGATTGAGAAAACTAGGCAATTAACCCCAGAAAAGCTAAAATCCATGTGTCAGAATTTCATGTTACCTGAGCATCAGCCAAAAGGGTCTCCCCCCTATGGTTTTTACTATTTCAATACATTGGGAAGGCTCATTGTAAATATAATATCTTTTTTCTTAGGATTCAACACCAGTGAATATGTGGATGAGATAACCTTGGCTTTGCTATCCATTTTTACTCCTGGGGAACCTCCTGAGATTAAATATGACTTTGCTTCCTTCATAGCCAACAAGATCCATGATCAATTCATAAGGCTAGGTACTGAAAAAGTTTTTAAGTACTCCTCCGTTATCTATCATCTTATGATCTATTATCAGTCAGAAAGGTTCCCTTTCCCTATCCAAAAACTTGATGCCAAGGGAAATCCCAGGTCAGTCATATTTTGGTCCCCCATCATTCATTTTTCCTCTGATTCTCCCTACTCCTACTCAGAATTCATTGATCAGTTTGTATATCCTGCAACAACTTTGTTAACAGGAATTCCTCCCCCAAGACTCAGCAATGAAATTAGAAAGACCTTGCAACTGTCAAAGAGTTATAAGGTTGGGGATTGGTATTTGTATCAAAACCATACAGTCATCAGGATCTATGGATGTGAATTACATCCATTCAGGTTACCCAGATATGTACCAATGAGGATTTTTGCCTTGGACTACTTCCGGCAAATGAACAATTCAGATGTGATCCATTTTTGTAATGTAAAGAAGAAAGCTCAGTTAAGGATCAAAAGCCAATTAGGTCCTTTCATCTGCAATTCTAGGGAGGCTGAGAGAGGTGCAGAAAATCTATTACAGAGAAAGTTTCAAACATCTTTCCGTTGGGTTCCTTATGACCCCTTTGGTTTTATTTGTGAAAAGAGATTAAAGAATAAATCATCTCCTTATATACACCACAAGATTCCTGATCTAGAACAGTATGCAAATCAAGATGAATGGGTTGAAGGAACACTTGTTGAGGAAGAAATTGAAGCAGATAAAATGAATAAAATTATGAAAGATGTTGAGAAGAACTTTGACCTAGAAACGTGTGGTCAAATGCAGGTACCCTACATTGGCACATCTTCAGCAGCCACTCTACAGCAAGCATTACAGGAAAGCCATCCATCAGTTGCAACAGAACCCAAGGGTAAAGGAAAGGAACCTGTAATCCAGGTTATTGAAACTTTGGTCATGACGGAAAAACCACAGACTTCCAAAGCACCGGAACAATCACAGGCTTCTCCCACACCATCACAACATTCACAAGTTCCAGAGTTGCAAACTCCATTAAATGTGGAAATAGGGAAGAAGAGACAGGCTCCAGATACCACACCTCCAAAAGGGGCCTCACAGGTACATCAGACTAAAAAACACAAATCTGATCCACCTCCAGATGCAGAAATTATAGATGAAGTATTTGATGATGGAAGGGAAGATAGTCAGCAAACTGGCATAGCAAGTGAAACAAACATAAGCCAAAAAGGGAAAGCTTCACAAAAGCAATTAAGCACTGAAGTATCTTCTTTCAGACCGCCAAAGACAGACACTGGAGATATTAAAAGAACCTTCATTAATATTAAAACAAAGAATGATCCA
This sequence comes from Pinus albicaulis, assembly GCA_034641835.2. Taxonomy (NCBI): domain Eukaryota; kingdom Viridiplantae; phylum Streptophyta; class Pinopsida; order Pinales; family Pinaceae; genus Pinus; species Pinus albicaulis. The sequence continues at coordinate 79,749,999 of CM076576.1, forward strand.
TTGAAAATGAAGGTATATGATCAATATATGAAGATGGCTCCCCATAATCAAGAAAGACTAATGTCAGCGTTTGACCTTTCACAAGGTAAAATGTTGATGAGCCACTTCAAAGCAAAAGTGCCAAAGCCAACTTCAGCAGCAGATTACATCAGAACAAATTTTGAAGTTTTAGCAAAGGATATCCATCCCCTGGACCAAATAGAGCTTCATAGACAAACTGGGGAAATGGTATATTCTACTCTCACCAACAAGGCCATGGCAGCTATAACGCTGCAGGATTCTTTGAATAACACTACTGCACAATTGAAAATTGAGAAGGCCTCCTCATAGGCCAAAGATAATAGAATAAAGTCTTTAGAAGAGATAATCATTGGTTTGGGTCACAATCCCAAAGACATTAAAGGTATTGAGGCATTAATAAAGAAAAAAGAGAATGATATAGCTGCACTCATAAAACAGCTAAAACTACCAGCCTTGAGGCACCCTCAGACCCAAGAAGTTATAAAAGGGAATTCACAGGAAGAAATGATGGAATTGCTCCTAAATATGACTGAGCGACTAAATGAAACAGAGAAAGAATTGGAAAAAGCATTGCAGGAACAGGAAACTATCAAGCAGACTTCAACAACAGGTACTACAACAACAGGGCAGCAGATACAGTCATCTCAAGTGAATACTTCTAGCTTGAGTTCTGAGGACTTAATAAAACAAATGGAGAGTTTGCAACTGAGGGTCACAGAACTCCAAGAAACTAAATTGCAATTAGTAAAATTGGAGGAAAAATATGACACATCTAAAAAGACAGCTGCTGATAACACCAGGGAGATAAAAAGGTTGGAAAAATTGGTTCAGGCTCTGGAAAAAGATCTTTCATTGGAGAAACCTTTAAATGAAATAAATGACATTCTTTGGGGTAACATCATTGAATTAATAAAGGGCATTTGGCCCTCTATTCAAGATATTTTTGAGCAAAATGAGTTGGTTAAAATCGCCCAAGAAGAAATATACAGAACCAGAAATGAATTGAGAGGCAGGCCTGAGCAGGCCAATCAGCTCATTCAATTTTTGAATTCCAGAACAAAGCAACAGCTTGCATTGTTAGGAATTGATGATAGGACGGGCACAGTTTTGGAAGCAAAGAGAGTTTTCACCAAGAGGACTTTCATGCAAAATTTATAAAGGAAGTGCACAGACATTTTGGTTGACATCAACATTTTCAGAGAGAAATTTCAAGCTTTGTTGGATAGTGGGTTACCAAGTCCCATGCTCACAGAAGATCAAATAATAGACTTGGAAACCTATGAGAAGAGAATAAAGGCTCAGGCTAAAAATACAACTGCTTGTTCTACTAGCTCGTCAGAATTGGCATTACCAACCGGGAAAAGTATCTATGATAAAGTGAGGAATTTATTTCATCTGGAACATGAAATAAAGTATCTCTTTCCATATGAGCCCACCTTTTATAAACTTACTGAAGCAGATGAAACTTTAAGAAAGCTCAGAAGAACTATGATACCAGATGATCAATGGTGGAAGGAAATGTTGGAAATTCTATAAAAGTTGTTTTCAGGATGAGAATTTATCTTTACTATCAGGTAAATGGTAAAAACAGGAAAACAGATGAAAGAGTATCAGGTGAAAAGGTTAAAGAGTATCCGTGAGAATAAAGAGTGTCCAACAAGCCAAAGAAATACTGCAAGGGATAGCACATAGCCCTATTTCAGCACTTACCTCCGGCACATCCACGGAAAAAGGAACAGCACATCGGCAGTTGCCCATTATTCTATCCACGAGACCCTTTGTCTCTTGTTTGTTTGTAAATTATGCTTTAAGTCAGCCTAGATTATTGGCTAAGATAGTGTAAGATTGTTTAAGATTATTTTGTGTATAAATAAACCCTCAAAGAGAGTGTTGAGGGTGGATTCGATTACTCTGCTGTAACATTGAGATTTTCGGAATAAAAGCTTTTGGAGAAATTTACTTGTGGCTTACTGGATGACGATTTAAAGCATTGGACTTGTTGCGGGATTCATGTGTTGGACTACAGTTCAACAAGTGTTTCTACCCTTTGTCTGAAATTTTATATTAGTTTATAATACCATCTTATCCATTTCTGAATAATTTACATAAAGGATTGAAACAGAATTTGCTTAATTGTACTCTGTTTTCAAATGTGGTTATTCTTAATGTTTTCTTCTAAATTAGTTATAAGCATGAATTATTAAATGCTCTTGCTTTGCTAATTTAAACACTGTTGATTACTATAATAAAGAATTCTTCATTTCTCTTTGTTTGTAGTCATCTCATTTCTTTCTTTTGAACATGGTGAAAGATTCTTAGCTGCCTTTCATCCCTTCAAGATCATCCCTTCCACTTTAAATTTTAAGGATTGTTCTCTGTCTAGCTATGTTGCCCTGTAATACCATCTTGTGCTTAGAATAGAAATCTAGTAAAGCCATCCTTTGACTCCATAGCCCAATGGACTGAAAGCTCTCAACCTTGCCCTTAGTTTGTGGATTCCACCATTTTTCCCAAAACAAAATTTGAATCTATAACTAGTCTAAAACCTTCCAAGAACAAAGATAAATCATAAAGAGAGAGCCCTCTCTGGATGCAGATTGGCTAGATTCTGCATCTAAAAGGTTGGTTTGTGGTTACCTCGGGTATACTTTCCTCTTACACAACTTCTAGGAAAACCTGAGTGATAACAGGTTGTTCGGTTCACACTTAGAGCCTACTGTGATTTATTGTGATAATCAGAGTTGCATTAAAATCTTGGTTAATCCAATATTTCATGATAGATCTAAACACATTGACATCCGGTATGATCATATCAGAGATTGTGTGCAGCAGAAGATCATGTTACTTTCATACATTCCAAGGGAGGATCAGGATGCTGATATCTTGACGAAGGCGCTCACCAGGAGCAAATTCGAATACCACAGGGGCAGGATAGGGGTTGCAGATAATCCTTATCTTTTTTAGAGGGAGTGTTGAGATTGCAACAAGATGATGATCTTAGTGGAAAGGAGTCGCCTTCACTAAGCGGGCCCGCAAGCTATTTTTGGCGCAAAGTTTATTTTTAGACTATGTCTATTTTTAGACATATGGATCATGTTCTTTGAGTTGCAGGATGATATTTGTGGATGGTTGGTCAAGTCGGAAAAAATAGATGGACTTCTATTTTTAGACATATTGGGCGGAATCTATTTTTAGATTTCCAATCTAAAAATAGATATGTCAAATATTATTAGCTCTTAATAATATTTAGACTCTAAACATTATCTTATTCTCTTGGAGCACTTCGATTAAGTGCAAAGATGTGGCACGAGAGGCTGACGGAAAGGAATTACACTATTCACGAGGGTTATGTAGAGCTATTGCATGAAGACTTCGGTTAGAACTCATAATGAGTTTGGTGGAGTTGATTGAGGAAGTTAGTGGAGTTGTATTCGGTTTAACTAATCTAAACATAGTTGAGCTATTTGTATTGATTTAACTAGTTGATACAATTAGTGAGAGTGGTGTGAATTAATTATTAATTAATTCACTAATTATAAACTCATTAATCAACTAAATAATGCATCAGTTAACTTCAGTGCATGGACAGTTTCAGTGGAGACTAGTGCAGAAATAGGTGGAAGAGCAGGTTAACTATCAGTTGTGACTATACAGTTGCTATTTGCAACACACAGATAGGTGGAGAAGCCCATGAGGATTGCACAGTACAAGTCAGGTGGTTTATTTTATTTAATGAGCCATCCCATATCATTGATTACGCAATAGAGGCTGGCTATCAAGTGGCAAAAGATTGGAGCATGTGTTTTGATAGATCTAGCTTGATAGTGTGTAGCAATTGGAGGTGATGCTGAGAGCTTGTGAGGAGCTTTGTACTATGATTGTTACATGATCTCCGTGACATATAATATACAGATAGTTGGGGTTTTCAGCTTTAAGGATTCCCATTAAATACTATGTTCATATGTGTGATTGTTTGTGGTTTTAATGTGTGCATGCAATTGATTTTATTTCCGCAATTAATGATCAATGATAGAAGATATTATATATTATGCATGATGCTAAAATAATGTGTGATCAGGAGAATCTCGGTGAATAATATATCAGTTATTCAAATTTCTACAATTCCTCCTTTTCCACTTTCTCTCAACAAGAAAGTAGGCATGCTACAACATTGTAGATAAGATTGTGTGGTTGAATTCTCACACATACATAAGAAGTACTGGGGCTTTCTTCATGAGAAGAACTCCTCGAGGGATTTGCATGTCTTCCCCTCCTCATTCCCCTAATTTCTTCCTACAATTCATGCATGGCTTGAGAGAGTGTTAGGAAAACTCTTCTCTTTTTCCTCTGTGTAATATTTATTCAGTATTCTTATTTATTATTCTGATGGCTAGATCTCAAAGGATGAGCTAGAGATCATGCTCTGATACCACTGTAATATCCCAAAATGGGAACTGTCGGCAAGGCATGACTGGAAAATTCATTTTCCAGGAATGGCTGCCACAGAAATGAAAATAAGAACTTGTATCCCTTATATCTGAGTATCTAATTCCTAAATCCAAGAATTTATCAAAAATAAATCCTTCTAGGTGGGTTAAACAGATCTCCCACACCTAGTTTCCTTGAAAAGATGCCCCAAAGAGGGATTGCAGCAATATGTAAACTTAATAATGGATATGCAACATCAAATAAAATCATAGGAAATGTTAGAAACACATATCCATCAATCCAAGGTACAACAGAAAACTATACTTCATTTTATGAGCCAAAAGTTGGGGAAAAGCAGCAATTTATGCCATAAAAAGGTTAATTTCAGATATGAGCATAAAAATAATGGCAAGAGACTGTGGGATCTCGTATCTCAGGTCATAAGAGACTTAAATATCAAATTTCAGCCCAAAAAAATGACTCTAGGTATGTTAAACAGTTCTACCACCCTCGATATAGCTTAAAAATTCCCAATCCCCATGACTTGTGGTATGAAGAAATTTATGAAGCGTAGGAAACATGATTTTCTGAAGGTGATGGATGAAATATAGTATTTAATTTAGTAAATCAGATCTATAGCATGGTTTATACAATTTGCAGTAGGTAAACAGAAGACTTACATGAAGAAACCCTCAAGATTGAGGTGTTGCAACAACAAGATGGGACTGCAAAGCCTGACAGCATTATTTTATTGATTCTAAAGCTGATATATATTAAAAATCATATCTAGAGCAGATATGTACACCAAAATATATATCCAATACAGATCTGTGTATTATATGGGCTCCTTAATACATTCCCCTTGGGGATCTGAGAAAATCATGAACATCAATGAGTGGATATAAGATTTAAGTTGTAGTCCTGCAGTAATATTCAAGAATTCTGCAGTTAATAGAACCATATGCAAGTCAGATTTGAAATTAACATGGACTGGATGGTCAATCCATGGATCACCACAGTGCAAGGAAAACCCCTCAACACCAGAGATCACTCCTCCAAAACATTGCTCAAAACCCCTGCAACTTCCCTCTTGCAGATAACGTAGTTATGGGAGAGAAACTACACTGTTTTCTTTATTACTGAATAGGCTTGATTCCTATATCTGAAAATCCAGATCCAATGATCCAATACACTTTTCCAGGAGGTTAAAAGACACACTCACTGAGAAGAGGCACTAGATTTGCCTAGATCTGAATAGATCTAGCTTCCATTGCTGCAGCTTACAAAAAAATTAAATCTTCAACATGATCTGAATTGTGGTTGGAAGATGAAGCTTGGCCCAAGCCTGATAGTGGAAAAGATAGAACAAGTCTCCTCCAAGAGCTACTCAAGAAAGGAGGTGGGATTCTCAACCAGGAACACCCAAGTGCTAAACAACACTATTCTCATATAAATAGCTAGAGAATGAGGTTTGTCTAAATAGAAAATACCTTCAACAATATCAAATGATCAACCCCTCTCTTGGTGTCCTCATCCTTCTTTTATAATGTGGGAGCCTTGCCAAACCCTAAACCACCTTGATGATTTAGCCTCATCCACATGAGTGACGACCAACATGAACTGCGTTGTGCCTTTAGGAGATATATTGCATGTAGACAACGTTGTGGATTTGGTCCTTTTGACCCACTCAAGTGGCCCAACCTTGTTCAAACTTAAGTGTGTTTATGAAAGTAGCTCATAATTAGCTTGTTTCACATTGAGAATTTATTTATTTTGATGTTTAGGAGTCATTATTGGTCCTCTCTTACAATTTTATTCATAAGTATGAAAAACAAAACAAAATTGAATATTCCTATTAGCTTGGGATAATTAGGAATATTACATCAAGCAACTGCAAGGGTGCTGCAAAATCTCCCCTTCTTCTCTTGTGGCCTCTTCATCCAAAAGTCTCCACCATTGCTCTGAATTTTCTGCAATAATTCTATCTTCCAATGGTCCTTCCTCAATGTGCAAGTTGGCTCTTGGTGAGTAAACCCAATGGCTCTCATCATGAAATAATGGAAATTTGTTATGGAAACCTTCTTGCTGATCCATGGCCTCCTCAAGATATAAGTGATGACAATCATGTGGATTTTCATGATTCATGAGAATCTCCCATCTCCACGCTATCATCCAAATGAAGTGGATCACCTCCCAGATTGGCAATCCATAGAAGAATTCCTCCCCAATACATATGAGAGGCATGTTCCCAAAAAACATATGGCTCACTCCACAAAGAGGCAAATGATCTATCATAGTGGCCATATAACATCTCATGCTCCCATGGAAGCATGTAGTGCAAAAAGAGTGGGGAGCTCCTTTCCCCAAGGATACATCCCACCTGTTAGCGCTCGAAACTACCTCAGGCTGAAATAAGGTAAATCTCAAGGCAACATCAAACCAAGCTCAGCCTCGTAGCTAGCCCTACGAGGACAGGAGAGGGCTCTCTCCGGGTCTATCTCGGCAAAAGGTCTTCCAAGGGGCTGAGATGACTTATAATGGATATTCATTTTAGGCTAGTAAATGGATAGGAAGGGGTATTTTGATAAATGACTGGGTTTCTAGGCAGCGTGGGATCCAGAACAGCGTGAAACAAAGAGATTAAATCAAAGACACATATTATCTCATGAGGCAAGATAGGCAAGAGCTTAAGCATTCAAATTGAAATTATATGAAATGGAAAGACTGCTGAGAGGTTGACAAGGGCATAATAGATGAATCCTTCTCAAACAGAAGAAATTACACAAAAAACATGAAAGCTTTCCCACGACAGAGCAGTAAACTGGATTCTTCCCTTCTACTTAAAAGCATTCATTTAGAAATGATTATTAATGAACTGGGAAACATAACAGGATACATATGAAAACAAAACTAGAAACACATGCTAAGTCGTTACCACAGGGATCTCATGAAACAGAGCCACATCCTTTCATTAATTCTCAGTCAAAAACTGTACAGTGAAGCTCTGTATTTTTCTCCCACACACTTCTGCCAAAACTCTCCCTCAAATGATTTTTCATACAATAAATAAAACTATCTGTGGGAAAACAGATCGACCCAAAAACAAGGGCTTTGTTTCAGCTGAAATTACAGAAATAGAAAAAAATATTCTTCTATTCTAAAAACAGACCAACGTTCCCCTTGAAATTCTTTGATTGACCAACTAAAAGATAAAAACTGGAGAGCGGATCCCATAAAATCATGACTGAGGACCAAAAATAGGCTTCGTTCCTATATATTCTGCGTTCTAATTTTTGCGTGCTTTGACTTGGCATTTACATTTGTTATTTGAATAAAAGTTCACTTTTTAACAAAATGCCTTTAAATTTTGCTTTTGATGACATGAAAAATGAACGATCCCAGCTGGCAATTTTGCTAATCTATCAAGCCTTCAAACTGTGAATATTCCCAAGCAAAGTCATTACTCTGTTTAGCAGGATTCATGTCATCAAAACATATGATTAAGTGCCTTTATACCTCTGAGCAACGTATTGGTTTAAAAGAGCAGCCTTTGCGTGCCCAAATATGGAGACAACCACGTGGTTTAGGAGAGAAACACGTACACACGTTTAAATTCAGAAAAACATTGGTGTTTTCCAACCAGACGTATCAATTTCTCCCCTAGTTGACCATTATCCAAAGCATAAGAATCCTTTGTTTGATTGCAACAAAGAAAGCCGTCCTAATGCTGTAACCAAAGCCCTTCACAACAATAGTAACCACAATGGTCTTTGCAATATACACCAGAATCACAGATGCTAGCAAAATATCCACATGGTTCCAGAGAAACTGGACATGAATAAGCATTCTAATGCTAGAAAGGAAGAGTACTACAAATAGATTATGTATGGGTTCAACTTGCTCGAGCGTATGATAAGCGAAATCTGTGGTTGATGTCATAACTCCTGCTGCAAATGAACCCAGTTTCAAGGCTCAGACCTAACTTGTCGCTGCACCAAGCCACTAGCAGGCAGAAAGAAACCGAAGCCAGCTGGTAGATTTCATTTGTGATTTCATCGTTGACTGCTTCCATGAAATTCTTCTCCAGAAGGAAAGGAGAATGTTGGTGGTGAATTTTTTGTTTTTGAGGCAACAGAGTTCCGCTATAACAAACTGCGTTTTCTTCCACTTTTGCTTCCAATCTGCCCATTTCGAAATTTTCCATGTGCCTTTCTAACAATGGCTGCTGCAGTGACCTTAGCAGTGGTACGGCACCTGGCAAGAGCTTCTGATTGTCGCCGATATGTTTGTGCAATATTTGCCTGGATCTGCTTGTTGAGCCATTTGTCTTCTTCATGCATAGCCAACTCCTCTTCTTCATACTTATCAAGGTCGGGATAAATTGCTGCAATCAGAGCATCATAATTTGGATCATCTCTCAATGATCTGTAGCTGGCACAGTGTGTATGACATTGAGGGCATCATAAACGCATAGACTTGTCAATACATTCTCTTGCAAAAGCCGTGGAGACATTCCATCACCGTCCTTGTCTTTCGGATAATTCCCAGGCAGATAGGACACTACACTTCCTTACGAATATCAGACAGTTTGACCACAACATATTTGGAGGCAATAAATTCAAAATTGTTTGATTTTGGAGCAACAATGACGATTTTCAAGCCTATTGAGCCTGTGCGCCGCGCGCAAACCCAATGCGCCGCGGCCTTTGGGTGCGTCGCGCCAGAAGAAAATAACACTGACAATTCCGGCTCTGTGTGCCGCATCAATTTGGTGCGCTGCGCCTCTTTTGTGTGCGCCACGCGCAATCTTCACACACAGTCACGGTCTTTCTAAAACGCAGTTTGTTCTCCCAATCTTCAATTCGACTTCTCCCTGTAATGGTACAAATGTAATTGTCCAACCACAAATGTGGTTCCTCATAAGGATGCTTCTTGGTGTTTTGGATCTGCAATCTTGACTTGTACAGGTGCATGCCCACATTTTAGTGTCATGGATGAAAGAAAACTCAAGCAGTTCTGGGAATCTCTGAAGGTAAAGATGTTTGCCACACCATGGCTTGAAACCAGTCACACACAACTATGGGTTTTTTGGCTATAATAACTTCCATCACATCATTTGTTATAGGAGAAGAATCTTCAACAATAAGATGTGTACACTCTGACATCCATTTCTCTGTTGCGTAGGCTCCCATTGATGACACAACGATACATAAATCATGTTTCCGATTCAGTCTTTCTAGGGCTGGTATACAGAATAAGAATGGGACGAAGTTCAATCTGAAAGTTGTATTATTCATTCCAAATGTCATCAAGTCCCCATTACTTAGAATTGTCTCCTTATTTGCTAAAGAAAACACTGACTTTGAACGAATTTCCTTGTTGACCAATGCGCCAAACTTTGAAAGATCCTTCATGCGAATTTCTTGAAAAGGGACCCTTGAAAAACACTGGAAGGCATTCCAAGAAGAGGCTGCCTCAACTATGATCTCTGCATGCACACGTGAGATAGTTTTATCAGTTTATTTCCACTGACTTATTGACTGAACTGATGATTCCTTTGGTTGTTTTTGCAGGGATGACTGATGTTGGATTCAGCAGAGGATCATGGCGAGGCTGCATGTGAACATCTTCAACTAGAAAATTTTAAATAATTACATATTGAAAACAAATTTAATGATTTCTTCTTCAAAACAGAGTTTTGAAGAAGAAATACCCTCAAGCATCTTTAATGATGAAATTTTGAACTGAAAACATATGGAAAACCTCCTCATGGCCTGCAGGCATTATTGAAGCATTTTCAGAACAACTATCTGCAAACCCTAGACCTATGACTCTTGTTTGACCAACCCAGCAAGACAAGGCATAAGGGGTATAAACGACAAGACCGACTCTAACATTGGCTCCAATGGGGATGGTAGCTCCAGATCCCTGGAGGTGCCAAGAACAGCAGATCTTTGGGAGAGTAGACAGTGCCTCCTTCCATTGGGCGATGGAATCCATTATTTCGACAGACTGAAAAATGACTGATAACTCAGTTTATTAGCTGGAAATTCGACTCAAACTGACTCGATGCAAACTGAAATGACTGAAAACTGACTCGACAAATGACTCATGACTAAGACCGGAACTTAAAACTTAAAACTTGATGGCAGTACATGACCACCTGTGTTTCTTACAAGACAATATACCATCAAAATATATCAAAATGCCAATGCAACCAATCAAGAAGATGCCTTCTTGATTGATTCTCCTGATCAAAATACCCCTTCCTATCCATTTACTAGCCTAAAATCAATATCCATTATAAGTCATCTCAGCCCCTTGGAAGACCTTTTGCCGAGATAGACCCGGAGAGAGCCCTCTCCTGGTTTGATGGCAGTACATGACCACCTGTGTTTCTTACAAGACAATATACCATCAAACTATATCAAAATGCTAATGCAACCAATCAAGCAGATGCCTTCTTGATTGATTCTCCTGATCAGATCTCCTGGTCAACAATAGATACTGGTAACTGGGCATCAAAAAACATGATTGACCATGATCTCCTTCATCACTGAACACTGCAATAATCACCTTCACTGCTGACTGCAACAAATTTGTCAAAATTTGTCAAATTTGAATGCTTAAGATCTTGCCTATCTTGCCTCATGAGATAATCTGTGTATTTGATTTAATCTCTCTATTTCATGCTGTTTTGGATCCCACGCTGCCCATAAAACCCAGTCATTTATCAAAATACCCCTTCCTATCCATTTACTAGCCTAAAATCAATATCCATTATAAGTCATCTTAGCCCCTTGGAAGACCTTTTACCGAGATAGACCCGGAGAGAGCCCTCTCCTGGTTTGATGGCAGTACATGACCACCTGTGTTTCTTACAAGACAATATACCATCAATCTATATCAAAATGCCAATGCAACCAATCAAGTAGATGCCTTCTTGATTGATTCTCCTTATCAGATCTCCTGGTCAACAATAGATACTGGTAAATGGGCATCAAGAAACATGATTGACCATGATCTCCTTCATCACTGAACACTGCAATAATCACCTTCACTACTGACTGCAACAAATTTGCCATTGGATCCTAAAAAACATGAAGATTTACCTTCTGCTGAAAGAACAAGGTATCTTTTTCTCCTGCTTCTGATCTTCCTTCAGTAAAAGTCTGTTCCTGGTCTTCAAATAATTCTGAACAAGTAGATGAGCAGATATCCTCTTGAAAAAACATTTCAAAACATGAGACATATGAAGAAGAATCTGAAAGGCAATCTTGAATGTTCTGATCTTCTGTAATCTGAATATATTGTAAGTCATCTTCATATGATATGACAGCCAGATTCTCATTATAGTCATCAATCATAAGAAAAGAAACTTCGGCTGATTCTTGATGCTCAAACATGACATTTCTATCATCTACCATAAATTCATCCAAAGGAACTGTTTCACTTACTTGAACGACAACCTCATCTTGCTGTTCATAAACTGATCGAATTACCTCTTTATGAAGGCTTTGTTCTGATGACGGACTGGAAGTATGACTGAGAACATTTGGATCCATTACAGTGTCTTCTGCATTCCAGATGACTTCAACAACAAAATTCTCTTTCATGGGATTCAGCACGGGGTACCCCTAGTCATCACAATCTGAATGTAGATCTGAAATAGCAGACTGGACATTATCACAATCTGCAATATGCATGTTGTCTTCTTCTGTGGGCAGATCTGAGACTTGAATTTCTCTTTCATCATTTTCAGACATATAGACCTCTTCAACCTGCTGATCTATAAAGCTGCTTACAGGACTGTCATCCTTTTCAGAAAAGGAAGAAGTTCCACCATCACCTTTTTGACCATGTGCACACTGCAGATCTGCATTAACTTGAGCTGGAACATGACCGTTCAAGAGTTGATCTATCTCATCTTCAGATAGTGGAGATAATATCCTTTGTTTTCTTTGCCTCAAACAATGATTGTCTTCATTGATTTCAAGTGAAGGAGTATACAGATTTTCCTCCTACTGCTGATCCATTTCATGTAATTCCTGTTGACTGTCAAAATGCGAAATTCCTTCATCTTCCACCGTACTAAGATCTTGATCCTGCTGCAAATTTTCATGATCGTCTTTATGCTGCTGAAATGGATTTTCATATAGGGCTTCCATGATCTCATCATCCATGAAATTATCAACTTCATAATATTTCTCAAGGCTTTCAATAAAAGTAGAAGCATATTCGCAACAGTCATGAACTAAATTTAATGATGGATAAGATGCTTGATATCTTTCAATGAACAGGGCATGAAAATCCTTTAAACAGTAAATACAGTATGGCGGCAAATTTTCATACCAAGATTGGGCTTCACCTTCCAGAGTGGCCAGGAATATCTTCATCAAGAAATCTTCAGGAAAATCCACCTTCAACTTGCGAATATGCATGTGAAATCTAACCAGATGTAAAGCAGAATCTTTCCTACCATCATCGTTAAACGTAGGCAGATTCCTTGACCAATTTACCTTCGGAATTTTATTCGAAAAACCTGGAATGTGATCTCGGCTCATGGGAGCGTATCTTCTTCCAACCTGATCCATCTTGAAAACCTCAAAGCTACTGATCTCTCTGCAGTGAAGTCACCATGAAGCATTGATCTCTGGATTTTTCAGTGAATGAAGTCGCCAGGTGAATGATTTTAGCTTTCTGATGTCTGATCATTGTTCACCATCAATGATCAGATCTGAACCTGATACACTTACTGGGGCAAGACAATCTACAAATCAAGTGTTACATTCACACGCAAACCATCTTCCCCAGTATGGTCGCCACTATGTTAGCGCTTGAAACTACCTTAGGCTGAAATAAGGTAAATCTGAAGGCAACATCAAACCAAGCTCAGCCTCGTAGCTAGCCCTACGAGGACAGGAGAGGGCTCTCTCCGAGTCTATCTCGGCAAAAGGTCTTCCAAGGGGCTGAGATGAATTATAATGGATATGGATTTTAGGCTAGTAAATGGATAGGAAGGGGTATTTTGATAAATGACTGGGTTTTCTGGGTAGCGTGGGATCCAGAACAACATGAAACAGAGAGATTAAATCAAAGACATAGATGATCTCATGAGGCAAGATAGGTAAGAGCTTAAGCATTCAAATTGAAATTATATGAAATGGAAAGACTGCTGAGAGGTTGACAAGGGCATAATAGATGAATCCTTATCAAACAGAAGAAATTACACAAAAAACATGAAAGCTTTCCCACGACAGAGCAGTAAACTGGATTCTGCCCTTCTACTTAAAAGCATTCATTTAGAAATGATTATTAATGAACTGGGAAACATAACAGGATACATATCTCGGCAAAAGGTCTTCCAAGGGGCTGAGATGACTTATAATGGATATTGATTTTAGGCTAGTAAATGGATAGGAAGGGGTATTTTGATAAATGACTAGGTTTTATGGGCAGCGTGGGATCCAGAACAACATGAAACGGAGAGATTAAATCAAAGACACAGATTATCTCATGAGGCAAGATAGGCAAGAGCTTAAGCATTCAAATTGAAATTATATGAAATGGAAAGACTGTTGAGAGGTTTACAAGGGCATAATAGATGAATCCTTATCAAATAGAAGAAATTACACAAAAAACATGAAAGCTTTCCCACGGCAGAGCAGTAAATTGGATTCTGCCCTTCTACTTAAAATCATTCATTTAGAAATGATTATTAATGAACTGGGAAACATAACAGGATACATATGATCATTGTTCACCATCAATGATCAGATCTGAACTTTGTCATCCTTTACCGGGGAGGAAATTCCCCAGTATGGTCGCCACTATGTTAGCGCTCAAAACTACCTTAGGCTAAAATAAGGTAAATCTCAAGGCAACATCAAACCAAGCTCAGCCTCGTAGCTAGCCCTACGAGGACAGGAGAGGGCTCTCTCCGGGTCTATCTCGGCAAAAGGTCTTCCAAGGGGCTGAGATGACTTATAATGGATATTAATTTTAGGCTAGTAAATGGATAGGAAGGGGTATTTTGATAAATGACTGGGTTTTCTGGGCAGCGTGGGATCCAGAACAGCATGAAACAGAGAGATTAAATCAAAGACACAGATTATCTCATGAGGCAAGATAGGCAAGAGCTTAAGCATTCAAATTGAAATTATATGAAATGGAAAGACTGCTGAGAGGTTGACAAGGGCATAATAGATGAATCCTTATCAAACAGAAGAAATTACACAAAAAACATGAAAGCTTTCCCACGGCAGAGCAGTAAACTGGATTCTTCCCTTCTACTTAAAAGCATCATTTAGAAATGATTATTAATGAACTGGGAAACATAACAAGATACATATGAAAACAAAAGAAGAAACACATGTTAAGTCGTTACCACAGGGATCTCATGAAACAGAGCCACATCCTTTCATTAATTCTCAGTCAAAAACTGTATAGTGAAGGTCTGTATTTTTCTCCCACACACTTCTGCCAGAACTCTCCCTCAAATGATTTTTCATACAATAAATAAAACTATCTGTGGGAAAACAGATCGACCCAAAAACAAGGGCGTTGTTTCAACTGAAATTACAGAAATAGAAAAAACTATTCTTCTGTTCTAAAAACAGACCAATGTTCCCCTTGAAATTCTCTGATTGACCAACTAAAAGATAAAAATTGGAGAGCGGATCCCATAAAATCATGACTGAGGACCAAAAATAGGCTTCGTTCCTATATATTCTGCGTTCTAATTTTTGTGTGCTTTGACTTGGCATTTACATTTGTTATTTGAATAAAAGTTCATTTTTTAACAAAATGCCTTTAAATTCTGCTTTTGATGACAGGAAAAAGGAACGATCCCAGCTGGCAATTTTGCTAATCTATCAAGCCTTCAAACCGTGAATATTCCCAAGCAAAGTCATTACTCTGTTTAGCAGGATTCGTGTCATCAAAACATATGATTAAGCGCCTTTATACCTCTGAGAAACGTATTGGTTTAAAAGAGCAGCCTTTGCATGCCCAAATATGGAGACAACCACGTGGCTTAGGAGAGAAACGTGTACACACGTTTAAATTCAGAAAAACATTGGTGTTTTCCAACCAGACGTATCAATTTCTCCCCTAGTTGACCATTATCCAAAGCAAAAGAATCCTCTGTTTGATTGCAAAAAAGAAAGCCATCCTAATGCTGTAACCAAAGCCCTTCACAACAATAGTAACCACAATGGTCTTTTCAATATACACCAGAATCACAGATGCTAGCAAAATATCCACATGGTTCCAGAGAAACTGGAGATGAATAAGCATTCTAATGCTAGAAAGGAAGAGTGTTGCAAACAGATTACGTATGGGTTCAACTTGCACAAGAGTATGATAAGTGAAATCTATGGTTGATATCATAACTCCTGCTGCAAATGAACCCAGTTTCAAGGCTCAGACCTAACTTGTCGCTACACCAAGCCACTAGCAGGCAGAAAGCAACCGAAGCCAGCGGGTAGATTTCATTTGTGATTTCATCATTGACTGCTTCCATGAAATTCTTCTCCAGAAGGAAAGGAGAATGTTGGTGGTGAATTTTTTGTTTTTGAGGCAACAGAGTTCCGCTATAACAAACTGTGTTTTCTTCCACTTTTGCTTCCAATCTGCCCATTTCGAAATTTTCCATGTGCCTTTCTAACAATGGCTGCTGCAGTGACCTTAGCAGTGGTACGGCGCCTGGCAAGAGCTTCTGATTGTCGCCGATATGTTTGTGCAATATTTGCTTGGATCTGCTTGTTGAGCCATTTGTCTTCTTCATGCATAGCCAACACCTCTTCTTCATAATTATCAAGGTCGGGATAAATTGCTACAATCAGAGCATCATAATTTGGATCATCTCTCAATGATCTGTGGCTAGCACAGTGTGTACGACAATGAGGGCATCATAAATGCATAGAATTGTCAATTCATTCTCTTGCAAAAGCGGTGGAGACATTCCATCACCGTCCTTGTCTTTCGGATAATTCCCAAGCAGATAGGACACTACACTTCCTTACGAATATCAGACAGTTTGACCACAACATATTTGGAGGCAATAAATTTGAAATCGTTTGAGTTTGGAGCAACAGTGACGATTTTCAAGCCTATTGAGCCTGTGCGCCGCGCGCAAACCCAATGCACCGCAGCCTTTGGGTGCGCCGCGCCAGAAGAAAATAACACTGACAATTCTGGCTCTGTGCGCCGCGTCAATTTGGTGCACCACGCCTCTTTCGTGTGCACTGCGCGCAATCTTCACACACATTCACGGTCTTTCTAAAACGCAGTTTGTTCTCCCAATCTTCAATTCGACTTCTCCCTGTAATGGTACAAATGTAATGGTCCAACCACAAATGTGGTTCCTCATAAGCATGCTTCTTAGTGTTTTGGATCTGCAATCTTGACTTGTACAGGTGCATGCCCACATTTTAGTGTCATGGATGAAAGAAAACTCAAGCAGTTCGGAATCTCTGAAGGTAAATATGTTTGCCACACCATGGCTTGAAACCAGTCACACACAACTATGGGTTTTTTGGCCATAATAGCTTCCATAACATCCTTTGTTATAGGAGAATAATCTTCAACAATAAGATGTGTACACTCTGACATCCATTTCTCTGTTGCGTAGGCTCCCATTGATGACACAACGATACATAAATCATGTTTCCGATTCAGTCTTTCTAGGGCTGGTATACAGAATAAGAATGGGACGAAGTTCAATCTGAAAGTTGTATTATTCGTTCCAAATGTCATCAAGTCCCCATTACTTAGAATTGTCTCCTTATTTGCTAAAGAAAACACTAACTTTGAACGAATTTCCTTGTTGACCAATGCGCCAAACTTTGAAATATCCTTCATGCGAATTTCTTGAAAAGGGACCCTTGAAAAACACTGGAAGGCATTCCAAGAAGAGGCTGCCTCAACTATGATCTCTGCATGCACACGTGAGATAGTTTTATCAGTTTATTTCCACTGACTTCTTGACTGAACTGATGATTCCTTTGGCTGTTTTTGCAGGGATGACTGATGTTGGATTCAGCAAAGGATCATGGTGAGGCTGCATGTGAACATCTTCAACTGGAAAATTTTAAATAATTACATATTGAAAACAAATTTAATGATTTCTTCTTCAAAACAGAGTTTTGAAGAAGAAATACCCTCAAGCATCTTTAATGATGAAATTTTGAACTGAAAACATATTGAAAACCTCCTCATGGCCTGCGGGCGTTATTGAAGCATTTTGAGAACAACTATATGCAAACCCTAGACCTATGACTCTTGTTTGACCAACCCAGCAAGACAAGGCATAAGGGGTATAAACGATAAGACCGACTCTAACACCACCAATGAGTCTCTCCTCCAACCATGCTCCCAAGAACAAGAACATTTTCAACATATGGGATCATGATTGGAATCATGCTAGCTGCAATGTATGATAAATGAGAAGGAAGATGTTCCCTCATGTGCAACCAGCGTAGTTTTATCCTTAACTTCCATAAAATAGGATATGACAAGTGCCTTCCCCAACACTTGTTTGCTGCCTCATCCCTTCTAAATTCTTGGAGAAAATGCATCATAGTTGGTGTCAAGGAATCACACCATGAAGAATATAATAGCTTTCCAAGATCCTTCAAGGAATGGCCTACATCAACATAGTTCATGGGCTTGAGTGGCCCTTGAAACCCATCATAAATAGTGCCCCATCTTGGCACAATATCCTGCAAATGAGTGTTAGAAAAATATAAGAATATAAGAGATACATTATAATGCTCAGAAAGACAAGCCTCTCTATATATTTGTTTTACATCAGTGGGGTAACTCATGGATGAGTTCCCTCTCACACTCAATGAGTAAGGAGATGTGAATGATGGCTCTTTCTAAGAGCTATGTTCCTCCTCCTCTACCAAGTAATCCATGCAAATATTCATATGAGAGTGCACCTCTTCCTTGAAACCTTCCCATATGAATCCACCCAAGAGAGTATGATATGCTCTAATGAAACCATTGGGTTTGGAAAGTAGGATCTCATAGGTGGCATCTAGTAGTCTCTCCTTGAGCTTGAGGTCTTTGTTCAAAAGGATAAGATTATAGAAATAGATGAATTCATCAACAACCTTGAACCTTTCATCCTTAACTTCCCCATCAATAACCCCACATGTGAAGAGGTCCTTGGAGTATTCCATCATGAGTTGGGAATCCCAATAAGGATCCAAGCTCTCCAAGAATGACAACGTTGTAGAGGTTTGAAATACTGACTCTGTCATATCATGGCTCCCTCCTTTGAAATTCTTGATGACAAAATCACATGTTGGAGCTTCATAATATCCCTTTTGCAGCCCCATTTGTAGTTGATCTTTCTCAAGACAAGATTGAAGCATATGGAAATCAACTTCCCCTCGGAAAGTCCTTGTCTTCCAAAACTTCCTCATTTTCGCCCATGTATACAAGATGGTTAGCATCCCCTTTCCATGTTCAGAAATATTCTTTGTGAATGAAGAAATCATGGGCTACCCCAAATATATGGAGTTTCCATGTGTCCTCATGCTCATGCCATCATAGATCTTTGGTTTCTCCTCTCTCAGTGCAGATATATGAGTGGGAGTTAGCAATGCCCCTTATAGGAAATTTCTCATCTCTCTCCTGAATTCATGATAGATTCTCTGTGTTGTGCTAGCTTCTCCCAAGGCTCCCTCCTTAGCCAAGTATGCATATTATTTCCATAGTTGAGAGAACACTTTAGACTTCCTCCTATCAAGAGGTGCTCCTGGTAAAATATCTCCTTGAAAAGAGGTGTCAAGGCATAGAGTAGAATGTGGATGTAGGTAGATATATTTTCCCCTACCTTTACTACATAGGTCCTCTTGCATTCTTTGTGCTTACAAGCTTTGAAATAGAGAAGGGTTCATGCTCTTCATCTTGTGATGCCCTTCCTCCTATTTTCCTCCTTCTATCTTCAAGATCTCATCATTTGACAATGATGGTACATGTGTTGGACATTGGGTTCAACGCTCCCCGTGTGTTTCATGACATGGACTAACCGCCTCTCGTGGATCCTAACTCTGGTGATTGTAGCAGAGACTAATTCCTGTGGGTTTTGGTCTAACAAAAATCTTGATTCCAACAAGTGGTATTAGAGCGACAGGTGTCGAGTTGTAAACTCACCCGTCTCGCGTTGGGGGGGAGATTGTTGGACATTGGGTTCAACGCTCCCTGTGTGTTTCGCGACATGGAATAATCGCCTCTCGTGGATCCTAACTCTGGAAATTGTAGCAGAGACTAATGCCTGCGGGTTTTGGTCTAACGGAAATCATGATTCCAAAAAAATGCTGCTCATGTGTTATGCCAAGAGCTCTATGTGTGAGACCTTGTGGAACTTCTTGCTAGTGTGCAAGAGTTTCTTTCCTTGGAGCAAGTGCTCCATCCTCCTTTTCATGAGGTGCTTGAGATGCCTTTGTCATGACTACGTTATCATGTCCTTCCTTCTCCTCCTCCTCTTCAATAACTGAAATTGCCTCATCATCAACAAGAGACCTTAGATCTTGGTCATCTATTGAAGGAGGAATCTGCATGCTTTCATTTTGAGAAGAGAATCCCTCATCCAAAGGAGATATTTCCCTTGGCAAGGCATCAAAAAAAATTACACCTTCTTCCATTGTCTTTAGAAATGGAGTTGGATTCATAGACCCTTCCAACTTATGCAAAATATTTGTCTGATATGGTTTGATAGTGTCAACAGAAGATGTTACACATGGAGCTTCATCAAACCTCTCTATCAATCTTGAAATAAACCTTGCATAAGTAGGTGTGTTTGAATTCTTTAAGGAAAAGGACTCAAACAACCACCAAGCATATGACTTACCTTCAAAATGCAGCGCTGCTAATTTTATGGCTTCAATCTCTGAAACTTGATGTTGCTACATAAAGTTGTCTAGCTCCTCCACCAAAACCCTAACTGGAAATTTAGGTGATCCATCAAAGGTAGATAGATATAATCTACCCATACCATGCTCCTCCTTTTGTATGCCTTGTCTCTCCTTGATCTTTTAGAACCCTTGGAAGTTCAAGTTATCTTTGAACTCCTTGGATTGATCTTCATACTCCTGCAAATACTCTCTAAGAGTCTCCAACTCAGGTACACTTCTTTTCTTCCTCTTCATGAAGAAATCACAGACAGAATGCTGAAAATTCAGTGATATGAATGAGTGCACATATCCATGAGATGATGATTCAGAATTTTCCTCATGTATAGATCTTGTAAATCTGCTCGAAAGATCTTTCTGCTCTTGAAACTTTCTAGGAGTTTCATTGCTCCTTCTCTCTTCTTCTTGTTCAACCTCCTTGGAGAGGTTCTTACTATATCTGAAAATTAATGAGATTAAACTCATATTCTTCATCATTTTGACCTTTCTCCTTGCTTTACATCACTTTGGCTTGAAGCCGAGAGGCTGAGCCAAAGATCTTGCTTTGATACCAGTATAATATTCCAAATTTGGAACAGCTCAGCAAGCGTGCTGAAATAATGCACTTTTGAGAATTATGTGCATAGAAATGAGTTTGCAGCTCCTGGATCCCTTATATCAGCTCATCTAAGATGTAAATCCAAAAGAATAGAAAAAACAAATCAGACTAGGTGGGTTAAACAAATATCCCACAAACTAGTCTAGCTGAAAATCACCCAAAGAGAGGGGTTGCAGCTATATGCAAAGGACCGCTTCAGAAATAATGCAGATCCACTGAAGCACAATAGGAGTCTGATATTAAGGTTTAGAAATCAGATATATAACAGAAAATCAGATGTTCTTTACAACCCATACAGTATCCAAGAGAAAGAATGAGAGTATACAACAAAAATGTAGAAATTTGCTGAATAATAATTAATTATCCATCGAGACTATCCTGATCACATTCAATTCGAATTTATATGCAACACATAATCTCTTCCACTCAGATCATCAAACATGCGGAAAACAAATCAAGCGATAACACATCAAATCACCATACACATTAACACAGTATGTATGGGGAAAGCTTATAGCTGAAAACCCCACAGCTATTGTGTATATTATAATGGAGAAATCATGTAACAAACTCAGTACAATACTCCTCACAAGTACTCGGTACTTTCTCATACAGTTACCCACAATCTAGCTCAGTTTTGAACAGGTTACTGGTTCAAAACTCACCGCCAATTGCCTTGCCTCTATTGCGCAATCATGGCCTATCTATATAGAGATCCAAGGTTCGAATCTCCTTGGATTGACTGCGCAATTTTCATGGAAAAATCCTCCAAGTGTGGTGCAAATCTCATGCACAATTGATGTCGCCACTGATAGCTAACTCCACCCTTTCATCTACCTCTTTCACTGGTCTCCACTGAACTGATCATGCACTGTAGTGAACTGATGTGTTCTTGAGTTGAATAATGAGTTACTAATTAATGAATTAAATAATATTTAATTCACTCCACTCATAACTAATTGATTAGCTAGTTAAAATAATCTCAACTAGTTCAACTAAAATAAACAGAACACAACTCCACTAGCTGTCTCATTAACTCCACCAAACTTCTGCCACTGAAGTCCTAACTGAATTCAACCATGCATGATGCCATCAAACCCTTGTGAATAGCATAATTCCTCTGTCAGATGCATGAGCCACTTCTGTATCTCGAACTGAAGTGCTCCAAGAGAGTAAACTGAAGTTTATAGTCCAAATATTATTAAGGGTAAATAATATTTGACTTCCCTATTTTTAGGAGAGGCAGTCTAAAAATAGCCTTCGACCTCTTCGACCTAAAAATAGAGTCTCATATATTTTTACCAACATGAAAAATGCTCCAAGAATCTCAAACTGGAATCCCCGAACCATGCTCCATATGTCTAAAAATAGACATAGTCTAAAAATAGACTTTGCGCCAGAATTTGCTTGCGGGCCCACTTAGTGAAGGCGACTTCATTTCACTAAGCTCCATCATCTTGCTGCATTCTCAACACTCCCTCTCAGCAAGATATGGATTATCTGCAACCCCTATCCTGCCTCTGTGGAATTCGAAATTGCTCCTGGTGAGCACCTTCGTCAGGATGTCGGCATCCTGATCCTCCGTGGGAACATATGAAAGCATCATGATTCTCCGCTAAACACAATCTCTGATATGATGGTACCTGATGTCGATATGTTTGGACCTATCATGAAATACAGGATTAGCCGAGAGTTTAATGCAACTCTGGTTATCATAGTAGATCATTGTAGGCTCCAAATGCAACCTAAACAATCCTGCGAGGATCTTCCTCATCCAAATAGCCTCACATGCAGCCAAGCTAGCTGCCATGTACTCGGCCTCTGCTGAACTAAGTGCCATGGATCTCTGCTTCCTGCTGTACCAAGAAACTGCTGTTGACCCAATGCTAAAAACTCCTCCAGAAGTGCTCTTCCGGTCCGTTGGACTCCCTGCCCAATCTGCATCAGTGAAGCCAGAAAGCTTCGCTCCATCCTCCTGTCTGTACCATAGACCATATCCCGATGTGCCTCTGATATAGCGCAATACATGCTTGCCTACCTTCCAAAAGAGCTTGGCAGGATTAACCATAGCTTGCGAAAGCTGGTTAACTACATAGCATATATCGGGTCGTGTATTGACCAGATACATAAGCGACCCCACCAACTGTCGATAGATAGTGGCATCCACTACTTCCGCTGAAGTAGCATCCTCCTTCCTCCAACCACCAGGAAGAGGAGTGTCAACAGGCTTGCAGCCTTGCATGTTGAACCTCTCCAGAATCTCCTGGGCATACTTTCCCTGAGAAACAAACAGTCCTCCGCTGCGCTGCCAAATCTCCAATCCCAGGAAATAATGAAGGATGCCCAAGTCCTTCATCTCAAACTCTCGTGCAAGATCCTCCTTGCATGAAAGTATCAACTACTCATCGCCAGTAAAAATCAGATCATCTACATACAGTACGATGATCAACAGCTTCCCCTCTACCACAATCTGGTACAGGTTTGGATCCGCCTCACTCTTGGAGAATCCAAGCCCGGTGAAGTAGCTGTCTATCCGAGTGTACCAAGCACGAGGTGCTTGCTTCAGCCCGTACAGTGCTCTCTTGAGTCGGCACACATGCGACTCACTACTGAAGATCTCAAAACCTTCAGGCTGCTCTATGTACACTTCTTCCTCAATAACTCCATTGAGGAACGCAGTCTTCACATCCATCTGATGAATGTGCCACCCCATCTGCGCTGAGAGAGCAAGGATCGTCCGTATGGAAAAGTACCTTGCGACAGGTGCAAAAGTCTCCTCATAGTCAATCCCCTCGATCTGTGAGAAGCCACGGGCGACAAATCTCGCCTTGTACTTCTCCACACTCCCGTCAGCCGCCTTCTTCACCTTGTAGATCCATCGCGAACCTACAACTGATTTCCCAACCGGTCTTGGGACAATCTCCCATGCACTGTTCCTGATGATCGAATCATATTCTTCGATCATGGCATCGACCCATGCGGGTTCCTCCACAGCTTCCTCAAAAGAGGATGGCTCTGTCACAACACATTGACTCATAAGAGCCATGTATCCAGTGTACCGATCCGGTGACTGTCTCTGTCTGCGCTGTGCTGCAGGTGGTCCTACAACCTTCTCTGCATCCCGAGCCAGTCGCTCAGCTTCTGTAGTGCGCATGCGCCCTCTGATGGTTGGCGCTGCCTGGGTGGTTTCTTCCACCTCCTGAACCTCCTCTTATGGCTGATCCACATTCGGAAGCTCCTCCTTAGGAACTAACAACTCCTCATCTGCATGCAAGTGTAGCTCCCTCTCAAGCGAACACTGCATGGCTTTCTCCTCCTGAAATTTTATATCCCGTCGCACAACAGTCTTGCGACTGTCTGACAAATATAACCGGTAGTTGTGAGGTGTATCAGTGTACCCCACAAATATTCCAACCTCAGCAGTTGGATCCAGCTTCCTTCTCGCATCCTTCGTCACATGCATGTAGACAGGAGAACCAAAGATCTGCAAATGGGAAATATCAGGCCTCTTGCCAGAATAAGCCTCCTCCAGTGTACTCATGCCAAGAACCTTGTGAGGACAATGGTTCTGCACATACACTGCTGTATTGCATGCCTCAGCCCACAAGTGAAGGGTTAGGCCCTAATCATGCAACATCGCTCGTGCAACACCCACGATCGTTCTATTCTTCCGCTCAGCCACCCCATTCTGCTGTGGGTTATGGGGTACGATGAGCTCTCTCTAAATCCCTTCTGCGCTGCAGAACTCCTTGAATTCAACCGAGATGAATTCACCACCGTTATCACTCCTTAGAGCAATCACCTTCTTCCCCGACTCCTTCTCGACCAGTGCTTTAAACTCACAGAACTTCGCGAATGTATCACTCTTCTTCTGCATGAAGAATATCCAGCACTTTCGAGAGAAATCATCAACAAAGATCACATAATACTTGTGCTTTGCTGTCGAAGCAACTGAGAAAGGACCACACACGTCTATGTGAAATCTCTCAAGGATTGTTGTGGTGCGACTATCCTTCTCGTGAAAGGTGGCTTTCACATACTTCCCTAAAGTACACCCTTTGCACTGATTTGACTGCACAAGAGTTCCCTTAGGAAGTCCAGTAGAAATCTGCTGCAGAATATTCAAAGCTCCATGGTGAAGGTGGCCCAATCTCCTGTGCCACAGTTCGCTCTCATCATCCCGGTTCACCACTTCTCCCGCTTTGCATGCCATAGCTGCGCAGTCATCTACCTGCAACTGATAAAGGTTCTGAGTTCGAACCCCTATCTTCCGGGTCTCTCCAGTAGTCTTACTGCGCAGGAAGGCTTTTCCTTCGCTGAAGACCACATCATACCCCTTATCCTCCAACATCGCTACTAAAATCAGGTTCTTCTTCAATCCAGGTACATGCATGACATCCTTCAATACAAAGGGTTTACCAGACTCCCTCTGAAAGGATATGGTACCGATACCAGTCGCACTGTATCTACCATCATCGCCCATCTCGATGTACACACCCAAATCTTTGTCCTCCAGATCTGAGAACAAATCCCGATCTCCCGTCATATGAAATGGCGCACTGCTGTCCAAGAACCATACCGATCCCATCACACTTGAAACCAAGCATGCGATCAGTGAAAAGTCAAGCTCGAACTGTGAAGCCAAAGCTTCTCCATCTGCAGATCTTCCCGCTTGCTTGTTCTTCTTCTTCTTTGGACAATTGGTAGCATAATGTCCGTGATCATGGTAGTGAAAACACTTCACTTTCGCCATATCCTGCTTCTTGCCCTTTGCACCAGAATGAGAGGTTTTCTTACCCTTCCCCTTCTTTTCTTTGGCCACCAAAGCGCAATTTTCTTCATCAGCTCCCTTTGATGAAGATCCATCTCGAGTAGTCCTCCTTATCTCCTCCTGCATGAGATCCGCCCAAAGGCGCTCCCATCTCGGCAGCTTCTCCCGACCATTGACACTATCTTGATATGAGTGCCAAGCCTTTGGAAGACCAAGGAGAGCCAGGTCGACCATGTCCTCATCTTCGACAGTCACCCCCACACTTCCCAGCTCATCTCTGCATTGAGTGAACTTCGTGAGGTATTTGGCGATATTGTCGCCTTTCTCCATCTTGATGTTCCTGAGCTTATCTTTGAGCGCCAGCTTCCTTTGGTCGCTCTTACTCTAGAATAGATCCATCAAATATTTCCACATTAAATATGGAGTAGCCTTTCCATGCAGGCTGGATACAATATGATCCTTGACGCCCTCCAACAGGATCCTTTGACACTTCGCCATCTTCTTTTGCCATGCTTCGACTTCAGCAGGATCAGTGGGCTTTTGGACATCTGTATCTACGAACTCCTTCAGACCATTATCTTCTAATACTGCTTCCATGCGATCCTTCCATGCAACATAATTCGAACTGCCTTCAAGAGCATATTCGAGTCGTAAACCGTTGAAAGACATTTTCAACACCGGCACCAAGAAAACAAAACTGCTGCAAAATTTCGAATTCCACCTCAAAGCTCAACCACTCTAGATCTGTGAGAACAAATTATTTCTAGCACAGAGATTGACTGCAAGGGGCATTTACCAGACCTTTCACTTTTCGAAGAAAGATGAATCCGGAGGCTACCTGGCCCGCATGTAGACTCTGTCTACCGAAATAAGTTTGTAATCACTGTGATGATCAATCTCTGCTTCAATAGCTCCGATACCATGTAGAAATTTGTTGAATAATAATTAATTATCCACCGAGACTATCCTGATCACATACAATTCGAATTTATATGCAACACATAATCTCTTCCACTCAGATCATCACACATGCGGAAAATAAATCAAGCGATAACACATCAAATCATCATACACATTAACACAGTATGTATGGGGAAAGCTTATAGCTGAAAACCCCACAGCTATTTTGTATATTATAATGGATAAATCAAGTAACAAACTCAGTACAATACTCCTCACAAGTACTCAGTACTTTCTCATACAGTTACTCACAATCTAGCTCAGTTTTGAACAGGTTACTGGTTCAAAACTCACCGCCAATTGCCTTGCCTCTATTGCGCAATCCAGGCCTGTCTATATAGAGATCCAAGGTTCGAATCTCCTTGGCTTGATTGCGCAATTGTCATGGACAAATCCTCCAAGTGTGGTGCAAATCTCATGCACAACTGATGTCGCCACTGATAGCTAACTCCACCCTTTCATCTACCTCTTTCAGTGGTCTCCACTGAACTGATCATGCACTGTAGTGAACTGATGTGTTCTTGAGTTGAATAATGAGTTACTAATTAATGAATTAAATAATATTTAATTCACTCCACTCATAACTAATTGATTATCTAGTTAAACTAATCTCAGCTAGTTCAACTAAAATAAACAGAACACAACTCCACTAGCTGTCTCATTAACTCCACCAAACTTCTGCCACTGAAGTCCTAACTGAAGTCAACCATGCATGATGCCATCAAACCCTTGGGAGTAGCGTAATTCCTCTGTCAGATTCATGAGCCACTTCTGTAGCTCGAACTGAAGTGCTACAAGAGAGTAAACTGTTGTTTAGAGTCCAAATATTATTAAGGGTAAATAATATTTGACTTCCCTATTTTTAGGAGAGGCAGTCTAAAAATAGCCTTCGACCTCTTCGACCTAAAAAATAGAGTCTCATCTATTTTTACCAACATGACAAATGCTCCAAGAATCTCAAACTGGAATCCCCGAACCATGCTCCATATGTCTAAAAATAGACATAGTCTAAAAATAGACTTTGCGCCAGAATTTGCCTGCGGGCCCACTTAGTGAAGGTGACTTCATTTCACTAAGCTCCATCATCTTGCTGCATTTTCAACAAAAAATCCTCAGAAATGAGGTGCTACAACCACAAGAAAAGACTGCATAACCATGACAGCGTCATTTTTAGGGGATGAAGCAGCAATTTATTAATATTCATATCTAGAGCAGATATGTACATAAAAATTTATATCTAATACAGATATGTGTACAAGAAATTCTGATCTATACATTTCCCTTGGGGTTTTGTACAAAACACGAAGCACAGAGAGTAGATCTGAGATCTAAGCTTGCAGATCTGCAGAATGATTCAGAAATTTCTGAATAATAAAATGGTACAGAAGATCATATCTGAAACTAACATGGATTGGATTGCCAATCCATGGATCACCACAGTGAGAGGAAGAAACCCAACACCAGATATCTCTCCTCCAAAATGTAGACAAAACACCCTGCAATTGTAGATCTACAAATAACATTGTCCAGGGAGAGAAACAGTGTTGTACCCTCTGAGAATGATTTGGCCTGATGCCAAGATTTATATCTAAAGCACAATCAGCTAATGAACTCTTCCAGGAGGTTAAAATACACACTCACTGAGAAGAGCCACTAGTATAAGCTAGATCTGAGCAGATCTAGTTTCTTCCACTACTGCAACTCACAAGGACAGCCCAACCCTCAACAAGATCAGTGCTGTAGGTGTAAGGTGAGATTGGCCTAAAATCCTGATGTGGAAAAGATAGCACAATTCTCCTCCAAGAGCTGCTCAAGGAAGGAGGTGGGATTCTTGAATAGGAAGACCCAACAAGGGATGTATGAGAATACAATACCTTCAGAAAATGATAATCTTCAACAACCCTCTCTTGTTGCTCTCCTCCTCATTGTATAAAATTTGAGTCTTGGAAAAAACGTAAACCACTTCATTAGTTTAGCCCCTTTCGCATTTAGAATCTCCTTTTAGAACTACATTGTCTCTCAAGGAGGTCCAATGCATCTAGACTACATTGTTGACTTGGTCAAAGGTGACCCATTCTTGTGATTTAGACCCATTCACACCTACAAAAATTTATTTACATAGACCAGATATATCTCTGTTCACATAGGCATTGATTTATTCTTAGTTTTTAGGAGTTTTACATGTCCTCCTTTAAAATGTATTCGTCAATCATGAAATGAAAAATAAACAAGGGAAAATTAATATTCCTATTAGCTATAAGCTAGTTTAGGAATATTACACAATTACTGAAGAAATTAGGAGTTAAGAGGATAAATTTCCATGGAGATTTGGAGTTATTAATTAGGAAAATAAATGGATAATACACAGCCAACAATCCCAGATTAAAATCCTATAGAGATGATGCTATTAACCTATTTAAAACATTCATAGAATATGAGCTTACCTTTGTCCCTAGAAATCAAAACATCCTTGCCAATGGATTAGAATTTGCTGCCAGTACATGTCAAAAACCTTATCAAAGCATACAATACATTGTCCAAATCAAATATAGACCAGTAGTCCTTGATAATATAAAATACTGAGAAGTTTTTAAAGGATATAAACAAATAGAATATTTCCCACAGTCCAGAAATGGGTTTGAAATGCCAAATTCAGATTCAGAGTATGACGAAGGCTACTTTGCCGAGGAACAATATTACAAAGAAGAACCTCCTGATACCACCGATATAAATCTGTTAACCAAAAGCACATACATAAAACAGAGCTGTGCACTACTTTAGAGAAAGAAGACTTTGAAGTGCTACAGTCCAATAATGATAACTTGCCAAAAAGACTAGTTCCTCTAGAAGAACATTTTGAATTTAATGGTGTTGCTAAGAAGCCAAAGATGGAACCCACTGAAACTAAAATAGAAGAATGCAATATAGGCAATGGACAAAATCCCAAACTGATAAAACTGTCTAAAACACTGCCATCTCATATTAAATAGAAATATATTAAGATTTTTAGAGAATTTACTGATGTTTTTGCTTGGAGTTATGAAGATTTAAATTCCTATGATACAGAGATAATTCATCATAAGATACCCCTCAAAGAAAACTAGAATCCCTTTAAATAGAAATTGTGCAGAATAAACTTTGTGCAACTACCCTTGGTCGAGAAAGAAATTAAGAAAATGTATGATGCTGGAATACTAGTCCCTCTGAGATACTTACAATGGGTTTCAAATATTATATCAGTGAGGAAGAAAACAAGAGAAATTAGGCTATGCATAGACTTCAGAAACTTAAACAAAACTTCCTGAAAGGACAACCACCCTTTAGCAAAAATGGATCACATCCTACAAAGGGTAGTAGATTCTAAAATAATTTATTTGCTAGATGGCTTTTCAAGATACAATCAGGTGCTGGTACACTCAGATGATCAGCACAAGACAACTTTCACTACACCCTGGGGAACTTTCATGTATGTGAAAATTCCTTTTGGGTTAATGAATGTTGGTTCCACCTTCCAAAGATCCATGGACATTGCTTTCTCAGAAGAAATAGGTCACTTCATTGTGATTTACCTTGATGACATCACAGTCTATTCTAAAATGGATGAAGAACACCTAGCTCACTTAAGAAAAGTCTTTGAAAAATGTAGAAAATATGGTTTGTCTTTGAATCCCAAGAAAACTCAGTTTGGACTTCAAGAAGGAAAACTTTTAGGCCATATCATATCTAAAGAAGGGATTAATATTGACCCAAAATGGATTGAAGGAATATTGCAAATCAATCATCCTAGAAATATCAAAGAGCTGCAATCTTTCATTGGAAAGATAAATTTCTTAAGAAGGTTCATACCAAACCTTATAGAACTTCTTAGAAACATTACAAACATGCTGGAAAGAGAAATATGAGTTAGATGGACCATAGAAGCAAACAAATCGTTTGAACTGGTAAAAAAAGCACTCACCCAAACAACAGTTCTAATCAGCCCTGATTTTACCAAATATTTCTTCATATTCTCCTTTGCATCAGAACATACAGTTGTTGTTGTCCTACTGCAGAAAAAAATAAAGGGACAGGAGCAGCCTATTGCATTTTTTAGCAAGGTATTAAGAGATGAACCTCTGAAATATAACATAATGGAAAAACAAGCTTTTGCCTTAATCAAGGCATTGAAAGATTTCAGAGTTTATATTCTTCACTCACACATCATTGCATTTGTGCCTAATTCAGTGGTAAAAGACATCCTAACACAAGATCCTGATGGAAAAAGAGGTAAGTGGATTGTTGTTATATTAGAATTTGTTGGCATATTTTTTCCTTGATGGAAACCTACTTGATGAAATAATATTTTTGGCAATATGATGCAGAGTGTTGTCCTTGATGGCAACCTACTTGATCAAGTTGATGACAACCTACTTGATGAGTTAAGGGGAGATTGTTGGCAATGTGATACAATGTATTGACTTTGATGGAACCTGCCTGATGAAGTTGTCCTTGATGAAAGCTGCTTGATGAGTTGCCTATGATAAGCAATCCATGTGTTAAATATGTAAGGATGATGTATCTATGTGTTAAAAGGGAAGGATGATATATCTACAGATCAGCTCAGAAGTAACAGAAGAAAGGAATTCCATTAAAGTGCCAGAAAATTGATAAATATGATGTGTCACAAAGCATATGCGGGTTTGTTAAGTAGAAGTAGCGTATGACGTGGCAAGTCGCGTATGCCCTTTTGCGCTCCAAATTTAGAATACCAAGGGGTGTTACCATGGTATTGACCCATTGTATTGAGCGCTGGATTATATATTTGATCCCGTCCAGGAATACCATCGGAAGTGGTGTGGTTTTGGCTCATGGTATTGACAAAGGCTAAATCTATATAAGGAGAAGAAGGCAAGTGTATGCATGTGTCTGGGTATGGAATGAATACTTCACTCTGAAGTATATCTGTATGGATTGGGTAACAGTTTACTGATAGATCTGAATTAATAGTGCACCTATGAAGAAAATGATGAAGAGGGATCTCCAGATCTGAAATGTATATGTATTTTCTAGATCTATTTATGGAATGTTTAGATCTGAGATGAGGCGAAATACTTTCTGAAGTAAAGGATGAAATATGAGTTATTTATCTGATCTGAAGAGTTGCACAATCCTAAAAAGTTACAGATGTATACACAGGTTAGCTTCAGTAAAAGCACGTGTATACGCGGGTATACTTAAAGAAAAGTGCGTATGGGAAGTTAGGGTTTTTCTGAAGAATGCACAGATGTATATGCGGATTGGTGTGCATGAAAGCACGTACATATGCAGGTTCAGGGAAGTAAAAGCGCGTATGGAATATAGGGTTTGCTGAAGTAAGTGGAAAGAAATGTCTGATCTGTTTTGCTATTTTACTGCTATCTGTCAATAATGTATTCATATAGAACAGGGTTGTTTGAATGATGAATATGTTGCTGATTATGTTAATTGAAGATCAAGTTGTTGGTCGATTGGTTGATGATTCAATGAATGAATTAATGGGGTTATAAGTTTCAGTTTGATGAATGTTGAGCTTAAATGTGTGGAGTGGGTCCAATCTGAAAATATGATGAAAAGTGGCCTACAATATGTGTTGTATGGAAGTTGTTGGATCCAGTATGAAAATTGATGAAACGTGGTCCATGGTGGTGCTGAGGGTCGAAGCCTTCAGTGAGGGGGTTGTAGCTCCCTTCCAGTGGTAGCTGGTAAACGAGTGCAGGGGGTAGTGGTTCCCTTCCAAGAGAGGCTGGTAAACGAGAGCAGGGGGTAGTGGCTTCCTTCCAGGAGAGGCTAGTAAATGAGAGCAGGGGGTTGTAGCTCCCTTCCAGGAGAGGCTGGTAAACGAGAGAAGGTTGTAGCCTTCTGTAGGTGGGTGCTTGCGTGCTGGTATGAGTCTGCGCCAGTACATGGTTGTACGATTTTTTCCTTATAATAAAATATTGAAGACTGAGACGACGACAGCGGTGGTTTTCTCCCGCATTGGGTTTCCACCTTAAATCCTAGTGTTCATGTGTGTTGCATATGTGTGATGATTTATTCTGTTCTTACTACACATGTTTACTACTTACTAAACATCTAATGAATGAATGATGCAATGATCTAAGAAAAGAATTATCAACATAATGAGATCTCTGTTAATACGCGAGTTTTATTAAGGATATCCGCGTGTATACGCGAGTTGGCTTCAGTAAAGTAGCGTATGGGTTTTAGAAAAGGAAAAAGTAAAAATTTTTCAGTCTACACTAAATACTGATTCACCCACACCCCCCCCCCCTCTCAGTATTTTTCCCAACAATTGGTATCATAGGAGGTTCTTCTGCAGAAGCTTGATCGCTTGAAGGAGATCCGTCAAAATGGGAAGGAAGCAAAAGAAGAAGGCTACTCCAAAGGAAATATCTCAGAAAACACGTGCAGCAGAAAATGAAGAAGATAAAACAGGTACTGATTGTTGTTCTTGTGATTCACCTTCTTGTGCATGCAATGGTGAAGATAGTGAAAGTAATTTTATGGATCTAGAAGAAGCTCTCAAGATTAAAGTTGAAGAACAACAAAGATTATCTAATAAGCAAGAATATATCTACAAAGAAATGATCTCTAGAATGAAAGAACAGATAAATATGATGAATTTTCAGATAGAAATGTATCAAAGACAGATAGAAATGTATCAAAGATAGCATGATAAAGTAACCAATCAAAGTGAAAGACTTGAAGCAGAAATCATCTCCCTCAAAGAAGATTTGGAAAAATCAAATAAGAAAAATGAAGAACATTTACAAACTTTTGAAGAACAAGAGTTGAAGGAAGAGATTCTAAAATTGAATGATCAAGTAGAAGAAGGAAGAAGGAAAGAAGAAAGCATGAAGAAGCAATGCCAAAGTTTGGAGGTTGAGGTAAATATTTTGAAAGGTAAATTAGAAGAAAAAGATAAACGCTTGAGGTTTCAAGATAGTACTAAGATTCTGGATAATATTCTTAGTAGTCAAAGCTCTTCCTCTGTTAAATTTGGTCTTGGTTTTCATGAAACTGTTAAAGGAGAACCTAGTTCTCAAGGAAGTGCTAAAGATTCAAAGGATATCAATGCAAAATCTGAAGTGTTGGAAGAAACAAAAGGTCAACCGACAATCATGAACTCTCAAAAGAAATCATTCCCTCCTAACTATAGAAGCATCAATAATGTTGAATGCTTTAAATGTCATAATTATGGGCATGTTGCAGCCAATTGCAGAAGCAGATTGTTTTAGTCACAAACAAACAGATTCTACACAAAAAGGTACTCAGGTTTCTTTAAGGGATATTGTTTTTTATGCAGCAAGTTTGGTCATAAAGCAACTGATTGCAATAGAAGAAAGAATAGAAAAACACATTATGATCCTTATGCTTACTTTTCTGGTCATGCAAGATGTTATGCCTGTAACAAGTATGGACATATAGAAAAAAAATGTAGGATGAATGGATCTGAGAAATTGGATAATTTCCAGCACACAATAAGAAGTTTCAAGCAAAGCTGGAAAAGGAAGGAGGATCAGTAAAAAACGGAGGAGATAATAATCCTACTGCAGTCATCCGCTTCTCAAGCTTACTTCTCATAATGACTATAGGGATGATGTGAGATACATTATAGGGATTAGTAATGTATCATCACAGGGGGAGCAATGTATGATGATTCCCATGGTTGGTTTGGTAATTCTGATTATGTTTATTTTTGAGAGTGCATCTGATGTGAAGAAGACAGGTACAGGTGGTACAAATTCAGGGGGAGATGAAGTTTTGGAAATTTTCAAGTGTTTCACTTTCCATACACGGGTTTAGTGAACTAAAACCACGTATACATGCGAGTTCTGCTGGAGATAGTAACGTATGCTTTTCTGATAAGAAAAATAGTAAGATAGCTAAAGATCAGGAACACAGGCTTAGGGGGAGCTTCAGTCTAACAACTTATGATTGCATTGTTGGCATTGTATCTGATTATTCCTTAGTTCTTGCTCAAATGATGATGACATGATACATGGTTTCTTATGATGAGATTATGGATGAATCCTAATTTCTTTTTGCTGAAAAATATCTTCTGTTTCACACATGGATGAGTTGGAAGTCTTATGATTCAGAGATATGAATAGATCATGCAGAATTTGTTGCTATGGTTGAGACCTTTTTCGTAAGTATATTACATCATGATGAATCTTGAAGATCTTGGTAATTTTGGATCACATGAATGACTGCTTGATACATATTGTCTATTGAAGAAGATTGCTCTGGCATGATAATTCCTCTTGAAGAATATGTTGATGCTAAAAAGAGTCTGAAGGCTTGGTTACTGATGTGCTTATGCCACAACTGTTGGATGACACTTGAAAACATTGCTACATTGTCCTATCTATCTTCTCTCATATATTCTGGGGAAGCATTCGAATATCTCAGACAGAAGTTGGGAATAGTCTCTGCCATACAGAAGATCAGATCTACTTAAAATCAGAATATTAAAATTGGATACGCGAGTTTCCTGAAATACAGTCGCGTATATACGCGAGTTCAGACATAGCAAACCGTGTATGGGTATTTGCTGAAAAAACTCTTCTGGGTAAGCATTCTTCAGCACAGCTGCAGTACTGTTTGGTATCTCTGGTGGTGCTACAGTGCTCATAATTCTGTTTCATTCTCTGATGTTTCTTGATAAATATGCCTTGATTATTGGTTGTTGAAAGTGTTCAGGTTGCACAAGCTAAGGAGGAGTTTTGGTCATATGGAAAGGATGCATTGGATGCACAATTTCAGGGGGAGCATTAGCCTTGCTGAATGTAATGCATTGTTGGCATTATGATGATTCTGAAATATGATCTTGATTATAAAAAGTCATATTTGTAATTTGATGAAAAGGTCATGATGAGACCTATGATGTAAAAGTGTAATATTCAGTCATGTAAGGACTTGTTCAAATTTGTAAACCCACTTGGTTGGGTACTTGATTCATATATGTAAATCCACTTGGTTGGATCTTGGCTATAAGTATGAGTCCTTGGTGATAGGAAAGGTCATAGAGTCATGTACTTCATTGAATAATATGTTTGAAGATTCAGCATGAACTCAGGGGGAGCAAGGTAACTTCCGTGCACATCAGATCTATAGAGCTCTTCTTTCTACATGAGGAGAAAAACCTTGTTTTGGTTTTCATCCACCCTTTTCCCTTGATGTCAAAGGGGGAGAGTAACATGGTGTTTGAATAGGGGGAGAGCATCATGGTGTTTGCATAATGGTTATATTCAATGTATCTATCTGTTGTGGTGATCAAACATCATCATGGTTGCCATCAAGTCCAAAGGGGGAGATTGTTGGCATATGTTGTCCTTGATGGCAACCTACTTGATGAAATAAGATTGTTGGCAATATGATGCAGAGTGTTTTCCTTGATGGCAACCTACTTGATCAAGTTTATGACAACCTACTTGATGAGTTAAGGGGATATTGTTGGCAATGTGATACAATGTATTGACTTTGATGGAACCTGCCTGATGAAGTTGTCCTTGATGAAAGCTGCTTGATGAATTTCCTATGATAAGCAATCCATGTGTTAAATATGTAAGGATGATGTATCTATGTGTTAAAAGGGAAGTATGATATATCTACATATCATCTCAGAAGTAACAGAAGAAAGGAATTCCAGTAAAGTGCCAGAAAATTGATAAATATGATGTGTCACAAAGCATACGCAGGTTTGTTAAGTAGAAGTAGCGTATGCACACGGAAAAGTACGTGCCAAGTCGCGTATGCCCTTTTGCACTCCAAATTTAGAATACCAAGGGGTGTTACCATGGTATTGACCCATTGTATTGAGCGCTGGATTATCTATTTGATCCCGTCCAGGAATACCATCGGAAGTGGTGTGGTTTTGGCTCATGGTATTGACAAAGGCTAAATCTATATAAGGAGAAGAAGGCAAGTGTGTGCATGTGTCTGGGTATGGAATGAATACTTCACTCTGAAGTATATATGTATGGATTGGGTAACAGTTTACTGATAGATCTGAATTAATAGTGCACCTATGAAGAAAATGATGAAGAGGAATCTCCAGATCTGAAATGTATATGTATTTTCTAGATCTGTTTATGGAATGTTTAGATTTGAGATGAGGCGAAATACTTTCTGAAGTAAAGGATGAAATCTGAGTTATTTATCTGATTTGAAGAGCTGCACAGTCCTGAAAAGTTACAGATGTATACGCAGGTTTGCTTCAGTAAAAGCGCGTGTATACGCGGGTCTGTTTAAAGAAAAGCGCGTATGGGAAGTTAGGGTTTTTCTGAAGAATGCACATATGTATACGCGGATTGGTGTGCATGAAAGTGCATACATACGCAGGTTCAGTGAAGTAAAAGCGCGTATGGAATCTAGGGTTTGCTGAAGTAAGTGGAATGAAATGTCTGATCTGTTTTGCTGTTTTACTGCTATCTGTCAATAATGTATTCATACAGAACGGGGTTGTTTGAATGATGAATATGCTGCTGATTATGTTAATTAAAGATCAAGTTGTTGGTCTATTGGTTGATGATTCAATGAATGAATTAATGGGGTTATAAGTTTCAGTTTGATGAATGTTGAGCTTAAATGTGTGGAGTGGGTCCAATCTGAAAATATGATGAAAAGTGGCCTACAAGATGTGTTGTATGGAAGTTGTTGGATCCAGTATGAAAATTGATGAAACGTGGTCCATGGTGGTGCTGAGGGTCGAAGCCTTTAGTGAGGGGGTTGTAGCTCCCTTCCAGTGGTAGCTGGTAAACGAGTGCAGGGGGTAGTGTCTCCCTTCCAAGAGAGGCTGGTAAACAAGAGCAGGGGGTAGTGGCTTCCTTCCAGGAGAGGCTAGTAAATGAGAGCAGGGGGTTGTAGCTCCCTTCCAGGAGAGGCTGGTAAATGAGAGAAGGTTGTAGCCTTCTGTAGGTGGGTGCTTGAATGCTGGTATGAGTCTGAGCCAGTACATGGTTGTACGATGTTTTCTTTATAATAAAATATTGATGACTGAGACAACGACAGCGGTGGTTTTCTCCCGAATTGGGTTTCCACCTTAAATCCTGGTGTTCATGTGTGTTGCATATGTGTTATGATTTATTCTATTCTTACTGCACATGTTTACTGCTTACTAAACATCTAATGAATGAATGATGCAATGATCTAAGCAAAGAATTATCAGCATAATGAGATCTCTATTATACGCGAGTTTTATTAAGGATATCCACGTGTATACGCGAGTTGGCTTCAGTAAAGTAGCGTATGGGTTTTAGAAAAAGAAAAAGAAAAAAGTTTTCAGTCTACACTAAATATTGATTCACCCCCCCCCCCCCCCCCTCTCAGTATTTTTCCCAACAAAATTTGATTTAGAAATCAAGCCCACTAAACTAATCAAAGGACAAGGATTAGCTAAAATCATGGCTGAAACAAACTTCCAAGCACTAGACATGAACATGATTGATGCATTAGATGAACAGGAGTAGTTGGAAACTTCACTTATTGAAGAATCATTTTTGAATTCATCTTGGTATGTTGATATCTTATGTGTGCTTCTTAATCTTAAGGTTCCTCCTGGTTTGTTTAAGACAAAGGCTATATTCTTAATGTTGAAGGCTGTAAACTATTGCAGTATAGATAAAATTTTATATTGGAAAAATGCTAGTGGTATATTGCTTAAATATTTGCCTGAGAATGATGCAGATAATTTCAAGCATGAGTTTCATGAAGGAGAATGTGGAGGCCACCTCTATTGGAAAACTATTGTCAACAAAATCCTTAGAGCTGGTTACTATTGGCCCACCCTCTTTCAAGACATCCATAAAATGGTAATTGCTTGACATAAGTGTCAAACCATTGAAGGCAAAAGAAATCTATTGCCCTTACCTTTGGATCCTATCCCTGTTGAAGCTCCTTTTCAACAATGGGGCCTAGATCTTATTGGAGAAATACATCCCGCCTTCTCTGAAAAAAAAAAATGGATCCTCACTGCAACTGACTACTTTAAAAAATGGATAGGGACCATCCCTTCTAGGACTGCCACAGACTTAGTAATCATCAAGTTCCTTGAAAACCACATATTGTCTAGATTTGGTTGTCCTAGAAATATTATCACTAACAATGATGCTACTTTTAGATCCAAGAAAATTGTGGACTTTTGCCACAAATATCTGATTATATTGGGACATTCTACAACTTATTGCCCTCAAGGTAATGGGTTTGCAAAATCCTCAAACAAAATTTTGGTGAACATCATCAAGAAATTGTTGGAAGAGAACAAGAAGTCATGGGACAACAAACTAGTACATGCACTATGGGAAGACAAGTTAAGAAATAAAAAATCAATTGGAATGTCTGCCTATCAGCTAGTGTATGGAACAGATGCAATTTTTCCAACAAATTTAGGAGTGCCAGTCATGAAGCTCATCTAAGAAGTACAATCTGAAGAAAATTATATGCAAAGAAAAATAAACCAGACTGTCCAACTATAGCAAACCAGAGAAGAAGTATATAACATAACACAACAAGTGCAAGAAAACATAAATAAGTTGCTTGATAAGAGAACCAAAGAAAATAATTTTAACATTGGTGACAAAGTGTTGAAGTGGGACTCAAGAAGAGAAGACAAGGGAAAACATGGAAAATTTGAAAATCTGTGGAAAGGCCCATACATCATCCATTCCGCAAGAGGTAGCAATGCATCCTTCATTCAAGAAATGGATGGGACAGAACTATTTGGAGGTCCTGTCAGTGGAAGAATTCTCAAGCATTATTTTTGTTGAAAATACTCATTTTAAAGATTTATCCACTGTATATAACATGGTTTGAAGAAAAAGTTCAGAAAAATAAACATAAAAAAAAGAAAAAAAAGAGGGCAAATAAAAAGAAAAAGGTAAAGCCCGATACCAAAAAAGGAATATTTCTGAAAGTGTGCAAGTCCAAATGCCACTACTTTGGAAGAGGAAGTTTTGTTCAGTCATACAGCCTAATCATGATTGAACAAGTTTTATATTTATGCTGATAGGTTAATGAATGAAGATTAACCAAACTATTTAAACTTTTCTTATCAGTAGATTAGATTTAGAAAAGATATTTTTTCCAATTTTCAAATATGAGCCAAGAAAGAAAGAGAGGGATGAACAAAAAATTCCAAATTACAGCCCTCAAAGTTTTTATTTTTACTTGTTATAAAATAAAATCTGTGTGCAGCTTGTACAAAATGCCACAACCCATGACAAATCAAACTGTTTAATATTGTTTTGATCATGTTTTTAATTTTTTGTTTTTAGATTAGAGAATGAAAATCTGTCAAACTGTTCAATCTTGACAGATAAGTAGACTAGGTAGAGAATAAAAAGCTCAACAGTTTAATCTGAGTTTTTGGATGATATAAGTGTACAAGTAGATAGTTTCCTATTTTCAAAAGAAAATAATGTCAAGGTTTGGCTAATCTAAATGCATCCAAATGAAGAAAAAAATGCTAGGAAAGTATGATGCGTAGGTAGAGTTGAGTTGAAGCAATCATGTTTTTTTCATATTTTTGGAGATCACTACTTCAAAGAACAACAACAAATCAGCAAATTGAAGAAAGAGGTATGTCAAGTGTTGTAGCACAATTTCACTCAGCAAAAAGTCTGGAGAGGTTCTTGGAAATTTAAGGTTGCTGAGGAACAATTATTAGAAAATTAAGAAGAAGTGGAACATGTTCAAGGAGATAAACAAAATGTTTTAAAGGAATTTGAAACACTGTGCCTAAGAAATCTATTATTGGGTGATTTAATTACATTGCAGGGGTAAGACTAATTCTTGCATTGTGAAAGCTTATGAAAGTTTTGATGTTCATTTAATCCTCAGTTATTGGAGAGATGAGCAGGTTGTTTTGGAATTTATTCGGTGCATATTTGGAGCAGTCATTCCTGATTTGAATAAGGTGTTGGCACTTTGTGAAACAAAAATAGTTATTTTGGATTAATGAACTAGATATTAAATCAATCGCTGCCAAATAATCTAAGTTTTAAGATTTCTTATAAAAATCTTAGAATAGTAGAAGTAGGGGCTTCAATGAGCAAGTTGCCCAGGAAGCTAATGCTAAGATTTTTTACGTTTGGGTTTTACTGACTTGGCGTTCATGGACCCGGTGCGAACATTGATACACTTTGTGTTGGGCCTCGGCATGTAACTCCAGAAAATGGCAGAAGTAACAGAGCTACATCCTATACTAGATGCACATGTCCCAGTCATGAAATTTAAGTTCAATGGAATATTCTCTTTGAGCCGCGTCTGTTATTTGAAGCTTACACAAAAACGCAGACCCTCCGAGGTCATGATTTTCGTTTTCAAATTGCGGGAACAGGATGGAGTTCTCATTCGAAACAAGGAGTTGGAGACCTGGAGATGTTGTACAAGGACAAGATAGTCTATTTACAAATAAATCTGCTTTGGGGCTACATGTGCCGGTTTCATGTTTAAACATCGAGCAAGTTTCCGAGCGGAAGTAGCAAGTATTGAATATTATAACCGGATGATAAAATGTGGAGGCACAAATAGCTTGTGAGTTATTGAATCAAGTGCCCCTGCAGTTGACCTGTTTGACCACGGGGTAAACAACGATCAACGGTGTGGATTCATTGCGGGGGGACTAGCCAAAGTTTGTCGCCGTACTCCAGGAGCCTCCGCAATGACGTCATGAGGCAAAGTGGAAGACAACTGTAATCCACGATAAACGTTGTCAGCGGTTGTTCCTATAGATTAGGAATTTTCAATTTCACGTTATGTTATTTTCTCAAAATCATGTAAATTGTAATAGGACCTTTTTGAGGCATGTACCTCCGTAACTGTAAGTAGTTAAATTAGTTAGAATTAGTTTCATTGCTGGAAACTGTTTTGTTATTTTGTATTTAAAGAAGATTCCAAGAAGGGAAGGGGTCTGGTTTTTGGACCTCCAGACAGTGATCTTTGTATTGAGATTTCAAGTGATTAATGAATGAAAAGCAAGCTTCTAGCATTCTTTGATATTGATGTGTCTTCTAGTTTACATAATGTATTTCCTGTCTTTGAATAAAATTAAGTATTGAAGCAGCAAGTCTCTTTTTACGTGTGTAAATAAAAGTTAAAACCCTTAATAGGCGCTCCTTCATTTTAACTGTTCCTTTCTTATAACTCTTCTAAATTTTGAGATGATAGATTTTGTACAACAACATATCATTTTGGGCTTTTTCCTTTCATTCTTCTTCTGATCATTTCATTCTATATCAGCGGATAATAGCATTGTGGGACATTTATAGCATTTGATTTTCAAGGTTTAATGATTAAAATCTGGAGGTGATTAAATATGGATCAATATTTCTATGACATAATTATATGAATGTCTTAAGCACGGATTCCTTTTCACAGCCAAGGAATTTTTTATTAAGGTACAACATTAATTGGCGTCGTTGCCGGGGAACGAATGAAGCGAAGTTCATTTCCCTGGGTTTTCTTTCTATTTCCTCTGGTTGTTCAGTGAGGAGGAATATTTTGGCTGTGTTTACTTTTTATAGAATTCTTATTTTCAAAAATCCAGATGCGAGGTCAAATACCTTGCAGCAGAAGGTCTCATAATTCCTTATTCTTGATGGTGAAAAATATTTAGATTTGAAGTTTTTTTGTTTATTATTCACCTGACGACTCCACTGATGAAGGTTTCATTAGATGAAGAATTTTGCTGGCAAGAAGATGAGAAAGTATTGTGGAAAAAAAATGTATCAGAATTTCAGTTTTTTAAAGGAGGTTATATTTTTTACTATCAGTTTAGTGGTTTGTTTTCCCTTATATATTAAAAAGATTGTTTCCTACTTGATTTCCTCAGAATATTATAAGGCCCAAAATGTAAATTCATTATTGGAAAAAGATGATTTTTCTTCTGCTTGTATTATAGATCTTGACACAAATTTATCTCCTAAATATGAGAGGAGAGATGATTGTTGTATTACAATTTCGAGAGATAATCTGTCACAGCCTGGGCATAAAGGCGATGATTCATCATCTTTGGATGATAATATTTTTCCTCACAAGAAATTGACTGTTTTTCAATTCAAAAACAAAGAAATCTTTAAACCCCTGAAGCTGCCCACCATTCTCCATCAATATCCTTCAAAAGGATTCAAGTCCTTGCCAAGTTTCTCCGGAAAGGAGGAGGATATTTCCGTTGAACTATATATCTTGGAATTTGAGTATTTTTTGGACAAATCGAAAATTATTTATGAAGACGTGGCTTTAAGGATGTTTTGTCATTCTTTAAAGCGGGATGCTCAGAAATGGTTCCAATGTTTGGAAGCAAGTTCAATTAATTCCTGGCAAGATCTTCAAGATGTATTTCTTACATATTGGGGCAAGAATAAGTCATATGAAAAGCACCTTTTGGAATTATATTCTATCCGAAGGCAAAGCAATGAATCAATTTCTGAGTTTAATAGGAGGTTTCAAAAAATTTATTTCAGCATGCCAAAAGAAATTTGACCTCCAGAAGCAGCAGCTATGGTCTATTATTTGAAAGCTCTTTCTATTTCCTTAGCTTTTTATCTCAAGGAAAGAAATCCTAGCACTCTGAAGCTGATGTTTCTCTATGCGCAAGAAATCGAAGATAATGTGTGGGCTTGTAGAAATTTTTCCTGCGATGTAGAAAGACCAATTTTTGTCAAAGATAAGAGGGCTTGTGAAGAAAACATTGGAATTTCTTTACAAGAGAATGTAAGTTCAGAGGTGAATAAAGATTTCCAAAAAGTGTCAAAAGGTTCTTGTATTGTTGAAGAACAAGAATCTAATCATTTTGAAGATTCTATTCAAAACTTAGTTGCAGCAACTAAACTACACTATGAAAGCATGGAAGATCATTGCAATAATTTTGTGAGTAGTGAGGAAAATAGTGCAGTTTCTCAGACATGTTTGCAAGAAGAGGAAGATTTTCATCATCAATTGATATTAAACGAAGAACATCATAATTATGGAGAGCA
Source organism: Pinus albicaulis (assembly GCA_034641835.2). Lineage (NCBI taxonomy): Eukaryota > Viridiplantae > Streptophyta > Pinopsida > Pinales > Pinaceae > Pinus > Pinus albicaulis. The sequence continues at coordinate 79,793,700 of CM076576.1, forward strand.
AACCTTGGATGTTCATTTTCAGCCTAAATGCCTACCTACATAAAATGGCAGTCAAGTTCCTAACACACAGTTCCTAATTGAAAAGTCAAACAATGAAGTAAACTGCCATGTTCAAAGAAGTCTACATCAGCAAAATGTTCAAAAAAAAGAAGGTGGCCAAAACTTTATTTCATGAGTTCTATGACCCAGTTGTTGAATATATGGCAAATTTCTTTGGTCAGCAACAAGCTTTTATGCAAGGGTATGTACAAAGTTTTGTATATGAAAAATTTTCATGGTACATTCCTGTTTTGATTTTTAAATTTCAGCAGTACGAAGGTATTAAATCTAACAAGAAGATGCTGGATTGGTTCCATTTGAAGTTTGACTTCACTTGATTAAGTTCAACCATGCTTATATATATAGGAGTTGTACATAAATAAGCTCAGGAGTTGAGCATTCCCAGTTGCAGTATTTCTAGTTTAGAATTTTCAGTTTAAAAATAAAGATCCTAGAAGAAAGAGGGTTTAGAGAAGTTTTGAAATTTTCAGAGATTTTGGATTGAGAGAAAATTCAGTTTGACTTGACTCCATGCCCAATAAAGGCTACTGATCTACAAGTTCTCAGGACTTTGCTACCAAATTACTGTCCCCAATTGGATCCAGATGTTGTAGCACAATTTCACTCAGCAAAAAGTCGGGAGAGGTTCTTGGCAATTTAAGGTTGCTGAGGAACAATTATTAGAAAATTAAGAAGAAGTGGAACATGTTCAAGGAGATAAACAAAATGTTTTAAAGGAATTTGAAACATTGTGCTTAAGAAATCTGTTATTGGGTGATTTAATTACATTGCAGGGGTAAGACTAATTCTTGCATTTTGAAAGCTTATGAAAGTGTTGATGTTCATTTAATCCTCAGTTATTGGAGATCTAAGCAGGTTGTTTTGGAATTTATTCGGTGCATATTTGGAGCAGTCATTCCTGATTTGAATCAGGTGTTGGCACTTTGTGAAACCCAAATAGTTATTTTGGATTAATGAACTGGATATTAAAGCAATCACTACCAAATAATCTAAGTTTTAATATTTCTTATAAAAATCTTAGAATAGTAGAAGTAGGGGCTTCAATGAGCAAGTTGCCCAGGAAGCTAATGCTAAGATTTTTTATGTTTGGGTTTTACCGACTTGGCGTTCATGGACCTGGTGCAAACATTGATACACTTTGTGTTGGGCCTCGACATGTAACTCCAGAAAATGGTAGAAGTAATAGAGCTACATCCTATACCAGATGCACATGTCCCAATCATGAAATTTAAGTTCAATGGAATATTCTCTTTGAGCCGCGTCCGTTCTTTGAAGCTTACACAAAAACGTAGACCCTCCCAGGTCATGATTTTCATTTTCAAATTGCGGGAACAGGATGGAGTTCTCATTCAGAACAAGGAGTTGGAGACCTGGAGATGTTGTACAAGGACAAGATAGTCTATTTACAAATAAATCTTCTTTGGGGCTACATGTGCTAGTTTCATGTTTAAACGTCGAGCAAGTTTCCAAGCAGAAGTAGTAAGTATTGAAGATTATAACCAGATGATAAAATGCGGAGGCACAAAGAGCTTGTGAGTTATTGAATCAAGTGCCCCCGCAGTTGACCTGTTTGACCGCGGGGTAAGCAACGATCAATGGTGTGGATTCATTGCGGGGGGACTAGCCAAAGTTTTCCGCCGTACTCCAGGAGCCTCTGCAATGACGTCATGAGGCAAAGTGGAAGACAGCTGTAATCCACGATAAACGTTGTCAGCGGTTGTTCCTATAGATTAGGAATTTTCAATTTCACATTATGTTATTTTCTCAAAATCATGTAAATTGTAATAGGACCTTTTTGAGGCATGTACCTCCATAACTGTAAGTAGTTAAAGCAGTTAGAATTAGTTTCATTGCTGGAAACTATTTTGTTATTTTGTATTTAAAGAATATTCCAAGAAAGGAAGGGGTCCGGTTTTTGGACCTCCAAAAAATGATCTTTGTATTGAGATTTCAAGTGATTAATGAATGAAAAGAAAGCTTCTAGCATTCGTTGATATTGATGTGTCTTCTAGTTTACATAATTTATTTCCTGTCTTTGAATAAAATGAAGTATTGAAGCAGCAGGTCTCTTTTTATGTGCGTAAATAAGAGTTAAAACCCTTAATAGGCGCTCCTTCATTTTAACTGTTCCTTTCTTATAACTCTTCTAAAGTTTGAGATGATAGATTATGTACAACAACATATCATTTTGGGCTTTTTCCTTTCATTCTTCTTCTGATCATTTCATTCTATATCAGCGGATAATAGCATTGTGGGACATTTATAGCATTTGATTTTGAAGGTTTAATGATTAAAATCTGGAGGTGATTAAACATGGATCAATATTTCTGTGACATAATTATATGAATGTCTTAAGCACAGATTCCTTTTCACAGCCAAGGAATTATTTCTTAAGGTACAACATCAAGTAAAAATCAAGGCACTGGTCTACTTATTCTAGAGATTTGATCTATGAGGTTCTTGACACATCCTAAAAGAGCTTCCCTCCCCAGCTGGAGCCACTGTTATCCTCCTGTATTCTACAAAGTTCACTAGGCGACTGTTAATTTTCTACAAGCACCTAAAGCTAGCATTCTTTCCCTATCAGCTATCTTTAGAAATCTCATTGCCTTCATTATCCTCATAAGTCCTTTCTTCACTATATTTCATCTCTGCCTTCTCAAAATACCCTGTTGCTCTTAAAAGACTTATTTTGGGATTATTTCTCCCATTTTCACTCTCCATCCCTACCCAAACCCCAATTCACTCATCTCCTCCTCTAAAAACCCACTCCCCCCACTAAAACCCTTCATAAAACCCCTTTCCTTCATCCTTTTCCTTTATTTTATCAAAACAATGTAAAAATATCCTCTTTTACATTGTTTTAAATCAAAATATTAAAACTATCGGGACCCACCTTTTGTGTTAAAAAGCCCTGTTTTTAATATAAACCTGACTCTTTTTATTAACCTGAGCCCTTTTTATTTTTAGCCCCCACGCCATATAACCATAACCCTGCCTATTTGCATAGCCCCTGCTGTTACACAGAATTTTGTCACAGTCCCTACAATCCCCATCTCGCCCATTGGAGGGTCATTGCTATGATTAATAAGCAGTGTCATGCCTTGCAAAAACCATCATCGTATCCTTTTACATGAGAGTAATATTCCTTCTGTTGACAATTCCCTGAGCAGAGATTCAAAAACCCTTGTTTTTGCCTTGACACGAGTAGTCAGTTATTCCCTCGCGCCGAAGAGGAAGATTAACACTTGGCCCCATGCCAATTGGCACTCTATCTTAATTAGCCACCCATGCCGAGTTGTTTATGGAATGTTTTAAAAAAAATAGAGGTGGAGATTCCACTGCAACAACTTTGAGGATGAGTCATTAGGAGTGGTTGAACTAAATAACCATGGAATCCCTCCTTTTGTTTATGGTTTTCACCTCTTATGGGAACCTCCTAAAGGATAGGCCTCCCTCCCACCTTTGTAGGGATCCTAACCTCCTCCTTTTCCTCCATAAAAAGAAGTTATCTCTCTTTGCATAAGCTAGTTGAACATGCAGAATTGAGTATACTATAGCTAAAATATTGAGTAGATAGAATAAGAAGGAACTTCGTTGAGAGAGCTTGAGTCCATGCCTTCATCCCGTCTGAATTCCCTGACGATCATCTAAGACGCGCTTTGGGTGAACCTTGCTGGAGGATACTGCGACGTCAAATCATTGGTTGTAACTCTTACCTTTATCAATACATATATGTGACTATTGTCTGGTTCCCATTTATGTTATATGTTTAATGCAATATGCTTAGCCCTCTTTGACTGTCTAGTAGTTATGAATGAAGTTATTATTTCATATGCTATTATTGTTTGTTGTTCTATTTGTACGTGTCTGAGCATTACTATAGAAGGATTGTGACTTTCCAAGGTAGGAGCGAGAGGCCACCACCATTACAGCCATGATGACAACGTTGGATTCCAGGTAGTTCGATCTACTGTGTCCTCTTTTCATTTAGTACTTAGGAATAAACACTCTATCATGTCTCTTTGTTTCTAGACCCACTCTTGGGATAGAGGGATCGTCTCTGTCCGCAGAGAGGATTTACCTTCTTAACAAATTGGTGACTCCACTGGGGAATCAGTGTGATTTTGTCGTTTCATCTTGTTGGGTCAATTTCGGTCATTGATTTGCTTATCTGTCTTTTTCTGGTTTGCTTGCTTATTTTATATCCTCTATTCATATCCAGAGTATTAATATTGACCTTTTCTCATTGGATTTTGGTTTTTCCTTTTTTCCCATAGTTATCCGGCTTGGTGCACTTTTCATTTGAACAGTTGTGCCAATTGGTGAAAATTTCTTTTGTTGCAGTCGCGCCAACCCCTGTTTGGCACAGATTACTTTCTTATAGTCACACCAAATCCTATAGGATTTTGTTTGACCTCCTCAATGAGTCTTTTGGTTAGTTGTTCTTGACTCTGGGTTATTTTTTGTGTGTAATTGTTCCTTTGGGATTTTTTTTACTGCTGTCGGTTTGTTTTTCTCAGTCGTTTCTCTATTTTCCTATAAGTGTAGATTAAGGCCTTAGGTTTTCTAAGTGTATTTTTGCACTGAGCCTTCTATTTGGAAATCAAGTCTCATTGATTGTTGTTATTCTCATTCTCGGGTTGATTGCACTAATGTTTCTTCATCCTTTTAAGTGTTTGCTCTGATTTTTCTCAGCACTAATTTTTCTTCATCCTTTTGGGTTATTAACAAAAACTCAAAAATAGGTTATTCCTCTCCTCTTTAGTCTACTTCACCTGTATGGATTCTCTCTTTAAAGACTGATCATTTTTTTTTTTCGATTGATTCTTATCCTTGTTTCTCCAAGCATAGATTACATTGCTTGTTTTGGATCATTTTGAAAACTTTATTTTGGTTTGAAAGATTGCAACATTAGTTTGAGTGTTTTCTTTTGTTTTCTTTGCGTTTGATTGAGTCATTCAATTTTGATTCACAATACTCAAGCTAGTGTCTGTTTTCATTTTTCATGTAGTTAGTGCTTTGTGTACTTATTTTCATTGAAAGAAAAAAAACATATATTTCATTCTTTCCTTTGCATCGAAATGAAAAATTGTTTTGCATAACTAACATTTGATATTCTAAGAAAGAGTTTCATTTTCATTTGATTATGTTAGATGCATTAGTGGCTTTCTTCACATACTGTCATTGTTTGCTATTGTTTGAAAGTTCTCTATCCTTCTCGTAACTAGCATTCATTGAATCAAAGATGAAATTCATCTGCATATAGCTTGCATTTAGGAAATTTGAGATTCAAATTCAATAGGGCCTTGAAATTGAAACATAGTCCAAGATCAACTTTAAAATTCATTCAATTAACCTAAGGAAGCATTGGAACCTAATGCAACATTTTTAGTGGTCTAGGCTAGAGACGTGTTCCAGCATCTTAAAACATAGTAGTTGTCATTCACCATCTGGCTTTAGACAGCACTAGTACGGACTTGTGCTCCCTGTACCGTCGAGTATATAAAGGGAGACCCCTCTAGGTTGCAATCCTTTTATCCATAGGAAGTCGAGTCTGTTGCCTTGTAACTGTGATACACCAAACACAGCATTCAGGAAGACTACCTGCACGTACAATAATTCCTTGGCCATTTCTCTTTCATTTGATCACCAAGGTGTATATGGTAGTTCACAAAAACCTGGTACACCCTATTGCTTAGAGTAACTGAGTAGTCACTTTGATCTTTTCGTGACTCTTTAAAAATAGAAGAGATCATTGAGAACTTGTCCTTTCACACTCGTTTAAAATTGAAAGTGACTAGTGTCATCTTTCTCTTGTTTCTCGACTCTTAAAATAGGAAACAACAGAGTTTTGTTTCAGTGCCTTAAAATATTAACTGCCCATGAAATATTCTTGGTTAAATTTATTTTCCTTAGAATTTGTTTTAAGGTTGTTTCCAATGGCAACGTTTCCAGATTTTACCAACCAAGGAATCCCCTCTGAAGGGCATCCTGGTCCTTTCCCTTCTTTTGGAAATGTTGGTGCTCCTTATATGGCAACATTATCCCTGCTTGGGTTAACTGTTGGGTTGCCTGCTTGGTTATTCTCCACCTCTATTGTCTCAATTGTTCCGCCCACTATACAACCATCCCCTCCACCTGAAAAACATCATGTTGATTCTAAGTTGGACCTCTCCCCTTCTTTCCCTATTTCTTCGTCCTCCTCTTCTACTTCTTCTGGTGAAAGTCTGGATTCTAGTAACCAAGTGGCTAAGAAGAAGAAGATGATGATGAATAAGAAGAAGTCAGATAAGAGAGAGGCCAAATTTGTGGCTATTTCTCATGAGAAACCTTCCCTTGATAAACCATCCAACCTTCCACGGAAAGTCTAATTCACTTGCATGTTGTGAAAAGGTGACCACTTTCTTCGAGACTACCCTGGCGTTCCCAAGGTACTTGAAGTATGGTCCAATGGTCGTCTGTCATTTCCTTTGGCTTCTAGAAGTTATATTGATGGCACATCTTCGACTAGCAATGATAAGACTCATAAGATATAGGGTAAGATTACCAACACATGTAAGTTTTGTGAAGGGCATCATCCCATTCACCTTTTTCCATACATGGATGAAGCCAAGAGAGTGTTGGACAACCCTATTTTTTCTACACCCTGCCTTTCGGTCGGTTGCCAGAAGCTTTCTTTGAGTCCTCCACTAGTTGATCAACCAATTGATCAAGATTCATCTTTGGTCGATCCCGCTCCCTCGGAAATTCAAATCCAAGAATCCATTCCCGACCAACCATTGGTTGTGGAATTGATCGATCTGATCCCACCTATAGTTCATCAGGTCTTTTCCATTGAGAGTGGATCTCATCCCCCTCACGTTCTTCTTGTTTCTAGATATTCCTCGGACTTGGAGAAATATTCTCCAGTCCCTATAGTTCAAGAATTTTCTCCACCTGCTCCCATGATGGAGGTCCAGGAGGATGATCCTCTTTCTCCCGTAACACCAGAGGATGACCATCACAGTTCAATGGTACCCCCTCCAAGTAGTTTGGTCGCTTCCTTCGATTGGAGTCAATTTTCGGGATACCGCCTTCCTTCTTATGTGCCTTTTGAGATCACGATACAGATATTTGATGTGGACATACCTAGCACAATTATAGATGAAGGCATGTCTGTTAATGTTCTATATTCAACTACTTGGTGAGCTTTTGGTTCTCCACCACTTCTGTCGGTTACCCAGAATCTTTTGGCTTTTAACAGAGGAACCAGTCAACCGTTAGGGATCCTTCCCAAGCTACCAATTAATTTGGGAGGGAAAACTGTCTATATAGATGTGATGGTTGTTCCAGGCCCCTTGGATTTCAATTTACTCTTGGGGTGTGACTATGCTTATTCCATGGGTGCACTTGTCTCCTCTCCCTTTCATGTGATCTGTTTTCCACACAAAGGTCGAATCGTGACCATTGATCAGCTTTCATTCTTTGGTCCTGAAGTGGAAGTTGGCCCACCATCATCTCTGCTAATTTTCATCCAATGGTTGTATCTTCCCCACCATAGGTTAATTATGTGGCTACCTTCCCTGTGCCTGCATTCAGTGATATTGCCATTGTGCATCGTGTGTTGGGGGCATTGGGTCCCGATTTCTGAGATGTTATTCTCCCATTAGATTCGAGCCTCTTGGAAGCCATGACCTCTTATTCGTTATGGTAAAAGCTCATCGAAGCATAGTTCGTTTTCTTATGTCAAGCTCCTTAGAAAATGAAACAAGATCTTTAGAGCATAGTTTGTTTTCTTGTGTCAAGATCTTTAAAAAATGAAACTAGCTCTTCGGAGCATAGTTTATTTTCTTGTGTCAAACTCCTTAAAAAACAAAACAAGTTCTCTGGAGCATAGTTCATTTTCTTGTGTCAAGCTCCTTAAAAAATAAAACAAGGTCATCGGAGCATGGTTTGTTTTCTTGTGTCAAGCTCCTTAAAAGAATGAATTAGGTCTCAAGGATAGTTCTTTTAATGTGTCAACCTCGTTAAAACAATGAAGTATGTTCCTGTTCAATTCGAGTCTATGATACAATCTCGTAAAATTCCAGTCGAGTCTTTCTCTTGATCTCATAATTTGAACCTTCACTCCATTTTCCATTGATATGGACTGAAGCTTGGGGGGAATGCACCTCGAATTGAGTCACCATGCTGGGGCATGCTCTTTTTTCCCTATTTTTCAAGCATATTTTATCTTCCTTTCAAGATTGTGTAAAAATGAAATCAACCTCAAGAAGGGTTTCCTGATTTCAAGCTTTTGTAAAAATGAAACCATTCTTATTTTACTCTCGTGATGGCCATTTTATCAGCCTATTTTTCCAGATGAACCTTGGTTTTCTCATTCCATCGTCACCATCTACTGAGCCGATCATATGCCTTCACTTGATTGTTTTAGCCATTCCTGAGGAACCGCTGAAATGAGTGGTATTTTTAGCCAGCCTCTTGACCTTTACTTGTTCTGAGCAGTTCCACCATCACCGGAACCAGTTGCTACGCTTAATACCACTCCTTCCTCCAGGTGGAGTCATCTTTCAGCTCTTTTCTAACTCTCTAAGATTGAAAAGATTATTTAGACTCTTGTCATTTTGGACTTGTTAAATGGCTGTGAAGCGATATCTACCCAGTATATGTTTACCCCTTTTTTGAGCTGGGATGGATTATTTACGAAAAAGGAATACCTTAGTTGATCGTGACTAAGAGGTTCTTTCAGATATTTTTTTTTCTACCTTTTCAGATATGTGAGATTATTTACGAAAAGGGCATGCTGGAGTTTTCTTTTTTTCCTTCTTTTCAAACTCTCTAAACATGAAAAGATATCGAGTTTTTCCTTTTTCAGACTCATTAAACCATGATGACATCGAACTTCCTCACTATGACATTACTCGAGTTCCTCCTTCCTAGGGCTCATAAAATGTACTAGGTTGGATTTGTCCGAAGGACAAACTTACAAAAAAAAAATATGCTATCCCCTTCAAGCTTGTTTTAAAAAATAAATGGGGTACTCACTAGAAATGGTGGGAAAAAAAAGAACCAAGTTTTAGCTATGTTGGTAGTATGTCCCTCTTGAACATGGCACTTGTCTGCATTCGTGTCGAGTTGGGGACATCTCATTTCATCACTTTTTCCTCCATGGTTTTGGGTAATATCTTTTGACCTCTCATCTTCTCTTTTCCACGTCATCATGACTTCAGATCCTTTGATGTCAAATACTACCAAATAAAGGGTCGTGTCGCTGATATGTTCAAGAGAAGTTTTCCTCTACAGTTCTCAACCTCCCTCTGATTCTATGTTGGTCCTGATTCACTATTACCATGTTCCTCTGTCTCGTGTCGATGATGTGGGAAACATTATGGCCCACCTTCGATCAAGTCACTTCCTATCAACGTCAGCTCATTATCCAGGAATTTGATCTAGAGACTCCCTTTTGGTATCTTGGAGCCTGCATGCCTTAATGGCAGGTTCTTCGCATTCAACACAAGGTCCACCTCATTGGCCTTCAATCGAGTGATTATGCGGGTGTTTGATGCCAAATCACTATTCACATTGAGTGGATTGTGCTGGTTGTACCTTGAGAGGAATTTTCATTATTGGTGGTTTCTCTCGTGCCTGTTAAAAGCTTTCATCATTGTTTGGTAATCAGGTGATTTTCTTGCATGTTCAACTTCAACTCACATATTCGCATGCTTGAATTTTTATTTGTTCGGTTTGAAATGGAGCGCAAGACCATGGATTTTTCTAGGCTGCGGATTCTTGTGGATTATCATGAATTATTACATGACTCTTTTGATTGGATGGCTGCGACCATACCTGAGTCTATTTTTTGATCCTCATTGCTAAATGGCTGCGTCCATACCTCAGATCTTAATTTTTATATAATCTATTATGGATGGCTTTGCCCATACCATGTGTTCATGTATGAAAGATATCAGTTGTATTTGTAATTTCATGTTTTCCGACAATGATATTTGGTTCGAGCACGTTCTCATAAAGCATTTCACCCCTCCCTCTCCCTCAAACCTCATGGTTTAGGGGGCATCTGTTACACAACATTTTTTCACTCTCCTTGCAATCCCCATCTCACCCATTGGAGGGTCATTTCTGTGATCAATAAGAAGTGTCATGCCTTGCAAAAACCATCATTGTATCCCTTTACATGAGAGTAATATTCCTTCTGTTGACAATTCCCTGAGCAGAGATTCAAAAACCCTTGTTTTTGCCTTGGCACAAGTAGTCAGATATGCCCTCGTGCCGAAGAGGAAGATTAACATTGGGCCCCATGAAATTTGGCGCTCTGTCTCAGTTAGCCACCTGCGTCGAGATGTTTATGGGATGTTTTTAAAAACATAGAGGTGGAGATTCCACTCCAACAACTTCGAGGATGATTCATTACGAGTGGTTGAAATAAATAACCATGGAATCCCTCCTTTTGTTTATGGTTTCCACCTCTTATGGGAACCTCCTAAAGGATAGGCCTCCCTCCCACCTTTGTAGGGATCCTAACCTCCTCCTTTTCCTCTATAAAAAGAAGCTATCTCTCTTTGCATAAGCTAGTTGAACATGGAGAATTGAGTATACTATAGCTAAACTATTGAATAGATAGAATAATAAGGAACTTCGTTGAGAGAGCTTGATTCCATGCCTTCATCCCATCTGAATTCCCTGATGAGCATCTAAGATGTGCTTCAGCTAAACCTCGATGGAGGGGACTGTGATGTCAAAGCATTGGTTGTAACTCTTCCTTCTATCAATACATATATGTGACTCTTGTTTGGTTACCATTTTTGTTATATTTTTAATGCAATATTATTAGCCCTCTTTGATTGGGTATTAGTTATGAATGAAGTTATTATGTCATATGTTGTTCTTGTTTACTGTTATATGTGGAGTTATCCGAGCATGACTATGGAAGGATTGTGACTTGCCAAGGTAAGAGCAAGAGGCCAGCACCATTACAACTGTTAGCGCTCGAATCTGCCACAGGCTGAAAGAGGCAAAACTCGAGGCAACATCAAACCAACCTTAGCCTCGTAGCTAGCCCTACGAGGACATGAGAGGGCTCTCTCCGGGTCTATCTCGACAAAAGGTTTTCAGAGGGGCTGAGATGACCGATAAGGAACATTGATTTTAGGCTAGTAAATTGATAGAAAAGGGTTTTTTAATAAATGATGGGGTTTTCTGGGCTGTGTGGGGCAAAGACAGCAAGAGCAGAGATCAAATGGAAAACGCAGATTATCACCTGAGGCAAGATAAGCATGAAATTTAACAATCAAATTGGAATTATATGGAGTGAAAGACCGCTGCGAGGTTGACAAGGGCAATAATTGAATCCTTATCAAACAGAAGAAATTACACAAAACATGAAAGCTTCTCCAGGGCAGAGCAGCAAGCTGAATTCTGCCCTTCTTACTTAGAAACATTCAATATCGAAATGGCGATTAATGAACTGTGAACATAACGATGACATATGAAACAAAAGGAAAAACATTTGCTAAATTTCAAGCCACAAGAATCTCAAGAAACAGAGCTGTATTTCTCCATTAAAATCTCTGTCAAACTGTACAAGAAAAGCTCTGTTTTTCTCCTACACTAGCTCTCAGAATTCTCCCTGACTCTGCCTCTAATCTCACAAATGATTATTTTAATACATTAAATAAACTATTCTAAAAAAACAACAGATCGACCCCCAAAACAGGGGCGCTGTTTCAACTAAAGCCATCAAAATAGAACGAATCCTCCATTTGCTCTTAAAGATAGAAAGCCTTCCATTATTCCAGTGTGAAGACAGAAATAGGCAAACGAACCTATGAATTCCACTTTGCAACTGCTCTCAAATTTCTGGAGATACGCTTTGCCACTCTACGAAAATTGCTAAAATATGGGTCAAACTGCCACATATGCTCTTTTAGATGAATCGAATGCCCACATATTGGAACGATTGCCACGTTACTGATATCTTTAAGTCATCTGCAGACGGTTCATCTTCCCTGATGCAAATATCAGTGCTGTAGTTTCGGGCTCCCTTATTCTCATTATGACTGCTGCAAAACGCTTGGGATTGTACTCTGCATTTCGAGCTTGAAAAGCAATGGCTTTCAAGTCCAATTTGCAATCCAAGTTTACAGTGGACACTATATTCTGGAGGGTGGGAACGATGCCTGAAGGATGCTTCTCGAGATCCACTGGCTGACTCCCTTCCAAAACCTGTTCGGCCATGTTCTTCACTACACAATCGATATCGAATGAAACAGAAAAGCTTTTACAACGCCCTCGAAAAATGAAATCTCGATCCTTTCTTATACTAAATCCTGAGGGAATCTCTTGAATCTGATCAGCTTTTGTATTTATAGGTGGTGTTTGAATTGAGTTTGATTTGATTTGTCCCGGTTTTTATAGAGCATGTGGATTGTAAATCCTCAAAAGGGCGAGGAAAGAGCTGCTGCGGCAGAGGAGTCTCGAAGAAAATATATGAGATAAAGTACAACATTATCCTTCCGCAAAGACAAAAAAAGTAATGAATTATAAAAATTGCAGGCTTCCATTTGATGTCAATGACAACTATGATGAAAAGGCCTTCATCTGTTTAAGAGCAGAAATGACTAAAGGGGCCTTGTCGAGAGATCTTTGTTTATAATTCTTAACTAAAGAGGCCGCTGCAAGAAAGTGTAACTCTGAGCCTTCTTTTTCATCTTTACCACGGCCCTTCGTTATTTGATTTATGGCCGCTCCACACAAGCACACACCATACAAAGCTCGAGTATTTCTTTCCCCACTCAAGTCGATAGCCACGGCATAATATTTTCTTTTTTGTTTTTGTCGGTTTAAAATTTTCAAGACCGCCAAGTGTATAAAGCACCTCAGCATATGATAAGTGAAAGAATGGATTTGATGGTTGAGCAAGTATAAGCTCCTCAAAACAAAAAGCTGCCTGCTTACACATTTGAAGAGAAACGTATAAGTCTACAAGTTCCCTCCATGCTCTTCCAAAGGATGCTCTTCCAATAGGGCTGAGTAAACTTTGTCTGCTCGTGTCCAAGATCCTTTAGCCTCAAACCACATTCCTTCCAGCCTACCTACTCTGGTACTTTCTGGAAACTTTTTCAAAAGAATTTGAATGTATTCCTTTGCAATTTCCAAATGCTCACAGTCCATAGCCGCAATGGATACTTGCTCATACAAAGTCCATACTTTATTTGCAATGGCAGTGAAAGACCTGATGCCACCGCCACCTACAGGTCCATTGGTATAAAGAGATTCAAATTCCTGTGTAAAATGAACTGCATGATCCTTCTCAGTGTAAAACTTGGAAGCAGCTACATCCATGCCAATAACAACCCTGCCAGTATAGCCTGCTTTCTCAATGGCAATCTTCAATAACTTGAGGCCTTCTTTATTCTCCTTGTGTTCTTGCAGAACTTGCCTCAAAGACATATTACTCACAAATTCACCACTAACAGGCACAAAATCACCTCGGATCACATTCCGTTGATCAATAAGACGCAGGGCATTCCCAGCGCTAACACAATCATTTGATTCAATAGCTGTGACAATGAAGTTTGTTTGGGATTTCCAGTGAGACTTCTCCAAATAGCTTTTTGCCTCTGATTGCTGATGATGTTTTGTTTTCTTTTGTTTGTGCTTTTGCAGAGATATGAGCTGAGGAAGCTGCTGCCTTTTGAAGAGCTGAAGAATTTGATACATATTCTAAAAAACCACATTTAATGATTTCTTCTTCAAAACAGGGTTTTGAAGAAGAATCAATCTCACATTGATGACATTCCTGAAATAAACACCTACTGAATCTTCCTCTAGCTTGCGAGTGTTATTGAAACATTCTGAAAACAAGCTTTGCAAACATCTAAGTAGCAGTGGGTGAAAGCTGATTGGCATTGGCCTGTATATTGAACTGAGACTTTGACAGCTACCTGTCTGCATTTGACTCTGACAGAGGTTAGACAAGACGGAGTCTAACAACAACCACGACGACAGCATTGGATTCCAGGTAGGTCGATCTACTGTGTCCTATTTTCATTCAGTAATTAGGAATAAACACTCTAGCATGTCTCCTTGTTTCTAGAGCCACTCTAGGGCTAGAGGGATAATCTCTGTCTGCAAAAAGGATTTATGTGCTTAACACTTGCTTTAAAAAATTTTAAGCCTCTCGCACCTTATTCAAAACCCCTCATAAACCTTGCTTTTCCCTATTTAAAAGGCGCATTCGTTGGTTTATTGAACCCTTGGGCCCTGCTTTCCATTTAAACGTCATGCCCATTCATATTCTGCCATATGTCACCCAAGCCCACCTTTTCGAACTTTCCTGTCACTCCCAAAAATTGCGACTACCATTGACCTCATTCCCCAAGATCAAATGGTTGATCGCTCTCATCGCAAATAAAATTGCACGGGGGTTAAAAAAACTCCGACTACACGAAATAGATGGTATTCTCTTGCCACATGACATTTTCTAAGTGGAATCACATGCCTTCTCCCAAAAACATTACTGCCTCCCTGATCATGCTAAAATCACCTTTCCATCTCCCGAAAACCACTTTCTCTCCTCCCGCCCAAATTTAAACTGCTTCCTCTGTTCGAACTTCCCACAGGTTTTTGCCTATGGAACCAAGCCTCGATTCACCATTTTTTCCCCTGTAAAAACTCCAAAGCCTGGAAAACCCCCTATAAATGCCAAGACCCCTCCAAACACAGGTTTTAAATCTAATTTTTTGTTTTATGTGCAGGTTTAATGGAAAAATCACATAAAACGCATTCCACAGGTCCAAGAATGTTTAAATCAATGTCTGGGTGATGGTCGAGAGCTTCATTTCATTTCTAAAGGGACCAGAGGTGTAAAAATCAAGTTTAAACCCAATGAATCATGATCATTGGTGTTAATTTAAACCCTCCGGCATCAGAAGAATCCATCCCTGCGCAGAGAACACAGAAATACAGAGACACAGTGAAGAAATAAAGTAGTCAAAGGACTGTGATGAAGCAGTGAAGATTGAAGGGCTAATCATATCAAGGAAAAATCAGAAAATTAGCCATAAAGTAGAGATTAAATATGATGAAGACAGAAAGCAAAGGTTAAAGGATTAAAGGTTAAAATTAAAATGATCAATAAAGCAATGAGAGATAAAGGAAGAATCAAAGAAAAAGGACATTAAAATAGAAAGTTAAAGGCAAAACCAGAGTTGAAAAGCCTAAACAGGAATTAAATATAAAACTGAGGCAGATTAGCACAAAAACACAATTTGAAGGATCAAATCCAAACATTTACTTCCTCAGAAGGATTTTTTTCCACCTACAGCATGATTTCTTTCAATAAAGTATTAAATAGTTATTACAAACAGTAAGAGATATTTTTTTTCTACCCAGCAGTTTTTGTAAAGTTATTGAAAAAAGCCTTAAAGTCAAACATTTCACAGAAATGAACTCAGAAGTTAAGTTAGGAGTCATTATTTCAGAGAAACACCTTTAACATCCTTTCTCACCTTTTTCCTTTAATTTATCATAAGCTCATATAATCCAGTCAATGATAAATGTCATGTTTTGTCTCAAGGAATGAATTTAAATGATTTCCATGTTATATTCTGATGTTCTTTCTATTCGAATGTATTTTTTGTAATTTGGCTACAAAAACAGACAAAATTTGCAGCTTTAGGAGACCCTATTCCAACAGTCCCCCAATACAATATTGTGACTTGTCCCAATTCACTATGATGGTGGGGTCTCCATCTGCGCCCGCATTAGTCTGATCGCTTCAGCCAATGGAGGCAGCACACCTTCACACTGAGCTGTAGCATTTTGCACAATATCAACCAATTTCTGTGAAATTTGACCTTTCGTCGTGTTGGTGACATTCTCTAGAGTTTGAATTAGCTGCTTAACCGAAACATCAACATATTGTGAGAGCTTTAGGGCTTCGTCAGCCCAAGGCTTCAGGCGGTCACCGAGGACCTTCTTTTTATGTCGAAGTTCATTCATATCATTTTGGAGGGTGTGGTTGGTTTGCAGCCATGCCAAGTGCTGAGTAGGAACCAAAGTGGGCAGGGTGGCTTCTATCTTCTCGAACTCTTCTTCCTTCTGATGCAGGTCCTGGTTTATTTTTCACAGGATAGGGTCACGGTGGACCTTGGCCCATATCTACATGGTTATTTCCATTAATTGGGTGCCTTGTGTGTTCTACCCTGTAATGATGTTTGTAGCCACGGTAACCAATGCAGCTCGTTGGGCCCGTACCTCCGGAGGCATTTCGAGCTGCAACTTAGCATGCAGATCCGCGATCTGCTACTCCGTTTGTGTCTTGACCAACTGAAATTCTGTCCTGGAGGCCTTCAATGCTGCGGCCAACCCTTCAATCTTATCCTGGGGGGTGGCTATGGTCGGAATTTCTATTGTAACATCTGTGCAGAGTTGGTGAATCAAGTTTTTGAGCTATGTTTTCTTCACGGTGGTGAGGCACACTTCAGTGTTCTTTGCATCGATTTTTTCTTCAGCCACACCAAGATGTTGGTGCACTTGTTGGTCTTGATGGTGAAATTCCTGATATAAGGAGGTGTGGAGACCCTGCGATACCTCATGTGGTAGCTTGGCTAAATTCAGCTCAACTTCTGTACTGGCCTGGACTTGCATTCCTAGGTCGGGTGGACTAATCACAAGGGCTGCGCCTGGTAAAAAACAGAGGTGAATTTCTTCTATAACTAGCACTGCACTGCTGGTTGCCGAGGGCATGCATGCCTAAATTACAATGGTCTATAGTGTGTCTATTTTCAACTGGAGGGTATGGAGCTCATATTGAAGAGTGTCGATCATAGATTTCTATTGTTCCTCTAAGGCTAACCATAGATATTTTGTGGCCAAAGTGATCGCGTCAGCAATATGTTTGAGGTCCTTGTCGATCAGCATGACTATCTCATCTCGTTCTGCCCGCTGCGAGTGATGCTTCTTCCGAGGTCCTTTGACAGGCTTTCTTGTTTGCTTCGTGCCTTGGGGGGAGGTAGATCCTTTGGCATCCAATCCTTCTAAACCCAGGTCTAGCAGCGAATCTAGCTGAGTCTCTTCTTTTGCATCCTTCTCAGTGGGTTTTTTCTCCTACACATCCTTTTGTGCTTCTGCACCTGTTTCCTTCCCTATGATCTTTCTCACACCTCCGGTATCATTGATGATGACAGGTGGGATTAATTTTGGTGTTTTGGTTCCTTCAGTGCTCTTCACGCCAGTTTTGAAGCCGGTCTTCCAGTTAGGAGGCGAGAGCGCAATGACATTGTCAATTTCTTCATTCGCCACCATATAAGGGAGAAAATTCCAAGCTTTATCCTTGTGTGCTCTGATACGGATGTTGTGCCTGGTGATCTGGAATGTTGGAATGTCGTTGTATCCATCATACACAGCTGGGGACAACCATGGTCGGGAATTAATGGTTGTTGCCAAGCTACTCTAAAAGAGGACCGAGAAAACATGGTTGTCCTAGATATGGTGCGTATCCCTATAATCCCATAAATTTGCATAACAAGCCCCTTTTCAGATGTTGGGGGTGAGATCAGGGAGGAATTACTTTTCCGGGGCTTCTGTAATACCCAAAAATTGGGACTGCTAGCAAGGCATGTCTGAAAAATGCATTTTTCCAGGAATGGCTGCTACAGCTATTGAAATCATCCCTTGGATCCCTTAGATCTGAGTATCTAAGACCTAAATCCAAGAGGATATCGGAACAAATCAAACTAGGTGGGTTAAACAGATCTCCCACACCCAGTATGGCTTCAAAACTGTCCAAGGAAGGGATTGCAGCAATACAAAGAACACTTCCCAGAAAATAACATAGTTTTAGTTAGCAGTAGTAGGAGGCAAATAGGATAGCTAAAAAATAGCTTATACAATGATAAATCATATTTACAATGGAGCCCATTCAGTGTACCAAAGAAAGAGAGAGACTTTTATGAAGAAAAACCCTCTAAAAGAGGTGCTGCAACAATAGAATTCACTATAAAGCCATGAAAACATTATTTTAATGGGTAAACAACAGCTGTAGGTTAAAACTCAGATCTAGGACAGATCTATGTACAAAATATTATATCTATATCAGATCTGTACACTAGATTGTCTCTATTTTACATACCCCTTGGGGTTTTCAGCAAAACATGAAAGCACAAAAGTAGATCTGAGATTACTGTAGCAGATCTGTAGAATGCTTCAGAAATTATGAAGTGGATACATCAATGAATGAATCAGATCTGAAACATACATGGACTAGTTGGCTAATCCATGGATCACCACAATGTAAGGAAGGCTCCTTTACACTAGAGATCTCTCCTCCAAATAGTTGCCAAACACCCTGCAACTCCTCACTTGAAAAATAACGCAGTCCAGGGATATAAATTACATTGTAGGCTTGATGTAGACTTTGGCCTGATGCCAATTTGTAGATCTGAATCTCCAATAAGCTAATACACTCTTGCCAATGGGATAGAGGCTTTCCCACTGAAAAGAGGCACTAGTATAGTCTAGATCTAAATATATATAGCCTCCACTTGCTACTGCTCACAAGGACAACCAAACCCTCAACAGGATCTGAGTTGTAGTTGGAAGAAGAAGCTTGGCCAAATGCCTGATAGTGGACCAAGAAATGCGAGACTCTTCCAAGAGGCCTCTCAAGAAAAGAGGTGGGATTCTCGATCAGGAACACCGAGTGCTAAACAAC
The DNA here is from genome assembly GCA_034641835.2 of Pinus albicaulis. NCBI lineage: Eukaryota > Viridiplantae > Streptophyta > Pinopsida > Pinales > Pinaceae > Pinus > Pinus albicaulis. The sequence continues at coordinate 79,812,475 of CM076576.1, forward strand.
ACTATTCTTAGCTAAACAGCCAGATAATGAGAAGTGTCTAAACAGAAAAATCCTTTCAATACAATATGTTCAACAATCCCTCTCATGCTGCTCTCCTCTTTCATTTATAGGATGAAAGCCTTGCAAAACCCTAAACCATCTCAAAGGTTTAGCTCCTTTCACATTGGAAACCTCCAACTAGAGCTGCAATGTTCATCTAGGTACATTGCATCTAGAAAATGTTGTATATTTGGTCCTATTGACCCAGTTAATTGTCACAATCCATTTTCACACATGAGGGAGTTTTATTAAAGAAGCCTAGATTTTGCCTTGTTCACATGGGCATTGATCTATTTTGTTTTTTAAGGATTTTAATTTGTCCTCCTTTACAATTTTATTCTTGTAACAAGAAAATTAAAACAAAAAGGAATATTCCTATTAGCTTGGATAATTAGGAATATTACATTCCTCCCCTCCAAAATGTTGCTTGTCCTCAAGCAATTGATAAGGTGAGTGTTACAGCTCATCTCCTCCTCCATTGGTGTCAAAAACAAAGGATAAGCTTCTCTCATAAGCTAATTGATCACCAAACCATCCATCCACGACGTGTCCCAACAATGTCGTCATGAGATTCAAAAAACTCCTCCCATAAGGAAATAATGAATCACATGAAACAACCATGGTTTTCCCAATGCCCTCCCTGAAATATGAAACATAGAGTACAGGGAGTGTAGTCATCCCATAGGGCACATGCATGCCTTCCCTCCTTCCTCCATTCATCCCCATGAAAAGTACAAATACATCATCAATATAGGGGACAAAGACAATGCACAAACAAACATAAATGTGTGTACATGGTGGTGGATCATAGTCCCAGATGTGGAACCAGTGCAGAGCATCCCCTTCTTGCATCAAACCAAGATGTGGTAAGTGGTTTTACCACCACTTACTTGTTGTCCAAGTCATCTCACTATTTCAGAAAATGTGAGATATATTTGGTGCCTTTGGGAAGCACCCATCATGAAAATAAATCTCCCTTTGCACATCAAGGGTGTGGCCAATTTTAAAATTCTTAGTGGCCCAACAACTGCCATGACATTTACATGATTCATTGCTCCTTTTAAGAGTCATGGCCTGCATACAAATGATAAAATAACATGTACAAACAGAAAAGTAAACTTTCTTTACATGAACAGATTCCTTACCATCAAAGTTACTCATACACATGGAGTTGTGCATGGACATTTATCCTCTCTCAAAAGAAGGAAGATATGGCTGAAATGACTCTTGCATAGAGTCTCTTGGCTACCCAAACTCCACGTAGTTGATGCACTCTTGAAAGTGGTGATGTAGTTCCTCTCTCAAGCCTTCCAAATCAAAGCTCCTCATGATTAGAGTGTAGATCTTCATTGACTGCATATGGCTGGAAAATAACTCTTTATGTGCCTCTTGTAGTATCTTCTGCTTGAGCTTGGAAGCTCTAGACAAGAAGAATCTACCATGATGATAGATGACCCCTCCTTGGACTAAATAGCCCTCTCCTTGAAACATGTCATCAAGTATCATACATGTGTGAAGATCTTTGGAATACTCTGCAAGCAGTTGACATTTCTAATACACATCTACACTGCTGAACAATGACAGCACTGATGATACATCCATAGGAATGTCTGTCATATTGCTGGTCTTCCCCTTGGCATTCCCCATGCCATAGGTGTGTGTTGGAAGGCTGATCCTTCCATTCTTCTCCTCCCATAGTGCAGATCCGAATAGGAGAGTTGGTGGTGATGATAAGGGAATAAGATCTCCCTTCTCCTTGAGCTTACCAAAGCCTCCCAACGTTGTAGCCTTGTCTTCTAATGGTCCAATACTTCTTAGAATCATGAGTGGAGCTTCAATATGTGGGACACCTTTCACCAAATCTAAATTAGGTGGTCTCCTAGGTGGTTTTCCATAAGACAGTGATGCCTTATGGTTCATTTTCCCATGCTTATCATATGGGATCAACATTCCCTTGCTTCCATAGTGCAAGTTCACCTATGATTTTTGTGTGGAAGTCTTCTGAAACTTGGAGACCCCTCTTAGTGGTGTAAGAGTGCCTCTGATTGGAGAATTTTCCCCATCATCAGATATTGGATCAGCTAGGTGATCCCTCCTTTTTTCTGTCTCATTGTCTTTTAGAAAAGACACATGCTGCTCATGTCCTCCATATGGAAGATCCTTAGGAAAACCTTGCAAAGGTGAAAGAATACCTCTAGTGGAAGCCATTGCTTCATCTCCATCTTCAACTGAAAATAGATCTCCTCCTACTGTCATAGCACTAGAGTATCTTCTCTGCTCTTCCTCTCCCTTCTCCTCCTTATTGGAGGATACTCCATCATCAAGAGATCCTTTTTCTTGATCTCTTAGTGAGGAAGTAATCCTCATGCCTCCTCTTTGAGAAAAGAGATCTTGTTGTAGTGGGGCTTTTGCCTCTGGAAAATTGTGCAGAAAATATTCAACCCCCTCAACAATCTTTAAGACTGGAGTTGGCTCTATGGAATCTTCCAAATTATGCAAATATGTAGATCTCTTGGGCTTGATTGTCTTTTCCCAAGAAGTCTCTGAATGTTTCACATCAAATCTATTCACTAGTCTCCTAGTGAACTTTTCATACAAAGAGATGTTTCTCCCTTTTAAGTAAGAGAACTCAAATAGCCACCAAGCATAAGCCTTCCCTTGAATATGCAGTGCTGCGACTCTCAAGTCTTCTTCTTCTGACACTTGATGTAGCTGAAAGTATGTGTCAAGCTCATTTACCCAAGACTTGGCTGAGTCTTTAGGTGATCCATCAAATGTAGGTAGAGAGAATCTACCCTTTCCTTCTACTGTAGCTGCTGGATCTTTCTTCTTTGAGTTGACAGAACTCTGGAAAACTAATATGCTCTTTGAATCTCTCTGATAGAGACTCCTATTCTTGGAGATAACCACCAAGATATTCCTCCTTCGGTGTTCCTCCCTTTCCTCCTTTCTTTGACAAGAAAGCAGGCATGTTCCAACGTTGCAGATCAGGTTGTGTGAATGAATGCTCACACACATGGTAGGAATTACTGGGGCTTTCTTGATGTAAGAACCATCCTGAGGGATCTGCATGTCTTTCCCTCTTCATTCCCTTGATTTCTTCCTTGAGTTCAAGCATAGCTTGAGAAATAGTTTTTGAGAACTCTTCTCTCTACAAACTTCCAAATAAAGGGTTTGGACCCTTTACTTCTATGTATTCAGTGTAACCACATTTATTCATTAGTATTTTCCTCCCATTAAAATACATATTGGATCTTCAAAATAAAATCACATGCTGCACCAAGGAAGTTTCTCTGATACCACTGTAATATCCAAAAATCAGGACTGCTAGCAAGGCATGCCTTAAAAACGTATTTTTCTAGGAATGGCTGCTACAGCTCTTGAAATCAGCCCTTGGATCCCTTATATTTGAGTATCTAAGACCTAAATCCAAGAGGAGATCATAAACAAATCAAACTAGGTGGGTTAAACAGATCTCCCACACCCAATATGGCTTCAAAACTGCCCAAGGAAGGGACTGCAGCAATACAAATAACACTGCCCAGAAAATAACACAGTTTTATTTAGCAGTACTAGGAGGCCAATATGACAGCTCAAAAATAGCTGATACAATGATAAATCAGATTCACAATGTAGCCCATTCAATGTACCAAAGAAAGAGAGAGACTTTTATGAAGAAAAACCCTCGAAAAGAGGTGTTGCAACAATAGAATTCACTATAAAGCCATGACAACGTTATTTTAATGGGTAAAAAGTAGCTGTAGGTTAAAAATTAGATCGAGGATAGATCTATGTACAAAATATTAGATCTATATCATATATGTACACTATATTGCCTCTATTTTACATACACCTTGGGGTTTTCAGCAAAACATGAAAGCACAAGAGTAGATCTGAGATCTACTGCAGCAGATCTGCAAAATGCTTTAGAAATTCTGAAGTAGATACATCAATGAATGAATTAGATCTGAAACATACATGGACTAGTTGGTTAATCCATGGATCACCACAGTGTAAGGAAAGCTCCTTTACACCAGAGATGTCTCCTCCAAATAGTTGCCAAACACCCTGCAACTCCTCACTTGAAAAATAACACAGTCCAGGGATATAAAATGTTGCTGTCCTATGTTTTGATATTTTGGCAAATCAAAAGACAAGGAAACATCAGAACCAATCTTTAGAGTTCCAGGATCTAGTCCTCCTATTCTCAGAGAGGGATCTCTCAAATGTTTGTTTGCAAAGGTTTATCTTGTGTGCTTGGAGTATGGATTTTAGACTAGTTATTAAGTGCAGGTGTTTGTTTGTTTGTTTGGTTGGATTGATACAACAGAACACGAAAGGCCTAGGAAATATATATAGAATGGAGAAACATCTGGTTCATTGGGCAATGGAGTCAAAAAGAGGTCATAATATACTTATCAATGGATATGGGATATCAGAGGGAAAATCTAACTTGGCCATAGGATCCTTTAGTTTTTTAAATGAGATGGATATCAATGATTTGGAAAGAGAAGTTTAATTCTCAACAAAGGGAATTTGAAAACATAATTTGAACAATAAAGAGCTTTTTGATAGATAGGGCTAACCATGAATTCTACAAATCACACCTTTAAGCAAAAAATGATTTCAAAACAACTTTTGAAATGAAACCTAAGATTCGGGGAACACCCTATTTCCTCAAATATTTTATTTCAAATGACTTAGAAAGCATAAAAGATTCACTGATAATTGCAGTCATAGAAGAGGGAACACCTAACACATCTATGCTTAAAACTATAAAGACCTTAAAGACAACTGTTTAAGCAAGGACAAAGGGCAAGATCAGAACATACCTCCTTGACTCACTGTAAACAGAAAAATTCGAAGGGAGACTTCAATAACAGTTTTTAAGTGGCAGCAGACAAGCATGGAGAACCATAAATCATGCTGAAACCAACTATTCGAACTATTAAGGAAATAAAAAAGCATGAAGACTAAAGAGAGAGATTAAAGACTCTAAAATACTTCAGTAGAAGAAAACATAAAACAGTGAAGGATGAACAGGTCTAAGGTGCTTCCAGGAGTCATTTCTTAGCCTAAAAATTTCAACCTACTGTAGTAAGAAATTATGGAACATAACGAAAACAGGGGAAAAACATTAAAAATTTTAGAATACTTCACCAACATCCAAGCTCATGGATCCAATGATAGAGCCTTCTCAGTAACAAGTATGCAACAACATCATCAGGGCTTCCAAGAATTTTATTTCTTCTTCAACTTCAACAGACTATGTATTATTTCAGAGAGTTCCAATATTACAACTAGTGATCAACCTACAACCAACCAACCAACATGTCCTCATCTTCTACAAAAGTATTTATAGAATAATTGAGGAGGTGGAATGGGATAAAATATCTTCTAAGTTCAATTAATACAGTGCACTATCTTTCGGCCTCTAAGGGGCTTAATGGAGAAGATTTTTATATTTCCTCTGTATTAATTGGTTTACATTAACTCTTGGGCTTGCTGGAAAGAAATTGTTGACTTCAAGGCTCCTAGTTATCCTTGTAATAACTTCTGCTGACAGTTTGAAATAAGTTCCTTTGTTTGAAATAATTGTTCAGCTGTATTGATGCGAAATACCTCCTGGTATGGTAATAACTTCGGCCTTCTTTTGATTTCTTTGAGGCTGCAGGTGGCTCTGAGGTAGCTGGGGAGTTCAATTAGCCCCTGATGTGGCAGCTTATGCTTTCTGTTTCATAAAACACTCATGATTTTCTTTAAACTTTGTTTTAGTCGGGAGGATAAGGCTTTTGATAATCCATCTTAGCCATAATCCCCTTAAATCTACCTTCAATCTCTGTTTTTAGTATATCGGTGTCTTCGACATTGATACTCTTTGACAGTGCTTGATTTACTGTGTTTTGATGGTGTGCAGGGCTGCACAGGGGTGATATGGCATCAATGCCTCATGAAACACCGATGAAACGTGAATTTTAAACCCAGCGAAGGATTTTCTTTGCTGAATCGAAGGCGGGAGGATCGTCACCCTCTGTCTCTGAAATTTCTTCAGTCATGGTGGAAAAAAACCATGAAACCCTGCAAAATACAAAAAAATATTATAAAATATTGCATGTATAGGCTAACTTCTTCAGAAGGCATGTGGAGGGAGCATGGTCGTTGGATGGCATCATCCAATGGTCGAGATTGATTAGAGGGGTCAAAGGGAAGCGGAAGAGGAAATTAAATCAGAGCCGTTGATCATGTAGAGATCGACGGTCAGGATCGAGGGTGATTGAACAATGTGAAGGGGTCACATTATTTAGAAAAATAATAAAAAACAGAAAAAAGTTTTAAAACCTTAGTTTTTGGACAAAAACAATCGAAAATCATGTTCGGGATTCGGGACAAACGTGGGCCGTCGGATGAGATCAGCCCACACGATCAATGGCAGAGAACAGGCGCCGACAAACCTTAGAAAAGTGCCCGAACATCAGACCTTTAATAAAACTCAGATGAATAAAACCCCCAAGTCTGGAAATGCTGACTGGGCGAGGAATCGGGGTGATGAATTTGGGCCGTCGATTTGCAGATTAGATCGACAGCGGAGACGCTTTAATGAAACACGTCGTACTTGGTTCTTCGAAGAGCAATCACTGTCTAATGAGTGGCCTCAGATCAGACGGTGGACGTCAATATCGTGCCGGGTCCACGTCCGATCTTTAACGCGCAATGAACAGAGATTTTGTGAATAGTGTTCAGGCCACGCGTCAAACGGTGTATGGAATCGGTGTAAAATAAAATAAATTGCCTCGCTCTCAAAAGCGGTGTGATGGATACCGCGTAGTTTTGCAACGGTGAGTGGTTGGCGGGGACCACCAGGGCAAGAGGTTGCGCATCGTCGATCTGTGGATCAGATCGACGATGGATATTGACTGGATTTTTGTGCCATTGGAAACTTTAGAAAATAATAAAAATCCCAAAGTTTCAATATAACATAAATTTTCAATATTTTTGGGGGCGGGATATAAATACAATATGGTTAGGCGCCCGTTTATGGGGCCACGGGTTACATGGAAAGCCATATGACCGAGGGGTTATGGATGAAGGGCCAATTAGCATGGGGCGATGCGATAATCACTTAGAAGGCCAGTGCTTGGTTCTAGCACCAAGGCGCGTGGAGAGGAGAGGTTAAAGACTTAGCCCAAGGGGGCTTAAGTCTATAATATGAAAATGTGATTTTTATAGGTTTTCAATGGTTTTCAAAGGATTTTGAGGGTTTCGATAAGGCAAAGAAAGGGTCTTAGGCCTTATCAAAGGGTTTTGATGAAGGGGAAAAGGGGAAAAACATGAAAATGAGGGATTTTCATGGGAAATGGAGGGGAAAAATGAGGTTAGTTTTGGAAGAAGGGGAAAAAGCAAAATGGTGCTTGCAGCAGTTTTTCTTCATGTAATGACAACAAAATTTCTGAGTTGAAAAGGAAAGAAGCAGTGACGATTATCCAAAGGGTAGGATATTATCAAAAGACTTTAAGCATCAACAATTTTTAGCAATGAAATTGTTTCTTCAAGGCTATCCAAAATCATTTAGCCACACCTTGATATGACAGAATTTATGGGTGGCTAATAGTGGCTCCACTTGGGGATGGTTCCTTCTTGAAGGTATCAAGAACTTCAGACTTGCATTCTCTGGGAGGCTGATTAGTTGCCTCATCCATTGGGTTGCCCTTACTTTGCTGGGATGATCTTGTTTTTAAAACATATTAGCAGCCATAAAAACAATGAATCTTCATCAATACAATATTTCTACCTACCCAATCCTACATATCTAACATTTTTTCTTCATAAGAGTGCACTTGGATTGGCAAACTCTCTTACAACATTTTATTCTTTTTGAAAGCAAGAAATCTAATCTATTTCTACTCCTTATTTCCCCATGGAATCAGATTAAACAGTTGAGCCCATATGATTCTCTACCTAATCTATTATCTGTTGGGATTAAACTATCCAACAGATTTTTATTCTCTACATTTCTATAACATAAATTTAAAAAACAATCAAGTCAAGATTAAGATGTTTGACTTGCTGTAATCTATGGCTTAAAAACAAGCTGCACATAGAAATTTGTTTTGCAGAAAATTTAAAACAAAAATGGAAGGTTTGAGATCTGATATTTTAAAATATTTCCTTCCTCTTTCCCACAGCTATGTTTTGACTCTTACTTGAGTTGTCTTTCCTTTGCTAACTGGTTCAGATTTTGAGCTGGTTAGAACCAGATTTTTACATCTTTCGACTCAGAACTTAAAAGAGATTTGAGTCATCTTCTCTTTGGAAACTCAGGTTCAGATTTTGAGCATGTTTGAACCTTTAATTTCTATCCTAAACTATCTACTGATAAGCCAAGATTAAACAGTTTGGCCAATCGAATTCACTATCCTATCAGCAGAAAATTTAAAGCTAACCAGTCAAGATTAGGCTATATGACTAATTAGAAGTGTTTTCTTCAGGAGTGGCATTTAAGCTTGCACACTTTCAGAATGTGTTTCTCTTTTTTGGTATGGGGCTATACCTTTCTTGTTTTTACAATCTGACCTCTTTTCTTTCTTTTCTTTGTTTTTGTATTTTTGGTTTTTTCCAACTTTGAATGCAATGTCTAGACTATGATATTTACAATGAAAAATAAAATTCTTTAAACTCAAGACTCTTGGCAGAAGTAATGCTTTATCATCCTGCCATTTACAGGACCTCCATATAAGTCTTCTCCATTCAATTCTTTCAGGAAAAATGCATTGTGACCCCTCTCAGCGTGAATAATATAGGGACCTTTCCACAAGTTCTCAAACTTGCCATGTTTTCCCTTCTCTTCTCTCCTTGAATCCCACTTAAGAACAACATTTCCAACTTGGAAATTTTCTGCCTTAGTCCTATTATCAAATAGCTTCTTTATATTTTCTTGGACTAACTGTGTTCTTTCATAAACTTCTTCTCTGGTCTGCTGTAAATGGATGGTTTGATTGATTCTCCTCTGCATATCATTCTCTTCAACCTGTACCTCTTGAAGGAGCTTCATGACTGGCACTCCCAATGAGGTGGGAAAAACTGCTTCCATACCGTAAACTAGTTGATAGGGGGACATATTTATTGATTTCTTTGTAGTTAACCTATCATCCCATAAGGCATGAACCAGTTTACTGTCCCATGATCTCTGATTTTGTTCCAACAGTTTTTTAATGATATTGATGAGGCTCTTGTTGGAAGATTTAGCTAATCCATTTCCTTGGGGATAGTAAGCAGTGGAATGGCCCAAGGTTATGTGGTATTTGTAACAGAAGTCAACCATCTTTTTAGATTTAAAAGCAGCAGCATTGTCTGTTATGATTTTTCGGGGACAACCAAATCTGGATAGGATATTAGTTTCAAGAAACTTGATAATGACAGATTCATTAGCATTTCTGGAGGATATAGATTCTATCCACTTGGTAAAGAAGTCAGTGGCCATGAGGATCCACTTATGTTGAGTTGAGGAGGATGGGTGGATTTTCCCAACGAAGTCCAGCCCCCATTGTTGAAAAGGTGCCTCAACTCTGATAGGATGTAAGGGTAAGGGAAGGAGTTTTCTTTTTCCATCAAATATTTGACACTTATGGCAAGACATGACCAACTTTTGAGTGTCTGGGAAAACGATAGGCCAATAGTAACCTGACATAAGAATTTTTTTTGTTGTGGCCTTCCAGTAGAGGTGTCCTCCACATTTTCCGTCATGCAACTCATGCATGAGTTTCCCTGCATCATCTTCAAGTAAACATTTAAGAAAAATTCCAATAGAATTTTTCCAATATAACACCCCATATAGGAGGCAAAAACTCAAAGCCTTTTGTTTCAAGAATCTAGCTTTAGTTTTAGACAAAGAAGGAGGAGCATTTAAATATAAAAGCACATAAATAATGTTAGCATACCAAGGAGAAGTCAGAAATGTTTCTTCAATAAAAGGAGCAGTATATTCTTCTATTTCTTCCAACACATCTACCATATTCATGTCTAGTGCTTGGAAGTTAGACTCAGCCATAAGTTTTGCTAATCCTTGCCCTTTAACTAGTTTGGTGGGCCTGATTTCTAAGTCATATTTAAGAATAGTTGCAATCCATTTCCCCATTTTACCATAAGGGTCTTGACTTAGAATGTCCTTGACAACAGTATGTGAAACAAAAGCAATTATGTGAGAGTGTAAAATATATACCCTAAAGTCCTTTAAAGCTTTCACTAATGCTAAGGCTTGCTTCTCCATGATGTTATATTTGAGAGGAGCATCTCTTAAGGACCTACTAAAGAAGGATATTGGTTTTTCCTGCTCCAAATCATTCTTTTGAAGTAAAACTGCAGCTATTGTATGTTGAGATGCAAAAGAACAGATGTAAAAGTCTTTGGTAAAATCTGGACTAATCAAGACCGGTGTTTGAGTAAGAGCTTGTTTGACCAATTTGAATGATTGTTTAGCTGGTACAGTCCATTTTACCCCGACATCTTTCTTAAGCAAGTTTGTAATGTTTTTTAATAGCTCAGCAAGATTAGGGATAAACCTCCTTAGAAAATTAATCTTTCTGATGAAAGATTGCAACTCTTTGAGGCTTCTTGGATGGTTGATCTGCAATATGCCATCTATCCTTGTAGGGTCTATTTTGATTCCCTCTTCTAAAATTATATGGCCAAGAAGTTTACCTTCTTGGAGACCAAAGAGTGTCTTCTTGGGATTCAATGACAAGCCAAATTTCCTGCAATTCTCAAAAACTTTTCTCAGGTGAATCAAATTCTCTTCATCAGTTTTTGAGAAAACGGTTATGTCATCAAGGTAAATGATTATGAAATAGCCAATATCTTCAGAGAAGGCTATGTCCATGGCCCTTTGGAAGGTGGCCCCTGCATTAATTAATCCGAAAGGCATTTTGACATACATAAAGGTGCCCCAAGGTGTGGTAAAAGTAGTTTTGATTTGATCATTTGGGAGCACTAACACCTGGTTGTAACTCGAGAACCCATCTAAGAGGGATATCTTTCTTGACCCAACTACCCTTTGAAGAATATGGTCCATCTTGGGTAAGCGGTAGTTTTCTTTTAAAGAGGCTCTATTTAAATTTTTGAAGTCAATACGGAGCCTGATTTCCCCTGTTTTCTTTCTAACAGAAACAAAGTTTGATACCCACTCTGAAAATCTAATGGGTACTATGATCCCAGCATCATGCATTTTTTCAATTTCTGCCTTAACTAAAGGTAGTAAGAGAGGGTTTATTCTTCTTAGTTTTTGTTTAAAAGGCTTTTGATTTTCCTTCATGGGAATCTTGTGCTGGATGATGCTGGTATCATATGATTTCTAGTCTTTGTATCCCGAAGAAAACACATCTTTAAATTCTTTGAATAGCTCTGTGTATTGCAATTTTATGTGAGATGGGAGGGTGCTGGATAGTTTAATCATCTTGGGTTCTGCTAGACTTCCTATGTTATGTTCTTCTACATTTGTTTCCACAGGCTCCATTCTCGGTTCTTTGGCTACATCGTTAAAATCAAACAGGTGTTCTAAAGGTGTGAGACCTCTTGGAATTTTATCATTTTTGCATTGTAAGACTTCCAAGTCTTCTTGGTCTGCGTTGTCATTATTCTCTGCTTCAAAAGGATTTTCATAATGATTTATATTAGCAGTATATGTCATTTCAACTTCTAGGATTTGTTCAATATACAAAGAATTTTCTTTATGGCTGGTTTCTGGTATTGATATGCTAAAATAATTTTCTGATTTCAAGAAATCATCTATGTTTTTGTCAGAATCAAATACTTTCCAGTGATCTTCGTTATCAGGCATAGCAGGCCTATGTTTTACCTTCACGCTAAGTTGTTCATTTATCTCAGGTACTTGGTAGTTGCTGGCATTAAAGGCGAGTTCATTTGCTAGATGATTCAGTGCTCTAGGGATGAAAATGAGTTCATATTTTTCAAAGGTTTTCAATAAATCAAGGGCGGCATTCTGATATTCCCTGAGCCTTGGATTCCTAGTTGAGTATTCTCCTTTGATTTGTTTTATGATAAGCTCAGAATCTCCTAGGATGGATATCTTTTGGGCTTCTAACTGTTTAAGCAATTGTAAGCCTAGAAGAAGTGCTTCATACTCAACAATATTGTTAGTGCATGGGAAATCTAACTTATATGAAAAAATTTGATTTGTATTTTGAATCCAAACACCTGCCCCTGCACTTGTTTTGTTACAGGATCCATCAAAGTTTATTGTCCAAAGCACATTTGCCTCATTTTCATTTTCTTGTTGCTGTTGGTTGTCAATGTTTTGAATTTGATTGAAGGGAAGATTTGATTGTTCTGGTGAACTGATTGGGTACATGTTTTCCTTATCTTGTTGGGTGATTTCATCTTCGTTACATAAGATAAAGGATTCTAAAATTGATTGAATAGAATATATTGGATTGTTGTTTGGTTTGTCTATGTTGCTCACCATGTACGTCATGTGAGATTCCCTATATAGCCTTCTGTTTTGGTTAAAAACAGGGATGGTGGCATAAGACATGTCCATTTGAAGGCTTCCCTGAATTTTGGCTCCCCATGATCTTGATAAAGCATGCCATACTTAGGGGGAATTTCAGCTACGACTATGTCCATGACTAAACTCTTAGCAGGGATTTGGGATAGGTTAACACACAAATCTTTGATTAAACCCAAACATTTGACTCTGCTTGAGTCAAAGGAATACAAATATTTGTATGGTTTAGTAATTTTTAAGCCTAAGATTTCCATTACCACCTTGGGCATTAGATTGTGTGAAGATCCTGAATCTAACATGGCATTGTGTAAAATTTTCTCGTGTATGTTCAAGCTAACATAAAAGGGAGGGACAACCCCTTCTTTATATTTTCCTTCAACTTCTGGACCAAACAACAAATCATGTTTTTCATCTGTCAAGTTCAAGGTGTCAGTATCACTTCCTAAGTTCAAAGCTTTCAAAACTTGGTTTTTGTACACTTCTTGGGTTACTAGTTCAGCTAGGGGAATGGTAATTTTTATCTTCGCAATCTCTCCCTCAAGGCTGAAAGGAACAATTGACTTGTTCATATTTACATCTCTTTTTTCAATTGAACTCTTTTCAGCAAGTTTGATTTGTTGAACCTTGTTTGGACTGGTAATTGGGACATTTTTATTAGGACCACTAGTTGAAGTGCTAGGGGTACTCTGTTCAACATTTGGTTGGACACTTTTGTCTCTGTTCAAGTCTGGTTTCTTGGCTAAAATGTTGGTTTTCTCTGCTACCTTTTTGGGCTGAGTTTCTGTGTTTTTCTTGACGACAGTATTAGTGTTCTTATCCCTTGAATTATCTATACTCCCCTTGCTCCTAAGATCATATTGTTTATGCACCTCCATGATTGAATTTTCAAAACCCAATCTATAGTCCTCAGAATATTCATAGGTGTTTGTATTTTGATCATAAGAGAAAAAACCTTGTTCTTACTCAATGAGGAAAACATCATCCCCACTTTCTGATCCAATCATGTTTACATGAGATTCTTCCAACCTTTCCAACCCCCTATCTTCCTCATATTGATCTACATAGTTCTGTTGGAAGGGGGGTCTAATTTTTTGGTCGCTTTCCTTTTGCTTATCTTGATTGTTTTCTCTTCTATAATTCTGATTTCTATTTTTGTTTTGGTTATTTTGACGTTCTCTTGGTGACAGTTTCTCATTCAAATTGATCTTTTCAAGCATCCTCTCCATCACCTTCACTAGGTTCTCAATTTTTGTGTCAGAAGCTAAGGTTGAGGGTAGTGGGTCATCATTATAAGTTACCTTCTTCTCTAATCTCAACCTATTTCTTTTCTCAATTATGTTTTCTTATACACTCAAAGCTCCTTTCTGCATGTCTTCTAAGGTTAAGTAATCTCTCCCCCTTAACTCATAATTCATTTCAGCATCAAGGCCCTCGGGATACCTTACCAAGGCCATGCCTTGGGGAGGTTTCATGTGAGGTTGGAGAGCATTGTAAACGCTATTGAACCTAGTGGAGTAATCATGGACACTCTCCCCTTTATTTCTCTTGAGGCTGCTATACTCTGCTAGTATTTGGAGAGGGTTCCTTTTGAGTTCCCATTTGTTGATAAATGTTTGATGCAAGGCAGGGAGATCATTTATGCTATTAGGAGGTAAGTTTTTAAACCATTTCTTTACATCTCCTCCTAAATTTTGGGCGAAGATCCTCATATTCACAGTTTCTTCTTCTATCTCCATGTAATCAAATGCATCCTCCATCTTATCTACGTGATGTTGAGCTATTGTAGACTCTTTTCCAGTGAAATGCGGGATTTTGGATTGGTAATCATTTGGTAAGGGAAGTAGAGGTTGTGGTAACACTAATGGGGCATACCATGTTGCCATGGTTGGAAAAAAAGGTGGATTCACAAGAGGTGGATTTATAAGAGTAAAAGTGGGCTGGACAGGAGTGTTTTGCACAGTGGATGTTTCGATTGGAGTGGAAGAAACACTTGGGCCAACAAACTGATTTTGAGCAGACTTGTTATGGGAAAGGCTAAAGTGATGAAGAAGCTGGGAGTCAGGAGGAGTGGATGGTGAAGCTTCTCTACTAAAGCTTTGTTGCAAATCTGCAATGTCAAGATCAGTTTGGTTTAAATCACCTTGATATCTAGTTCTAAAGATGTTCTGTGTATGATGTAAATCAAAGTGTGAATCCTCTAAGTCAAGAAGGTTTTCAGGGACAAAATTTGTTCTTAAGAGGCTCCTATTAGCAGCTGATTTTCTAGATTTAGAAGTCTGCCACAGAATTCTCTCAGGATTGTCAATGATTAAAGGAGGATTTGGGTCTGTATGGGATCTAGTGTTGATCCTATGTGAAGCCAGACTATTTTAAAAAATGAGAGAGGTTAAAGTTTCAAGGACTGTTTTTTGGAAGTTTTTACCTCTCGTGATGTATTATCTAGTATGGAACTAGGCTTCTAAACTTCTTCCAGGCTGGTTAACACAGTCCTAAAGAGATCTGGGAACCTAGATGAGTAATAGGCCTACTGGGACTAGTGGAGTCGCCAGGTGGAAACTTTTTAGCTTTTATGAAGGTAAGATATTGGATGGTTCCACCACCATGCTTATTATGAAGCCAAACTGAAGTGTTTTTTGGGTTTTTCTGAGTTATTCTGGTCTCATAGGTTATGAGAGTGTCCTAAATGTGACTTAACACTTAGCCAGGGCATCAAAACATACAGAGTTCACTCTTATGGCTTGGTAACTGAATCCTTAAAGGTTTGATAAGGTTCTAAGAGAATCCTAAGGGTCACTTAGTTTGTCACTGATTCAAAAATTCCTATCATGATTACCATTTCCTGGTAGTGCTTGAAGAAGGTTACTTATGTTATACTGGACAGTGAGTGTTTTTTTTTGAAGATTTTACTCAGGGTCCCACCTTGATCGCCATTATGTTGGTGTCCCGTGTTTTGATAGTTTGGGAAATCAAAAGACAAGGAAACATCAGAACCAATCTTTAGAGTTCGAGGATCTAGTCCTCCTGTTCTCAGAGAGGAATCTCTCAAATTTTTTTTTGCAAAGTTTTATCTTGTGTGCTTGGAGTATGGATTTTAGACTAGTTATTAAGAGCAGGTGTTTGTTTGTTTGTTTGGTTGGATTGATACAACAGAACATGAAAGGCCTAGGAAAGATATATAGAATGGAGAAACATCTGGTTCATTGGGAAATAGAGTCAAAAAGAGGTCATCATATACTTATCAATGGATATGGGATATCAGAGGGAAAATCTAACTTGGCCACATGATCCTTTAGTTTTCGAAATGAGATGGATATCAATGATTTGTAAAGACAAGTTTAATTCTCAACAAAGGGAATTTGAAAACATAATTTGAACAATAAAGAGCTTTTTGATAGACATGGATAACCATGAATTCTAAAAATCACACCTTTAAGCAAACAATGATTTCAAAACAACTTTTGAAATGAAACCTAAGATTCAGGGAACACCCTATTTCCTCAAATATTTTATTTCAAATGACTTAGAAAACATAAAAGATTCACTGATAATTGCATTCATAGAAGAGGGAACACCTAGACATCTATGCTTACAACTATAAAGACCTTAAAGACAACTGTTTAAGCAAGGACAAAGGGAAAGATCAGAACAGACCTCCTTGACTTACTGTAAACAGAAAGCTTCGAAGGGAGACTTCAATAACAGTTTTTAAGCTACAGCAGACAAGCAGGGAGAACCATAAATCATGATGAAACCAACTGTTCAAATTATTAAGGAAATAAACAATCATGAAGACTAAAGAGAGAGATTAAAGACTCTAAAACACTTCAGCAGAAGAAAACATAAAACAGTGAAGGATGAACAGGTCTAAGGTGCTTCCAAGAGTCATTTCTTAGCCTAAAACTTTCAACCTACTATAGTAAGAAATTATGGAACATAATGAAAACATGGGAAAAACATTAAACAGTTTAGAATACTTCACCAACAACCAAGCTCATGGATCCAATGATAGAGCCTTCTCAGTAACAAGTATGCAACAACATCATCAAGGCTTCCAAGACTTTTATTTCTTCTTCAACTTCAACAGACTATGTATTATTTTAGAGAGTTCCAATATTACAACTAGTGATCAACCAACAACCAACCAACCAACATGTCCTCATCTTCTACATAAGTATTTATAGAAGAAATGAGGAGGTGGAATGGGATAAAATATCTTCTAAGCTCAATTAATACAGTGCACTGTCTTTCGGCTTCTAAGGGGCTTAATGGAGAAGATTTTTATATTTCCTCTATATTAATTGCTTTACATTAACCCTTGGACTTGCTGGAAAGAAATTTTTGACTTCAAGGCTCCTGGTTATATTTGTAATAACTTCTGCTGACAGTTTGCAATAAGTTCCTTTGTTTGAAATAACTGTTCAGCTGTATTGATGCAAAATACCTCCTGGTCTAGTAATAACTTCGACCTTCTTTTGATTTCTTTGAGGCTGCAGGTGGCTCTGAGGTAGCTGGGGGGTTAAATTAGCCCCTGATGTGGCAGCTTATGCTTTCTATTTGATAAAACACTCATGATTTTCTTTAAACCTTTTTTTTAGTCGGGAGGATAAGGCTTTTGATAATTCAACTTAGCCATAATCCCCTTAAATCTACCTTCAATCTTTGTTTTTAGTATATTGTTGTCTTAGACACTGATACTCTTTGACTGTGCTTGATTTACTATGTTTTTCTGGTGTGCAGGGCTGCGCAGGGGTGATATGGCATCAATGCCTCATGAAACATCGATGAAACGTGAATTTTAAACCCTACGAAGGATTTTCTTTGCTGAATCGAAGGCGAGAGGATCATCACCCTCTGCCTCTGAAATTTCTTCAGTCATGGTGGAAAAAAACCATTAAACCCTGCAAAATACAAAAAAATATTATAAAATCCTACATGTATAGGCTAACTGCTTCAGAAGGCATGTGGAGGGAGCGTGGCCATTGGATGGTATCATCCAACGGTCGAGATTGATTAGAGGGGTCAAAGGGAAGCAGAGGAGGAAATTAAATTAGAGTTGTCGATCACGCAGAGATCGGCGGTCGGGATCGAGGGTGACTGAACAACATGAAGGGGTCATGTTATTTAGAAAAATAATAAAAAACAGAAAAAGTTTTAAAACCTTAGTTTTTGGACAAAAATGATCGAAAATCATGTTTGGGATTCGGGACAAACGTGGGCCGTCAGATGAGATCGGCCCACGCAATCAACGACGGAGAACAGGCACCGACAAACCTTAGAAAAGTGAACGGACATCAGACCTTTAATAAAACTCAGATGAATAAAACCCCTGGGTCCATAAATGCTTACTGGGTGAGGAATCAGAGCGATGAATTTGGGTCGTCGATCTGCAGATCAGATTGACAGCGAAGATGCTTTAATGAAACGCGCCATACTTGATTATCGCACGGGCTTCTTCGGAGAGCGATCATTGTCTGATGAGCGGCCTCAGAACGGACGGTGGACATCAATATCGCACCGGGTCCACGTCCGATCTTTAACGCGCAATGAAGGGCAGTTTTGTGAACAGTGTTCAAGCCACGTGTCAAACAGTGTATGGAATCGTTGTAAAATAAAAGAAACCGCCCCTCTCTCAAAAGCGATGCGATGGATACCACGTAGTTTTGCAACGGTGAGTGGTTGGAAAGGACCACTAGGGTGAGAGGTTGCATGTCGTCGATCTGTGGATCAGATCAACGGTGGAGATTGACTGGAGTTTTGCGCCATTGGAAACTTTAGAAAATAATTAAAAACCCAAAGTTTCAATATAACATAAAGTTTCAATATTTTCAGGGGTGGGATATAAATACAATATGGTTAGGCTCCCGTCTACAGGGCCACGGGTTACATGGAAATCCATATGACCGGGGGGTTATGGATGAAGGGCTAATTGGCATGGGGCGATGCGATAAGCACTTAGATGGCCAGCGCTTGGTTCTAGCACCAAGGTGTGTGGAGAGGAAAGGTTAAAGACTTAGCCCAAGGGGGCTTAAGTCTATAATATGAAAATGTGATTTTTATAGGTTTTCAATGGTTTTCAAAGGATTTTGAGGGTTTCGATAAGGCAAAGAAAGGGTCTTAGGCCTTATCAAATGGTTTTGATGAAGGGGAAAAGTGGAAAAACATGAAAATGAGGGATTTTCATGGGAAATGGAGTAAAATGAGGTTAGTTTTGGAAGAAGGGGAAAAAGGAAAATGGTGCTTGCAGCAGTTTTTCTTCATGTAATGACAATAGAATTTCTAAGTTGAAAAGGGGAAAATCAGTGACGATTATCCAAAGGGTAGGATATTATCAAAAGACTTTAAGCATCAAAAATTTTTAGTAATGAAATTATTTCTTGAAGGCTATCCAAAATCATTTAGCCACCCCTTGATATGACATAATTTATGGGTGGCTAACATAAAATACATTGTAGGCTTGATGTAGACTTTGGCCTGATGCCAAGTTGTAGATTTGAAGCTCCAATCAGCTAATAGACTCTTGCCAATGGGATATAGGCTTTCCCACTGAAAAGAGGCACTAGTATGGTCTAGATATGAATAGATCTAGCCTCCACTTGCTGCTGCTCAGAAGGAAAACCAAACGCTCAACAGGATCTGAGTTGTAGTTGGAAGAAGAATCTTGGCCAAATTCCTGATAGTGCACCAAGAAATGCAAGACCCTTCCAAGAGGCCTCTCAAGGAAAGAGGTGGGATTCTCGATTAGGAACACCCAGTGCTAAACAACACTATTCTCAGCTAAACAACTAAAGAATGAGAAGTGTTTAAATAGAAAAATCATTTCAATACAATATGTTCAACAACCCCTCTCATGCTGCTCTCCTCTTTCATTTATAGGATGAAAGCCTTGCAAAACCCTAAACCATCTCAAAGGTTTAGCTCCTTTCACATTGGAAACCTCCAACTAGATCTGCATTGTTCATCTAGGTACATTGCATCTGGAAAATGCTAT
Source organism: Pinus albicaulis (assembly GCA_034641835.2). NCBI lineage: Eukaryota > Viridiplantae > Streptophyta > Pinopsida > Pinales > Pinaceae > Pinus > Pinus albicaulis. The sequence goes on from CM076576.1 coordinate 79,832,019, forward strand.
AGATTTGGTCCTATTGACCCAGTCAATTATCACAATCCCTTTTCACACATGAGGGAGTTTTATTAAAGCAGCCCAAATTTAGCCTTGTTCACATGGGCATTGATTTATTTTGCTGTTTAAGGAGTTTAATTTGTCCCCTTTTACAATTTTATTCTTGTAACAAGAAAATGAAAACAAAAAGGAATATTCCTATTAGCTTGGCTAATTAGGAATATTACAGCTTCCTAGGAAACCAACGCTATGAGGAACAACAACCAGGAATAAAAAGAGGCTCGGCCCTGCTTCTGGGACTCTCGGACATTAGCCCGATTCTCATCACACAAATAGTGGGCCCAGTTAAAGCATACCCTTTTCCTGCATTGGCCCGCTAACTGAATTACGTATGCGAGGATAGAGGTGAACTGAATTTTTCTCATAATCTTGCATGCCAACAACATGGTGCCCAACTACGTGCCTTGTTCACTGATGGAATTGATTATAAAGCCTCAAGTATTTTGCTCAACATGGTAGGTTTTGCGCACATACTCAGTATTTTCCCCCTCGTACTTCTTGCCCACACACTCTAGAGGGTTCGGTCCATTCATGGGAAGGCCAGTAATTCTATGAACCAGCGCAGCATCGAGGGGGATCATGTCTTGGATCCATAGGAAATCATCATGAATTAGGGTGAGAAACTCTTGGGTTAGCCGATATGTTACGTTGTAGTGACCGAAGTGTGGCATCCTTAGCAAGTTTAGGAGCCTGGACCCAGTCAATCCATGCACCCAATGATGGGGAACAATTTTGATCCCATAGTCTGCCTGAATCATGTCAAGGTATAACTCAGATTCCAACTCAGGGAAGGCCTCCAAACTGGCCAAGTCATGATCTTCAAATTTGATCTCATGGAGCCTTCCAAACTGTTCACCAATGACGGGGACCTCGCCCAGGGTCAACGACATCTGAAGATAAGTGATCAGGTCATTAAGGTTCTTCGGTGTGCGCATCGAGGGACTGTGCGGTCGAATGAAGGGAGGTAACTAGTTGATTGGGCTAGCAGATCGGGCCTCCTCCTAAGCAGCACGTGCATGGGGCATCGCCTGCAAGGATTTTATGTTTCTCAAGGAAGTATGAGGCTTCCCTCTTGTCCAATTAGTAGGTTTCAGTGGTATCCATGAGCCTTATACCTTTTCCTTTCCCTTCTTAGTGACTGGCTTGGAGAAAACGTCTTCAGCTTCAGACTCAATCTCCACCACTTCCTCAGTTCCTTGTTCTACAGAGGTTACTAGTTCCGAGGGTTCAGATGAAAGGGATGCTAAAGGCGCAAAAATTCTTACGGCACAAATTCGTTAAGGAAAAACATGCCAAGTACAAGCTATTCAAGTGATATAGAACCCTTGTTTGATATAGCCTACCCTTTTTATAGCTTTGGCGATCACCCAACGGTAGGGTAAACTTCACTTGGAACTTACCATCAAGTAAACGGTAAAAAATATCTAGAAATCGCCTCATTAAATGCCAGCTGCCCACTCCTTCCAATGGTAATTTTTTCTTTTCACCTGATTTGACTGTTTGAACGACTATTTTTCACACCTTTAGTGCACTCAACGCACCCCTGCGCTCCTAGTGCACCCCTATGCTTGGAGCATACCTCCTGTGCTCCTAGCGCACCTGCTGCATTATGAGGTTATTCCTTCTAAATTTATTCTTGCATCTTCGGCACACTCCTTGAGCTTCCAATCATGCGGCTGCCTCCTGTGCGAAGCATGGTACATGTTGTGCTTACCTTCCTTGGTGGGGCTATCCCACTTCATACAGCTACTCTGTCCATATATTCATTTGATCAGTGGTTTGAGCCAACTGCCATTGATATATCTGGGTAGCATATCACTACGCAGGGTAGCTAATTGAATAGCTCCACCATCCATGATTTCCTTAACTCTATAGGGCCCAAGCCAGTGTTGTCGAAACTTTCCTGGGTGTTTTGCAAACTGGCTATCATATAGCAAGACTAATTCATCCTCCACAAAGTTATTTTGAAGAATATGTCAATCATTCCAGGCCTTATCGTGTGCCTTCTAAACCTACTGATGGAAGTTGGCGATGAAGCGGTCTTCCTCCAAAGCCACATGTTGTGCTAACTGTTCCTCCATGATATCAAACTCTGCCATATTTTCAAAGGCTGTGATGCACAGCCTGGGAACAATATATTCCATGCAAATAACATCTTCCTTACCATAGACCATCCTAAATGATGTTTTCCCTATCAACTTCTTATAGGAGATATCGGTAAGCCCATAGAACAGATGGAATGCGCACGTCCCAGTTGCTGTGATCAGTGTAAGAGACCTTGTTCAGTGCGTGCTCCAAGACCTTGTTAAAAGCTTTGACCATGCCATTTTCGTAAGGATGATACAGATTAATTTTCGCATGATGTATCCGAAACTATTCCCCCAAGGCCTGTATTGTTTCATTAACAAAGTGCGTATCTCTATCGCTCATCAGGATTTTTGGACATCCAAATCTGGTCAGAATTTTCTCAAAGATGAAATGTGCAGCGATATCTATAGTGTAATCCTTCACTGCTTGTGCCTTGACCCTCCTAGTTATAATCAGTAGAAGTTATAATGTAACGTGCACCTGTCTTCTTCTTGGGTGGGTTGATAGGTCCTACGAAATCGATGGCCCACTTGTCAAATGCTTGCAGGGCCATTTGCGGTCGGAGGGGCACTTCATCCCTATAGGACGGCCTTCCGGTGCGTTGGCATGTATTGTAGGCCTTACAATAGTCATGAGAGTCACTATGCAGGGTAGGCCACCATAATATAGCTCTTAATATCTTCCGCGCTATGGTATTCCCTACGTAGTGGCCTCCTGCCACCCCATCATGGGCTTCTACCAAGATAGCATGTCGTTCATGTTCCAAAACGTACCTTCACATCACTTCATCTGCTCCCATCTTATAGAGGTGACTTACGATAACGGTAAAGTCCATAGCGCGGGTTACCAATTCTTTCTTCTACTGCACCGAATACCCCGCGGGTGCCATGCCTATAGTCAGGAATTGAATAATGTCAGTGAAGTGTGCATCGACTACCTTAATAGAAAACATCTACGCATCAGGAAATCCTTCCTCCAGGTTAGTTGGTTCCTCGCCAATCTCAATTTGGGACAAGTGATCGGGCCTAGAATTCAACCTCCCTAGTTTGACAATGATTTCAAAGTCGTATTCCTGGAATAACAGAAACCATCGGCAGATTTCCCCCCCAAAACAGGCTTATTCACTAGGTACTTCAAATCCGAATGATATGTAAACATTTTGAAGTGTCCTCCTAATAGGTAATGTTGATACTTCTGTAATTCATAGACCATGGACAATCCCTGCCACTCCGTGGTGTCATAGTTGCACTCCGCACTCGAGAGTTTTCGACTAGCAAATGCAATCGAGTGATCAATGTCTCCCTTTCCAGGTTGCGTAAGCACCGTTCCTAGGGCGATTCCAGAAGCATAAATGTGAACATGAAATACCTTTTCCCAATCAGGGGAAACAAGGATAGGTGCAGAGACCATCTTTTCCTTGAGTAGCTCAAAGCTCTTCTAACACTCGTCATCCCAAACTAATGAAACATCCTTCTTAAGTATTTTTTCCAAAGGGGCTATGATCAGCGCATATTCCTAAATGAAATTTCTGTAATAGCCCATATGTCCGAGGATTGAACACAGTAGCTTCTCAGTCGTATGGACTACCAGATTGATGATTACTGCAACTTTTGTAGGGTCCACCATTATCCCTTGTCAGAAAACTATATGTCCGAGCAAGATTCCGAAGGGTACGCAGAAGATACACTTCTTGATATTCACGAAAATCTAGTGCTTTTGACAAGCATCCAACATCATGCGTAGGTTCGAAAAGTGCATCTTTACTAAGCAAAATATTGTCCAATATACAAAGTATACCTCCAGAAATTAATGGATGAACTCTTTGAACACTGCGAATACTACCCGTGAGAAGATGGTAGGAGCATTTTTTAGTCCAAACAGCATGACTGTATACTGAAAGGATCCCCATTTAGTGGAAAATGTATTTTTGTTATGATCTTCAAGTGCGATTCTGATCTGATGGTACCCTGAGAGCCCATCAGTGAATGAATATGCCTCCTGGCCTCCTATGCTATCCAAGATTTCATCGAAGAACAGTGTTGGGAAAGGATCGTGTACGCATGCATCATTCAACTTGTGCAAGTCCATGCAGATGAGGATTTCCCCCTTCGTCTTCTTTTCTTGAACCACCATAGGACTCACCCAGTCCGATTGTTCGACCAGTTCGATGATACCTGCAGTGAGAATTTTATCGATTTATTCCCTAACCTTATGCTTATACTTAGGGATCAGCTGATAAGAGTGTTGATTTATAGGGTGCGCATCTCGCTTCGGTGTGATGCGCATAACCCTAAGTCCCTCGTGATCCCCTTAAGCTCTGAAAACTTTTTTGGAAATAAGTCTTCATATTCCATGAGTAGTTCTGCAACCTTGACTATTGTCTCATCATCCCAGTAATCCCCAATTTTAGCCAACTTGGGGTGCTCCTCCATGCCAATGTTAACTTCTCACAGCTTTAGAGGCTTCATAACATCCACAGTGTGTAGCGCAGGTCCTACAACTACGCACTCCCCTTCTGATTCTGGGATCGAGACATTGCGTGGGTCTTCATCACATTCTTCTATGGTGATATTGTAGCAGTTGACAATATCCTGCATCTATCATTCCCATGTTTGTATCCCCACTGTTATGTAGGGGCTGGATTCACCAAATAAAAAGGTATCTATATCATGCAGAGCTTCATCAAGCACCTCTGATCCTCCTGTTAACCTGAATGTTCCCATAAACCCATCCTTTAAGATTTCCCAATGGGCGAGTGCATTGATATAGCTCCGCATCTAAATACCATGCGGTGGGAATTGGTCCCAAGGCATGAATAAACAAGTGAACCCATTCTTATGTAGTGCAATCCCACCATTTTTCCATCCAGGCGAACAAATGTTCACGCGGATCCCCTAGGCCAAGAAATATATTGACGCGTACGTCAGTTGGAGGCTCAAATTGTAGGATCATCATATCCCAAAATTCCTCCCAAACTTGGAATGCCCCCTTATCCGTGTCCCACCATTTTGCAGGTGTTGCACGCATAGCTAGGTTAAGGACCCATAGCCTTCGTTCTCTTGGAACCTCATCTTCAAATGTTCGCAAAAATTATTTTATATTATCATAACCATAAAAGTAGGGTAGTTCTCTTACCTCTGAGGATATGTAGCAGAAGTACTGTTTGATTCACAGGCAGCACAGCGCAGAGACATCATGCAACTGGTTTTTCCAATTTTCCATTTCTTTGTCAGAGTTAGAAAAACATACGCTATCGCTCTCCCAACAAAGTACACCATCATTCGTAGGATTTATCCAGTCTTTGACCTTCGCAGTTAACTTATAGATGTGATCCACCTCTTCTTCCTCACGCACTGGCTCTATATACCTTTCTCCTTTTGTGGGATCTAGTGGTACTACCACCCGTGTTCCTTCACTTTCAAACACCATGCTTCTATTTTTCAAATTGATAATATTTCCCATATCTATGGCCCAGTCCAATCCTAGGAGCACAGGATAGGGGTCCGCATCTTCTACAATCTGAATTACCTCGAAGTCAGCCTGAACCTTAAACCCTGTGATATCTACCACGATCTTTGATAATCTCCCCAATGGTATGATCTTTTGTTGATTAGCCATGCACAACTAGATAGTGGACTATTCTAACTTGGTTCTCCCATTCGCTGCCAAGTTTTCTTCAGTAGTACGTTCGCATCTGAACCTAGGTCTAGAATAACTTGATCCATCTCATAGTCACCAATTTGCGCGGTTAACCGCATCTCCCTACCAATGTGTCTCTTATGCTTATATAGTTTGTGTACATCCTTAATTTCCATAGCTAGGGTTGTTCTTTCTACGCAACAGTCTATCAAAGCTTGGAGGTTTTCTATGGTCCTTTCGTTGCGCAACAGCTTCATACATGCCTGCAAGAATGGTTTGACCTCATCATCTACTTTGAGGTTCATGGGGGCTTGAGGAGTAGATTCCGCAGCCTTAGCAAAGTCTTGGTGAGCTGTGACAAAGATTTATTTTCCCTTTTGTAAGTCCAAACCTTCTTGTTTAATGGTTTCTTTCAGGATAAGAGGCTCTGCTTTAGCTTTCTCCATAGCTCCTCCAGTGGCCATTCCACTGTGTGTTATAACAGTAACACTTAGTACCTCATCTTGAGGTTCCGCCTTGACCCTTTGTACATTCTTTGTAGGTGTCTACTTCTTCTCTTGCATCTTGACTATCAGAATCGGGCAATCATCAATCACATGATCCAGCTGTCTACAGCATCTATGGGATTGTCTTGTAGGGTTCATGCAATCCCTTGGAAAGTGCCCTATTTCCCCACAGTTATAAAAAATCAGTTGTCCTCTCCCCCTACCTGCGCTTCCACCTTGGCCCCCTCCCCTGCCCCTAGCTAGGGAGCCACTCAAACTGGAGGGGGATCTTGGTGAAGAAGGTGTTGTGGTTCCTGTGTTTTGGCCAGATTGGCATAGCCAAAAGACAAGACAACATCAAACTACTTTGGGATCCTAGGATCTATCCCTCCTGGATCCAGAGAGGGATATATCTATGAATCTAAATAATGATGTATATTTAAGGCTCAAATTGAGGTATTAGGCTAGTTAAGAAGCACAAGGGTTTTAGTTTTGTTTGTTTGGTTGGAGATCATTAACTAAGAAGGTTATGGAAGTGAGGAAGGAACTAAATATAAGGATGTTTCATCATGGGAAGATAGGTCAAGAGAAGTGCCAATCCATTGGGCTGTGGAGTCATAAAAGGGTTTACTTTCATAACAACTATCCAAGGGTTTCCATAGGGCAAGTCATTTATACCAAAGGATCTTTTTAAATAGAAGGTGATATGGAACATTAAGAAGTGGGTGAAAGAAAGAAACCAAAGTGCAGCCTAATATTAGGTAAGGACTTTGAACCTATCATGCTTTTGACATACCTCAAATGAAACTCTCATTAAAGACACAAAGGGTAGCTTAAGATCAGGTCAGATGTCATTTAAATCCAGGCCTGCTTTTAGCATACTCTTAAGGAAAACAATCCATCAGTCCTCATAACCACTTTCAAAAAGTAGAAAACATTAAATATTATACGCAGAGTAAGGCCTAAGATCATAGAAAGACTTTTAACCTTCACTACTTTTGACACCAACTCAAAGGGATATTAGAAAGGCTAACTATTGGAAAAGGAACCTAGTGAGATAGGGCTAACTCTAATCTCCCATTTTCCCAATTATTTCAGCTGAAACCAAACAAGAACATCTAAGAGACAACCTCTAAATTCATACATTAGTAAGCATGGAAAAACCAACTTCTATACTAGTTAAATTATGTTGAATTTGTTCTCAGATACACATTCAGTGGAAAACATAAAGATAGATATTTGACAGTGAGATTTAGGGTACTTCCAGCAGCATGTCCTAATCTATGCTTGTTGTTCTTTATCAGAGAATAATAGACAGTATGAAAAATATGAAAGGAGACAATTTCAGTAAGGAAAACATCACCAATAATATAGACCAGGATCCTGTGAATCTGCTTGTTCAATTGATGTACAAAACCAGTCACATACTTTGAGCCCAGTGGCTTTTTACAGTTCAAACTCTCTTCCCAGCCTACTATAATAAAAACTACTCAGCTACTTCCCTCAATAACAGTTCAAACAGTCGATAAAATCTCAACCACCAACAACAAATTTTCAGTGAATACTTATAGGTGAATGAGGAGGTAGAGTAGTAGATATGAAATTGAATGATCCATTAAGATAGAGGGGAGGAAGAATTCAAATTCCCACTCTGCATAATGGCTTTTCATTAACTTTTTTGGTACACTTTAGGCTGGTCTATAAGTCTTTGTCAGGTTGAACATATCTTCAGGTATGTCTCTTGCAGTACTCTCTGACTGTAGGTACTCTGTTTTATCTTCTATGACAAGTAAGGTGATAGAAGGTCTCTCAGGTATTCCATACCTCCATAACTATTGTCTTGCTAGTTTTAAGGACTTCCGTTAGTGTAATAATTGTTCTAGTGCTCGATGGAGAATGGAGGATGGGCGTGAAGCTAGTCCTTCTTGGAAAAAGAACATTCTGCTGGGATTAAAACATTGATAAGGCTTGTTTATGTGCTTTAGGCTTCATTAAGTCTTCTTGATCATTTTAATGCTCTTCATATGTGTCTCTATCCTTTTTAACATTGGATTATAAGCATTAATTCTTCTACATTAGTCACTAATCCTTTAGTTTTTCTTCTGATACTCTTTGCCACTTCTTCTGACCTGTTTCTATGAATATACAGGTTTTAGGAGTGCTGGAGGGTTTGAATCAAGGTTTATAACCTGATATTCAATGAAAAACATGTTATAAACCTTCTCAAGCATTTTCCTCTGCTACTTTTGGCCCTGGAATTGGATTTTTGTGCTCTAAATTACCCTGTCTGTGACTGTGAGATAGAGCGCATTCACAATCCTTTAAAACCTGCAAAACCAATAAACTCATTAAAAACAAGCCTGAGGGAGTGAGGGGAACTGTTTTGAAGGTTCGTGGAGGATGGAGCAGTGAAGGAAATTGCGGATGCAGTGAAAAAAGGCAGAAAAACCATGGCGGAAGGGTAAAAATCTGGTCTGATAAAGGTTGAGTGCAAGGGCGAACATAGACCGTAGGATTAGATTAATCTTCGGTGATCTACGGTTGAGATTGTGCGATGGAGATGAATGAAGAGGTATACAAAGGGAGGCGATGTTATATCAGGGTCGTCAAATCAGAATAATGGAAAGTGGAGATCACTTGATGGAGTCCTTTAGAAGGTTAGATGGATGGTGGAAGTGCAAGGGTGAGATCAAATATGGGCCGTTCGATTAGGTCAGTCGACGGTGAGAGATCGGCAGGAGGAATCGTGAATGGAAAACGAGGGGAAGCGAGATCAAATCTAGGCCGTTAGATTAAAACCCAATCAACGGCTACGATTAAACATGAAATCTCATTGCGAAGGGCGGTAAGCAAAAAACTGAAATGGTTTTCGCGTGGGGATGAGGGTGGAAAGTGTAATTCACAAAAATAATGTGATTCCACTTAGTGGTTGCCATGTGGAAATCCAAAACCTCTTATATCGCGTTTTTTTGGAATGTTAACTTTCAGACATAAAAAGTTTGTGAAAAAGGATATCAGCCGTCAGATGAAGATGTGCTGATCGGACGATGCCAGTGATGCGTGATGGGGGAAAGATGTGCGGGGCAGAGGTAAGCGATCGGGTTTTTCCTGACTGTCATATCTTCGGATGGGACAGCTACGATCAAACAATGGAGTTGGTTGTCGGATGGATGAATGGACTGTGACGAAATTTGGGCCATTGGTTCTTGTGGATTCAACGATCCAGATTCGTTTTAAAAACTTGATGTCGGGGAAGTGGGTGAAATAGATGGAGGGATGATCACGGTGATCTGTGGAGATCGACGGTTCCTGTTAGCTCAAATCATAACACTGGCGAATGATAAAACCACATGGAAAAAGGATTCAAGGAAGGCTCTAAGGCCTTTAGCGCCTGACTACCAGGCTTTAGGTCCCATGGAGAAGGGGCTAAGGGGAATAAGCCCTCGAGGGCTAAATTCTTTTGTGGAGCGGAGAAACTGCTTTTTCAATTTTTTTAAAGGGATTTGGGGTTTTTTTGGCCTTTTAGCGCTTAGTTGCGGGTTGTGGTTCTATGAGACGGGGGGTTAGAAAACTTAAGCCCTTGGAGGCTAAAAAGCTTTATAGTGGCAAATAGGGTGTTTTAGGCCTAAAATCAGTGTTTTTTAAGCCAAATGAGGGGTTCCGGTAGGTACAAAGGGGAGGTTTTAAACCAAATAAAGGGTAGTATAAGGTTTAAAAGGGGGTTTAGGAAGATTTAGAGGTCAAATGAAGGGGTTTTGGAGGAAATTTAAAAGGGAAAAAAGTGGTGAAAATGGAGACTTTGCGGAATGAAATGGAGCAAATGGGGGCCTTTTTTAGAGCATTTTCTTTCACAAACAGTAGGATTTTTCAATGGAAACATCAGTGAAGATTTCTTCAAAGGGAATAAGACACATGAAGGCTTCAAGAATGATATATTTTAAAGGGAAATGTTTCTCTTGAAGACTCAGAAACATATTTAGCCACCTGTTTGCTATGCCAAAATTTTATAGGTGGCTAACAGTGGCTCCACATGGGGATGGCATCTTCTTGAAGGTGTCAAGAATCTCAGAAATATTATTTGGAAGTAGGCAAGATGCCTGGAACTTGACCATCCTTTCTTTTCTTTGATCAGCTGCTACAAACATGAAAGCATTATATCAGCAACAAACATTTTCCCACACAACTACCTACCCATCCTACTGTCCTAACATTTTTTCTTCAAGGTACATTTAGACTTGCAGACCTTTCACATCATCATTTTTTTGCAAATAGGAAAATAAACCTATCTAATTCCACCCTTATTTCTCCATGAGACCAGGTTAAACAGTTGGACTCATAAATTTCTCTACCTAAACTAATATCTACCGGGATTAAACTGTCTGGCAGATTTTATTCTCTACATTCTAAGACAGAAATTGAAACACAAACAAACCAGGATTAGACTGTCTGATTTGTTGTGGGTCCATGGCATAAAGACAGACTGCTCATGGATTGAACTTTGCAGAAATTAAAAACAACTAACTATATGCTCACAGGCTGAGCTTTATTGAGATTTCCTATCTACCCTACTCTAACTTGAGATATTTACATGTCTAGATGACAAACTCTCTTTTCCAATACATCCAGTCAATCAGATCATCCCATGAATGGTCTTTTCTACTCATCTCTTTGAGCATGTTGGATAGGCAGGGCCGCTCCCATTCTCTTTGTTTTTTAACAACAACTTCTAAAATGTTCCTTGTTATCTGCAACAAGCTACTCTTGATGACCTTTGATCCTTCTTCAAATGTCTGCAGGAAATGATCATAAGGATCTTGAAATAATACTTGGTTGTGAGTATTGGACAAGTAGGTTTCAGCCAGGATTGCTTCCTCTTCCACTGGATCAAGAAAAATATTCTTTTGAGAAAGAAAATCTTCCTCATCTTCATCATTTTCTGAACTGGAGGACTCATCATATGTTGCAGTGTTGTCCTCTTGTAGCTCTAAGATCTTCTGATTGAGTGTATTGGACTCTGTGAAACTATTAACATAATATTGAGCAGGGGTTTCTTTGATTACCTCAATCCTTTTAGGAGAAGGTTCAGGATATTCAACTTGCTCAAGAGTTTCTTCATTGCTTTCTTCCTCATCCTCTGAGCTAAAAGACTGTTGACTTCCACCCTCATGAAAATTATTACTGATGATATGATACATAGCAGAGCAAATACTTAATGAATCTTCTTCTGCTATCGGGCCTTCATAGCTTTCTTCATCAGTATCATAGATAGCCTGCATTGGCTCATTACATTCTTGAAGTTGGTGGACATGATCTTCCTCCCACAGATCTAATTATGATGGTCCTGTAGGATTAGCTTCTATTTGGAAAGAATCATCATCAAATAGATCAAAACTAGGAAAATAATAATTGTAAGCAATGCTACCAATCAAACCTACTGGATTCTCAGTAAGTCTTTCTTCAAAATAATCTGCAAGTTCATTTTCTGATTTAAAATCTTGTTCATCATGCATGCTTTGCATGTTTCTTATGTCTTGTAGTGATCTGGTTTGTTTTTCCTGAGGACAAGGTGTGGGTATTTTCGAATAAGTATCTCTAGTTTCAACCTCATATTCTTCCTCTTTTATGTTTAGCAAGTTGCTGGTTGTCTCTATCAACTTTTCCAGCTTGGTTTCTGCAGAGATTAGCCTTTCTTGCTCTGCTTGGTCCTTCTTAATTGTACTTAATTTTTCCTCCCTGCACCTTATGTTGTATTCGACAGTAACTACTACATTCTTCATTTCTTCCAGGCTTGAAGGCTCTCTTTCTCTTATATGGAATTCCACCTCAAGGTCAAAAGAACTCAGATAGTGCAATAGGGCCCATCCCAAGGGTGGTTTTATCTCAATAGGTATTGCATTGTATACCTTATTGAACCTGGCTGAAAAATATTGTACTGTCTCTCCTGGTTGTCTTTTTAAGTTATGATATTCTTCTAGGATGAGGAAAAAATTTCCCAGGACTGCCCATTTATCAAGGAAAACTTGATCAAATTGATGGAAATTGATAATGCTTGCAGCTGGAAGGTCCTTAAACCAACTCTTGACCTTTCCTTGTAATGATAAGGAAAAAATTCTAATAGGCATGTCATCTTATTCTATTTCAAATAATTCAAGTAAATCCTCAAGACTTTGAACATGTTGTTCAACAGTGATCTTTGTATTTTCTCCATAAAAAAGCGGCAGCTTATTTGTAAGCCCTGCAGGAAGGGGTTGGAAGATAAGAGGCAACACTAGAGGCTTATATTTTTCTATGACCTTTGTGGGTGTAGGTAGTGCAAAAAAATACCTATGACTGCTTGAAGTTTCATTAGGGGTAAGAGATACAACATGAGGCTCTTGTTTCACTATGTTTTTCACAGGTTTATAGGTTTTCTCATGGTCTGAAAACTGAGGCTTGAGATCTTTCCCATAATCAATGTGGATCTCATCTTTGTACACTTGATCAGGCTTAAAGTAGGATAGAATGTAGTTGTAGATAAAAACAATGAGTTCTTGAAACCAAATCCAGCCTGAATGTTCTATCCTTCTAGAATGTTTGGCCATATTTCAGGTTCTTCCTCCAGTGGAGTCTTTAGGTCTTCTGAGGGTTATGGGGTGTGGAGTCGCCAGGTGGATGAATTTTAATGTTTTAAGCAAGATTTTGTCCACCATCAGCAATTAAATACCAATCTAACCAGAGATTTTGGGTCTTCTGAGGTCCTAATGATATCTAAGATGAAATTCACTCAGAATTTCCCTAGTGGAGTTGCCATTATGTTGTGGTTCCTGTGTTTTGGCTAGATTGGCATAGCCAAAAGACAAGACAACATAAAACCACTTTGGGATCCTAAGATCTAGCCCTCCTGGATCCAGAGAGGGATCTCTCTATGAATGTAAAGAATAATGTATCTTTAAGGCTCAAATTGAGGTATTAGGATATTTATGAAGCACAAGGGTTTTAGGTTTGTTTTTTTGGTTGGAGGTCATTAACTGAGAAGGTTATGGAAGTGAGGAAGGAACTAAATATAAGGATTTTTTGGCATGGGAAGATAGGTCAAGATAAGTGCCAATCCATTGGGTTGTGGAGTCATAAAAGGGTTTACTTTCATAACAAATATCCAAGGGTTTCCATAGGGCATGTCATCTATACCAAAGGATATTTTTAGATAGATGGTGAGATGGAACATTAAGAAGTGGGTGAAAGAAAGAAACCAAAGTGAAACCTAAGATCAGGTAAGGACTTTGAACCTATCCTGCTTTTGACATACTTCAAAGGAAACTCTCATTAAAGACACAAAGGGTAGCTTAAGATCAGGTCAGATGTCATTTAAATCTAGGCCTTCTTTCAACATACTCTTAAGGAAAACAATCCACCAGTCCTCATAACCACTTTCAAAAAGTAGAAAAAATTAAAGATTAAATGCAAAGTAAGGCCTAAGATCATAGAAAGACTTTTAACCTTCACTGCTTTTGACACCAACTCAAAGGGATCTTAGAAAGGCTAACTGTTGGAAAAGGAACCTAGTGAGACAGGGCTAACTCTAATCTCCCAGTTTCCCAATTCTTTTAGCTGAAACCAAACAAGAACATATAATAGAAAAGCTCTAAATTCATACATCAGTAAGCATGGACAAACCAACTTCTATACTAGTTAAATTATGTTGAATTTGTTCTCAGATACACATTTAGTAGAAAACATAAAGATAAATATTTAGAAGTGAGATTTAGGGTACTTCCAGCAGTATGTCCTAATCTATGCTTGTTTTTCTTTATTAGAGAATAATGGAAAATATGAAAAACATTGAAGGAGACAATTTTAGTAAGGAAAACATCACCAATAATATAGACCAGGATCATGTGAATCTTCTTGTTTAATTGATGTGCAAAACTAGTCACATACTTTGAGCCTAGTGGCTTTTTACAGTCCAAACTCTCTTCCCAACCTACTATAATACAAACTACTCAGCTACTTCCCTCAATAACAGTTCAAATAGTCAATAAAATCTCAACCACCAACAAAAAATTTTCAGTGAATACTTATAGGTGAATGAGGAGGTAGAGTAGTAGATATGAACTTGAATGATCCATTAAGACAGAGGGGAGGAAGAATTCGAATTCCCACTCTACATAATGGCTTTTCATTAACTTGTTTGGTACCCTTTAGGCTAGTCTTGAAGTCTTTTTCAGGTTGACCATATCTTCAAGTATGTCTCTTGCAGTACTCTCTGACTGTAGGTACTCTGTTTTATCTTCTATGACAAGTAAGGTGATAGAAGGTCTTTTAGGTCTTCCATACCTCCATAACTATTGTCCTGATATTTTTAAGGACTTCTGTCAATGTAATAATTGTTCTAGTGCTCAATGGAGAATGGAGGATGGGTGTGAAGCTAGTCCTTATTTGAAAAAGAACATTCTGCTGGCATTAAAACATTGATAAGGCTTTTTTATGTGCTTTAGGCTTCATTAAGTCTTCTTGATCAGTTTAATGGTCTTCATCTATGTCTCTATCCTTTGAACAATAGATTATAAGAATTAAGTCTTCTGCATTAGGCACTAATCCTTTAGTTTGTCTTCCGATACTCTTTTCCACTTCTTCTGACTTGTTTATGTGAATATATAGGTTTTAGGAGTGTTGGAGGGTTTGAATCAAGGTTTATAACCTGATCTTCAATGAAAAACATGTTATAAGACTTCTTAAGAATTTTCCTCTGCTACTTTTGGCCCTGGAAATGGCATTATGTGCTCTAAATTACCCTGTTTGTGATTGTGAGACAGAGTGCATTCATGATCCTTTAAAACCTGCAAAACCAATAAACTCATTAAAAACAAGCCTGAGGGAGTGCGGGGAACTGTTTCGGAGGTACCTGGAGGATGGAGGAGCAGTGAAGGAAATCGTGGATGCAGCGGAGAAAGGCAAAAAAACCATGGCAGAAGGGTGAAAAACTGCTCTGATGAAGGTTGAGTGCGAGGGCGAACGTAGACCGTTGGATTAGATTAATCTTCGGTGATCTACGGTTGAGATTGCACGATGGAGATAAATGAAGAGGTAAGTGAAGGGAGGCTATGTTATATCAGGGCCATCAGATCGGAATAATGGATGGTGGATATCGCTTGATGGAGTCCTTTAGAAGGTCAGATGGATGGTGGAAGCACAAGGGCGAGATCAAATATGGGCTGTTCGATCAGGTCAATCGACGGTGGGAGATCGGCTGGACGAATCGTGAATGGAAAATGAGCGGAAGCAAGATCACATCCAGGCCGTTAGATTAAAACCTGATCAACGGCTATGATTAAACATGAAATCTCATTGCAGAGGCCGGTAAGTGGAAAACTAGAATGGTTTTCGCGCAGGGCTGAGGGTGGAAAGCAGAATTCACAAAAATAACACGATTCCACTTAGCGGTCTCCATGTGAAAATCCAAAACCGCTTATATCGCGTTTTTTTGGAACATTAACTTTTGGACATACAAATTTTGCGAAAAAGGATATCAGTCGTCGGATGAATATGCGGTGATCAGACGGTGTCGGTGATGCACGATGGGGGAAAGATGTGTGGGGCGGAGGTAAGTCATCAGGTTTTTCCCGACCATCGGATCTTCAGATGGGACGGCTATGATCAAACGATGGAGCGGGTTGTCGGATGGATGAATGGACTGCGACGAAATCTAGGTCATTGGTTCTTGTGGATTCAATGGTCCAGATTCATTTTAAAAACTTGATGTCGGGGAAGCAGGTGAAATAGATGGAGGGATAATCGTCGTCGATCTGTGGAGATCAACGGTTCCTGTTAGCTCAAATAATAACACTGGTGAATGATACAAACACAGGGAAAAAGGATTTGGGAAGGATCTAAGGCCTTTAGCACTTGACTACTGGGCTTTAGGTCCCATGGAGGAGGGGCTAAGGAGAATAAGCCCTCGAGGGCTAAATTATTTTGTGGAGTGGAGAAACTGCTTTTTCAAGTTTTTTAAAGGGATTTTGGGGTTTTTTCGGCCTTTTAGCGCTTGGTTGCAGGCTGTGGTTATATGAGACGGGGGATTAAAAACCTTAATGCCTTGGGGACTAAAAAACTTTATAGTGGCAAATAGGGTGCTTTAGGCCTAAAATCAGTTTTTTTTAAGCCAAATGAGGGGTTCTGATAGGTACAAAGGGGAATTTTTAAACCAAATAAAGGGCACTATAAGGTTTAAAAGGGGGTTTAGGAAGATTTAGAGGTCAAATGAAGGGGTTTTAGAGGAAATTTAAAAGGGAAAAAAGTGGTGAAAATGGAGACTTTGTGGGAATGAAATGGAGCAAATGGAGGCCTTTTTAAGAGCAGTTTCTTTCACAAACAGTAGGATTTTTCAATGGAAACAACAGTGAAGATTTCTTCAAAGGGCATAAGACACATGAAGGCTTCAAGAATGATATATTTTCAAGGGAAATTTTTCTCTTGAAGACTTAGAAACATATTTAGCCACCCGTTTTCTATGCCAAAATTTTATAGGTGGCTAACAGAAGGGTCTGATTGTACCCTATATGGGTTTCCTCTGTCTATCATTAGATCATAAGTCTAGTAGTTTTGCTCATCATGTCCTACATATCTGTAGAACCTGCACCATTTTTGCTTTATTTCTGGTACATATGTGGCAAGGCGGGGGTAGTGGTTGGTAACGTGCATCCCAACAACACGACAATCATCACACCACAGCACCAACCCACTTAGTCCTACAGCTTCCCTAGGATGAAATGGGTTGGGTCCTCTTGCTTTCATGTATTATGCTAATAGAGGACAGTTATCTTTGGTGTGGTCATTCACCTTGCATTGTATGCACCATCTTTCTGGGCTAGCCTCTGCTCCTCACTCCTTCCGCAGATTCTGGATCTCCATGTGCATTGCTTCTAGCTGGCCTTGTATTTGTTGTACCCCTAGCTGGGTATCATCCATCGGTGCAGTCTCCAACTTCATATAAATCTCCAAGGCCTTCGCCTATGACTTAATGGCTTGATGACCCATTGGCATGTTGGCAATATGATGTTGAGTGTTGTCCTTGATGGCAACCCACTTGATGAAGATGATGGCAACATACTTGATGAAGTTGTCCTTGATGGAATATGTCTTGATGAACTTGTTAAATGATGTAAATCTGATGTATATACAATGAGTACAGAAGGTAATTATGGAAGGAATGTTAGTATGTGCTAGAACATGATGAAAATAGTATGTCTCAAGGCATACGCAGATTTTTCTAAACAAAGTAGCGTATGCATACAGGAAATAACGTGCCAAATTGTGTATGGGCAAAAGCGCTCTAAATATGTAAAACCAGGGGTAACCACCATGGTATTGACCCATTGTATTGAGTAATGATTCGTCTATGTGACCCCGTCCAGGAATACCATCGAAAGTAATGTGGTTTTGGCTCATGGTATTGATAAAGCGTAAACCTATATAAGGAGAAGAAATTCATTGTGAAAATGTGTGCAAGAACTCTGAGCTTGAATGAATACTTCTCTCTGAAGCATATCTGAATGGAAAGGGTTACAATTGAATGAAAGATCTGAATGTATGATGCACCAACAGAGAAATGATGAAGAAGGGAATCTAGATCTGGAATGTATTTGTGTCTGCTAGATCTGTTTATGGAATGATTAGATCTGAGATGAGGCGAACATCTGTCTGAAGTAAAGGGTAAAATCTGAGTGATGTATCTGTTCTGAAGAATTGCAATGACCTAAATGTCCGAAGAACTATACGCTAGTTCGCCGCAGAGTAAGCGCGTATATACGAGGTTTTGCTGAAGAGAAAGTGCGTATGGGCAGTAAAATTAGCTCTGTAATATGTACAGAAGTATATGCGGGTTTGTATGGTCGAAGGCGCGTATATACGTAGGATCAGTGAAAGGAAAGCACGTATGAAGATTAGGGTTTGCTGAAGTATGAAGTATCAAATGTATGATCTGTTCTGCTGTGTTACTGCTATCTGTTGATGATGTATGATTGAGCTCAAATGTATGGAGTGGGTCTAGTCTGAAAATATGATGAAAAGTGGCCTGCAGGTTGTGTTCTAAAGGAAGCTTTTGGATCCAGTGTGAAAATTGATGAAACTTGGTCCATGGTGGTGCTGAGGGTTGTAGCCTTCAGTCAGGGGGTTGTAGCTCTCTTCCAGGTGAGGCTGGTAAATGAAATCAGGGGGTCGTAGCTCCCTTCCAGGAGAGGCTGGTAAACGAGAGCAAGGGTTCATAGCTCCCTTCCAGGAGAGGCTGGTAAACGAGTGCAGGTGGGTGCCTGCGTGCTGGTAGGAGGCTGCACCAGCACATATGTTGTAAGATGTTTTCTCTATAATAAAATATTGAAGGCTGAGACAATGGCAGCGGTGGTTTTCTCCCGACTTGGGTTTCCACCTAAAATCCTGGTGTTCATGTGTGATGCTTATGTGTGATGATTTACTCTGTTATTACTGCACATGTCTGTTTCTATATAAACATATGATGAATGAATAAATGAAAGGATCTAAGTAATGAATTAATTGCATATTAAGATCTCTGCATATACGCGAGTTTTGTGAAGGGTATCCGCGTATATACGCGAGTCTGATAAAGTAAAGTAGCATATGGGTTTTAGAGCATGAAAAAGTAAAAATATTTGAGTATGCCCTAAATACTGATTCACCCCCCCCTCTCAGTATTTTTCCCAACAATTGGTATCGGAGCAGGTCCTTCTGTAGAAGCTTGATCGCTTGAAGGAGATCCGTCGCAATGGGAAGTCATGAAGGAGTAATGTCTATAAGGCCACCTCTATTCAATGGAGATAATCTGTTATTCTGGAAGATACGAAAAAAAGCATATCTGCAAAGTCTTGGTGTAGAAGTATGGGCAAACGTGGAAGGAGGTTATCAGTATCCGGCAAGTATTCCCATTGATGCAGCAGAAAGGAAGAAATATGAAATCAATGCCAAAGTAGTCAATGTCCTATTAGGAAGCATGTCTGAACCAGAATTTGCTAAGGTAATGCAGCTAAATTCAGCAAAATAAATATGGGACAAAATCATTCTGAGATATGAAGGAGATACAAAGGTAAAAAATGCAAAACTCCAAACCCTCAGAATTGAATATGAAAATTTGAAGATGCATAGTGATGAGAGTATTGCCAGTTTCTTTTTACATCTAGATGATATTGTAAATCGTATGAGAAGTTTGGGTGAAACCATAACGGATACTACTCTGGTTGAAAAAGTCTTAAGATCTTTGACTTCAAAATTTGAGTCAAAAGTATCTGCTATTGAAGAAAGGCAAGATCTGCAAACTCTTACTATTGTTAAACTACATGGTATTCTGACTGCTTATGAAATGAGACAAGGAGGTCCCTCTCAAATCAAAGAAGCTATTTTTAAGGCATGTACAAAAGGAAAAGACAAGGAAGATGTCAAGGAATCAGATTATATATTAGAAGAAGAAGAAGCAAATTTTGTGAGAAAACTCCAACTAGGAACTGGAAGATTCAAAGGTAAGCTCCCCTTCAAGTGTTTTGCTTGTGGAAAAGTTGGTCATTATGCTGCTAAATGTCCTTATGAAGATAATCATGGTAAATGGAAACAATTTGAAAAGAGAAAAATTTATTATGCAAATGAAGTGTCAAGTGAAGATGAAGAAGATTCTGACCAAGAACTACAAGTGCTCATGGAAAAGAAGCAAAAGAAGAAGGCCAGTGAAAAGGAGACATCTCAGAAAACATGTGCAGCAGAAAATGAAGAAGATAAAACAGGTATTGATAATGGTTCTTGTGACTCACTTTCTTGTGCATGCAATGATGAAGATAGTGAAAGGAATATAATGGATCCAGAAGAAGCTCTCAAGATTAAATTTGAAGAACTACAAAGATCATCTAATAAGCAAGAATCTATCTACAAAGAGATGATCTCTCAAATGAAAGAACAAATAGAAATGCTAAATGAACAGGTAGACAAGCTTCAAAGGTTTCATACTTATGCATCCAATCGAATTAAAAGACTAGAAGCAGAAATCAACGATCTAAATGCAGATCTCGAAAAATCAAACAAGAAGAATGAAATACTTGAAGCTGAAATCATTTCTCTTAAAGAAGATCCGGAAAAAATTGAAGTAGAAAACATCTCTCTGGAAGCAGATCTGGAAAAATCAAACAATAAGAATGAAGAACTTGAAGCAAAAATCATCTCTCTGAAAGCAAATCTCGAATCTTCAAATAAGAAGAAGGAAGAACTCTTACAAAATTTTGAAGATCAAGAAAATGGGTTGAAAGAAGAGATTCTAAATCTGAATGATCAAGTAGAAGAAGGAAAAAGGGTCGACGAAAGTATGAAGAAGCAATGCCAAATATTGGAAGTTGAGGTAAACATTCTCAAAGGTAAATTAGAAGAAAAGGATAAACTTTTAAGGTTTCAAGATAGTACTAAGATTCTGGATAATATTCTTAGTAGTCAAAGGTCTCCTTCTATCAAACTTGGTCTAGGTTTTCATGAAACGGTTAAAGGAGAATCTAGCTCACAAGGAAGTGCTAAAGATTCAAAGGATGTCAAAGCAAAACCTGAAGTAGTGAAAGAGACAAAAGGGCAACCAACAATTATGAATTCTCAAAGGAAATATTTTGCTCCTAACTATAGAAGTATCAATAATATTGAACACTTTAAATGTCATAATTATGGGCATGTTGCAGCAAATTGCAGAAGAAGATCATTTCAGTCACAATCAAACAGATTATATTGAAAAAAAAAAATATGTGTGGTGCAATAGAGAGGCTTGAAGAACAGAGAAACATACTATGATCCTTATGCTTACTTCTCTGGTCATATAAGATGTTATGCTTGTAACAAGTATGGACATGTGGAAAAAGAATGCAGGATGAACAGATCTGAGAAATTTGTTAATTTTCAGCACACAATTAGAAATTTCAAGCAAAGTTGGAATAGGAAGGAGGACCGATCAGAAATGTAGGGAATATTGACCCTACTGCAGTCATCAGCTTCTGAAGCTTACTTCTCTTAATGACTGCAGAAGTGATGTGAGATACATTATGGAGCTTAGTAATGTATCGTCACAGGGGGAGCGATGTATGATGATTCTCATGGTTGATTTGGCAAATCTGGTTATGATTATTGCTGACAGAGCATCTGACATGAAGAAGACAGGTAGAGGAAGGACAAATTCAGGGGGAGATGGAGGAATGTGAAATTTTCTATAATTCACTTTCCATACGCGGGTTAAGTGAACTAAATCCGCATATACACGTGAGTTCCAGCAGACACAGTCGCGTATGCATTGATGATAAGAGAATTGGGGTGACAGCTGAAGATCAGGAGCAGAGGAGCATCAATCTGACTGCTAATGATTGTATTGTTAGCATTATTCTGGTTATACTCATGCTAATGAAATGATACATGGTTTCTTATGTTCAAGATTATGGATGGGCCCAGATTGATTATTTGATGAAGAATATCTTTTGGATATGATGGAAGTCTTATGATTCGGAGATCCGGACAAATAATGCAGAGATTGTTGTTGATCACTTGCTGTTAAAAGTATTCAAATTGCACAAGCTAAGGAGGAGCCTTGGACATATGGAAAGGATGCTTGGATGCACATTTTCAGGGGGAGCACTAGTCTTGATGAGTATAATGCATTGTTGGCATTATGATGATTCTGAAATATGATCTCTCTCTTGAGGTCTTTCTGGTATTGGTCATAAAAAGTCATACTTGTAATTTGATAAAAAGGTCTTGTTGAGACCCATGGTGTAAAATTGTAATATTCAGTCATGTAAGGACTTGTCAAAATTTGTAAACCCACTTGGTTGGGTAGTTGAGTTGAGATGTGTAAACCCACTTGGTTGGGTATTTGAGTCTCATATGTAAATCCACTTGGATGGATCTTTGATGTAAGTATGAGTCATTGGTGATAGGAAGGTCATAGAGTCATGTACTACATTGAAAAATATGTTTGTAGTTTCAGCATGAACTCAGGGGGAGCATGGTCACTTCAGTGTACATCATATCTATAGAACACTTCCTTCTACAAGAGGAGAAAAAAACCTTGTGTTGGTTTTGGTCCGCCCTTTTCCCTTGATGTCAAAGGGGGAGAGTGACATGGTGTTTGAATAAAGAGAAAGAATGGTGTCAAGAGTGACATGGTGTCATTGTATTCCTAATGTATCTATCTGTTGTGGTGATCAAACACCATCATGGTTGCCATCAAGTCCAAAGGGGGAGATTGTTGGCAATATGATGCTGAGTGTTGTCCTTGATGGCAACCCACTTGATGAAGATGATGGCAACCTACTTGATGAAGTTGTCCCTAATGGAATATGTCTTGATGAACTTGTTAAATTATGTAAATCTGATGTATATACAATGAGTACAGAAGGTAATGATGGAAGGAATGTCAGTATGTGCTAGAACATGATGAAAAGAGTATGTCTCAAGGCATATGCGGATTTGTCTAGACAAAGTAGCATATGCACGCGAGAAATAACGTTCCAAGTCGCGTATGGGCAAAAGCGCTCTAAATATGTAAAACTAGGGGTAACCACCATGGTATTGACCCATTGTATTGAGTAATGATTCATCTATGTGACCCCATCCAGGAATACCATCGAAAGTAATGTGGTTTTGGCTCATGGTATTGATAAAGGGCAAACCTATATAAGGAGAAGAAATTCATTGTGCAAATGTGTGCAAGAAGTCTGAGCTTGAATGAATACTTCTCTCTGAAGCATATC
Source organism: Pinus albicaulis (assembly GCA_034641835.2). Classification (NCBI taxonomy): domain Eukaryota; kingdom Viridiplantae; phylum Streptophyta; class Pinopsida; order Pinales; family Pinaceae; genus Pinus; species Pinus albicaulis. The sequence continues at coordinate 79,855,030 of CM076576.1, forward strand.
TGAATGGAAAGGGTTACAGTTGAATGAAAGATCTGAATGTATGATGCACCAACGGAGAAATGATGAAGAAGGGAATCTAGATCTGGAATGTATTTGTGTCTGCTAGATCTGTTTATGGAATGATTAGATCTGAGATGAGGCGAACATCTGTCTGAAGTAAAGGGTAAAATTTGAGTGATGTATCTGTTCTGAATAATTACAATGACCTAAATGTCTGAAGAACTATACGCTAGTTCGCCGCAGAGTAAGCACGTATATACGCGGGTTTGCTAAAGAGAAAGCGCGTATGGGAAGTAAAATTAGCTCTGTAATATGTACAGAAGTATACGCGGGTTTGTATGGTCGAAGGCGCGTATATACGCAGGATCAGTGAAAGGAAAGCGCGTATGAATATTAGGGTTTTCTGAAGTATGAAGTATCAAATGTCTGATCTGTTCTGCTGTGTTACTGCTATCTGTTGATGATGTATGATTGAGCTCAAATGTATGGAGTGGGTCCAGTCTGAAAATATGATGAAAAGTGGCCTGCAAGTTGTGTTCTAAAGGAAGCTTTTGGATCCAGTGTGAAAATTGATTAAACGTGGTCCATGGTGGTGCTGAGGGTTGTAGCCTTCAGTTAGGGGGTTGTAGCTCCCTTCCAGGTGAGGCTAGTAAACGAGATCAGGGGGTCGTAGCTCCCTTCCAGGAGAGGTTGGTAAACGAGAGCAGGGGGTCGTAGCTCCCTTCCAGGAGAGGCTAGTAAACGAGTGTAGGTGGGTGCCTGCGTGCTGGTAGGAGGCTGCGCCAACACATATGTTGTAAGATGTTTTCTCTATAATAAAATATTGAAGGCTAAGACAACGACAGCGGTGGTTTTCTCCCAACTTGGGTTTCCACCTAAAATCCTGGTGTTCATGTGTGATGCTTATGTGTGATGATTTACTCTGTTATTACTGCACATGTCTGTTGCTATATAAATATCTGATGAATGAATAAATGCAAGGATCTAAGTAATGAATTAATTTCATATTAAGATCTCTGCATATACGCGAGTTTTGTGAAGGGTATCCACGTATATATGTGAGTCTGATAAAGTAAAGTAGCGTATGGGTTTTAGAGCATGAAAAAGTAAAAAGATTTGAGTATGCCCTAAATACTGATTCACCCCCCCCCCTCTCAGTATTTTTCCCAACAAGGGCAACAACATAGCAATGAACCATTCTGTGTGCTATCTGTCTGTAATATCCCAAAATTGGGATTTTCTACAACAATAAGAATACCTTAAGATATTCAAAATTTGGAGAGAAAAAATTGATCAAATCATATAGTGTATTTAAACACATAACTTCCATAGAAAAATCACAACAACAAACTATGCCATTTTACAATTTCACCAAGTGGGGAAAAGCAATAGTTTTGGCCCCAAAAATGTTATTTTCTAAATACTGAGTTATAAAAGTGAAAATAATGGTTTTGTACCTTATAATAGACAATATAGGACATGCACGAAAAATATTTTTAGAAAAAAATGCCTTTAGCCTAGTTAAACAGGCCTCCCATGCTTAAGACAACTTAAAATTGACAAAACCCCGAGACTGCAAAATACCGGAGTTGCTGCATAAGAGACTGCGCAGTCTAAAGGAGGTCAAAAATAGAAAATAGAGAAATCAGATATTATTATTATATTACTCAATGAGGCATAAAAATAGAGATCTAATCTCTTTTATACATATCCAAGAAGACCCAACAAGGGTTTCTTGACAAAAAAGATATACAAGAGAAAGTTGTTGCAAATCTGTGGCTGAATCACACTGTATGGCTGAATATTTGCATAAATATGGCTGAAAATGAAAATAAATGGCTGTATATGCTTGCTCTAGCTTTCCCAAAGAAAGGCTGATCCTCCTCTTGGGAAACTAGCTTCTCAAAATGGGGTTTTGACCCCTCCCACTAGACACCTTAATAAATAAAGCAATTTTCTGAAGGGACTACGTTTTTTTTGAAGGTAAGTGCTTGGACCAACACCTGATAGTGGAAAATTCATATCAGAATTCTCCTCTTAGATTTCTCAAGCAAGATCTCCAAGAAAGAGTAGGGAATCCCCACCGGGGAAAACCCTTGCACTAAGCAGTGCAGAAACTTAGCTAAACAACCAGGTATGCAGGAAGTCTAAGTAGACCACTTAAAAATATAATCTCTAATATGTCCATATTCTTTCCATATCCTTCATTATATAATTGATGAGCTTCCTTAGCCAGGGTCCCACCCACTATGAGGTTGCTTCCATGCAAAGGATCCTCCACAAAAACTTCATTGTCCATCAAGATGGTTCAATGTATCTAGACAACTTTGTTGACTTAGTCAACCTTGAATGAATCTTCATTCCCTATCCCTTTTCACACTCAAGGTGCCTTCATTTTGACTAGCTGGATTGATCTCTATTCACATTGAGTTGGCTTTCTTTAAGATCCACCCCTTTGAGAATAAATCATGTTGACTTGGTCAAACTTCACCTTGTCCACATATTTTAGACCTTTTTCACACGTTTGGATGCTTGATCTGGTTACTGCATGATCCCTTTTCACATTAGGAGGGATTTTTATTCATATTTGAGCAAATTATGAGCCTCCTTGCCCATTTATTCATCAATCTAAGTTTTAAGAGAAAAAATAATATTCCCATTAGTTGAGGCTAATTTAGGAATATTACACTGTCATCATACATAAATCCTCCTTCTCTAATTACCTTGTTTAGCCGATGGTCAACTTCCCATACAGACTCTGATGGTTCTTGCTTGAAATCTTTGAGATCATTCAGTATCTAAGAGTAGGACTTAGGCTTTTTGAACTGTTGTTTCAAGGCATTCTTAATTTCTTCAATGGTCACATTCACATGATGAGCTATGTATCCCATATACCAATCCAAGGCTCTCCTCTCAAAGGCAAGAGATAGTTGTGTCGTTTTCACAGCATCGTTGGCCACGTTCTGCGCAGTCCATACCGATCCTGCGACAAAACAGAACCGATCCATATCTTCATCCCCTACGCCCTTGAAGGTGGGTAGCTTCATAAGTGAGGCCATATCATCTTCTGGGGGTGGTGGAGGTGAGTTCTTACCCCTATGAGGGTTCGATGGTGGTGTAAACAGAGAGCTATGTGTAGCAGAATTTCTTACTGGACTGTAGATAGATCGATCTCCTTCTTGATTAGTTATGTAGTATTTACCACTGCGCGTTGTACCCTCACTTTTATCAGATCTCATTCACTCTGTATGGCTACAAAAAATGCTCTTTTCGCACAATAAGATCTTAATCAGTAATGGAAAATTTTTCATAAACTTACCACAAAAACCTTTGAAGAACCTTTGTTCCGCCTTGGAGTAGGACACAAAATGATCAATTGCAAATTATGTCACAAATCCTGCTAGCACACTATCCACCCAATGATCTACCATGCATGTGATGGTGTTATCAGTCTTTTCTAACTGTTGGATCAGCTCTGTGGTCCACTTCGTGACCCGTTCGTCCTTCTAGCACTTCTAGAAATCTACGAGCCTTGCGAGCCACTCCTGAAGCTCAGTCACAAATCTCATGCAGAAAATTTCGTAGATCTCTGTGAAAATGTACTTATTCCTCCACTTCTCTATGGTTAGCTTTGTACTACAATTCTCTCTTATTGCAAATTCCTGAATTTTCTTTTTGAACCACTTGTCGATCTCTTTCTTCTCAGGTCTCCAATGTGTTCTTGGCATTACCCGATCTCTCTCTCAAAATGTTCCCAGTCCCGGAAACAGAACCATTTTTTGGCTTGAGGGGTCTTGACCTAGTTTTAGAGGTTAATGTTTGCCAACAAACCCCTATACTACTGGCCCTTTCGGTAGTGACCTTCTTGCGTAGGCCAAAGTCTCACCCGAAGCAGTATGGGAGGGTGATGGAACCAGGTTTCCGCACCCTGAGAGAGAGTACGTAAGTCAAGCCGATCTATGTTCCCATCTTATCAAGCTCACATGTAATAGATCTATTTATAGGATTATATAACAGAGCACAGATCTAGTAATTACCTTTGCATCCATTTGCGTAATACCAATCTATCCGCACAACAACTATAATTGCAGCAATTAACAAATCGTAGATTTGTATAACAAAAACAAAGATACTTTCGTAGCTATCAAATAGATACTTTCGCAGCTTAATCATATAACCCAAGTTCACATTAATCATAACAAAACAAATCCATATAACATCATATATCAATAGTACTTCGCATATATATTAATACCAAAATATTATTACGATCCCAAAATACCACCTGTGCACACAGCCAGCAGGGTCCGCTCAAAATAGGACTTAGGAGCTCCACGCACACAGCTAGCAGGAGTCCTTCCCCAAACAACCCAAAAACATATCTAACAATTCATGCTTAACATCAATCTCATTTTTTCCTACCTTAGACTAAAAAATGTTCATCTATTTATACCGATTTAGCCTACGGATCCAATGGTCCACAAACCGTGGTTTGTGGACACTTGGTCTACCCTTGACCCATTACAATGCCTTCGAGGCTTTGACCCACCCCAAAACCCCTGTGATAGACTAAATAATACAAAAAAAATACAAAAACAGACAAGATTCGCAGCTTTAGGAGACCCTGTTCCAATAAAGTACATTTGAGCAGTATGGAGGAAAATAAAGACAACATCGAATAGTGTGCAAAAAAGGAACAAAACTTAATATTTCAATTGAGAAATGAGGTTTTGTGGAGAGCTATGTGTGTGTGAGCACATTTTTGATGAAATACCAAGTGTTCCTGCGATGTAGAAGAAGGCCGAGAGAAGAAAGTTGTGTGTGAGGGATTCTGATAAGAGGCAAAGTGTGTATGTGCTGCAGAGAAGAGGCTAAAAGTTCCTATGCAGAGGAAATAAGCTAAGTATTCCTATGAAGAAGATTAAGGTTGAGAATAGAGACCCCTCTGTGATTTTATGTTGCAACAAAGTGGAGATAGTACATAGAGGGTTGTGTATGAGTGACTGTTATTGAGAAGAATAGAGGGTTGAGTGTTGAGGGAGAACAAAGTTGATATTAGGAAGAGATGCTTCCATATAAAATGAAAATTAGTTTAATTTTGAGTGTGGTTTGTAGCATACATATAGTAAGTTGGTGATTCCATATCTAGTGTGTGTCTAAGAAGGCTTGGGGCTTGGTGTGTCCTACAAGTTGGTGCTTGCATAAATCCAAGGAGCTGCAAGTTGGTGCTTGCAAAAAATCAATGAATTTTGTGTTTCACATGGTGCTTCTGTAAGATGATTAGGTGTCTAAAAAAGAAGTTATTTTGTGCTTCCTTCTAGTGGGTTCTAGAAATCAAACAAAGGGAGTTGGTGTTTTCTGTGAGTGGTGGTTCACAAACATATTGATGTAATAGAGTAGGCACTCTTATTTTAACATCAATAAAAAAAAAAAAATTTGGCGGTTTTTCTCCTGGAAGGGTTTCCACATTAAAATTATGTTTCCAACATGTATGTTGCTCATGGTGCTTCTATTCATGTGATTATTTGTGTTGTTGCACAAGATATTTTATTGATTTCTCACATGAATGGATGCCAAGTTTAAATGTTAAATATAAATTGGTAGAAAATTTTAAATTAGCCTTAATCTTGATTCACCCACCCCCCTCTCTATATTAACATTGTTTCCAACAATGAAAATTGATATAAGTGTCATCCCTGGCTAGAAATGGCCATCTCAAAATCAAAGGGTGTCCCTCGATAGGATTCTTGGGTTGAAGGACAATGAATTTTGTCAGTGATGAGCTATGTTATTGCACCAAGTATGTTTCAACTCCCAAGTCTTTTAAACTTAAATTATAAACCCAAGTTTCATACAAACGTAGAGGTGATAATGATATATGCACAATAGGTTAGGCTCTACTCATGTCACACTCATTTATTATATCAGATCAAGTCATTTAGAAACCACTCCTTCAACTAACTACAAATAAAATTTATTAGGAAATAATATCATGGTTTCAAGGAAATGAACATGATTCTAACTACAGAAATGAAAATGCCATTCATTAAATGTAAATATTAATTGAAATTGTATGAAAGGAAGAGGCTAGTTTAGTTCCATAAGTAAACCATGCTATATCTATTTTCATGAATCATTTATCTGTTTTTAACTTTCTTAAAAATGTGGAATTCAATCTTCAACACAACTATGAGAAAAATGCTAAGTCTAATTCAGCTTGTTTTCTTATGTATGTAGTGAGGAAAGGAAGGGGTTGGATTGGTATTAGAGTCTTTCTTAATCATGAAATAATAGATTTGGGGTCATTATTAAACTTTATACTGCAAGGGTAAAATTCTGGAGAAAATCTAGTTGTAGTAAACAAAGCTACATGATTGCTACATGAAGTGCTACAGGAGGCCCTATTTTTCTATGAGAGGGTTCCAAGAGATTTTGAGGACAAAAATGGTACACTTAAAGTGTATGAAGGTGAATTAAGTTTAATGAAGTTGAATTAATGGTGTGGTATCCCCTTGGCCAAGCTTAGTACCCCTCATAGGCCTCTTGCACCAACGTTTATGCCCGTAGTGTCCTTCATTTTCCCTAGAAGAGTGATCTCTGTGGCATAGTTTGGTAGAAATGTGAAGTTTCCAGGAGAGAGATGGAATGGAATAGGTGGATGACAAATTTTGTGCCCACCCCTGCAGGTAAACACAATCCCTACAACGTAATCAAGGACATGCATAAATTATCAATATTACAGCAAAATAAATTAACATGGAAAAGATGAGATGAATTTTATTAAAATCTAATCTCCCCCACAACACAACACAAATTTCAAAATCAATGCTACCAACTTCTAATTTGTATAAAACAAGAATGTAGAAGCATGAAAAACAAAAACTTAACAATTTCCAAGAAATCATAAACACATATTTTCGATTGTTTTTGTAGATCTTCCAGCCAATCTTCCCACAAGAGAGGTGATAGGAAAACCTGCAACTACAAGTTTTGTGATGTAATTCCTACTTAAAAAATAACAATCTCAATGAATAGAGCAATAAAAAAGGAAAAAATACAAGAGACTGACTAAATCATCTGGGTTGGGCCCAAATCCAAGGGTTTCAACCCTCCAAAACTAACTGAGATGCAGGCTGTTAGCCCCCCTATGAAATTCTTGACAAGCAAGTTGGGGGCTATATTATTTTGGAGACCTTCAAGGAATGCATATCCCTTGAAGACACATCATCCTTGAGGTCTCTCTGTGCTTTGTCCTCCATCAAAATTCCTCTGCTGATTCCCATCGTGAAGCCTCTCTGTTTGTGAAGAAATGCCCAAAGGCCTCTTTCTCCCCCTCATTTCACCCCCACTTAGCCTCTTTTCTTTTCCCTTTGTCTCCCCTTAAATTTCCCCAAAATTCCCTTAAAATCATTCCCTTACCCCTTGTTTAGCCATTCACCCCCTTTTCCCCCTTACTGTTTCCCTTCCCAACCTCCAAAATCCATTAAAATGGGTTAAAAGAACCCCCTTCCGACCTTAATATAAAGGCCTAGCCCCTTTACCACAGTCCCTTAACCACTTCCCCACACGTTCCCCGGTGCTGGGACCAAGCACTTAAGTCCCAAGCGCTAATCGCAATCAGAGCGTCGGGCGGGTGCAATTCCCTTGCATCATTGAAAATCTCCGATGCGATCGCCTCTGGTCTATAAGTCTCGCGATGTGATCAAAGCCGTTGATATACCCTGAAGATCCAACGGCGGGCCGCTAATCGCAAGATCTTCAATCGCAACCCTTGCATTTTCCCCTCCGATTGTCCCGCTGCGACTGCGATCCCCTGATTGCTCTCTCCACCGTCGATTCTCCCCGTGGATCGGACGGTCCAGCGCTAATCACACCCGCCGCTCCGATCACAATCGCAAATCTTTCCCTTTTCCCCCCGATTGCACTCCTCCCTCCGATTAGCCGTGGGCCATTGATCTGACCTCCGGATCCAACGGTCAGCACGCAATCGCGCCCCTTCCTCCGACTGCAATCGCAAGTCCTTCCTCCCGTCTCCGGATTAAGTCCTAGCCGTCCATTCCCCTGCTAATCCAACGGCCATCGCACTTCCCATTTTCCTCGAATGCAAGTCTTTCTATCTTCCCCCCGATTAAATCTCCACCGTCCGTTTCCCCACTGCATCCAACGACCATTCTTCAATCGCACCCCGCCCTCAATCGCAATCGGAACTTATGAAATGTGTCACCCCTGCCCCTTCCGATTGCGATTCTCCGACTTTATCCTGATCGTCCGTCAGGTCTAAGATTTAACGGATCAGATCTAATCGCCCTCCGCCGTGACTGGGTCCCACATCCAAGGCTCCGCTCCCTTGTTTGTTGGTGATTTCCTTTGTAATTCACCCAAATTTAATTGTTGGGCTTTTACAATATTAACCATTCCTCTGCCTCTGCAGCATTTCCTCTACCACCACTGCCTGGGTTTTAAACAGTTCATTTTATCGTACATATAGCACAGAGAGGTGTTTTCAGCATTACCAGTAGATCAGCAGAAGGTTTCAAAGGGATTAATGCTTATTATTGATATAATTAACGTCTAATCCCGCATTCAAAGGATTCAAGCACAGTTTGAAGACTTAAGCACGCAAAGAGTCTTATCTGTGTTTAAATATCAGTAGAAGTACTTTTCTCCAAAAGGACACCCTCCTACAAGAAATATCCATGCCCCTCGAGCACAGGAAATTTAAGACGCTGACAGGAGCTTCTTAAAAGACTGTCAGGTTGCAGTTAAGAGGTATGGAGAGGCCGCAGACCTTCATCCAGTTCATTTATCTAGAAGACAGCACAGAGTTCCAGGCAGTCGTAAGGAATTAAAGAATGTATCAGAGGTCAAAATCGACCTGACAGAGATCTCCGAACCAGTCTTAGAGTACATACAGTGTTGCAGAAAGCCATTAAGCAGCATGGGCGGGAACTCCTCCTCCATTCTGTCTTAATGAAACTCATTTAATTTTTCACCTACTTCTGTTTCTTCCTCTTCACCTATAAGAATTCCCAAGAGCGAATTGTAAAGGTTGTTGTTCAGTTGTTCGGCTGTTGCTGTTAGAGGGATTCAGTTTGATTGTTAGAACAATCTTGGGAGGGAATAGCAGAGTAGTTGTATGTAATAGGCTGGGAGGAGAAGTCTGGATTGTAACATCCATTGAGCTATAGTGTACATGACTGGTTTTGCATCAATTAATCAAAGCACATTTCACAGGATCCTGGTCTATTACTATTGGTGATGTTTTCTTGCTCTGTTTATTACATTTTCATATGGTTTCATGTTCTTCTGGTAGGCAACAGAAGCATAGCATAGGATTCACCCTTGTTAGGTGCCCTATGTTCCTGCTTCCCTACCTTTAATTTTTTCTGCTTTATGTGTTATCTAAGAGTAAATTCATGGGGTTTAACCAGTGCAGTAGATGTTATTGCCTGCTGGCTGATGTATGAACTTGGGGGTTTACTGCTTGGATGTTTCTTTGTCAAATTTATCTCTATTTTTCCCTTGGAGTTGCTAAAGCAGACCTGGATTTAAATGACCTCTGGTCTGATCTATAAGCAGCCCCTTTGTCCCTCCTTTGAGAGCTTCCTTAGAGTATGTCCAAGCAGGTCTGGAGTTAAATGACCTCTGACCTGATCTATAGACATAAATTGGGTTACTCTCCTTCTTTCACTTTCCTCCTCAATGTCCCACCCCACCATCTAATCTACAAAATATCCTTTAGTATTAGATGACTTGCCCTTTGGAAGCCTTGGCTAGTGGATGTAAGTAATTTCCTTTCATGACTCCATAGCCCAATGGATGGCACAGTTTTGACCTATCCTCTTTGCTGAAGCACCCCGCTGCTATGTTCTTTTTCTCCCATTACTTTCTCAGCGCATGATCTCCTAACCAACCCGGCAACCAACCAACCAAATTATTTTAAACCCCCTTTGTGCTTCATAACTAGCCTAACATATCGTCTTGAGCTTTAAAGATATATATCATTCTTTGCTCTATTTGGAGAGATCCATCTCAGGGTCCAGGAGGGCTAGATCCTAGGGCCCCAAAGTGGTTTGATGTTGTCTTATCTTTTGGTATTTCCAAATCTGCCAAAACATAGGAACCCCAACATAATGGCGACTCCGCTGGGGAGGACCAATCAGCCTTGATTTGGTAAACCACTATGGTGGACAGTAAGTTGTAAATCATCCACCTGGCGACTCCACAATTCCTGAATGATAAAAGACTCTGCTAGTGATCAGCAGGCCACTGATTATCGTGGTTTCACGTGACTCCACTGGGAGACCATGTCGCAGTACAACATCATCCATGCCGAAGACCAAGTCAATTCGCTAATGGAAGACCCTGAACGGTTTGCAGAAATGTTTCTAGATTTCATGGCAGGGTGTCCTGATACAATTTATAGTGACTTGGCAGAATTGAGGGTAGAGGACCTTCCAGGGGCTGTTCTCCGCAGCTCAGAATACAGACCCGTGCTCAGGAAAATATTCTTGGAGCTGGTGGTTGAAAGGTATGAAGCTGAGATTGAAATTTTGAACTCACAACAGATATCATACGAGTTCAGAGACCCGAGGGCCTTTTTGGAAAGTCTCCCGCCCCCTAAAAGAGAAGAAATTCCGCTGCTCTTCGAAATACAAGAAGAAGAGGATTTGGTTTTAATGAGCCACACTGAAGATGCAGTGGAAAATGCAATAATCGAAGCTGCCCAGGACGTAGACAACCTACCAGTCATGGCAGGCCTAAAAGAAGACAATGTGCATCAGGTGTTCGTTGATCCTATGGTAGAGTACATGGAGGCCCTGCTTTTCTTGAATGCTCTGGCATTGACCCTTATCACGGGCCAGATTCATCAGAAATGGTCACTAATGATGGTGACCACAGTTTTGAAGAACCACACGCGGAGCACCCTGTGGTTATCTCTGACAGGCAGCAAGTGCTCATATCCTTTTTCACTACTGCTTGATTAGCTGCATTGGCATTATTGTATCACCTAAAGTATCAGAGATTTCCAGTTAGAGTAGGGTAGGTAGGAAGTTTGAAATAAGCTCAACCTGTGAGCACGTAGTTAGTTGCTTTTATTTTCTACAAAGTCCAGCAAGTCAGACAGTCTAATCCTGGCTTGACTGTTTTTCAATTTCTGTCTTAGAATGTAGAGAAGAAATCTGCTAGACATTTTAATCCTAGCAGTTAGTAGTGTAGGTAAAGAAACACGTGAGGCCAACAGTCTAATCTGGTCTCATGGAGTAATAAGGGTAGAAGTAGAATAGGTTTTTTTTTCCTATCTATAAAAATTGATGATGTAAAGGGGTCTGCAAGTCCAAATGCACCCAGAAGAAAAAATGTTAGGACTATAGTGTGGGTAGGTAGTTGTTTGGGAGAATTTTACTACTGAGATGATGTCTTCAGGATTTGTGGCAGCTAAGCTAAAGAAAGAAGAAAGATGGCTTATAGCAGCAGGCATCTGATCTACACCAAGAGATCATTCTCTCAATTCTTGACTCCTTCAAGAAGAAGCCATCCCCATGTGGAGCCACTGTTAGCCCCCCTATGAAATTCTTGACAAGTAAGCTGGGGGTAATATTATTTTGGATACCTTCAAGGAATGCATCTCCCTTGAAGAAAAATCATCCTTGAGGTCTCTCTGTGCTTTGTCCTCCGTCAAAATTCCTCTGCTAATTCCCATCGTGAAGCCTCTCTATTTGTGAAGAAATGCCCAAAGACCTCTTTCTCCCCCTCATTTCACCCCCACTTAGCCTCTTTTCTTTTCCCTTTGTCTCCCCTCAAATTTCCCCAAAATTCCCTTAAAATCATTCCCTTACCCCTTGTTTAGCCATTCACCCCCCTTTCCCCCTTACTGTTTCCCTTCCCAACCTCCAAAATCCATTAAAATGGGTGAAAATAACCCCCTTCCGACCTTAATATAAAGGCCTAGCCCCTTTACCACAGTCCCTTAACCACTGCCCCACACGTGCCCCGGCACTGGGACCAAGCGCTTAAGTCCCAAGCGCTAATCGCAATCGGAGCGTCGGGCGGATGTAATTCCCTTGCATCATTGAAAATATCTGATGTGATCGCCTCTGGTCTATAAGTCCCGCGATGTGATCAAAGCCATTGATCTACCCTGAATATCCAACGATGGGCCGCTAATCACAAGATCTTCAATCGCAACCCTTGTATTTTCCCCTCCGATTGTCTCGCTACGACTGCGATCCCCCGATTACTCTCTCCACCATCGATTCTCCCCGTGGATCGGACGGTCCAATGCTAATCGCACCCGCCACTCCAATCGCAATCGCAAATCTTTCCCTTTTCCCCCCGATCGCACTCCTCCCTCCGATTAGCCGTGGGCCGTTGATCTGACCTCTGGATCCAACGGTCACCACACAATCGCCCCCCTTCCTCCTACTGCAATCGCAAGTCCTTCCTCCCATATCCCGATTAAGTCCTAGCCATCCATTCCCCTGCTGATCCAACGGCCATCGCACTTCCCATTTCCCCCGATCGCAAGTATTTCTGTCTTCCCCCCAATTAAATCTCCACCGTCTGTTTCCCCACTCCATCCAACGACCATTCTTCAATCACACCCCGCCCTCAATCGCAATCGGAACTTCCGAAATGTGTCACTCCTGCCCCTTCCGATTGCGATTCTCCGACTTTATCCTGATCGTCCGTCGGGTCTAAGATTTAACGGATCAGATCTAATCACCCTCCGCCGTGACCGAGTCCCACATCCAAGGCTCCGCTCCCTTGTTTGTTGGTGATTTCCTTTGTAATTCACCCAAATTTAATTGTTGGGCTTTTACAATATTAACCATTCCTCCGCCTCTGCAGCATTTCCTCCGCCACCACTGCCCCAGTTTTAAACAGTTCATTTTATCGTACAAATAGTGCAGAGAGGTGTTTTCAGCATTGCCAGTAGATCAGCGGAAGGTTTCAAAGGGATTAATGCTTATTATTGATATAATTAACGTCTAATCCCGCATTCAAAGGATTTAAGCACAGTTTGAAGACTTAAGCACGCAAAGAGTCTTATCTGTGTTTAAATATCAGCAGAAGTACTTTTCTCCAAAAGGACACCCTCCTATAAGAAATATCCATGCCCCTCAAGCCCAGGAAAGTTAAGACACTGACAGGAGCTTCTTAAAATACTGTCAGGTTGCAGTTAAGAGGTATGGAGAGGCCGCAGACCTTCATCCAGTTCATTTATCCAGAAGGCAGCACAGAGTTCCAGTCAGTCGTAAGGAATTAAAGAATGTATCAGAGGTCAAAATCGACTTGACATAGATCTCCGAACTAGTCTCAGAGTACATACAGCGTTGCAGAAAGCCATAAGCAGCATGGGCAGAAACTCCTCCTCCATTCTGTCTTAATGAAACTCATTTAATTTTTCACCTACTTTTGTTTCTTCCTCTTCACCTATAAGAATTCCCAAGAGCGAATTGTAAAGGTTGTTGTTCAGTTGTTCAGCTGTTGCTGTTAGAGGGATTCGGTTTGACTGTTAGAACAGTCTTGGGAGGGAATAGCAGAGTAGTTGTATGTAATAGGCTGGGAGGAGAAGTCTGGACTGTAACAGCCATTGAGCTATAGTGTACATGACTGGTTTTGCATCAATTAATCAAAGCACATTTCACAGGATCCTGGTCTATTACTATTGGTGATGTTTTCTTGCTCTGTTTATTACATTTTCATACTGTTTCATGTTCTTACGTAGGCAACGGAAGTATAGCATAGGATATTCACCCTTGTTAGGTGCCCTGTATTTCTTTGCTCTCCCTACCTTTAATGTTTTCTACTTTATGTGTTATCTAAGAGTAAATTCATGTGGTTTAACCAGCGCAGTGGATGTTATTGCCTGCTGGCTGATGTATGAACTTGGGGGTTTGCTACTTGGATGTTTCTTTGTCAAATTTATCTATGTTTTCCCATGGAGTTGCTAAAGCATACCTGGAGTTAAATGACCTTTGGTCTGATCTATAAGCTGCCCCTTCGTCCCTTTTTGAGAGCTTCCTTAGAGTACGTCCAAGCAGGTCTGGAGTTAAATGACCTCTAACCTGATCTATAGACAGAAATTAGGTTACTCTCCTTCTTTCACTTTCCTCCTCAATGTCCCATCCCACCATCTAATATAAAAGATCCTTTAGTATTAGATGACTTGCCCTTTGGAAGCCTTGACTAGTGGACGCAAGTAATTTCCTTTCATGACTCCATAGCCTAATGGATGGCACAGTTTTGACCTATCCTTTTTGCTGAAGCATCCCGCTGCTCTGTTCTTTCTCCCATTACTTTCTTAGCCTATGATCTCCTAACCCAACCCGGCAACCAACCAACCAAATTATTTTAAAACCCCCTTTCTGTGCTTCATAACTAGCCTAACATCTCATTTGAGCTTCAAAGATATATTATTCTTTGTTTGATTGGAGAGATCCCTCTCCGGGTCCAGGAGGGCTAGATCCTAGGGCCCCAAAGTGGTTTGATGTTGTCTCATCTTTTGGTATTGCCAAATCTGCCAAAACATAGGAACCCCAACACGGAGCCAACAATGAACTTCTCATTAATAGAAAATAAGAGTCATATACATCATATGAAAGATGAAAATAGTAGTACCAAGCATGAGGCTCTCAGTAGCTACTCTTATCTTCAACAAAAATTTGAATCCTAATGAGCCTTTAGGTTGGTTTATTTATACAAAAAGTAGTTTAGCAGTAGCTCCCTTGAAAGGAGGAATGCTCCCCTCCAAAATCCCGAAATTGGTAGATCCAGTTCCCTTTGATCTTCACATGTACTGGAGTTCCTCGAATGCTAGTGAATTCGAGCTACTGGTGAGGAATCTTTGATATCAATTCGAGCTGGAGAGTTAATGAAGTGGACAACCCCCCTATATTCTCTCTAGATGTCTCCACCAATCCCCTACATAGTAAATATTTCCAAAAATGCTTCTTTTACCTGCATATTAATCACATTAGGCCATACAATATGAAAAGAAACCTTTAGTCTTCTTACTAAGCATATTATGGATGGAATAATGAAAATTAGTGTCGGAAAATGAGAGTTTTAAGGGTTGTAGGTGTTTGGTCAATTTAGTGTGTCCTAAATTGCTGCATTTAATTTGTCAATCCGGGAATCGTAAGCTGATGAAGTGCGGCGCACTATATGTGCAAGATAACCTATTTCTTAACTTTTGTCGTTTTTGGTTTTTTTAAGGTGAAATAGAAATTCTAAAATGAAAAGCAAGTTTGGTTATATTTGTTCAAGGAAGTGATATCCCCTATAATGATTTACCAACTTGAAACTTTAAAAGCAAATTGAAAATTACAATGACAAGACTTGAAAGAAAATAAAAGTGTACTGCTGAAATGAAAAGGTGTTGCTAATCTAATGAATCAAAACAATAAACTAGTGAACATGAAAACCAAACTATTCTTGCTGCCAACTAAACACAAAAGAAACTATGCTTAAGGAAATTCAAAATTGCAACAAAATAAATCTAAATCAGATTACATCAATTCATTTTCTGACCCTTCATCATTAGACCAGCTATGACTTTCGGAAGAAATCATAAACAACTTGTGTAACTGATATTTAATTTGTAGAAAGTAAACTAATACTAAACCATACACTCATGATTCAATCCCTCGCCATCAGTCCAACTGTGGCTTTCGGAGGCAACTGAAGATGTCATATATGATTTAATATATCTAAATTTGCAGAAAAGAAACTAATACTAAACTACACATTTCATAATGCAGTCCCTCACCATCAGTCCAGCTGTGGCTTTCGGAGGCAACTGAAGACGCTATGAGCAACTTAATATATCTAAATTTGCAGAAAAGAAACTAATACTAAAATACACATTTCATAATGCAGTCCCTCACCATCAGTCCAGCTGTGGCTTTCGGAGGCAACTGAAGACGCTATGAGCAGCTTAATATATCTAAATTTAACTACTGAATCAGATAAGCAAAACTGAAATGTACAAAGCAAGACTGAATTTAAACAAAATCTATGAAAAGCAAACTAGCAGCAGAACAATGTTAGTTTCATGTCATTAGTCAAAATGCTATAAAAATGCTCGGGCTGTCTACCTAAAACCTGCACAAGAAAATTGATCAGTGATTAAAAATCATAAAACATGTAAGACAGAAATGAAATGGAAATTATGGAAATGTATAAACAGAAATGAAACAACTACAAAGTATGAACATATGATGGATTATGATACAATGACTTTTAAAAGAAATGAAATGAGAAATGTACACTAATACACAAAACCTTAGCTGAGCAGGGGCCCTCTACACAGCTTTGGTAACGATCCTCAAACACGAATTAAGTTGAAAAACAGAGTCTTCATATTAAAAGCAGTTCATTACAGAATGGTAGTGTTACGGCTCAAGGGCAGCGTAATCACTACAAAGCAAACTAACAGATAACAGAGTTTATTCACGAACATCAACTATCAACTAACAACTAACTTTATGTGCGTATGAAAACGCTCTATATATAACAATAAACTGTAACTGTCTCCTAAAGTTCATGATGGCAGAGAGCACGTAGACCACTACGCCCACGGATATAGAAGTATGGCCGTGTTGGAAAGCGAATCTACGGAAGGTGGATGCTTGAATTCAACTCCAGAGCTCTGCACAGATGTCGATTTAACCTCCGCAAGCTTAGAAACGGCCGTATGGATGTTTATTTGCCACGAAACAGAGTCCGGCCAATATGAAACTCCATAGTTGACTTCCACGTGGACGGCTTTGACCGCGGCTTCTTTGGACGAATTTGCTTGAACCAGTAGGACACGAACCATGTCCACGTCATTCCTAGCCTGCCCATGTGGCTCGTTTCCCTTGTAGACACATGTAGCATATAGTTCCACA
Source organism: Pinus albicaulis (assembly GCA_034641835.2). Classification (NCBI taxonomy): domain Eukaryota; kingdom Viridiplantae; phylum Streptophyta; class Pinopsida; order Pinales; family Pinaceae; genus Pinus; species Pinus albicaulis. The sequence goes on from CM076576.1 coordinate 79,871,928, forward strand.
AAATAGCTGCGGAAAGTTGCAGCAGCTGCGGAAAGTGGCAAGTTTCCGCCGCTGTATGAACAAAATCTAGATCAAATAGAAAACACAAAAACATAATTAAAAACCATGTTAGATACCCTTTTGCACATGATATTGACAATTTTGGAGGTTTAGGTGAGTGAAAAAGGTATGGAAAAGTGTATGGAAAAGATGCGAATTCGGGACTCAACATACCCCCACTGTGAAGGTGTTGCATGTCCTCATGCAACCAAAATTTTGATACTCTTTGTTCAGTTCATGTGCCTTGATACTTCAGCCAGCACATCCAACCCCCTTCTCTTCTTCTTTGGTACTGCCATCATTCTGGTTTTCTTCATTAAGCACCTAAATTTGATATTCACAAGTGCTCTGCTCAATTTTTGGCATTTCCTTTTTAATTTCTTATTCTTCTTTTTCCAAATACCCAAATGTAACATAGTATTATCATGGATGATCTTGTCCAGTTTGCCTTGCTCTTTCAGTGTTTCATTTTCATTTTTGATATGCCGATTTAAAAGCTCAAGCTCAAAAATTTCTTGTTTTAATGACTGAACTAAATCATCCTGCAATGTATGAGGCTGAATGGAAGAGGTACTTGGACCTGTGGCTGCCTTCTCCAAGGACTCTATATAGTCATATACCTCCTGCTGCTTGGGATCTACTTCCGGTGTCTTTTTCATTGGGCTGTCCCCAAAATGCTGCATGGGAGAATTATGTTCAAAATCTGGCCAAGGAGGGCTTACATCAATATTTTGCTGAGAATAAGATGGAGTATGCTCATTGTCTGATTGGGAGTGAAAGGAACCAGCTTCACTAACTGACTGAAATGGACTATGGTCAGTTGGAGACTGTTCAGATGTCTCCTCACCCAAATCAATAAAATGAGGACCCTTAATTTGTGTTTTTCTCAATTTTCCCTTAAGCCTGCTGCTTCTCCTCACATGTTGTGGTACACTACCCTTTTGTTCTTGTTTTCCTGTCTCTGCCTTCTTGGATATAGATGACCGTTTTTGAAGAAAAACTAATCTTTCAGATAGTATTTGGTGATCTTCTTCTTCAGAAGAAGGAGTTTTATGGACAACCTCAATAATTTCTTTCCCTTTTGGTATTATTGGCTTCTTAGCTTTAATTTCCTTCTTCTTCCTTTTTACCAATCTCTCTTCCCTATCAGTTTTTTTCATAGTAGTAGTAGAAGTATTTTGGATTTCATCTATTGTTCTTTTCTTTCTACTTCTTTTTGCTGTGCTAACTGCGGGAATTTCCTGAGTAGGAGCAATTTGGGTTTCAACATTCATTCTCTTTCTTCTACTCCTTCTAATTGAACTACCTTCAGGAATTTCCTGAGGTTCTTCAAAGAAGTTTCTAACTAGGAATTGTTCCCATGTATCTTTTCTTTCCTTTAGCTCCTTTTCAATCAAAATTTTTATAAGGCCGTGGTGATAAAGATGAGGCTCTACATCTCCCAAGTGTTTTTGAACAGTCACAGCCATTTTCTTTAAGCTATTGAATAGAAAATAAGGGAGATTGAGAGTTTGGTTTTTAAGAAAATTCATCAATAGCCTAGTATGGTACATGTACATAGACCCAAAACGGCCCTCACATGTAATAAATTTCTGAACAATTAGTAGTAAAGTGGCCCATTCATCTTTTATTGCATGCACAGGGATTCCTCTTTTAAAAACAGTGATATCCATACCTTGATTTCGTAGAATTGTTCTCCATGCCTCATCACTAATACTTTTATTTTTGAACCAACGTTCTCCTTCCTGAAGAAGCTCTGTGGCTGTTGCTATTGATGCTTCATTGACCAAAAACTTGAGGTCTCCAACTTCTGCTTCCGAGCCATCAAATGATCTTGCAAACGCTTTTGTAACTTCTCTGTGGTAACCCCTGAATTTATGAATAAAACGCAGCCATTTAGCTTTCCTCAACATCTCTTTTGCTTGCGGATATCCCTCTATAAACTTCAGTCCTTCCGGCTCTGCCCTTAATAATTTTCCCATTTCACTTCTCTGTGCTTCACAAGTTTGCCTCTGTGAGGGTTTAAGTGGAAATGGAACGATGGAATACACGGGATCGAGCACAATACTGTGGGGATGTTATCATAAAATGAGAATGAGTACCATAAACAGAATGGAGTAAGACTGTGGGTAGGTATACGGGAGTGAGAGTGAGCAAAAGGAACGAAATGGAGTGAAACAGGGAGTGAGAATGAGTAGAGCGGGGTTTTGTAAACACGACATTGACACGACAAAGAGGTTAACAAAGTATAATGCATTCGGCCGTGTTTTGAATTTTGGTGGCTGTGTAATAAATATGAACACGTTTCAATCAATGATTATGAAGTTATGCGGCTTGTAAGAGTCCTTTGTCAACTCAAATACGTCTCATTATCTACGGTGGGATATTGGAACATGAGTGAGAATCGGAATTTCAATGATGAAACTGTTTGTGAATAAATGCAAGAGGATAACATGGAGATCGTGGAAGGTTACGGGACTGTCAATATAATCATTGCGCGTTATGGGTAGAGCTCATAGTTTAAAATTATATAAAAATGTGTTTTTCAATACTATTTGAAATAAACTTTATTCATACCTTTGGAATCCTTGCTTTTGCTCTTGGTCTTCAACTGATTGATCTTCATTAGTGTCTTGAATGTTCCATTGATCCTCTCTCCTGCATTTTATTTCATAATTTATGAAAATAACAACTGACTGTACATTCTCTTTGAAAACAGAGTAGTAGCTGCGGAATCTGCTTCTGGCTGCGGAAACTGGAGTCAGCTGCGGAAACAGATGTCAGCTGCGGAAACTGACACAGCTATTACTTGGTTGAATAGAAATGAACAAATAACAGATGACCAGGTGGAAATGGTCATAAAAAAAAAAAAATTATTGATGGAATGGATGAAATGAAGTGGAGTGAAGTGAAATGAAATGAAATGAGATGAAATGAAGTGGAATGAAATGGAGTGGGTGGTGAAATGAAATGAAATGAAAGATAGATTTTTTTTTGGAAAATATAGAGTGTCAGGTGTCCCTAATTTTCACCCCATATTTTCTGTATAAGACTGCCAATCAATGATTGGTTTTCAGGCTTATACCATTTTTTCTTTTTTCTTTTTCTTTTTTTTAACTTGAAAAACAAAAGCTAGGCTGGTGGAGAAGAAGAATTCTTCTGTACCAGCCTGATTGCAGAACTTTCTTGAAACAACTTGACAAAATCCTCTTTAGAGAGTGGCTTATGATAAACTTTCAATCTATGGCCATTCACAATAAGAGGAGTTTGAAACTCGTCAATGGTCTTGATTCTTACAGCTCCATTGCTGAAGATCTTGTCAATCTCATATGGCCCAAGCCAATGAGTCTGAAATTTTCCTTGAAAATCTTTAAACTTGGAGTCAAATAACAATGCCCAATCTCCTTCTTGAAACTTCTTTTCTTTGATATATTTTTCATGCCATTTAGTTCTTTGATATTGAACTAGATCAGTTCTTAGAATTGCTTCTTGTCTGATCTCATCTAGCTCATTCAATTGCTCCATTCTATGCTTTTGGGCTTCTGATAAGTCCATCCCCAACTGAACTGCTATCTTGAAGGTCTTGACTTGGAACTCAATGGGGAGCAAGACTTCTTTCCCATAAACAAGTTCATAGGGAGAATGTCTTGTTGTATTCCTCCATGTAGTTTTGTAGGACCACAAGGCTTCTGGAAGCCTTTCTGCCCAATCTCTTCTATGTAGATGAACAGTTTTGGTGATGATACTTTCAAGAACTTTGTTTGTGGACTCCACTTGACCATTTGCTTGTGGATGGTAAGGAGTAGATCTTCTGTTCTTGATTTTGTATTCTTCCATCAACTTCTCCACCAAATTTGATGTGAATTGGCTCCCCTGATCTGTTACAATTTCTCTTGGAACACCAAAGCGAGTAAAAATATCCTCATAAAGAAAATGAACAACTGAATTTTCAGTAGCAGATACTAATGGTTTAGCTTCTACCCATTTAGTAACATAATCGGTGCAAACCAATATATACTTCTTTTGCTTCGATGGTGGATTAATTGGTCCAATGAAATCTAAAGCCCATTTTTCAAAGGGTTCAATGAGTACCTGTGTTTGCAATGGCATTTCATTTGAAAGGGTAGGTTTCCCTACTCTTTGGCGGCTATCACACCTTTTGAAATATTGTTTTGCATCTTTGAAGAGAGAAGGCCAATAATATCCCAAGGAAAGGATTTTATAGGCCGTCCTTTTGTCCGCAAAGTGTCCGCCGCATGGTTCATCATGACATGCCTTAAGAATATCGGGCATTTCATCTTCCCTGACACATCTTCTGATCACAAGATCTGGCCCTATTTTAAACAATTCGTTAGAAATCCATGAATATTTTGAACTCTCCTGAATAATTTTTCGTTTTTCACTTGGAAATAAATGTGAAGGTAGTTTCCCTGTAACCAAATAGTTAGCAATATCTGCATACCAAGGGGTCTTAATAGTTACTGCAAACAAGTATTCATCAGGAAACTTATCTTCTACAGGAGAATCTTCTTTAGTATTCTGAATCCTAGACAAGAAATCAGCTACTGTATTCTGTTTTCCTGGTCTATCCAACACAGTAATATTGAATTCTTGCAAAAGTAAAATCCATCTTGTCACTCTGCCATTAGTAACAGGTTTGTTCATCAAATATCTAATTGCAGAATGGTCAGTATGAATAAAAGTTTCATAGCCTGTTATGTAATGTCTAAACTTATTAATTGCATGAACAACGGCTAAAAACTCTTTTTCAGTCACAGTATAATTCAACTCTGTGGGAGTCAAATTTTTACTGGTATAATAAATGGCATAAGGAACTAAATCTTTTTGACCCAACACAGCTCCTAGAGCTGTATCTGAAGCATCCGTAGAAATATGGAAAGGGAGTTTCCAATTTGGTCCTCTCAAGATAGGTGCTTGAGATATTCTTGTTTTCAAAGTTTCAAAGGCTGATTGACAATCAGGATCCCATTTAAATTCACAGTCTTTTGTAAGCAATTTGAAGAGTGGAGATGCTATTTTAGTGAAGTTTTCTATAAATCTTCTATAGTAACCAGTAAATCCAAGAAAACTTCTAACATCTCTTTGACAATTTGGAATAGGCAACTTGGAGATGACTTCAACTTTTGATCTATCAACCTTAATCCCATCTCTTGAAATATGATGTCCTAAAACAATCCCTTCAGTAAACATCATAAAGCATTTTTCATGGCTTAATGAAAGGTTTGTTTCTTTACATCTTATAAGGACTTTTTCCAAATTTTCTAATGTCTCTTCAAATGAATTACCATAAACTATAAAATCATCCATATAAACCTCTACACAATCATGGATTAGATCAGAAAAAATTCCTAGTACTGCTCTTTGGAATGTTGCGGGTGCATTACATAACCCAAAAGGAAGTACTCGATAGGCAAAAGTTCCCCATGGACAGGTGAATGTGGTCTTATCTTGATCTTCGGGTGCTACCTGAATTTGATTATAGCCACTAAAACCATCCAAAAATGAAAAGTACTTTTTACCTGCTAATGTATCTAATACCTGATCAATAAAAGGCAAAGGAAAGTGATCCTTTAAAGTTTCTTTGTTCAATTCCCTGTAATCAATGCATACCCTCCATTTACCATTCTTTTTAGGTACTATAACCAAAGGAGAAACCCATCGGCTATATGAAATTGGATAAATGAAGTTTACATTGAGTAGTTTTTGGAGCTCTTCTTTCACTATCTCCCTAAGATTTGGATTCATCCTTCTTTGAGGTTGTCTGATTGGTCTACTGTTTTCCTCGATATATATATGATGGATGCAAGTCTTAGGATCAATACCCTTCATGTCAGTATACTCCCATGCAAATGCAGTAGAATGTTTTTGCAAGATTCTGGTTAGTTCTTCTTGTTGTGACTTCTCCGGATGTTTATTGATATTCAATGTCTTTTCTGGAAAAATCTCAAAAACAGAATTACCAAATTCTTCCATAGAGTAAAGAGACATTTGTCTTGATGATAAATATTCTATGTCGGATTCCAACTGAAATTGTGTGGGGTCATATTCTGAAGTTACTTCAAAATTTTCTAATGTGTTCAGAATTTGACTATCCTCACTAATCTCAGAAATGGTAAAGACGGGTTGTATAGTGTTCTCATCATCGACCCATTCATTGTCTCCTATTTCTGTAATTGCTCTTGCGGGAGGATACAAATTGAATTTCTTTGTCGAATTACCATTTGAAATGTACATGTCTCCAGATCTACAACTAATAAAAGCATCAGCTGTGGCCAGCCAAGGTCTTCCTAAGATAATTGGATGTCCTCCTAGATTACTTTTTGGAGTCAAAATCATAAAGTCTACTGGATATTCCCAAGAATCTAAGGAGACTGAAATATCTTCTAATACACCATCTGGTTTAATAACCGATCGATCTGCAAGTTGCAATAAAGTAGGTATAAAAAGAAGGTTAGGAAGTTTTAACTGTTCCATAGTCTGTCTACTCATAATGTTGATAGCAGCCCTAAGTCAATCAATGTGTTTGGAATTTCTATCCCATTTATATGTGTCTTGACAATTGGACTTCCTGGATCTACATACTTCTGCATGGTAATTTTTTCCATCATAATGTCTGCAATCTTTCCTACCAGGTGGATTCTTCTTGTGTCCTTTAGCTTCCTTCCTGGTCTTTTGAAACTCAACTCCTTTATGGTTTTGCTAGAATAGGAATTTCTCGAATGGCTTGTAGCAATGGAATCTTGATACAAACATTCTTCAATTCATCTAGAAAGTCATAGTTAGGCAACAAGATTTGTTTTTCCACCCCCTTATCAATTTGTAGTCTTTCCGGAAAAGGATGTGTAGATGAAGATACAGGTTGCTCAACTATAGGAGTTGTGGATGTTAGCTTTTCTTTTTCTTTTTGAATTTTTGAATTTTGAAGAGATTCTTCCTCAGAACCCTTATTGACTTGAAGAGAGTCCTCCTCGGAGGTATCTTGCTCTTGAATGTCTATAGAAGGTTTTTCTAAAACTCTACCAGATCTGAGTTGTACATCGTTGAGAGGAACAATCATATAGGTAGGAAATTGTTGTCCTTCTACCATATAAGTAGTTTGAGGATTCTTATTGTTAGGATTTGGCAATGGCTGAGCTGGAAGTTGGTTTGTCTTCTGTTGGCATGGGAGCATGAGTTGAGGATTTGTATTTTGTTGAGAAGGTTGTTGTTGTGGAAATGGTAATGAAAGTTGTGGATTTTGGCTTGGAAATTGTGGAGCTTGTTGATTTTGAAAAGATGGAGGATATTGATAAAATTGAGCAAATCTCCCATAAGGATTTTGCATTCCTTGTACCCATGGCTGATATGAATTTTGATGTTGGGGCCAAGATTGTTGCCAAGGAGTCCAATTTTGTGGGGTTTGAAGATTCATAGGTTTATTAAACCCTTGAGATTGTTGTCCCTGCCAAGGTCTCCTTGCGACAAAACAGAGAGATTCTACTGAATTTGGATCTTCTTGAAAAACAGCTTTGAGTCCAGGGATTGAAGGACAATCCTTGATCTCATGATTTCCTGAGCAAATCATACATGTTTCTACAACTTTTGCATCCAAGGGACATTCCCTTAAAGCATGTTTCTTTCTACATTTCGGACAAAAGATGGCTAAAGCATATGTTTCTGCTTTTTGCTTGTTTTGGATTTTAAGGGTGTCTAGTTGTTCACTAAGGCTCCCTAAGATATCAGTTTTGAACTCATCAAGCATATTACCAATCTCTACCCTACTTACTGATCCAGTTGCAGATTTGTTAGCCCTAAAAAGAGAAGAATCCCTAGGCCCTTTTCCAGTTTTAGATTTTCCTCTTGAGAGATGGATACATAGTTCTGTTATATCATGAAATGGAAGTTGAGAAATGTCTCCTTTCCCCATCATATTTAAAATGTCTATCCATTCATCTCTAATGGCTTTTAATAGGAGGGCTTTCAAGGTTTCATTATCTAAGTTGCTCATCTTTGCTCTTTTCAAGTTGTATTGAAATCTTTCAATTAAGTCTTCCAAATTTTCATCTTATTTTTGCATCATTTTGAATACCTCATCCTTGTGATTGGTGGGCATACAATAGTCCAAGTATCTATCCAAAAATGTTTGTTTCATATCATTCCAAGTCCTAATAGATTGAGTGGCTAATCCCATGAACCATTTCAAAGCAGCTCCCTTCAATGTTGAAGGAAACGGTTTGAGTTTTTGAGAGTCTTCCATATAGTCATAGGTTCGGCACACGACTTCAAACTCAAACAGAAATGTTTCAGGATCCTCACTTCGCAATCCATAAAAGTTAGGGAGAACAGATGGTGAGATATTTTTCCTTGTTGCATGAGTTTCCTCATCAACTATAGGGAATCCAAGCAAATTGTCCCTATTTCTACCATCATTTCCTTCACCATTGTTATCTCCATTATCTCCTCCTCTCCTTCCTCCACCTCTATTTATTACTTCCTCTGCCATGATAGTTTCTTTAGAGTCCTTATAGTCCTCTATTTCTTCTACCAAGGAAGGATGAGAGAAAGTCTCTTTGTTTTCTAAGTGGGTTTTAGTAGGTGGTATAGGAGAATCCTCTAATTCAGCTGTTCTTTGACTTCCACAAATCTTAAGGCTAGGGGTAGATGGTGGTGAATCTGGTCTATGCCTTGAAGAAGATGGAGTTGTGAAAATCGAACTCTTGGCTTTAGCTATAAACCTTCCCCTAGAATCTCTTGCTCTATGCATGTCATTTTTTTTTTTTTTTTTTTTTTTTAGTTTTTTTTTTAACAAAAGTTGGGCTAATAATTCTCTTTCTGATCTTCCAGATCACACTAGGTGCAAGAAGAGAGCATAATTAAGAAATTACTAAACCAATAACTCTCTTTTCTGATCCTCCAGATCACACTAGGTGCAAGAGGAGAGCATACTTCAAGAAGTTATCAAGTTTTCCCTTCTTTTATGATTTTGTGTTTTTTTTTTTTTAGAAATTGGCTACCTAGTTACACTTCCCCGGCAACGGCGCCAAAATGTTTGGTCAATTTAGTGTGTCCTAAATTGCTGCATTTAATTTGTCAATCCGGGAATCGTAAGCTGATGAAGTGCGGCGCACTATATGTGCAAGATAACCTATTTCTTAACTTTTGTCGTTTTTGGTTTTTCTAAGGTGAAATAGAAATTCTAAAATGAAAAGCAAGTTTGGTTATATTTGTTCAAGGAAGTGATATCCCCTATAATGATTTACCAACTTGAAAATTTAAAAGCAAATTGAAAATTACAATGACAAGACTTGAAAGAAAGTAAAAGTGTACTGCTGAAATGAAAAGGTGCTGCTAATCTAATGAATCAAAACATTAAACTAGTGAACATGAAAACCAAACTATTCTTGCTGCCAACTAAACACAAAAGAAACTATGCTTAAGGAAATTCAAAATTGCAACAAAATAAATCTAAATCAGATTACATCAATTCATTTTCTGACCCTTCATCATTAGACCAACTATGACTTTCGGAAGAAATCATAAACAACTTGTGTAACTGATATTTAATTTGCAGAAAGTAAACTAATACTAAACCATACACTCATGATTCAATCCCTCGCCATCAGTCCAGCTGTGGATTTCGGAGGCAACTGAAGATGTCATATATGATTTAATATATCTAAATTTGCAGAAAAGAAACTAATACTAAACTACACATTTCATAATGCAGTCCCTCACCATCAGTCCAGCTGTGGCTTTCGGAGGCAACTGAAGACGCTATGAGCGGCTTAATATATCTAAATTTGCAGAAAAGAAACTAATACTAAACTACACATTTCATAATGCAGTCCCTCACCATCAGTCCAGCTGTGGCTTTCGGAGGCAACTGAAGACGCTATGAGCAGCTTAATATATCTAAATTTAACTACTGAATCAGATAAGCAAAACTGAAATGTACAAAGCAAGACTGAAGTTAAACAAAATCTATGAAAAGCAAACTAGCAGCAGAACAATGTTAGTTTCATGTCATTAGTCAAAATACTATGAAAATGCCCGGGATGTCTACCTAAAACATGCACAAGAAAACTGATCAGTGATTAACAATCATAAAAACATGAAAGACAGAAATGAAATGGAAATTATGGAAATGTATAAACAGAAATGAAACAACTAAAAAGTATGAACATATGATGGATTATGATACAATGAATTTTTAAAGAAATGAAATGAGAAATGTACACTAATACACAAAACCTTAGCTGAGCAGGGGCCCTCTACACAGCCTTGGTAACGATCCTCAAACACGAATTAAGTTGAAAAACAGAGTCTTCTCACATTAAAAAGCAGTTCATTACAGAATGGTAGTGTTATGGCTCAAGGGCAGCGTAATCACTACAAAGCAAACTAACAGATAACAGAGTTTATTCACGAACATCAACTATCAACTAACAACTGTCAACTAACTTTTTGTGCGTATGCAAACGCTCTATATATAACAATAAACTGTAACTGTCTCCTAAAGTTCATGATGGCAGAGAGCACGTAGACCACTACGCCCACGGATATAGAAGTATGGCCATGTTGGAAAGCGAATCTACGGAAGGTGGATGCTTGAATTCAACTCCAGAGCTCTGCACAGATGTCGATTAACCTCCGCAAGCTTAGAAACGGCCGTATGGATGTTTATTTGCCACGAAACAGAGTCCGGCCGACATGAAACTCCATAGTTGACTTCCACGTGGACGGCTTTGATTGCGGCTTCTTTGGACGAGTTTGCTTGAACCAATAGGACACGAACCATGTCCACGTCATTCCTAGCCTGCCCATGTGGCTCGTTTCCCTTGTAGACACCTGTAGCATATAGTTCCACAAAATAGCTGCGGAAAGTTGCAGCAGCTGCGGAAAGTGGCAAGTTTCCGGAGCTGTATGAACAAAATCTAGATCAAATAGAAAACACAAAAACATAATTAAAAACCATGTTAGATACCCTTTTGCACATGATATTGACAATTTTGGAGGTTTAGGTGAGTGAAAAAGGTATGGAAAAGTGTATGGAAAAGATGCAAATTCGGGACTCAACAGTAGGATAGCACAATAGAACTCAAAATATACCTATTGATGAGACCCATCATCACCCCCCTGCTAAAGGTGTTTCCCATCCTTTGAGAAACTCAGTCACTGATATGAAGTTAATTAATTTCCCTGGTGGCCTATCTCACATCCCAAGGATCTTAGATGTTGAGCTTTCGTGTGGATAGAAACCTTCATTTTCTTCTATGTCTATCGTTTCCTTATTCTATCTAGTTTCTTCTCTACTATAAGACCAATAGTATGGGAGGAATGAGTTTGAGTCCTATCTAGTTGATCTTCAACCTTTGAATTATTCTTTTGTATAATGGGTTTCTTTCAAAAGAATTTCTTAGTTTTTCTGGAGAGTGATATTCTCTGATTTGGAAATTGCGAGGCAGGGCATACCATCTTCTTTCAAAATCCTACAAAATTTTTATCCCCAACAACCTAAACGTGTCCTAAAAATGGAAGACTGTTTTTTCTTGGGCTACTATATACAAATATTCCAATTCAAGATTTGTTGAAGAAAGGTCCACTGGGGTACAATTTTGGTTAAGTTTTGTCTATATTTCATTGTGCGCACTGCACAAAAGAGTCAAAGGGGCTTTGGGGTCGGCAAAATCCCCTCAATCAATGTAATGGGTTAAAGGGAAAACCATGAGTCTAAAACCATGCTTTTAGAACATGGTATGTGTGTTCTAATTTAGTATAAATATGTAAGGATTGAGTCAAGTAAAGTAGGCCTAATATATGATGGTGAATTATTTTATGTTCTAATCTAAGTCTGTGTTTTTGGGGTAGAAATGCTCCCGTTGGTTGTGTGCGTGGAGATCTCAATCTTTGATTTGTGCGAACTCCGTTGGCTATGTGTGTGGAAGGATAGATTGTACTGAAGGAATGAACGCACTAAATTTTCTGGATCTCTTAATAAGGAAGACGGTTTTGGTGGAACCGTTATGTGTTTCTATGTTAATTATATGTTGATTGTGTTAAGCTCTAATTATGTTTCTTTATCGCATGTTTATTTCTGTTAATGGTTAATTTCATTTTTGTGAATGATTGAAGTACTTTTGTGTGAATATCAATATATTTGATTGAAGTGTATTCAATTCTGGGTACGAATATATGTTGAAACAGTCTGTGATAATCTACGATGAATTTGATTTGTTGTTCTGTTGAACTATTTATGCACGCAATCACATTTTTTAATGTATTTATCATTTTTCGTGTAGCAAAGTCCATTAAAAGTATTCAATATGGGTACTCCTTGGATGAGGAATTATACTTTTCATCCAACAAATACTCCCACTTGAAATTTGAGTAAAAATTTTGGGAGATAAGTTTAAAATACGAGTTATAAAAGTAGTTTTATTATTTTATTATTTTTTTAATATTTTATCCTTTTACTTAAAAAATGGTGAATCATCCCCCATGGTTGACATCATCATATTGAATCCTATTGGTGCTATAGGGTAAAATGCTTGGGTTGTTGGTTATTGTATATCCCTCTCAGGGCTTTCCGGTGCCCGAGGCAGACAGTAAGATTAGCTGTACAATTCACAAAGATGGCATATACATTTTCATATTAACTTAAAACAACTTGACAGAATGCGATAGAAAATTACCTCTTTGATGATCTTGGAGTCCCTTGGAGAGCACTAGGCAGTGAAGCAAGAGTCCTTCTTCACCGGCTCCAAATCTTAGTCCTGCAATCAATCAAAGCACTCGTGTAATTTCTAACACAACATATATCCTATCAATTAAGCCAATATATAATGAAAATCTAAATTATACTCATCTGAGCCATTCATATCATACTATGCAAATATTCAAAAAATAATGACAATATTAAGCATCGAACAGAAAAAACAGATACAGTTCTATTGATTTTAAAAGAAGGAGGATTACAACCGTCGGTTGTACCAAGCCCTCCTCAGCCTTCCAATCTCTCTATCCCTCAAGTAGTGAAGTCTTAGTCAACAAGCTCTCTAGGAACCTCTTTGACTCTTGGCCTTCACACTATAACACTATTATCTACTTCACAAGTATTCAGAACATTAGCAATCCTTCGACCTTCAACTGAGAGACTTAAGCTCCTTTTTATAGGAGAGGGAGAAAGCCATTGTTGCCTTTCTCTTTCCACTAGTTTGGAATAGAAAAAACTAAGATGTTTCTTTAATCTCTATGCTTTTTCCTCCTTGGGAGTTCAGTTTTTTATGGCAGTGACCAATAATGAATTGGTGCTTTGCAGTTTCCTTTGTGAACTGACTCTCTTGTGAGGGAAAACCGGAGATTCAAATCATTCTCCGCGTGTTTTTCCCATTCCAAACTCAAAACACGGGTAATGCTGCCCTATAGTGTAAACAGAGCGTTGCCCTAGCCACTAACATGGCACATTTACTGGTCTCATGCATTATAATGCTCTTGTTTTGTTATAGAAAGGCGTTACCTTGGCAGAAATAGGTTTAATTTAGGTCTTTGTATTCCTTCCATATTTGTCTTCTCCTCTGAGCTGATGAGGAGGTATTTTGACCTATAACAGATGCCCCCTAAAGTGTGAGGTCAGAGATGAAGACAATGGCCGAAATACTTTATAATTTGTGTAGAGATAAAGAGATTGAAACACTGAGGAAAACTTGAAACAACAACATATGTCAGAAAATATAGTATCTGCCTTGATTCGGGCATTCCCATGCTCAGTAGCTTAAACAACATGATTTCTCTAGAATAGAGATATGAAAAATCTGTCCATCGATAAGCACAATGTGGAAGTGTCTATCATAACAGGATCAGGTTGAAGAAGCTGTCTCCATAAATAATATCGCAACTTGGGGAAGGAAACACAACTTTAATTATGTAGCCTTTGCCCCAAGGTCTTGACCACCGATTCACTTAAACTGCATATTCCTCAACATGTGAATGAAGGAGTTGTCGTCGAACATGTGAGAAATCATCTGATTACCAGTTGATAATGAAAACTGTTAACAGATGCGAAGGCGACCACCGATAATGATGATGGTACCTAAGATTCACAGTACAATCTAGCGAGTGTGAAAAGTGAGTTGAAGTCGAACACTCGTAGAATCATTCCACCAGGAGCCAATGATGAAGACCCCTGATCAAACACAAGACTACCTGCCACTGATGTCTGCAAGTATCCAGGTACTGATGGGTTTTTGTATCAGCTTCCTAGATAAGATGTTGAAGTCGATAGGAAGAGATCTATTGAAAGGTAGGCACTGAGGCGTCCTACATCAGTCAACACGAAACGGAAACCAACTGATGTTATTTATGATTTGAGATAATGAAGAGGAAATGGGGATGTCGGATGACAAATAATTTCTAGCATAATGAGCGTTTTGGTTGATAACAGGAGCAGTAGATAGCAAGATTTGTTTGAAAAATAGAAGGCACTCTAGTAGGGTACTAGGCAGCTGAAGCTTGATGAACACCAAAGAGTGTGTTAGGATTTTACCGGTGCAGGGACACTGGGAAATGAAGGCTAATACTCATAGATGGTAGGGTTCGGCTAACTGCGAAAGATTTTTCTGGGAAGTGCCATGTTCAAGAATTTTGCTGCCAAATCGACCTTTTCCGAAATGTAACAGAGGTAGTATCCATTTTGTCCAAATTTTTCCCCGTCTGATTAAGTTTAACGAGTTCAGACGAGTAAACTCGGTGAATTTTTCATATTTAGAGAGTCTGAAAAATGTCAGAAAAGACAACTCTGTGCCTCGTCTGATTAGGTTTAACGAGTCTAGACGAGTAAACTCGGTGAATTTTTCATGTTTAGAGAGTCTGAAAAATGTCAGAAAAGACAACTCCACTGGGGTACCTTTGCCATTTCTTGATAACCGGGCACGGAAAAGGGATAATAGTAAGCCCAAAATAGTTCATTTTCCGTGAGTTAGTCCATTGAAGCTGGAAAAGTGAGAAATCTATGTTCGATGGACATCTACCTCATTTTGTTATGAGTACGAGGAGACGGAGTAAAATCAATACTCTTTGTGAAATTTTAACAAGTCCGACAAAGAAAAACTCGGTGCCCTCCGTGAAATTTTAACGAGTCACGTGAAGAAAACTCGGTTACTTTTTCAGTTTAAAGAGCTTTGAAAAAGAGAAAAGAATGGCTCCTTACTTTCTGTCATGGTAGTTTAACGAGCCCGACAAAGGCGGATCGGGGTTTTTTCAGTTTTATGAGTGAGAAAAAGATTCCTTAAAAGAAAGCTCAGTGCGTCTTCATAGTTTTAATGAGTCTGAAGAAGAAAAATCTAGGTTTTTCGAATTAACGAGAAAGAAAAAGACCATACAAAAATAACGCTCGATATCAACTTCATATAAGTTTAACGAGTCCGAAGAAGGGAACTTGAGGTTTTTTGGATTAACAAGCAAGAAAAATACCGTAAAAATAATGCTTGAGGCTTCTTCATGTAAGTTTAACGAGCCCGAAGAAGAGGGCTCGAGGTTTTTCGGATTAACGAGAAAGAAAAATACCATAAAAAGAATGTTCAGAATTTCTTGATCTCTTTCTCTTCAATAGAAGGATCTATGTTGGGAATTTTCTTGTGAGACCAAGCAAACACATCGCAGAATTCTTTGAAAAGGGATGTGAAGTGTGCAATTTCCTCAGGATTGAAATCTTCTCCAATCTGAATATTTTCCGCAATACCCATTTTGACCGAGATATCAATGAGCATTGTCTTAGAAAGATTACCCATGTTCCCTTCTGAATCGATAGTTTGAACAGTCGTGTAATCAGAGGGAACCATCCCAGGTGGGTCAAAGGATGGGATTTCAGTATTTATCACGTCCGAATCGATCATCGAAGCACGATGGTGAAACTCTCCCCAAGGTCGTTCTTCTAAAGACATGATCTCTCGAATAGCTTCATCTGTAGGCAAGACTTCATTGAGGATATCCTTAGACAGAACTGTGATGGGAGGGAGGTTTGTACCGTTGGTCGAAACCATAGCAGTGGAGGGTTTAGACACGGTTTGGATGGCTTGGTAAGCCAACTCGATCGGTGAGAGCAGCATCTGATCTCCATAGGAATCAATGTCTGAAGGTGCCGGAATGATCCACGAGTCGATAGAGCCATCCGAAGTGGAGGATATCATTGCAACCGTGTTTGGGATCTGTGGCGGTGGGAGAGGAAAACAACCCTGTAGGGAATATGCCTTCGGAATATCGGTACCGATACTGACATAAGAGTCAGAACCGCCTCCTATTAGGGGTACAGTGCTACTTGGTAACATGGAATAATTAGGGGTGCAGAAGGATAACTGATCCACTGTGACTATTTTCCCATCCAATGGAAATAGTACGAGTCGGAAGACCAAAGAAACAATGGAAGTCATGGCATAAGACCAACTGCGACTGAGCAATAGATTATAGTCGAGATGGCAATCTATGACTTCAACGTCCACGGTTACCGTTTTCCCACTCAGAGTGATGGGAAAGCTAGCAAGGTATCCTTTTGGGAGGAACTTGTGGCCATCGAAAGCTTTCAGGGAATTCGATGGTGGTGTTAAGGTAGGAGAACCTAAAGTGAGCTAGCAAGCTTGTGACATAACGCAGGTCGAAGCACCTTCGTCTATGACAGTGCGATGGATTGGTCTCCCTTTCGACACAACCTGCACCTGGAATGCGAGTTGGTGTGAGAGGCAAGGTTTAGACTTTTCCATATCAAAGATAGCTAGCACAGAATCCTATGGGTCTATTCCAACAATGGTCGAAAGCAAGGCTTTCCATTGTGCTGGACAGGTTTGTAATACTTCGAGAGCATACATGGTTGACGGTGCCTGCGCCAAATCTTATACAATGTTTTAGTTTTGGGCTACACGTGCAGAGGTGTTATGAGTCATGCGTCGAAGTGTCCCTTTTGGGGGATGAATCACGGGTTCAGCAGTAGGCCGTTCGATATACAAATCATTGGGCGGCGGTGGATTTGAACTAGTTCCAGGTTCTTGAGCATCTATGGTAGGACTTCCATAAAGCTTGGCTCAACTTTGAAGTTCAACACTCTTAATGCCATAAATGGCAGATAGTACTTCACTAGAAGGATGTGAACCACCATTTCCCTTTTGATGGGGTTGTGGCAGATTATCAACCATCTGTTGATGTTGCTGTTGTTGATTTGGGAAAGGATTATGAAGAACGGTAGGTGTTCTCCCAGAATCCTTGTTGGCAATAAAATCGGTGCATTCCTGCAGCCGAGGACATTTGTATGTCAAGTGGTCCTCTGCACAGATCTTGCAAGGAAATTTCATGGGTTTATCCTTCCCTTTGTCATTTTTGGCAGTGTTTTTCTGATTAGGGTTATTCTGATTATCCGACTGCTCTTCTGAAGAAGACGTCTTTTTCTTGTTCTTCTTATTTTTCCTGCTAGGTTTTTGTGAGGTTTTCACAGAATTCACCTCGGCGATAGGAAGAGTAGTCGTTTGGTGAGGGGCAGTGGCAGCAGAGGATGGCTGGGAGGCTTGCCCCCGAGACTGCGTTGTGGCCACACCGGAGATTGTGCCAACGAGACCGTCGGCATGTGCTCTGGTTTTCTGAGTGGCCGGAGGATTTGGGTTACCAGGGGCATGGGGGAGTAGATCATATAGCGTGCCAGATTGTGAATAGATTAAATCCAAATGCTGGGCATGATGAATAAATTGATCTTCTGTAACCGCACCAGAAAGGCCAATGTCTTTAGAGATGTGGGGTAAAAGAGACTTGCAAAACCAATTGGCTAAGAGATGATCCGGGATTGGCACTTTGACTAGCCTCCTCCTACGTCTCCATTCATGAATATGATTGGAGATGTGGGTGGCGGTGTCTTGGCACAACGAGGTTAACAATTCCGTTCCGGTTTCAAATCTAATTGGTAATTGGAAGTTCTTTAGGAACTCCGTTGCTAAAGCGTCAAAAGTATTGATGGCAGCGCATGGCAATTCAATGTACCACTTGGCGGCATTGCCTGTAAGGGTGCGGGAAAACAGTCAAAGCTGGACACTATCATCCACCATGGAATTGGATATAGACCATAGATGAAAGGTAGTGATGTGTGTGGTTGGGTCGTCCCCTTGTTTCCCATCGAACTTCGGGATGTCAGAAGGAATCTTATGCGGTACTGGAGGCCAAAGCAGGTTGTGATTGATGGGGTCGTTAGTCATTTTATGGCTATCGGGAATGTCCAAAGCAGCCAAAAATGGAAATTGTGGATTTTCCCCCGAATCTAACCGAGGTAGTATGGGCTGACTACTTAGACCATAGGGTCTACCCATCAACGTGTTACCAGGAGAATAAGTGGGACTTTGATAAAAAATTCCTATAGGTGGAGGAGTAGGGACATACTGTTGCTGTCCATAGGGCATATTGTATTGCGGGGCAACCAGTTGGTTGCCCCCAGTATAAAAGTGCCCTCCCATTCTAGATGGAGGTTGGGGTTGGTTAGCCCAAATGGATGCAATAGAGTTACCTGGAGGCATGCTACTACTTGCATATTTTGGCAACGACTGTTTCGGGAAATAACTCCCTAGAGGTCATTGGGTCAAAACCTCCACATATCAGGGCATGCTATTAAAGGACTCACAAAACCACACTTGTATGCTGAAAACTAGATAACATCGATTGTAGAACTCACCCATAGATCCTACGTTTGATGTAGATCCCGCGGGGTCCAAACCCCCAGCAACCCTTATTCCTCCTTAACCTGAAAACCAAGAAGAAACATGCATGGAAATCTATTTGTACAACATATATTTATCCTAAATTTCAGTGAAATCCATGTGAAATATCATAAAAACAATAATAAATGCTTAAATAACAATCTTTTCACATATGCAAGCAGATATTAACACGTGAATTCGGGAACAAGATGGTTCTTCTTCATTACGAACAGCATGTACAGTAATAGAAATGTGGAGAGATCACCTGAATCCTTCCACGATCTTCGAACAGACCATCGTTCGGATCCGTCCCGCCCTTGCCTCGCTAGGATAATTTCAAGACTTGTGCACACGAGATGACATATAAGCAAATGAACATCTCCAGGAAACAAGGATTTCCTGTAAAAATATCGGAAGTGCAGGAGGCACGGGAAATCAGACTTGAATTGGGGCTCCAACAGAGTATAATATCTATAGTTTCTCTCTCTCCCTTAGGCCATGCATGTGAGGGGCTTTTATACTCCCTCAAAGTAGTTTCAATCAGTTGGAAACAGTTGGCCACGGGCTGGGGTGGTTGAATTACTGGAATAACCATCAACCCAGCCTCAAAAATAGGGAATTTTATATATCTTTTAATGATTTTAATTGCATACGTGGGAAAGTATCTCTGGACTCGCGTATACACGCAGAAAAGTCTAGGAATACCCGTGTATGGGATTTAAAACACTATTTTTTATGAACTTTTATCCAAGTCTGTGGGAATGGGTGCCCAAGGCCAAAAACACAATCATGAATCACATGAGGGTGAAAAATGATGCTATAACAGATGCCCCATAATATATGAGGTCAGAAGGGGTACATGATGGTAGAAATGTATTATGCACACAAAAAGAACTTCGCAAGGATAAGAGAGGACTTCACCATATTTCAGCCTGCCAAAAATCAATGAAATAAAACAGAGAGTCAGCTCATGTCTGAGGCGGGCATACCCATGCTCAGTCAAAAATATATCCACATAGAAAGTACAGAATAGATCCAGAATGTATACAAGTATAGCTGAACTGAAAGTACATAATGAATCATCTGAGCACGGCCCGGAAGTATAAGTCGGAATCAATGTCCAAGTATCACATATATCAAACTGATCAATAATGCTGAAAAATGGATGTCTGATCATAAAAGTAACTGAATCTCTAGGTACCAAATCATAAGGGGTGTAACACATGGTACAATCACGCAACTCGGGAGCCAACATATAGAATGCTGCTGTACTAACACTGCAACATATAAGGGTGGACGACATCACTGGCAGAAACTGAATGGATTGTCAAAAGTGAACCGAAAAATGCTGATGCAACCCGAGGTCTTCACCGATCTCGATGGCACAATTCTACACAATGGGAATAAATGATCTGAAGTCGACCATGTGAGAAATCGTTGGATTACCGGTCAATAATGTATATCGTTAACCAACGCGAGACAACCCACCAATAATGAAAATGAGTGTCAAGGTGCCCCAGTACAATCTAACAAGTGTGAATAAATGAGTTGAAGTCGAACACTTGAAAGAATCTACCAATCAGGAGGCAATGATGAATCCCCACTGTCGATAGCGAAGAGTCTGCCACTGATGACTGCAAACCCTAAGGTACTGAAAAATACTCTAGACCTTATTCCCAGAGCAATGAGTCGGAGTCGATGGGAAAAGATCTGCTGGAAGGAAGGCATTAAGGCATCCCACATCAGTCCAGCGCGAGTGTAACCCGCAGGCCAAGATTTGGAAGGAATCGGACTAAGTAGAGTGACGGAACCAAAACTGAAGTACGTTTCTGACATGCACAAGATGAAGCTAGCGCACGGAAGAAACCCTTTGAACCAACCAATAATGAAAGCTGACACAGAGGCGAGAAATCCACCGATAGGGTCAAATGGAAATCCAGGTACTGCACGAATCCCAAGTGTGATAATGTGTGCTGACGTCGAACACAGGGGAAACCACTCAGTCAAAGACCCATGATGATGATCAAATGTTGAGCACGAGGTCACCTATCAATGATGAAAATAGGCCCAAGGTGCGGCTCTAGGTTTGCTCTCAGAGAAATGTGTCGTAGTCGATAAGAGACAAACCCGCTGGCAAGAAGTCAATGGGGACCTTCTCAAACCAGCACGAGCAGAAGACCAAAACATCTGATGTGATAGAACATGATACTGACAAGACCGGGAAGGCCGACTGAATAATGAGTCAAGAGACACCGCAGAATGGCCGACTCTAGTTAGACTTCCCTTGAACAAAAGCATGACTCGTGATGACCATGGCAGTAAAAAGTGACACTGTATAAGTCTGTTATGCAGGAGGCAGAACAAACTCTCCATATGATTGGAAGAGATAACCAACCGGGGGAGGACTGACCAGTGAAACAAGGTAAAGGCTGAACCTAGGTCAAAACTAAAACCATCCCAAATGAAGGAAATATATAAGTGTATGTGCTTTGTTCAAGGGCGACAAACTGACACTGTACTGCCATCAAATTACGAAGTAACATCCCGTTCCCGCTCTTTTTGTTATATTTGATTTTTTTGTCTTTTTCATATAATAAGCCTAAAAAAGAATAAAATAATGCTATGGTACAATGGATAGAATGAGTATCAAGAAACAGATGCACTAGTTCCTGGGATAGGAACAATCCTATGCTCAATGCAAGGTGGCGGAAACTGGTCAGCGATACTCAAAGGAATGTTCCATCCATGGGTAAAAAGGGTGTCAAGTCGTGATAGCTAAGTGCATGCAATGGTTAACTTGTACATATAGTAAAGGTCAAAATATGGCTTTAACATCGAGTCCAAATGAAGCCGGCTAAAGGCTAGGATAAACAAGTAGCCAATATGCAATGCAGTAATACAACTTAACAACACCAGGGAGCCTTTAGGGTAATAGCCAGAATAATGATAGTGAAGAAGAAGAAGAATGAAGCTTCAACACGTAAGTCATGGCGGGACTAAAGAGGAATCCCGAGCCTACATAAAACGCAGCATGGGCAACAAGTGATAGCGAGGAACTAACTAGGAAGCCCATGTAAAGGAAGGCTCTACCACCAAGTCATGATTAAAAAATCGGCGAGTGAAATGGGTTAAATGCTCATGACCTAATGGGATCAACCCTATGGCAAGTGATCAGAATGGAGGCTAGTATGCAAAATGCAATGGAAAAGTGGATTCCCTAACCTATATGCCAGTGAAGATCATATACCTACCATGACGGGTCAGTAGTCATGGATCAAAAACTAGAAAAAAATCTCAACTTCGTCAAAATGGACCTGAAAATCTACCAATCTGGGCACTGACAAGAATCCGGGTTATGCAGCTTAAGATAGATTGAAAAAATAAGCATAACAAATTTTTGCAAAAATTTTCAATTTTTTGGGCATAAATACACATGTTACCTCATATTTGGTTCATTGTGACTTGCTGATTTGGAAAAAAGAGCTCTAGAGAAAAAACTTCTTTCATCAACACAGGAGCAATCGACCGTCAAACTTCACCAAACTAGTCAGGTAAGCTCTTAATCCATCTTTTTTATCAATTTTGTCCATTGATAGGGTAAAAATTCGGAAATTTCACCGTAGAAATATTTGTTTTAAATTGCAGCTCTGCGCATATGCGGGTTTATATAGACCAAGTCGCGTATATACGCGACTGTGTACAGAGTAAGTCGCGTATGTGCAACCCGAAATGAAAAAATGCATTTCTAATGGAAAAATTAATGATTTTTCTTAGGATGACTATATCTTGGAGGGAACGTGAGCAAAGTGCTATTGACAATGAATTTATGCAAGACCAACAGTCGCTCAATGTCCTCCAAAATTGTGGATTTCTCAAATTTTTCAAAATGCCAAATATGAAGAGTAATGTCTGGTTGCTCGAAATGCTAGTAAATTATTGGGAACCGGAAGAGGATTGCTTCATAATAGATCAAATGCCCATACATATAGAGGTAGAAGACATCTATTTCATTACTGGACTCTCCCGGAGGGGGGACCCAGTAGATTTTCACAGTAAGCCTTTGGGAGGGCTCACAGTGGATGACTATGTCCACGTCTACTGTATAGAGGGGTCTAAGAAAGTAGGGACCCAAATTGCAATAAAAGACTTAAGAGAGCTGCACATGAAAATTCTCATGTTTACCATCGGCAAGGTGGCAAGATCTACTTCCTTACATCAGGCATCCAGGACACAGATGAGGATAGCAGTAGAATGCTTAGTTCACCTATATGATTGGTGCACATCTCTTCTAATGAATATGAAGTAACAACTGACTTCCATCTGCAAAGAAAAAACAAAACATTTCGAATATGGTATGATCTTGATGACATTCTTCTTTGAGAAGATTCCTGGGATTTGACCCAAAGTGATCTCTTCAATCAGTAGCCCAAGAGACCCAAGAATTGCCCGATGGGCAGATTTGATGAAGAGACTGGGGGGAAGTGAAGTTCCCCGAACCACTTGGGATGATGAGTTCTTCCAATGGTGGGCAGAAAAATTCATAGCAGTGGAGGACTACCCTTATGCTGGGATGGACTTCCATGGTGATCCAGACCTCGTCCTTCCACCTGGCGCGGCATGGGGCACAATTGGTAAAATTGAAATTTTTTCACTGTGATTATTTTGGATTTTTTCAATATATATGAAAAAATGTGAAAACATGTTTTTTGATTGGATTCCAAAATGACTTACAATATTATAATTACCATGATACAGATGTTGGATCAGTCCTTCTTGAGGGTTACCCATGACATAAGCGCCGTAGAGGCGAGGCGGATACAGTAGACCCAGACAGGACCCTCCACGCTGTACAGAGGAACTTGGAGGGGTTAACTCGCCAAGTACCTATGGCTGCAGTGGAATATCTGCCTGAGGCCATCCAGAGACGAGTGGTGGGAGTACCACGTGACTAGGTGTGGTTATTCCGCTGAGTCGTTACTGCAGTCATGTTCTATAGGAACATGAGTTTTGGGCAGGGCCCACAAGAGTAGATAGATATGATTACCGAATGACTGTATATTTTTTGATACTAAACATGATTGGGCATAAGCCCTAATTTTTTTCATGACTTATGGATCCAAATTTTGTATAGTTTTTTGAACACTCTGATGATATATATATACAACGATTTTTGATGTGATGTGACAAATGTATAAAAAATGCATGATGTTTTTGATGATTAAATTTTAATGTATGGAATGATTAATATGCCAATCAATTGCTTGATTAGCTAATGAGTCTGCCATCCAATTGTCAGCTCGAGGAATATGAATGAATGTTAAAAATTGGAATGATCTTTGTAACAAACGTACCCTAAAAAACAACCAGAGTAAAAATGGATCTCGAACCCGATAAGTATTGTTCAACTGAGACACCACCAACTGGGAGTCCAAGAAAAATACTAACGAATCAACACCCAAAGATATTGCCTCCGAGATTAGATAAATAACTGCAGTGTATTCTGCTATATTATTGGAAGCAGGACCAATGCAGACTCCTCTTGACACTAATAGTTGACCGGATGGACGATGAAGCACCCAAGCCGCGGAAGCCAAGTTCCGGGTGTGTCTACTAGCACCATCGGTAAACCCATAACGACTCATGACATTCGACACAACCTGCCAAAGCAAGTCAAAAACATCACCATCACATAAAAGACCAAAAAACTAGATATGTACAAAACAAAACTACTATACACAAAAGCAAAATGCCAGGCCGAAGCCTAGGCATAATACTTTTTCAAATAGAACCCATTTCTAGGCTCCGGCAACTCATTTCCTTCGAAATCAACCAAGGCATATGCTCCTTTTTTAAGGACTTTTTTAACGATAAAGGGGCCATACCACATAGACTTAAATTTTCCTGCCCCCAGGGCATCCTTCTCCTGGGCATAGACCAAAACAAGGTCGCCTTTCAAGAAAACCCTAGGTTTGACCACCTTATCATACTGAACTTTGACTCGTTTCTTATGTGCTTCATTCATCATGGCGACATCCCGACGCTGCTCATCAAGATGTTCCAGATGAAGGAGACGTTATTCAAGACTATAAATGTCAAGAAGAAGTTCAACAACTAACTTAAGAGAAGGAATATCACATTCAATGGGAAATATGGATTCCAGCCCGTAAACTAGTTGAAACGGAGTAAAGCCAGTTGCAGTTTTCACTGATGTCCTGTATGCCCAAAGTGCAGGATACAACATGATATGCCAGTTGGATCGAGATTTATTGACTGTCCTTTGAAGAATGATCTTCAAATATTTATTCACAGCTTCCACTTGCCCATTGGCCTGAGGATAGTATGGAGATGAATGCTCCTGCCGAAAACCTAATTTTAGAGCCAACTCAGCCATCATGCTATTCTGAAAATGACTGCCATGATCAGTGACAATCTCTCTAGGAATACCAAAATGAGCAATAACTTGGTTGAAAAGAAAAAGAGTTGCTGTCTCACCATCATTCCCAAAAGTAGGCATAGCCTCGATCCACTTCGTAAAGTAGTCTACTGCTACAATAATGTACTTGTCACCTTTAGCCGAAGGCGGGTTACAAGTAGTATAATCAATACCCCACTTTGTAAAGGGACCGACAGTAATGACTGGAAAAAGCAGATCTGGATGAGCGCACATTTTTCGAGTATAAACTTGACACGGATGACACTTTTTGACCGACTCCATACAATCTTTGAAAATCGAAGGCCAAAAGTATCCAGCACACAATATTTTTTGGGTTGTAGCAAGCCCAGATAAATGACCACCACAAGCTCCACTGTGGCAATCATTCATCACAGCCTCAGCTTCTTTGAGAGTTAAGCAACGTCTTAGGATTGAATCAACCCCTCGACGGTATAAAGCATCACCAATAATCAAGTAATTTTTAGCCAAGTGACGCAACTTACGGCGCTCATCTTTTGAAAAAGTAGAGGGAAACTTCGCAGTCTGAAGATACACAATGATATGTCCATACCAAGTATCCTGTGGAGAGATAAGAAACAAATATTCATCTGGGAAGGATTCATCATAGACTATCTCTTCTCCACAAGGCAACTCAAAGATTAATTCCACGAAAACTAATGATTTCTTGGACTTGGCAGACATAAAATCAAGATCAAATTCCTGCAAAATCACAATCCATCTATTGTATTTGCCCCCAATCACTCGCCTACTGAGAACAAATTGAAATGGATTGGCTGCTGCCAAAACATAAGTTTTTCGTAGAAGAATGTAATGTCTGAGTCGCTGCACAGCATGAACAGCTGCTAAAGCCAGTTTCTCTATCGAAGTATACCAGAGTTCAGGTCCTACCAAGCCTCGACTAAGATAGTATATAACATGCTCTTCCAGAGCATCGTCCTCCTGAACCATAACCATACCAATGGTAAACTCTGCTGCTGCAAGATACAAAAGGAAATCCCTACTATAATCAGGTGGACTCAATAAAGGAGCAGAGGTCAACTCTTTTTCAAAGCATCGAATGAGTGCTGAGAGAAGTCATCCCAAAATAATGGAACTCCCTTCTTCAACAACCTCATAAATCCTTTGGTAACTTCAGCATAATTTACGATAAATCTCCGAAGAAAATTAGATTTTCCTTGTAGACTTTGAAGTTGACAAATAGACGACGGGGGAGGCAACCGAATTATTTCCTCAACCTTGAAGGGATCCACCCTAATCCCTTCCCTAGACACAATGAATCCCAATAACCGACCGGATGTGACCGCGAAAAAACACTTGTTCGGATTCAACCTAATCTTATAGAAATGACATCGTTCAAATACTTGATGGAGGTGAGCAGGATGATCAATTCTCTTTCGAGAATGAATAGCTAAATCATCCAAATATGCCTCGATAATATGTTTGATGTCGAGGAAGGCATATGACATGGCCCGCTGAAATGTAGCCCCAGCATTTTTAAGACCAAAAGGCATCTTCTTGTAAGCAAAAGTACCCCAGGGACAAATAAAGGCAGTCTTATGCTGATCTTCAGGACAGATAGTAATTTGATTATATCCGGAGAAACCGTCCATGAAGGAGAAAATCTCGTTACTGGCACACTCATCGATAATCTGATCTATAAATGGTGTGGAGTAATTATCTTTCGGACATGCTTTATTAAGGTCTCTGAAATCAATGCAGACTCGAATTGTTCCTTGTTTCTTATCTACGAGAACAGGGTTTGAAACCCACTTAGTCAAAGGAACAGGGAAAATAAATCCTGCCTTAAGCAGCTTCTCCACCTTGGCTTTGATAGTTGCAGCCTTCCTAGGATTGACCGGACGAAGTTTTTGCCTCACAGGCTTAGCATTTTTGTAAGTCTTGATCTCATGTTAGACAATAGATGGATCTATACCAGGCATTTCCTCATAAGACCAAGCGAATACATCCCTAAACTCTTTAAAGAGATCAGTGTAAATATGAATCTATTCAGGGGAACATTCAGCTCTGATGAAGACATTCTCTATAACATTGGGATTCCTGGAAATGTTCACCAGGATAGTTGGAGAAATCACAGCCATGTTCCCTTCAGCATATACCTGTGTTGGTGCTAAAGGGTTCAAGACTGGGCGAACAGGACCAGGAGACAAAGGACTTGGAAAACTTGATTCAAATTCGCTCAAATCAGGTAAAAAGTAAGACCGATGATGCAAATCATCCCATGGTCTATGTATACCAGTCATAGCTTCCAGGATGGCCTCTTCAGATGGAAGAGTGGTATCAAGGCAATCCTGGGCAGAAGAAGAACTAAGTGTCCAAGCCGGAGCCACATCGCCATCCAACTCATCCGGAGAAAGAGGAGCTGGAATGGACTCTGCAAAGTCAACAATAGATTGATAAGCAATCTCAGCTGCAGACATCGGAAATGGCATTCCACCCACTTGACCTTCCGCTAATGTGGAGGTAGGGGAAGGCAAGGTCCAAGGATCCGAAAAATAATGAGTTCTAAAGAACTCTCTTCGAAGAGGAGCCCTGGAGGATGAAATTGCATTTATATGAAGGGTAGGAGGTGGAATATCAAAAGTACCCATCAAAGAAGAATACATTCCAACCCCTAATTTCTCAACCAACGACTTGGTATTATCCAACTTTGGAATAGTTGAGTCAGCAGATGCATTTGGGTCTACAGGAGAACAGTCCAGTTGATCCACTGTAACAATCCTCCCTTCGTGGAGGAAACAAATAATGCGAAATAATGAGGATGCAATGGCATCCATCTCATAAATCCAGTTTCGCCCCAACAGAAGGTTGTAGTCCAAGCTTGCATCAACTATCTCAACCTCTATATTTACAGTTTTTCCCCCAACACAGATGGGCAAAGCTGGGAAAATACCATGCGGTCTGTGAGAATGACCATCAAATGCAGTTAGAAGAGTAGCAGATGGAACAGCTGCGAGAGATCCAATTCCCTTCCAACATGCGAGAGACATCACACATGTGGAAGCACCCTCATCAACGACCATTCGAAAAATATTGAATTTTCAAAACGATGATTTGATATGAAAAGTCATATGATGGGGGAGTCTAATTTTAAAATTAGACATCTCGAATGTAATCATAAGAGAGTTCTTTGGATCGACAACCCCAATAGCAGTGAGCATAGCACTGCGCTGAGTAGGACAAGACTGGAGCACCTCAAGAGCTGACATGGCACAAGGACTCTACGCCAAATATTCCACAATAGAGTAGTTCTATGCAGCCTTGGCATTTGGATTAATCATCGTACGCTTAGTAGATGCTTTTGGCATCCGATGTGTAGGCTCAACAGTAGGCCTCGTAATGTGAAGTGGCTCAGTACCATCGGGAGCACCCTTGGCTTTTGAAGACTCCTCTTTGCCATAATCACGGGATCTCGTGGTGATATCCGCGTGAGCACTCATCATGTATATGTTTGACGGAGTTTCCCCTTCCTGGGTGCCCCTAGAAGAAGCCCCAGTATTTTGATTCGCGCCAACAACTAGCTGTTGCCCTTGGGGAAAAGGGTTTTTCAACATAGCCTGGGAACTAGAAGAACCCTGCTGAGCTAACAAGTGCCGCGCATCCTGAATTTTAGGGCAAAGGTGAGTAAGATGGTCTCCAGCACATAACTTGCATGGAAAATTCACTTTCTTTTTATCATTTGGACCCTCACCAACATGCTCATTGGATTTATTTGCATTACCCTTCCCATTCTTGCCCTTTTTCTTATTATTGTTCCGTCCCTTCTTCTTCCCTTCGGATTTTTGATTTCCTTTGGGGTCGGAAGTCTAAACGGAATTTATTGACAACGATTGAGAAGGCGATGACTGAGCAGGCATAGCCTGACCAGAAGGAGTAGATTGTATAGACAATTGCTGCAATTGAATAAGCAGGTTAGCTGCACCACTATTGATCGACCCAATAAGTCCATCACCATGAGGACCAATTTTAGTCTTGGATATGTCTAATTTGGAGCGAGGAGCATTAGGAAAATATTTATGAAGGACACCAAACTGATAATATATCAATTCAAGTTGCTGGGCCCTGAAAATAGCCTGTTCCTCATAAAATACCCCTGAGAGGGATACATCCTTAGAAATATCTGACTGCAAGGATTTCAAAAACCATTCCAAAAGGAATTCTCACGGAATATGAGCTTTAATAAGCCTCTTCCTTCTCCGCCATTCCTGAATATGATCAGAAATGTGGGTTGCATCGTCCTACTTAAAATTAGCTAGGAGTTCAGTCCCAGCATCATAACGGACAGGAAACTGGAAATGATTTAGAAATGTCGTAGCCAAATCTCCAAAAGTAGCAAAACTGCCCCCAGTTAACTCAATATAACACTTGGCAGCGTTTCCAGTTAAGGTGCGTTGAAACAATCTCAACCTAATCGAATCCTCGATCAGGGAGTTAGATGAACACCATAAATGGAAGGTGGTGATATGATCAGCCGGGTCCTCTCCATTCTTGCCTTCAAAATTTGGAATGTCTGAAGGTATTTTGGTAGGAACCGGAGGCCACCCCGGACTATATCAGATCGGATCATTCGTCAATTTCGACAAATCTGGCAAGTTCAACGTTTCCAGAAAAGGTAAGCGAGGAGGAGCCTGAGGATTCCATCCTTGGTGGGATGAATTCCATACATTCTGAAAAGAATAACCTGGATTTGATGAGGCACCAGGTTGCCAGAAAGAACTCGTAGAAAATGTTGGGCCATAGGACCCAGCATTTGGAGAAGGACCCCCTCCCAATGTAGAGTTACCAAAGATCGGACCAGTTCCCCCCCCCCCGAAGTCATGAATGAAGAGGAAAGCCCCTGATAGGGGTTCCAAGAATTAGAAAGAGGGGAAAAAGTCTGATAAGCACTCGACGAAGGGAAAGAAGCATTCCCTTGTTGACCAGCGTAAAACTGATTCGCTGCCCCCACTGCTGTAAATATAGGGTTCCAACCTGTAAAGGTAGTCGAACTATGACCCCCAGACCAAGGGTTAAAACTATGAGTCTGAGAAGTAAAAGGAAAAGACCCTAAGGAAGGATTCAAACTAGGAATATGCCCATTTCCGAAGGGGAAGCCTTGAAAAGAAGATGACCCACTAGCCATGGAAGACATGGGTGTAGATGCAGCTGTAGCGGTGGAAAAGGAAAACGAAGGAATCCCACTAGTGGGCATTCCAAAACAAAAGGGACCAGATTGAGAAGCATGTGCTTGGGTGAAACCAGAGCCAAACACAACAGTACTAGAGGAAATCGAAGATATAGCAATTGTGCCCCCTCCTTTAACTGAAACAGGAGTCTAAATGCCTACAGCACTCACAGCCGAAGCTGCGTTCCCAGTCATGGCCATCGAAAGGTATGAATAAAAAGGAGGAATTTCTGGTCTTTCTGACTCAGGTCCGATGTACTCAACAAAAAATGGATAATTAGGAGGAAGAGGAGATGGAAGTGACTCAGAAAGCTGAGATACTTTCTCTAGTTCTACTTCTTCTTCTCCTAGAAATAAGACTCTCGAGGTGAGCGGAATGCTCCTCTCGCAACCAACATCGGAACCAACTACGAAACCTTCAAGCCCTTGTGGAGGATCTCTCTCCACTGCGTCAAATATCACATGGTGATATTCACCTGCTATTTTACTCCTACGCCTTCTTGAAGAAGGCTCAACAGTTTCGGGAGATAACCCCCGAACTCTCCTCGATCGATGAGGCGCTTGATCAGCCACTTTAATAGATTTAATTAGACTCAAAAAGGTATAAATCTAAGCAAGCTAGGAGCAAAGAGAACTCACTACAAAAAATCCCTAAGATACAACCCAAACAAGCAGCTTTCAGGTATTTCCGCTCCGGGTGATTAGGACCGGACACCAAAATATGAGAAAGTGAAAAATAGGACATCTCGAAAGCATTCTGGGATAATTACGGCCCAGGCCTACTAGCGAAGGTAACAAAAATAGTTACGCCGACCTCCTAACAACAGCCTTTGCCGGTGCAAGTACCCAAGCTTCGCCGGGGCACCCTCCAGAAGTACTGCTGAAAGTGATACGACGTCTGCCTCAGGTACCATGGGTATTCCCCCCCGCAGTCACCTATGTGGAACCTAGGAATGGCAACTAAGGGCACCAATCCGTGTCAGCAGCCGGGCAGAATGGTCTTGAGGCAAGATCCAACAAATCGGAGAGGGGTATCTCTCTTCTCAGCCTTCAGTTCCCCTCGCACTTGACTCTCTGGAGGAGAGCTTTCCTGGTCCACCTAACGGTGTTGGATTTCGCTCAATTAATAAACTTCTATGTTTTAGTTTGAGCGGCCTTGGAGATTTAACTCTCCACTCACTTAATCCAAGGCCCTACAACCTAGCTAGTTGGTGTATGACACTTAATAAAAAACTTTCTAGTTGTTTTTAAATTATTGCGCTTATTTTAGTTGGCTATTATATTAAGTCAAGGGGATATGGAAATGAAACTCGTGATGTTTTATGACGCAGAAAAGAAACTAATGAAAACCAAACTACATGCAAATTCAGTAATTGCCTTTTGATGAAAATAAATTTCTACACGGATTCTACGAGACTATATTTTTTTCTTTTCAGATAACAAACTTCACACTCGCAAAAATTATGAAAAAGACTAAATGCTTAAGTGCACCTAATGAAAATTACTAAGAGCATGCCAATTCTAAGATGAAAAATCTACCAAAGCAAAGAGAAATTTCCAAAGAATCCTTCAGTTTTATCACTTTTCTGGTTGTCCACGAAGCTAGTTCCCAAATCAGAAACTCTCAGTATAAAGACACGAAAACATGCTCAAAATAAGAGAAAGAAACTAGTGAAAATTCCCTTCCCAAATCAAGCCAGAAACCGAAGGCAAGAAATCTCAACAAAGCTTCAAAAGATGAAAAGAAACCAAAACAAAAATGCAAAACAAAAGCAAAGGCAAAACAAAATGTTTTTGAGCTTTTTGACTTTTATAAAAGAAGACTTCAAAGAGACCAAGAAAACTATCCAATTACCAAGCCAAAAAATCTCTGAATTTCAAGCAAAACTTCAACAAAATGCTCCAAATCTTATAGTGCCAACTAGTAGCAAGATTTATATGAGCAAAAAGGAAGACAAGAAACTCAGCAACTCAGCCTAGAAGAATAGCACAATCTTGCAGCAAAAAAAATTCAAAGACCCAAAAATGACTCTTCAAAAATTGCGACAAGACCTAGTCAAATGAAATCAAGAAAACCAACCAAAAAGTAGGCAAAAATCAAAGTGCAAAGAAAAACATAAAGTGAGGAAAGAGCATATGAGCAGAAGCTCTCTGTCCTGATAAAGCAAAACAACCAAGAATCTCGAGAAAGAGATCTTGGTACTCGAACCAGAAATGCAAGCACTAAACAACAAGATTTTCCAAATGAGCCAGTCTTCAATCAAACAAGAGAGAAAAAGACCAATAACCATTATCAACACAATCCAGAGACCATAAGGACACTGCAGGAACAGGTCTTCACAGGCAGACAAGACTAAAAAGTCCAGAAATCAAAAATTTCAAAATTTTCCCAGGCATACGCTACTTGGCAGTTTTGCAACAGGCATGCATACGCGGCTGTGTCAAAGGAAACACGTGTATACGCGACTTCCTTTAACAAAAAATGCGTGTATACACATCTGTGTGTAGAAAATATCGTGTATGGAAAGGTAACTAATGAAAAACAAAAATGATCAAGCCTGGATAAAGAACCAGGTCTTCAGTCTGACTGAGAAAAACTAACTGGACTGGAAATAATGATTAAAACTATTGGAAACCTTTAAAACAGTTGAAACCACCCAACAGGGGAATCACAAGAATGTGATCCCCAGCAGAGTCGCCAGTTCTGTTTCGGGAAATAACTCCCTAGAGGTCGTTGGGTCAAAACCTCGACAGATCAGGGCATGCTATTAAAGAAGGACTCACACAACCACACTTGTACGCTGAAAACTAGATAACAATGATTGTAGAACTCACCCGTAGATCCTACGTTTGATGTAGATCCCGCAGGGTCCAAACCCCCAGCAACCCTTCTTCCTCCTTAACCTGAAAACCAAGAAGAAACATGCACGGAAATCTAGTTGTACAGCATATATTTATCCTAAATGTCAGTGAAATCCATGTGAAACATCATAAAAACAATAATAAATGCTTAAATAACAATCTTTTCACATATGCAAGCAGATATTAACACGTGAATTCGGGAACAAGATGGTTCTTCTTCATTACGAACATCATGTACAGTGATATAAAGGTGGAGAGATCACTTGAATCCTTCCACGATCTTCGAACAGACCGTCATCCGGATCCATCCCGCCCTTGCCTCACTAGGATAATTTCAAGACTTGTGCACACGAGATGACATATAAGCAAATGAACATCTCCAGGAAACAAGGGTTTCCTGTAAAAATCTGGGAAGTGCAGGAGGCACGAGAAATAAGACTTGAATTGGGGCTCCAACAGAGTATAATATCTATAGTTTCTCTCTCTCCCTTAGGCCATGCATGTGAGGGGCTTTTATACTCCCTCAAAGTAGTTTCAATCAGTTGGAAACAGTTGGCCACGGGATGGAGTGGTTGAATTACTGGAATAACCATCAACCCAGCCTCGAAAATAGGGAATTATATATATATTTTTAATGATTTTAATTGCATACATGGGAAAGTATCTATGGACTTGCGTATACACGCGGAAAAGTCTGGGCATACCCGCGTATGGGATTTGAAACACTGTTTTTTATGAACTTTTATCCAAGTCTGTGGGAATGGGTGCCCAAGGCCAAAAAGACAATCATGAATCACATGAGGGTGAAAAATGATGCTATAACAACGGCATAGACCCTACACCTATATTTGCACCACTTAAGGGAAAAGTATTGACAATAGGTTGTCCCATTTGTCCTAAGGATTGAAGGGGAAGTGAAATGTTCCCTGCTACCTACGTGCTAGTAACACTGCCCCCTGGTATAGTGGCCAAGGGGTTTGAACTCAGTAGAGGGTTCCAACCGAAAGGGTTGCTAAAAGGGACCGAAGTAGTCATACTCGTGGGAGGAGCTACCGTGGGTCCCAATGTGGTCACGGTAGAAGTAGATGCCGAAGGATTCGATAAGCTACTGACAGTTGTGATGACCGTAGGGTTGGGAGTAGGTATATGTTGACTACTGGGGTTACCCAGTGATGGCATAGAACTGACCACCGGTGGGGAGGATGGTGGCGAACCTGGGATGGTTGCCATTGGCATCGACCCAGTGGATGCTGGTGTTGAAATGGATGTTTGTGCGGTCGAAGACACATCTTGGCGTGGTGGAATCTGAATTATCACAGGCCCCGACGGATCAGTGAGCGGAGGATTGTAATGAGGTACAACCCCTTCAGTGAAAGGGTCCTCCGGAAATTCCGGATGATATGAGGCTATGTGAAAATCAAGATTAGTCAGAGGAGACTGCTCTTCCGTAGAAGGCACGGGTTCACCAAGGTTCAGTTCTTCCTCAATAGTTAGAGGAGGTAGACCTTGCTGTCGTCGAGACAGACGGCATGGGTCGGAGGACGTCACGGTGACCTGTTTAATTTTAACAAATTTTAATAAATTGTGATGTATTATAAAGTCTCAATGACAGTAACCACACACCTAAAAAAGAAAAAAAAGGACTCTCTAAAATAAATCAGCAAGTAGCCAGAATAGGGTGCCCTATCTGAGTACTATTGTTTGCTAGTGATGAAATCCAGTATCACAATAGTATATAGAGAGGGTTGGTCGAAAGTACAATTACGGTCACTCTAGAGCTTCGACCGAACCTCAAACGATAGGTGTAAGCACTCTCGTGAAGACGAGGAGGACCCTCCTAAAGACCGAAGACAAAGTGGGTCTGTCTGTTTCAGGTACCAGGACAGCCCGTCCCAGTCACCTTGTGTAAGTCCCTAAAAAGTATGGCCACTAAAGATACCTCAAATCACAGACATCATCAGGGGGGTCCACGGTCAAGGACAGTGTGCTATATGGGCAGAATACCTAGATCCCCGATCTAGTTTCGACATCCCCGAAGGGAACCCCAATATATAACACACCCACCGGATGCAGTCGAAGGCGGGCTACCTTCTTGTGCACCCAAGTGTTGTCTCGCGCTGAGCTCCGGTAAAGGAATGGTCCCGATAATATGAGTGCAGTAGGATTTCGCTCGTTAATGACTCTAGTTTCAAGTTTTGAGATCTTGGGTGATTTTCTCACTGTTCCTAACCCAAGATCCTAGCCTGAACTACTGTTTGTGTGAGCTCAAAAAAGAGTAATGTGATTTATTTTATTATCGCTTGATTCTTAGTGTACTTCATTATTAGTCTTAACAATGTTACCGATGAAATAGGTAACCGCAATGTTACCTATTTTGTTTTGGTAGCATAAAAAGCACCCAATTTTGAAAAGTGGTGATGTAGAATCACCATTTTTTTTTTTTGTGCACATTTTTGACACTCTAATATTTTTATTTATGAAGTATGAATATTTGTTTTAAAATGTTAGTGAATTTCATGTTAATTTTGAAATGTATTGATGCAGCATCAACTTTTTTTTTTAGAGTGGTGATTTTCATGCTAATTTTGAAACGTATTGATGCTGCATCAATTTTTTTTTTTTTACAGCGGTGATTTTCATACTAATTTTGAAACGTATTGATGCTGCATCAACCTTTTTTTTTTAGAGTGGTGATTTTCATGTTAGTAATAAAACACAAAACTTAGATAAAAAAAATATATAAAAACAATAAAAAAACCCAATAAAAATGTAAAAAAAAACAAAAATAGCTCGTAAAAATAAAAAATTTAAACAAAAATAAATTAAAAAAAAAAATATTTGAAAATTATATCAAAGGAAATGAAAAAATTTGAAAAAAAAAACACATAATTTAAAGAAAAAAAACAAAAATTGACCAAAAAAATAAAAAAATAAAACATCAAAAACATTTTTTTCTAACTTATTAAAAAAAACCAAATTAAAAAAAAAATAAAAAAATAAAAAAATTAAAAAAAAATAAAAAAATAATTAAAATTACAAAATTAAAATTTAGATTAAAAAAAAATTAAATTAAATTTAAAAATTTAAATTAAAAATAATAATAATAATAATAAAAAAATACAAATTTAAAAAAAAAAATAAAATAAAAAAAATAAAAAAAATTGAAAAAGAAAATTAAAATAAAAAAACTAACATTAAAAAACAAAAAAAATGAAAAAAACCACATGCAAATAATTAAAAAACAAATACACATAAATTTAGTGCTTTTTTTTTTAATGAAACAATTTATAGATTTTAAAAATGAAAAACTAAATAAACTAAAAAATTAAAAAAAAAACAATTAAATTAAATTAAAATTTAATAAATGTACTAAATAAATTTTAAATTTTAAATTTTCAAAAATAATTAATCTATAATATTAAATATAAAAATAAAAGAAAATTAAAAAAAATTAAATAAATTGAATTTAAGATAAAAAAAATTGAATTAAAAAAAAAAAAAATTAAATTTTTTGAAATAAAAAAAAAAATCTAAAAAAAATCAAATTAAAATAAAAATATTAAAAATAAATAAAAAATAAAAAATAAAATAAAATTATATATATAAATATATATATTAAAAATTAAAAACAAAAAAAAAAAATAATAAAATTAAAAAAAAAAAAACAAATTATATTTTAAATAAAAAAATTAAATTAAAAAAAAAATTAAAAAAATCAATTTAAAAGAAAATAATTAAAAAATTAAAAAAAAAAAAAAATGGCGGTAGAGGTGGTGGGGCTATGGTGGTAGTGGGGCGGCGCCACCCGGCCCGCTCAGCGGGCCGACCGGTGGGTGGGCGGGGCACTGCGCAGCCACCCCGCCCGCCCACCGGCCCACCTCCGCCGCCGCTTGGGCTGGAGGCCGGGTGGCGCCGCCCCCACCACCACCACCGCCGCCATTTTTTTTTTTTTTTAAATTGATTTTTTTTTTTTTAAATTTAATTTAATTTTTTTTTTTCAAAAAATTTAAATTTTTTTTTTAATTTAATTTTTTTTATATAAAATATAATTTGTTTTGTTTTTTTTTTTTAATTTTGTTTTTATTTTTTGTAAATTTTATTATTTTTTTTGTTTATTTATTTATTTATTTTTTTGTTAGTAATTTTTATTAAATTTTTTTTTTTTTTTTATTTAATTGATTTTATTTTTTTTAATTACATAATTTTCCTTTATTATTTTATAAAATTTAATAAATTTTGTATTTTTTTTAAATTTATTTGAATTTGATATTTTTTTTTAAATGTTTTACTTTTTTATTAATTTTTTTTTAATGACATAAAATTTTTATATTTTTATATTTGAATTAAAATTGTGTATTTAAAATTAGATTTTTTTTTAATTAAAATTAATTTGTTTTTTAGTTTTATATATATATATATATATATATATATTTCAATTTTCCATTTTTAATTGATTTTTAAAGTTTTTATTTTAACAATGTTTTTTTTTTCTTTTATATTTAAAATTTATTTTTTCTTTCAAAATTTATTTGTTTATTTACTAAAATTTAATATTTTTGTTTTTAAATTTAATTTGCTCTTTTAATATTAATTTTTTTTTTTTAAATTTAATAAAATCTGATATATATATACATATTTTAATTTAAGTTCATATATATATATATATATTTTATTTTTTATAATTTAAATTTAATTTATTTTTTATAGTTTATTTGTTTTTTTTATATATATTATTTTAAATTTAATATTTTCATTGTATTTTATTTTTATTTTTTATTTTTAATTAATTTTTCTTTTTTTTACTTTTAATTTAAATAATGATTTCTTTTTTTTTATATTTTTATTTTAAATTTTTAAATTTATTAAAATTTAATACATTTCTTTAAAAAAAAAATTTTAATTTTTTTTTTTTAATTTAATAAGCATTTTCTTTTTCTTTTTTAAATTTAATTTCTATATTTTATTTTTATAATTTCCTTCTTTTTTTTAACTTGTTTTTTTTTTTTTTTTAATTTAATATTTTAATTTTGTTTTTATTTTTGTTTTTTAATTTCTATATTTTTTTAAATTTTAATCTTAAATTTTTTTGTTTATTGTTTTATTTTTTTTCCTTAAATTTTAGGTTTTTTTAAAGTTTGAATTAAAATTTTTATTTTGTTTTTTTGTTTGTTTTTTTATTTTTTTATCTTCATATATTTTTAAATTTTAAGCTTTTAAATGTTTTAATTTTTTAAATTTATTTCTTTTCTTAAATTTTAGGGTTTTTTTAATGTTTGAATTTTAAAAATTAAAAAATGTTATTTCTATTTTTAAAAATGCCAAAAGTATTAAACAATTTTTTTTTTGTTATTCCAGCATCAACTTGTTTTGTTTTGAGGGTGTTTTTTCAATCATTTTTTGAAGAAACAATTTTGTTTTTACCATAATTTTATAAAATGTTGAAATTTCACCTTAAAAAAAAACGAAGTGCGTTCTCGAATACACACTTTTTGTTTTTTGGGTGTTTTTTCATGTTTTTTGAGTCTTTTTGGGCTGTAGTTCCCGTTTTGAGGTCGTTACCTATTTCATCAGAATACGTGAGTTGCGCAGGGGGAGTGGACGTATGAAATGTAATGAGACTCTGACTCAAGAAACCATGCAAAACATGCTCTAAATGTTTAATTCGATGAAGAGTATTTCTACAAGGAGAGGTTTCTTTTCAACATCCATGCACTAACATTCAAATAACACAGTTCGACTTTAAAGATTCAGACTTCTATCTACCTCTTCTTAACAGTCTATGAACCGAAATTTTCATAATTAACTCAGCTAGATGCAGAAAAAACTAAAAAAAAAAAATTCTTCTCTAAAAAATAAATGCTTTTGACACTAACTTTTCAAACAAGAGCAAACAAACAGACATGCCAGCTTAGTAAACAAGCACAGGGATTCAGTCAAGGAGATATACTGATGGCCAAAAAATTCTGCAGCTAAAACACAACCACAGTAGTGAACAACAAGCTTTGGCTAAGTAATGCACTGTCTCTGAGTAAAGACAATGTTAATGCAGAGACTAACGCACTGTATTTAAGCAGAGTCGGTGTTATAACGCACTGGAAAGCCTACAGTGGTAGCGTTAGCCAGGGAAAAATTCTTCAGATGGTCAAACAGAAACAGGATTGAACTCTACGAGCTTTTGAAATGTCTACTAGGCATAAGTACTGGTCGGAAGGATCTGTGAACAGAGGAGAGAAGAAAGGAGGAAAGAAATATTCCAGAAACTATGGGGAAACTCCCCAGCAGAGCCGCCAATTCTGCTATAGGGTAAAATGCTTGGGTTGTTGGTTATCGTATATCCCTCTCAGGGCTTTCTAGTGCCCGAGGCAGACAATAAGATTAGCTGTACAGTTCACAAAGATGGCATATACATGTTCATATTAACTTAAAAAAACTTGACGGAATGCGATAGAAAATTACCTCTTTGACGATCTCGGAGTCCCGTGGAGAGCACTAGGCAGCGAAGCAAGAGTCCTTCTTCACTGGCTCCAAATCTTAGTCCTGCAATCAATCAAAGCACTCGTGTAATTTCTAACACAACATATATCCTATCAATTAAGCCAATATATAATGAACATATAAATTATACTCATCTGAGCCATTCATATCATACTATGTAAATATTCAAACAATAATGACAATATTAAGCATCGAATGGACAAAACAGATACAGTTCTATTGATTTTAAAAGAAGGAGGATTACAACCGTCGGTTGTACCAAGCGCTCCTCAACCTTCCAATCTCTCTATCCCTCAAGTAGTGAAGTCTTAGTCAATAAGCTCTCTAGGAACCTCTTTGACTCTTGGCCTTCACACTATAACACTATTCTATACTTCACAAGTATTCAGAACATTAGCAATCCTTTGACCTTCAACTAAGAGCCTTCAGCTCCTTTTTATAGGAGAGGGAGAAAGCCATTGTTGCCTTCTCTTTCCACTAGTTTGGAATAGAAAAAACTAAGATGTTTCTTTAATCTCTATGCTTTTGTCTCCTTGGGAGTTCAGTCTTTTATGGCAGTGACCAATAATGAATTGGTGCTTTGCAGATTCCTTTGTGAACTGACTCTCTTGTGAGGGAAAGCCAGAGATTCAAATCATTCTCCGTGTGTTTTTCCCATTTCAAACTCAAAACACGGGTAACGCTGCCCTCTAGTGTAAACATAGCATTTCCCTAGCCACTAACGCGGCACATTTACTGGTCTCATGCGTTATAATGCTATTGTTTTGTTATAGAAAGGCGTTACCTTGGTAGAAATAGGTTTAATTTAGGTCTTTGTATTCCTTCCATATTTGTCTTCTCCTCTGAGCTGATGAGGAGGTATTTTGACCTGTAACAATTGGTTCTTATAAAGTTTATTTTGGTTGTATATTTTTCTTAGGAGACCCATTTTAGCCCTCAAAATTTCCCTAATGGGTGCGGAAACCTAGTTCCAGCACCCCCCCCATATTGGTTTGGGTGAGACTTTGATATGCGCAAGTAAGTCATTGCCGAAAGGGCCAATGGTTGGAAGGTTTGTTGTTTGCGCGATAAATACGAACTTGGGTCAGGAAA
Source organism: Pinus albicaulis (assembly GCA_034641835.2). Taxonomy (NCBI): domain Eukaryota; kingdom Viridiplantae; phylum Streptophyta; class Pinopsida; order Pinales; family Pinaceae; genus Pinus; species Pinus albicaulis. Next base: position 79,912,771 of record CM076576.1, read on the forward strand.
CCTCAAGCCAACAAGTGGTTCTATTGCTAGGACTGGGATCATTTTTAGGGATAATTTATGTTGTGGCATCCTACGCAGAACGAATTACAAGATTGGCTTGATAAAAATATCCTTAGATTTATGATCCAAGAGAATAGAAGTTCTAAATTATCTACTGAAGATTGGGTACAGAAGTATATTTATACAAAATTCTACAAGATTTTCTTTTCTTCCTTTGTGACTGAGTTGCATGAGTGGTTGTCTCGATTGATTGAATTTAATACATGCGCAAAGGATGATGCAGTCACTCAGTGAACCCTAGAGTTAGTACAACAACTAGAAAATACCAGCAATAATATTACCCATCTGATAGATCACTGGATTGATCTCATTCTGGGAGGATTTGTGACTGAGTTTTCCATTGATCAATTTTTTTCTTATTCTGAAGCAGAACGAAGATTTTTCAAGGGCCCCAAAGGTAATTTTATGCACTCTTCGAAGTTGTGGCTTAAAATGATATTGTGTGAACAGGGTAGTCTGTGTAGTCATATCGAGTGAATGTCCCGTAGAGGCCCAACTATGCACAGTAGAAGAACTTACCGCATAGATATTGAAGAAGGGTTTTACAGTCCTCTCAAGGGTAGATCTGATAAGGATGAAGAATAAGAGACGAGTAGCTTTGGTGAATCTGCACACTCTGAAGAAGAAATGTTGCAAGATAAGAATGATCTTCGTATTCCATCCACACCACTGCTAAATTCATCTCACAAGTCATTCACCCCACCTCCACCTCCACCTCCACCACTGGGCACGGATATGGTTGGTTCCATGAAGTTGCCTATTTTTCATGGTATTGGGAATGAAGACATAGAAATTATGGTTTGTTACAGATGTTTTATGGAGAGCACAATAGGTTAATAGTGATGATGTAAAGAAAGCATCGTTAGCCACTGATTTTGAAGACCACATGATGGATTGGTATATAAGATATGTATCAGATAACCCTAATGAAACTATTGGTAGTCTAAAGGGTTCCCTAAAAGAACAATTCAGGAAGCCAAAATCATATGCACAATGTGTAACTAAGTTGAAATAGATTCACTAGGAGTTAAATGAATATGTATGGGATGCGGATCAGAGGTTGAAGCACACTATCAAGGATGGATGTTTTACTATTGATGATACCCAACACAAAGAATGGTTTATTTCCATGTTTCTACAGCATTTTCACCAATCCCTGAGTCAACAAAAGATTGCTACGCAGGCTAAAGTGGTCGAGATTGCAATGAAACTAGAAGCTGGACCAGTACCCGTTGTGATTGGAACTCAACAGATCCAAATTCAGTTAGAAGCGATGCATTTGGAAATATAGAATCTGCGCAAAGATAAGGGAAAGGAGGTATGCACAGATGTATGGTGTATATGATGTAAATTTTTCGGGCATTAGAAGGATCAACGGCCTGTGTTCAATGATTATCTACAAGATGGAGGACCAAGTCCGCTAAAGAGTGTAGTTGGACCGAGTGGGACACCTACAGTATGGTGTGTGATTTTTCAAGCTATGGGTATGCATGCAAAATATTACTTTCCAAGGATTGGTAAATATGTGCCTGAGCTAAAGAAGCCTTTTTGCATGTTTTGATAGTCACTGGGACCTGATGAACAACATTTTTGTAGATTCAATTTAATGATGGAAAACGATGAGATGTATAGAATGCATGTTGAACCTATGTCACCAATATCCCCATATGGGCGTGGTGGATTCCAAACTAGAGGACGCGGAGGAGGAGGAGGAGTTGGTCGAGGAAGGGGACAACTCATCTACTACAATTTTGGAGATGATGGCCATTCTGCACGCGACTATCCAAATCCAGCAAGACAATCTTATAGGTACTATAGGTAGTTTGATCACGTAATTGAATATTGTCATGTTTTGATTGTTAAGATGCAGGAAAAGAAGACACAGACTCCTAACTAGAACATTAATATGGTAAGGGCAGAGCTGCGCGAAGAATAACCTAGCATAAATGATGTTAATAAAAGTGGTATAGCCACTAGTGAGGACAAAGGAAAGAATCCAGATGCTGATCTTTGGATCTGGAAAGTGCCTGAGAAAAGGGATGGATTCAACCTACAGCATGAAAAAGACACCTTCGTAGAAGCAAAGAAGAGGTTTACAGAAGTAGTCACATCAACATCGAGTAAACCTATGGATATGGCCAGAGTAGATGAAGAAATAAAGCCCTTATTGCAGGCTTGTATCAAACTATCGTGCAATAAAGATGTAGTGGAGAATATTCAAGCATTGATAGATAATCGCGTGGAAAAATAACAACCCCGAATGGAACAAAAATTTGTCAATAAGATCTATAAAACAAAAGAAGAACTAGAAGAGAGATGCGCTTGATTGCTCAAATTTGTGCCTATGAAACAGATCAGGTCATTTTGGATCTATGGCCTGATGCAAATGTCTTACCAAAGAAAACTTGGCAGTGCATGGGAGTACCCAAGTTGGAGTGGTCTACTATTCAGCTGTGCATGGCCAATTAGCAGAGGATCATTCCATTAGGAAGACTATCATAGGTTGTAGTAGATATTGAAGGTGTTAGCATAGTTCCTTGCTAAGTCATGAGTCCATTCCATAGCTTTATTTTTAGGATTAAACTTCAAAATTTTCAAAATTTTATTTTTATTTTTGGTCGCCACTGTAAAATCCGGAAGCACTAGTTTTACCCTTTTAGGACAGTCTGTTATATTCCTATTTTTTTTTCTAAGTTTTTCTTTTCTGATGCTGCCATAATTTCCGGAAGCATACTTAGTTTTGTAGAAAAAAAAAAAAAAGTGCATCCACTTTAGTTAAGCCATGCGTTGTAGTGTCAATACACCTCAAATATTTTTTAAATATTTTCATATCTCATGATAGGTGTCGTATTGCAGTCAGTTAGTTTAAGTCAAGTCGTAACATGCATTGAACCCATGTGTCACCTGCAGTTATGAAATTAACCATTACTAATTAGGGCAATTTTGAGTTCTAAAATGGGCCTCCGAAGGAAAATGTACAATCAAAATTCACTTTATGAGAACCAATCACATTTTAGGGGATCATATCATTAATAATGGTTGAGGTGGCATTGCTTGAGTTAAAGGTACTTACTTGTCACATTCTCAGTGGTAGATAAAAACTCATTGTTAAACATGCTAGTTCTCTAAGTACTTTTAATGTCAAAGTAAAGTACTCATAATAAATGTCATTTCACACTTTTTGAATAAAAATATATTATTTTCATTTCATATTTCTTGAAAGAAACTATGCATATCACTATACATTTATTATATTATATTATATTATTTTTATATAGTATATGAATTACATGTTATTATACAATTTAAATAATATAAATTTTAATTAATAGCATATAATATAATTAATAATTTACAAATTTATATTTATATTTTATTTTAAGTTATTTAATTAAAAAGGAAAAATGCATTAGTTGTTCAATGATAATGACTTTTTCTTGAAAACATCATTCTTTTTTATAGTCACATCAATATAATTTTTTATTAATTTTATTTTGGTACAACTTTTTAATTGAATTTAACTATGGTTATATGGATAATGGTCCAAAAAGTGAATTAAAAATTCATAAATATTATTTTATTGGTTTAGCTACTATTGTATTATTTTCTTATGAGGCCCATTTTAGACCTCAAAACTCCCCTAATGGGCCCCGTCCTGTCTGTCAACCCCAAGTCAGTTATACGTATGTCTAAGTACATGTTTTTATGAATGGAGGAGATCATGGTTATTATACCCAACACCATATCATTCGGTTGGTTGGACAACAATGCTGACGTAAATTTCGGCCAATTAATAAGAAAGACAACAATGGTGATTGTTAGCCATAGAACCGCTTGTATCAAGAAATCTGGAGCACTCCATATGGAAATATGCATCCAACTAAAGGAGATGATGGATTATCACATCGTGCACATCATGGTGAGGAATATTTTTAATGATGAAGGTTGATTTGCATGGGGTGATGAACCAAAATTTGGTTTTAAAACCATTGAAAAAGCAGGAGCACTATCATTCAAAGTTTTAGCTGTCGGAGATCGAATTTATGAGAATCATAGTTTAAGGAGGAGTTTGGATTTCATACAAGATTTCCAAAGGTGAATACATGTAACACTTGTAAGGTTAAGCTCCTTCAACTCTGCCACTTATTAGTTGCAAGAGACAGAGTCATTTTGTAATATTCCCAGATTTTCACCTGATATTTGGAATATTAGAGTTCTTAATTTTCTTAATGAATTAAGTAAATAAAAGGGTGGAGGGACCCATAATCCTCAATATGAATAAATATCCACTTTTTGTGTGTGAATGAGGATTAATTAAGCCTAGATCTACATAATGAGGTAGTTTATCAACTACTAATGTGAATGGAATTAGGGATCATGTCTCATTAATGAGATAGATCGTGGAGGTTAATACAATCAACTAAGATCTTGAAGAGATCAAACATAATATCATAGAGAATTCATAACGAGATGATGGAGGAGTTGTGAAATTAATGCACACATGATGGAGAGGGTGTACATTGCACCTAGACATGATGGATGACTTGGATAGACAGTGCAGTCCAACATGGAGGATCTTGTCCACATGCACAACGCAGTTTAGATGAGGGCCAAGGCATGGGAAGGCTCAAACACTATATAAAGAAGATGAAGGAAAGAATGAAGACATGCTTGAGATTATTGATGTTGAGGATCTGTTTAGATCTGGAATTGTCATGTGACATTCCATTGCTTTCTTGGGTTGTTTAGCAAGGATTGCAGGTGTTGTTTAGCACAGGGTATTCCTGGTCAGGAATCCCACCTTTTTCTTTGAGTAGCTCTAGAAAGATTATTTTAATTCATTCTACATCAGGTATTGGTGCTATACATCTTTTCTTAATTTCTGCAGAACATTCATATTCAGAAATTGCAGATTTCTAAAGATCAGTTTGGAAGGTGGAAGATGTCTTCAGTATTTCAACTGGAGAAGTGGTGAAGGTTTATTCCTATCACCTTGGGCTTAAATATTAGCATTCCCAAAGCCTCATTTCAGATTTTGCATCAAGCCAAAAGTTATTGACCTCCTAGCAGCAGTAATACCTTCAGGAATTACACTTCCATTTTGCAGATCCAAGAGGAGGAAGGAAGTTTCTAGCATTTTAGCTGGTAATTCTATGAGGAATCATCCCCTCCCCTTTCCATCAGCATTTCTATCAGCCTGGAGTTTATTGTAGCATTTTTTAGTAGGCAGAAGGCCTCTCTTTCCCTTACAGCACAGTTTCTATGAGCAGTTGTGTTGCAGCAGTTGTAATCATTATTGGAGGATTGATAAGCTAGATCTAGAGATTCAAGATTGTAGAGCTGAAGGAGGGATAAGACCTTCAAGCTTAGATATGATTTTGTGACATATTTCAGTCATGTATTTGTCATATCTAGCTTTAGATCTATAATCCCAACAGATCAAGGATCAAGCCCTAGGAGGGTGATTTTTCAAAGTTGTAGATCTAGAAAATTCTTTCTGGGTTATCTTGGCAATTCATCACATTAGCCAGATCCTGAATCTTAGCATCATCAGAGCTCCAGATTTTAGTAGATCTACATTTTCCTCTTCAGCCTGTAGTCACATATTTACATTATGCTGAAGGGACAACACAATATTTGCTTTAGTAGCTCTCCAGTTATGCAATGCCTACTTTGGCATGTTTTTAGGGTGATTCTAGGCCATCTCTTTGGCTAGATCTACTCATATTTTGTACATTGTGTAATTGAATCACCTCCATAAAATAAGATGGCTCAAATTCTCTATAAATTCTTATTTTGTCTTGATATCTATTATCTACTTAGTTTCAGTTCTTATATTGTTTTTAAGTATTACTGCATTCTCCCTTTTGGGATATTACAGTGGTATCAGAGCATGATCTTTGGCTCAGCTTGTGGACACTTCATCTTTTGCATCAAAAGAAGAAGTAGATAGATGATATCTATCATGAAGAAGGATTATAGTATTGCCACTCCTCTCTTTAGATACATGCAATATCTCTCTAAAGAGGTCAATCAAATGAAGAAGGAAAGGAAAAGGAAGGATGCAAGAAGAATATTTGAAGAGGAAGGTCCAAGCTCTTCCTATCAGCAGAAAAGAAAACCGGAGAATCATAGATCTCCTCTTAGATCTACTATACCCACTTTCTCTAGAGAGGGTGAAAGGTATAGAAATGAAGAAAGAAGAGAACCTGAGACTCATGAGACTCTCAGTTTCTATCTTGAAGAGTAAAAGGAACAATCTAGAGCATTCAAAGAGATTCCAACTCTCCAAGAATTCTTTGAACTCTAGGAAGAAACAAGATCCTATAGCATCAATAGAAGGAAGAGGCACAATATATTATATTTGCCTACATTTGATGGATATTCCTCAAGAAATTTTAAGGCTTGGAGGAAAGAGTTAGATTTGTTTTTCATGCTACATCTTGTGGCTGAAAAAGAGGCTATCCAAATTGCAACACTTCATCTCTTAGGTGAAGCCAAGGATTGGTGGTTTAGTCACATGGAGCATGCAAAGGTGACTAAATATTTAGATTTCTTTCAAAATTTGAGGAAGAAGTTTGATGTGAAGAAGACAGAAATGGGCTACAAGGATACATTTCCTAAGGAAACAAAGGAGGTTGTCATTCTTGACACTCTGGACAAGAAGTCACTACATTCACCACCAGTTGCAGAAGTACTTACATCTGGAGAAGAGACACTTGCAACTTTGCAAGAGAGTCTTGAGCTCTTAACACTTAGAGTCCCATGCATGATTAAGGATATGCATGAGGAAGAGGAGGAAGATTCTAGCACTAGTACATTGGTAGAAGAACAACCATCTCTCTTACCAGTAGTTGGAGAAACCATGGTCCCGGTTGGAGGAACTCTTGTTATCTGTAAAAAGGTTACCACACATCAGTTGATCCAAGGTATGCAAACACATTCATCACATATTGTTTCAGTATATCTTATTGAAACTTTTGGGGACAAGCCATCAGGGCCAATGCATAACCAAGGGTTAGATCATAATGCTAATTTGAAGCAGCAAACTAACACAGTGCATAGGACCCTTGATCTAATCAAGGAGGAGATGAAAAGCTTTCCCAGTTTTTCATGGATGGACTACATTCAACCTCTTGAGTTGAATTGTAGAGTTTCAGAGAAGGGATGAGCATGATCCTATGTACAATGACTGGTTATTTGATCGGTGTTGTACCTTTCTTTGAGACAACATATGTATTACCCTGCAGATCTACATCGCTGTCACTTAGTAGCCGTGATAAAGAAGAGGCCCCATTTTTTTTGGAGCATTATGAAGGTAGAATCACTCATGAAGCAATGGAGGTTAAGATGATGAATGGTAGACATATTGAGGTGAGAAATCATTTCTCCTTTCTTGATGACACTTTCTCAATGAGCATCTCACAGCTCAAAGAGAGACTTCTACCTACAGCAAATCTAGAACCTCTTTGGTTATGGAAGGCCATGGATGAAAAGAAGGTCTCATTAAGAGATCTCATGGGATGTGCACTTCAAAATTTTATGGAGTGCAAGGTTCTTCAACAGTTTGAGGAGGTTGGTGTCCTACAATGGGAGGATACCCAATATTTGCAGAATGAGATCCATCATCCACACTGGGATGAATGGTTGATAGTATGGAGAAAGGGGTTGCCAAACCACTTTTAGATCTATGATATAGGCCACCAAGAAGCATGGTTGCGTTGGTTACAATTGGGTGAGAATGGCTACCCCTCAAGAAGTCATCTTTTGCTGGTTCATGCCTTATCCATCATTGGAAGAATGCATAAGAAAAAGGCATGGTTACCTTGGCTATTGATGAGAGAGTTTGGAAATCACATGTTATATCTTATGTCCTTATATTTACTCTTGTCTGGGATATGTCTCATGTATTTACATGTATTTCTATTTGGGATGTATCTCATGTTCATGTATGTACTTTGGGTTGGGAGAAATTATAACTCTCACATGATGTGTCATAATGGAGCTTGTTTGTATTATGTTGATGATACATCTCACATGTCCATTACTATATTGTTGCTCCATGACTTGCATCATGATAATGCAAGGAAGCAGCAAGAATCCTTGTTGCTTTGGTTACTGCTGGGAGAGTATGGGCTAAATTATTCCCATACATTGCATGACATTGTTGGAGAATGGCAATAGGAGGCTTTACAACATTGGCTTGTATTGGGATATTATGATCATTTTACATGGTATGATGATGATGTGATGGGGCAGCAATATTCCTTATTAAGGTGGCTTCTCTTGAGAGAATATGGCCACTACATTTGGTACAATGATGATGTGGTATGGAAACAAAAGGCATTACTGAGATGGATACTTTTGAGAGTATGGCTCTCTTACTTGTTTTCATGATGATCTAGCATGGCAGCAGGAGGTTTTTCTGCGTTGGTTGTTATTAGGAGAATATGGTTTGACATTGTTCATGTTTTCCCATCTATCTCTACTCTCTTTTTTTCACTATGATGATGTGATGTTTGATTTCTACATGGCCAACATGGATAATGATGAGGGCATTGATATGTGTAACCTACTCTATGTATCATGGGTTGGAGAGATAGTTGATGAGTTGGGACTTTCCACTTTGGGAGTGAACCCCATTATCTTATGTATGTTGTGTAACCAGCTCCAAAAATAGAAGAAAAGAGATATGAACGCCTTAGAAATAAGCTACTTCGAGGGGGCAACCTCCAATACATTACATAAATGAACAATTCTTGGATGATACAATTTACAAAACCTCCTTTCTATATATAGGAGTCCATGGGGCCATAATGTAATCCTAGTGGGCCACAATGTAATCCCAGCCGACCTAACAATAATAATTTAAGGGCACAATAATAACAAAATGGGGGTTACAAGGGTACAATAATAACAATAAGGGGGTTACACTAACAACAATAAGGGACTATACTAGCAATATAGGGACCTAACATGCCCCTCTCCTTCAAAAAAGTGTTGTCCTCAACACTTGAGTAGCTCTGGGTGCTTCTGTATAAAATTCTCATCCTCCCATGTAGACTCTTCAGTGGGTAAGTTCTTCCACTTGATGAGATACTCTGAAATTGATCGATTCCGTAGTTGTCGAGTTCTTTTTTCCATGACTGCTTCAGGTTCCAATATGATTTTCCCTTCCCCATCAAGTTCTGGCAATACTGTTTGAACTGGAAGATTTTCACCTATAACCTTCTTTAAGCATGAAACATGGAAAACCGGATGTACTCGCGAAGAAGCAGGAAGCTCCAATTTGTATGCCATAGTACCAATCTTTTGCAACACCTTGTAAGGACCATAGTACTTTGGCGATAATTTATTATCCTTCTTAGCTTGCTTGAGGGACATTTGTTTATATGGTTGTAGCCGTAAAAATACCCAATCTCCCATATCAAAACTTCTCTCGCTGCGATGTTGATCTGCCTGTTGTTTCATTCGATTTTGTGCCAAATTCAGGTTATCCTTTAAGAGTTGGAGAACTTCTTGCTGATGCTCGACGTGATCTTCCACTGCTTGAACCTTCGAATTCTCCCTTAAAGATGATGTGATCGATGGTGGATGATATCCATAAAGTGCCATAAATGGGGTCATTTTTGCTGCAGTATGGAAGGAAGTGTTATACCACCATTCAGCGAGAGGTAACCACTTGACCTATTGTGTTTGTTTATCAGATACAAAACAACGAAGATATCCTTCCAAACATTTATTTACTATCTCAGTTTGACCATCAGATTGAGGATGATAAGATGAGCTATGAGCC